>JARLTB010000030.1:0-670000 GCA_030141615.1 Unio pictorum | reverse complement strand
CTAAATTAGAGAAGTGACTGATATGTCTGTTATGGTAAATGTTTGGTCTGACAAATAATACATGTGATTGATCTGGATTGTGATTTAAAAGAATGATTTGCCGTTAATGAAAGTTATTGTTCTGGCTGGTAATGGAAGTGACTGAAAAAATCTGAAAATATAAGTGATTGATCGCGATGGAAACGTAAGTGATTGATCGGTATGGAAACGTAAGTGATTGATCGGGATGGAAACGTAAGTGATTGATCGGGATAGAAACGTAAGTGTTTGATCGGGATGGTAACGTAAGTGGCTCATCTGATAATGTAAGTGATTGATAATGCTGGGAATGAAAATGAATGATCTGCTAACAATGTTTTTGATTCATCTCTCGGACATTTTAAATAATCTGGCTGGTAATGTAAGTGAGTGTTCTGACTGGCAACGTAAGTCATTGATATGTCCGATAATGTCATTGATTGATTTGTTTGATAATGCAAGGGATTGATCTATCTGATGTAAGTGATTTATATGCATGGTAATGTAAGTGATTTATATGCATGGTAATGTAAGTGATTTATATGCATGGTAATGTAAGTGATTTATATGCATGGTAATGTAAGTGATTTATATGCATGGTAATGTAAGTGATTTATATGCATGGTAATGTAAGTGATTTATATGCATGGTAATGTAAGTGATTGATCTTTTTCTTAATATAATATATGATCTTCTAAAAATATGATCGATCTTTCTTATAATGTCATTGATTGATCTGGCTGATTGATTTATTGATTTTTTGATATATATATATATATATATATATATATATATATATATATATATATATATATATATATATATAACACTTATTATCCTTAACAGCCTGTTTTGACTTGCATTTGCTGGATATGCCATGTAGTAAGTAGCTAATCTTTTCAAAGCAATGTTTTAATTTGATATGCCATGTAGTAAGTGACTAACCTTTGTCAAAGCAATGTTTTAATTTGATATGCCATGTAGTAAGTGACTAATCTTTGTCAAAGCAATGTTTTAATTTGATATGCCATGTAGTAAGTAGCTAATCTTTGTCAAAGCAATGTTTTAATTTGATATGCCATGTAGTAAGTAGCTAATCTTTGTCAAAGCAATGTTTTAATTTGATATGCCATGTAGTAAGTAGCTAATCTTTGTCAAATCAATGTTTTAATTTGATATGCCATGTAGTAAGTAGCTAATCTTTGTCAAAGCAATGTTTTAATTTGACATGCCATGTAGTAAGTAGCTAATCTTTGTCAAAGCAATGCTTTAATTTGACATGCCATGTAATAAGTAGCTAATCTTTGTCAAAGCAATGTGTTAATTTAATATGCCATGTAGTAAGTAGCTAATCTTTGTCAAAGCAATGCTTTAATTTGATATGCCATGTAGTAAGTAGCTAATCTTTGTCAAAGCAATGTTTTAATTTGATATGCCATGTAGTAAGTAGCTAATCTTTGTCAAAGCAATGTTTTAATTTGATATGCCATGTAGTAAATAGCTAACCTATGTCAAAGCAATGTTTTAATCTGATATGCCATGTAGTAAATAGCTAACCTATGTCAAAGCAATGTTTTAATTTCATATGCCATCTAGTAAATAGCTAACCTATGTCAAAGCAATGTTTTAATTTGATATGCCATGTAGTAAGTAGCTAATCTTTGTCAAAGCAATGTTTTAATTTGATATGCCATGTAGTAAGTAGCTAATCTTTGTCAAATCAATGTTTTAATTTGATATGCCATGTAGTAAGTAGCTAATCTTTGTCAAAGCAATGTTTTAATTTGACATGCCATGTAGTAAGTAGCTAATCTTTGTCAAAGCAATGCTTTAATTTGACATGCCATGTAATAAGTAGCTAATCTTTGTCAAAGCAATGTTTTAATTTAATATGCCATGTAGTAAGTAGCTAATCTTTGTCAAAGCAATGCTTTAATTTGATATGCCATGTAGTAAGTAGCTAATCTTTGTCAAAGCAATGTTTTAATTTGATATGCCATGTAGTAAGTAGCTAATCTTTGTCAAAGCAATGTTTTAATTTGATATGCCATGTAGTAAATAGCTAACCTATGTCAAAGCAATGTTTTAATTTGATATGCCATGTAGTAAATAGCTAACCTATGTCAAAGCAATGTTTTAATTTGATATGCCATCTAGTAAATAGCTAACCTATGTCAAAGCAATGTTTTAATTTGATATGCCATGTAGTAAGTAGCTAATCTTTGTCAAAGCAATGTTTTAATTTGACATGCCATGTAGTAAGTAGCTAATCTTTGTCAAAGCAATGCTTTAATTTGACATGCCATGTAATAATTAGCTAATCTTTGTCAAAGCAATGTTTTAATTTAATATACCATGTAGTAAGTAGCTAATCTTTGTCAAAGCAATGCTTTAATTTGATATGCCATGTAGTAAGTAGCTAATCTTTGTCAAAGCAATGTTTTAATTTGATATGCCATGTAGTAAGTAGCTAATCTTTGTCAAAGCAATGTTTTAATTTGACATGCCATGTAGTAAGTAGCTAATCTTTGTCAAAGCAATGCTTTAATTTGACATGCCATGTAATAAGTAGCTAATCTTTGTCAAAGCAATGTTTTAATTTAATATGCCATGTAGTAAGTAGCTAATCTTTGTCAAAGAAATGCTTTAATTTGATATGCCATGTAGTAAGTAGCTAATCTTTGTCAAAGCAATGTTTTAATTTGATATGCCATGTAGTAAGTAGCTAATCTTTGTCAAAGCAATGTTTTAATTTGATATGCCATGTAGTAAATAGCTAACCTATGTCAAAGCAATGTTTTAATTTGATAGGCTATGTAGTAAATAGCTAACCTTTGTCAAAGCAATGTTTTAATTTGATATGCCATGTAGTAAGTAGCTAATCTTTGTCAAAGCAATGTTTGAATTTGATATGATATGTAGTAAGTGACTAATCTTTGTCAAAGCAATGTTTTAATTTGATATACCATGTAGTAAGTAGCTAATCTTTGTGAAAGCAATGTTTTTATTTGATATGCCATGTAGTAAATAGCTAACCTTTGTCAAAGCAATGTTTTAATTTGATATGCCATGTAGTAAGTAGCTAATCTTTGTCAAAGCAATGTTTTAATTTGATAGGCTATGTAGTAAATAGCTAACCTTTGTCAAAGCAATGTTTTAATTTGATATGCCATGTAGTATGTAGCTAATCTTTGTCAAAGCAATGTTTGAATTTGATATGCCATGTAGTAAGTGACTAATCTTTGTCAAAGCAATGTTTTAATTTGATATGCCATGTAGTAAGTAGCTAATCTTTGTCAAAGCAATGTTTTAATTTGATATGC
Source organism: Unio pictorum (assembly GCA_030141615.1). Taxonomy (NCBI): domain Eukaryota; kingdom Metazoa; phylum Mollusca; class Bivalvia; order Unionida; family Unionidae; genus Unio; species Unio pictorum. Next base: position 666,659 of record JARLTB010000030.1, on the reverse strand, counting down.
CATGTAGTAAGTGACTAACCTTTGTCAAAGCAATGTTTTAATTTGATATGCCATGTAGTAAGTGACTAACCTTTGTCAAAGCAATGTTTTAATTTGATATGCCATGTAGTAAGTAGCTAATCTTTGTCAAAGCAATGTTTTAATTTGATAGGCTATGTATTAAGTAGCTAATCTTTGTCGAAGCAATGTTTTAATTTGATATGCCAAGTAGTAAGTGACTAACCTTTGCCAAAACAATTTTGATCAGAAGACACTTTGACAGTAAGTTTTGAAATTCAGATTTATCTTAAAAATCTGAACTAAATCATTCAAGATTGATACAGCTTTTTTTGGGAATACGATTTGCAAATGATTGTCTGCTAAGACAGGTTTCTTTATACTTATATTCTGTTGTTTTTTCTCATTCACAGGTGTCCAGTACTGGCCACTGCTGTTCAGGTGTCATTACAGTGTGGAGCAAAAGCTGACACTCCCAAACCATCGGAAACCTCAACTCAGACCAAGTCACCTTTGGCTCCAAATTATGAGACTATGGTAAACCATCCCTTTTGATCAATAATTACTCCAAACTATGAGACTATGGTAAACCATCCCTTTTGATCAATAATTACTCCAAATTATGAGACTATGGTAAACCATACTTTTTGATCAATAATTACTCCAAACTATGTGATTATGGTAAAGCATACTTTTTGATCAATAATTACTCCAAACTATGAGATGATGGTAAAGCATACTTTTTGATCAATAATTACTCCAAACTATGAGACTATGGTAAACCATCCCTTTTGATCAATAATTACTCCAAATTATGAGACTATGGTAAACCATACTTTTTGATCAATAATTACTCCAAACTATGTGATTATGGTAAAGCATACTTTTTGATCAATAATTACTCCAAACTATGAGACTATGGTAAACCATACTTTTTGATCAATAATTACTCCAAACTATGTGATTATGGTAAAGCATACTTTTTGATCAATAATTACTCCAAACTATGAGATTATGGTAAAGCATACTTTTTGATCAATAATTACTCCAAACTATGAGACTATGGTAAACCATCCCTTTTGATCAATAATTACTCCAAATTATGAGACTATGGTAAACCATACTTTTTGATCAATAATTACTCCAAACTATGTGATTATGGTAAAGCATACTTTTTGATCAATAATTGCTCCAAACTATGAGATTATGGTAAAGCATACTTTTTGATCAATAATTACTCTAAATTATGAGACTATGGTAAACCATCCCTTTTGATCAATAATTGCTCAAAACTGTGGAGACATTAGTATTGATCTGTTAGTGTTCCAAATGTGGAGCCTGTGGTATATCAGTATTGATCAATAAATGCTCAAACTATGGAGATGGTGGTACATCAGGATTGATCTACTAGTCTTCCAAATTTGGAGACTGTGGTATATAAATATTGATCTATTAGTGTTCCAATTGTGGAGACTGTGGTATATCAGTATTGATCAATAAATGCTCAAACTATGGAGATGGTGGTACATCAGGATTGATCTACTAGTCTTCCAAATTTGGAGACTGTGGTATATAAATATTGATCTATTAGTGTTCCAATTGTGGAGACTGTGGTACATCAGTATTGACTTTTAGTGTTCCAAAGGTGGAGACTGGTACATCTATTTTGATATATTGGCATTCCAAATGTGGAGACTGTAGTACATCAGTATTTATCTATTAGTATCCCATATGTGGGGACAGTGTCCATCAGTATTGATCTATTCATGTTCCAAATGCAGAGGCTGTGGTACATCAGGATTGATTTATTAGTATCCCAAATGTGGAAACTGACTTCCGGAAAGATGGCCGGCATCGCTTAACTGCTCGAGAAAGGCTTTTCCGATTTTGTGCTATTTTCATGATATTTGTGCTTGTTGTCTATCTTTGTCTACATTATTGTGTTTCATCATGCATTGGTTATTCCGTTCGTATGTGTTAATTTATCTCCTTGTTTTTGAAACAAAACCAATTAGAATTTTTCTCAGTTGTTTTGTTCCACTGTTAAGACGTCATTTCTTTTTTAATAAACCGCTGTCACATGATCGCCTATCAACTCGCTTACAATATGACGGACCCTCATTAATTGCGTTAAATGACCACACCTTGGCTTTAGATACTACATTGTGCTCAAGACTGAACGAACTGGGACTACATTCATTATTACTTAAATGTAAACAGACGCAAAAAAAGAAACGTTGTTTCAAAGCTGGCCGGCGTAGAACAGGAAAAAGAATTACAGTTATCTCCCTTTTGTCAGTAACAGATAAACAATTAAAAAATTCTGCCATTAATTTTAATAACCTGGTTCAAATTCCTCTTAAATCATCAACCGTTGTGTCAACTGTCCCAGGGATACCACTACGTATTGCATTATTCAACGCTCAATCAGTAGGATCACTGGAAAAGCGCACAGAAATAGGTAATTTTATCAACGACCAGAATATTGACGTCTTCTTCCTGACAGAAACATGGTTACGATCGTCAGGCGATGAACCTAAGTGTGCGGATTTAACACCCAGCGATTATTCTATCAGGTCGTTCCCCCGCAACTCTCGCGGAGGTGGAATTGCTGTAATTACAAAGAATTCCATGATCAAGTGCTTAAGTACAACACAACCTTCAATTTCTGCCACACATCGTTTGAACTAGTCCAAACAACGCTCACACTGGAACAAAGGTCAGTCCATTTTTTCTGTTTCTACTGCCCTCCTCCTAGTAGAAAAAAACAATACCTAATTGTTCTTGGTGATTTCAACTTTCACTTTGATTGTCCTGGAAAACCATGCTCGTCAAAACTCCTAGATTCCATTCATGTTTTCAAAATTAAACATTCAGTTAACCAACCCACCCATAAACTTGGTCACATTTTAGACTGGTTTCTTTATAGACCTGATGATAATATTCTGCAATCCACCCTTGTATCCCACGAACTTGCATCAGATCACCTCTGCATTGTATGCTATCTTGACTTATCAGTCCCTAACCCTCCACCTCTATTTGCTACTAAGAGAAACCTCTGTATGATAAATAGAATCAAATTTATACATGACATCCAAGAAAACCTAACAACTTTCTTACATCCAACAGTGGAACAACTTGATAACTAACTGCGTTCATTGCTTGAAAAACATGCCTCAGCCACCAAATGCAGAGTATCAATAAAATAGTGTTCTCCATGGTATAGCAGTTTTAGGGACCAGCTTTGAACTGCTAAACGATATCACCGAAAAGTAGAGAGGCTTTGGCTTTCCACCAGACTCATTATTCATAAACAAATCTACGAAGCCGCTAAGAAGAACGTCACAAACATAGTCCATTTAGCCAAATCATCCCACTACAGTACTAAGATCACAGAGAGTTCCAGCTGCAAAGAGCTCTTCGAAATAACTAACAAACTAATGTCAAGGAACAAATGTACACCACTTCCAACAACCTTCTCTCCAGTAGACCTTCCGGACCAATTTGCAAATTTCTTCTGTGACAAAGTACAAACCATTAGAGATTCACTTGACAGCACAATTTCAACTGACTTGTCACAATACAGTTATGATGCAGAATTTCAGCAACAACCATTAGGAGCATTTGCACCTGTTTCTATTGATTTAGAACGGACAATCGTGATGAAAAGTGCACCAAAGTCTTGTGAACTTGATCCAATTCCGACATCACTGCTGCTTGAGTGCTTAGACCCAATATTGCATTCACTAACTGATGTTATTAATATCTCTCTCTCACTCTCATCAGGGGAAATCCCATCATTTTTCAAAACTGCCATCGTAAAGCCGCTGCTGAAGAAACCAACACTTGACCATAACGATTTAAAGAACTACTGCCCAGTTTCTAATCTCCCAAACATACCAGAAATCTTAGAAAAGGTTGTGCTAACCCAACTTGTATCTCATTTAAATTCAGTCTTTTTAGCAATGTACAGTCTGCATATCACCCTTGCCATGGTACGGAAACTACTCTTCTGAAAGTATTTAATGACATTCTCTCTGCTTTGGATAGTGGAAAGATTACAGTCCTCACCCTCCTAGATTTATCTGCAGCATTTGATACAATAGACCATGATATATTACTTCACCGTCTCTAGCATGTATTTGGCATTCAGAATATAGCCTTACAGTGGTTCAAGTCCTACTTAGTCAACAGGACAAAAATTATATCTGCAAATGGAATACTATCCAGACCAGTTGACATATGTTGTGGTGTTCCACAGTGATCTGGTCTTGGATCTGTTCTTGGACCTGTTCTCTTCATTGTATGCACTCAGTCGCTCTCAAGTGTCATGGATCATCACCCAGTGTCGCACCAGTTGTATGCTGACTACACCCAAATATACAAGTCTAGCCACCCAACTGAAGTTGATGCTACCATCCATGGAGTAGAGAGGTGCATTTCTGATGTGAAATCATGGATGACATGTAACAAGCTGCAGATGAATGATGATAAAACAGGCTATTCTGATCACAACACAAAGACTTTCTCATTCACATCCTTTACCTCAGACAATACATATCAGCAACACCAACATTAAATTCTCACAGTCAGTACAGAAACCTAGGCGTTACTCTAGACAGTGCTCTTACATTGCACCAACATGTCATGAACATATGCAAGGCTGCATATCTTGAACTGAGACGCGTCAGTTCCATTCGTAAATATCTTTCAGTTGATGCCACTAAAACACTTGTGTGTTCATCAGTACTTTCAAGACTGGACTATTGTAACTCAATTATGTCTGGTTCATCACAATATTTACTCCAGAAACATCAAAAAGTTCAAACACAGCTGCATGGATCATCTTTAGAGTACCTCGATCAGAGCACACCTCACCACTGCTCTGTACCCTACACTCTTTATCAATTTGTTTTTTCTTGTAACTGAATGTGCATCTGCTCTTTTTGTAATTCAAATTGTCTTTCTTTCTCCTCTTTTTCATATTGTAATTGTTTTTCTTTCTCCCTTTCCTGTCTCTATCTCTCCCTTTCCTGAAATTCCAGCTTCTTCAACTCTAATTCCATCTTGAATTTTATTTCTGATTCTTTATTTTAATGTCAGAATCTGATGCAAACTTACTGACCAAAATCAAAGCACTTTTTTCCAAAACATTCTTTTCTACCAAATATTGGACCAAAATATTTTTGATATCTTGTTTCGTTAAAGAAACCTTGACTTCAGAAAGATCATATTTTCTGGCAAGTTGAATCAACTCATCTTTTTTGAAAAGATCTAATTGATCCTGATAGGATTAGAAAGAAATATTTCTACTTTAGATGTCATTTTAATACAAGCTTGTCAATCTTACTAAAGATTTTAAAAAATTTCAAAAACTAGGGGAATTAAAATTTTAAACAAAAGTTTTCTGAAAAAAATTCTAGCCAAATTCCAATTTCGGACGAGGCCCCAATTTCTGTGTTACGTGCTTAGGCTCGAATAAACAGTAACATAGAAAGAGTGAAAATAACAAGCTTGTAAAAACTTAATAAACAATTTATTGAGCACAAATATTTTCCAGTAAAGAAAAATAAACTTACAGTTTTAAGAATCAATTCCAAAATTAATCCAAAAATAATTCAAAATATTATCCACTAGAGAAATTACAAAAGTCGTGGTAATAAAATGTCCAAATAATTCCAAGTTTGAATCCCAGCGAAGTATCCAAGATGGAAGATGATGTCACTTGATGTCAGTTCTTTGTAATAAAATTCTATGAGCACAATTCATTTCCAGATAAATAACAAAATAAATCCTCTTGAATCCAAATGAATTGAAATAATTTCCAATACAAGGTAACTCAAATCGACACAACTTAATATTCTAACAGCCCCAGTTCTACTGAATAGTTAGCTCCAAAACATAATTTCTATACCTGTTTTTACGTAAATAAGAAAGGAGTCACGTGATCTTCTAGAATCTTTTAGAACAAATTTACGTTCAAAAACTCACATACCCACCGTATGACCCAACTAAAAATAGAAAGATGTTTATACAAAGCTCCAAAATGTCCTTGGAACCAACCAATCAGCTTGTTTACAACTCTGAAGCCAGGTCAGAAATGAGGTCAACACCTGGTGTTTATTCTGTAAAGTACAGGTCACCTCCCAATGAATAAATCTTAAACTTAAAATGTCAAATTTGAATCTGACAAGCAAACAGTAAAAATAAATATAAATGACTTATATCAAATATACGTAACAATGACAAGAATCACTAAGAAATATTGCTTTGAATACAAAGTGTTTAGACTTGTACTGTAATTATCAATGGTCTTAATGTAAGAATCACTAAGAAAAATTGCTTTGATTACAGTGTTTAGACTCGTACTGTAATTATCAAAGGTCTTATGACAAGAATCACTAAAAAATATTGCTTTGATTACAAAGTATTTAGACTTGTACTGTAATTAATTATCAAAGGTCGTACAATAAGAATCACTAAGAAATATTGCTTTGATTACAAAGTAATTAGACTTGTACTGTAATTATCAAAGGTCTTATGACAAGAATCACTAAAAAAATTGCTTTGATTACAAAGTATTTAGACTTGTACTGTAATTAATTATCAAAGGTCATATGACAAGAATCACTAAGAAGTATTGCTTTGATTACAAAGTAATTAGACTTGTACTGTAATTATCAAAGGTCATCCAACAAAAATCACTAAGAAATATTGCTTTGATTACAAAGTGTTTAGACTTGTACTGTAATTAATTATCAAATGTCTTGTGACAAGAATCACTAAGAAATATTGCTTTGATTACAAAGTGTTTAGACTTGTACTGTAATTATAAAAGGTCATACAACAAGAATCACTAAGAAATATTGCTTTGATTACAAAATGTTTAGACTTGTACTGTAATTAATTATCAAAGGTCTTATGACAAAAATCACTAAGAAGTATTGCTTTGATTACAAAGTATTTAGACTTGTACTGTAATTAATTAACAAAGGTCATATGACAAGAATCACTAAGAAATATTGCTTTGATTACAAAATGTTTAGACTTGTACTGTAATTAATTATCAAAGGTCTTATGACAAGAATCACTAAGAAATATTGCTTTGATTACGAAATGTTTAGACTTGCACAGTAATTATCAACGGTCATACTTCAAGAATCACTTATAAATATTGTTTTTTACAGTGTTTCGATACTGCCTTTTTTATTGTACAATAATGACAGTAAATGACTTTAACCCTTTGAACCCGACAGGCTGGTTTATCGGCCTGTTGTAACGGTATATACCCGAAAGGCCGGTATACCAGCCTCGCTATCTACTGTCATAACCCGACAGGCCGGTATACCGGCCTGTGTTATGTTATTCGCTAGATTCGCTATAAAATTTTAAAAATTTGCCGGGGAGGCTCGGGTTAGGGTGCCGAAATATGGGGGAGATTAGGGTTCAAAGGGTTAACCAATTTTCTAAAATAATTTTGAAATGATTGATTTGGAGCATCTGTACATACCTTAACTTGGACAATGGGTATAGATCTGTACATTGCAGTATATTGACAACATGTATAGATCTGTACATTGCAGTACATTGACAACAGGTATAGATCTGTACATAGCAGTACATTGACAACAGGTATAGATCTGTACCATACATTGACAACAGGTATAGATCTGTACCGTACATTGACAACATGTATAGATCTATACAGTACATTGACATCAGGTATAGATCTGTACCATACATTGACTAAATGTATAGATCTATACAGTACATTGACAGCATATATCGATCTATACATAGCAGTACATTGACAACAGGTAAAGATCTGTACCGTACATTAACAACATGTATAGATCTTTACATTACATTGACAACAGGTATAGATCTGTACAGTATATAGGCAACAGGTATAGATCTATACAGTACATCGACATCAGATGATATATCTATACGTATCAGTACATTGACATCAGGTATAGATCTGTACAGTACATTGACAACAGGTATTCATCTGTACATAGCAGTACATTGACAACAGGTATAGATCTATACATAGCAGTACATTGTCAACAGGTATAGATCTGTACCATACATTGACAACTTTTATAGATCTGTACAGTACATTAACAGCAGGTATAAATCTGTACAGTACATTGACAACAGGTATTGATCTGCACATAGCAGTACCTTGACAACAGTATAAATCTTTACATAGACAACTGTCATAATTCTGTACACAACAGAACATGGACACCAGTATAAACCTGTACATAGCAGAACATGAATGATGCATACATTTATATATATACCATAACATGAACAAGTTGCCTAAAACTGTACATTTCAGGACAAGGACAACTGGTATAAAAGTGTAAATTCCATGACTCAAATGACAGGAACAAATCGGCATATTCCAGCACATGGACAATAGGCATTTATCGGCACATATCAGAAGATGGACACTTGAATCGTACAAATGGCACATATCATAAAAAATTAAATGTAGACAACTGACTTAGATCTGAATCAGATAATTAATCTTCCAGCTGATGTGTTCTTTGAGTGACCTAAATGTGTTAATTTTTATTTACCTATTTATGAATTTATTTTCCAGGCAGACAAGCATAACTCTCCCCTAGTGACCATTATCTGTGATCAACTTGATATAAAACCTGAGCAGATAATTGACCTTGAGCTGTATGTTGCAGACACTCAACCATCGGTACGTTTCTGTGTTGTTTTCCATCATCTGTATCAGTTGCATATTTCTCCCATTTATTGCGCATGAAGTAATATTTTGTTTATTGGAATGTGCTTAACAAGTTTCATATTTTATTTATTAGACTGCATTGAAAGAGTTTAATATATTGGACTGTGTTTTAAGAGTTACACTTTTCTGGGTTTTTTTAAAAAAAAGTTTAATATTTTGTTTATTGGACCATATTTAAAGAGTTGAATATCTTGTTTATTGGACTGTGTTTAAAGAGTTTAGGTTTTTGGGGTTTGTTGTGCTTAAAGACTTTAATATTTGTTTATTGGACTGTGTTTAAAAAGTTTAATATTTTGTTTATTGGACTGTGTTTAAAGAGTTTAATATCTTGCTTATTATACTGTGTTTAAAGAGTTTAATATCTTGCTTATTGTACTGTGTTTAAAGAGTTTAATATCTTGCTTATTATACTGTGTTTAAAAAGTTTAATATTTTGTTTATTGGACTGTGTTTAAAGAGTTTAATTTCTTGCTTATTATACTGTGTTTAAAGAGTTTAATATCTTGCTTATTTTACTGTGTTTAAAGAGTTTAATATCTTGCTTATTATACTGTGTTTAAAGAGTTTAATAATATGTTTATTGCACCATGTTTAAAGAGTTTCAATCCTAAATGCCACGGTTTATAATAAATGTCACCATTCTTGCAATCTAGCTAAATTTTGGAAGATAGAAATAATTAGTTGAAAAGCTACCAGACATACTGTAGTATCATCAATATTCGTGGGGGACCAATTTTTGCGGTTTTCATTGTTGCGAATTACGAATTTAAATCCCCAACGAAAAATGAGCCACTTATGATGTTGCCCCCTCATATTTTCTTACAGTCTTTCATTCCTAGAGATTAACACTGCTACTTGTATGTGATAAATCAAGGTCAATACTGTAATTTGGTAATTAAATATTAGCTTCTACATGTGGTTTTAAAAATAAACCTTTCCAATCAGGAATTATAAATCATTTTTATAGTTTCAATGCACACATTTGATTAGGTACTGTATCCAATAGTTGTGATTTTATATTCACTGCCTTAAATCGATATATGAGGTAAGTAAGGATAGAAAGAAAATATAGAAATTGAATAAAGTATTCAAACAATAGTAATACTAAAAATGAAAGAAAAAAATAACACAAAAAGATAGTATATAAAAATTAAATTTAATAATTTTTCAAGTCCATCCTTCATTTCAGTACAACTGTTGTTTAAACATTTAAATCCTGAAAGCACATTTCATTTTATTCAAGCATTTTTAATCCAAAAGAACAGCAATCCTGTAAAATACTATTATTTCTTGAAACACTATAATTAATGAAACACTATGTATATACACTAATTATTAAAGCTCACACTACACAGATTGTTGGACAAAGCTACTGTATCCACATCATGTCAATCAAGTCTCATGGTACTTACATATGCTTCTCAGGTAAATAATATCCACATCATATCAATCAGGTCTCATGGTACTTACATATGCTTCTCAGGTAAATAATATCCACATCATATCAATCAGGTCTCATGGTACTTACATATGCTTCTCAGGTAAATAATATCCGCATCATGTCAATCAGGTCTCATGGTACTTACATATGCTTCTCAGGTAAATAATATCCACATCATGTCAATCAGGTCTCATGGTACTTACAAATGCTTCTCAGTAGGCCATAACCGACTTTTGATTCGGAAATCGGATTCCACCGGATAGTATGAACTTCCGATTAATCGGAGTTGGACAAGGCAGGAACGACCGATTTGGATAATAAAAATAATAAAGTTGAATTTCTATAGCACCGTGTCTAACACTGCGTGTCATTCGATAGTGCGTTAATAAAGTTAAATAACAAGTCAGAAAAGTCCAATATGGTCAACACAACCACGCTGTGAGACAATCTATTTGAACTGGCGGGTAAAAAACCGGAAATGAAGCCGGATATGGTAAAGTACTAAGTAACATGCTAGACATGGCAAAACCAGATACCAGAAACCCGAAAACGGATGAAATTTTTTAGAAAAAAAAATACGGATTTAGCATTTCCAATTAATTGAATCGTATCCGGAATCGGAAAATTTCATGCCCAAAATCCGGAATCGCAAATCGGTAGAAAAATGCTAATCGGTTATGCCCTACTTCTCAGGTTAATAATATCCACATCATGTCAATCAAGTCTCATGGTACTTACAAATGCTTCTCAGGTAAATAATATCCGCATCATGTCAATCAAGTCTCATGGTACTTACAAATGCTTCTCAGGTAAATAATATCCGCATCATGTCAATCAAGTCTCATGGTACTTACAAATGCTTCTCAGGTAAATAATATCCACATCATGTCAATCAAGTCTCATGGTACTTACAAATGCTTCTCAGGTAAATAATATCCGCATCATATCAATCAGGTCTCAGGGTACTTACATATGCTTCTCAGGTAAATAATATCCACATCATATCAATCAGGTTTCATGGTACTTACATATGCTTCTCAGGTAAATAATATCCACATCATGTCAATCAAGTCTCATGGTACTTACAAATGCTTCTCAGGTAAATAATATCCACATCATGTCAATCAAGTCTCATGGAACTTACGCATGCCTCTTAGGTAAATAATCCCCAAATTGCTGAATTAAACAAGTCCTGGCAAGATCAATATTTACACCGTACTTTTGACAAAATGAATAACTTCAGTCGAAGCTGATGCAGCCAACAACACTAAAACAATAATTCCATCTCTATGAGCACAAATAAAACACCCATCAAGATTAATCAGTTTCATCATGTTTTCATTTGAGTGTTCAACATGAAAGGAAGCCGATGCAGCCAACAAAACCATGCTAAACAGGGCATGGACGCTATTACGGAAAAATATGTTACTGGTGACGATCAGTGCACAGTATTAGTAAATATTGCAACCAAATTAATAAGGCCAATTCACAATGAATGGATAATTGCAACTCATTCGACAATGATTGAAAGATTGGACCAAATTATCAGAGGTTTTGAGAATTTTCAAAGCTGGTCTTTGATTTTGTACTCATGCATGTGGTAGTATTGTTTAAGATGACCACAACAGCATAGTTTTATTCTTTTGTATTCTTTATTTTGGGTATTTGTAGAGGTTATACCATGAAATTAAATACCTACTAATATGCAAATTTTGAGAGGCAAAACCACAAATTTAATTACCCATAAAAAAGCCTTTTTTTCCACAAAACCACAAAAATTGAGCCCAACAAAAATAAATGACACTACAGTAAACCTGTTTTTGAAAAAATCTAGTTTAAAAATGAAATGATGTTCAGACTTGAGAGGTTCCAGCTCTTAATTCAGTAGATGACAGGAATAAATAGATGCCTGGCATTAAGTTTAGTTGTCTCAGTCTCTCACAAAATGGATATTGTCTACAGATGCAAGTGCATAATTTACAATTTCCATTCATTCTTCTTGGTCCTTTAACCATGGGCATCAGGTTTAGATCCAGTTATTGTGTTAACATCATAATCCAGATTCCACTTGGTCTTTGAAACACGGGCATCTGTTGTAGATCTAGTTATTGTGTGTACATCATAATCCAGATTCCCCATGTTCTTTAAAACATGGTCATCTGTTGTAGATCTAGTTATTGTGTGTACATCATAATCCAGATTCCCCATGTTCTTTAAAACACGGTCATCTGTTGAAGATCTAGTTGTTGTGTGTACATCATAATCCATTGTGTGTGCATCATAACCCAGATTCCCCATGGTCTTTTAAACATGGGCCAGAGACCCAATAATTGTATGAACATCATAATTACACTTGCTAACAGGTATATTAGTATTCAGGTACCCACCCATTAATAATAACCCATGCAATAAAATGAGCTATCTGGTACCCATTAATAATAACCCATACAATAAAATGAGCTATCTGGTACCCATTAATAATAACCCATACAATAAAATGAGCTATCTGGTACCCATTAATAATAACCCATGCAATAAAATGAGCTATCTGGTACCCATTAATAATAACCCATGCAATAAAAGAGCTATCTGGTACCCATTAATAATAACCCATGCATAAAAATGAGCTATCTGGTACCCATTAATAATAACCCATGCAATTAAAGAGCTATCTGGTACCCATTAATAATAACCCATGCATAAAAATGAGCTATCTGGTACCCATTAATAATAACCCATGCAATTAAAGAGCTATCTGGTACTCATTAATAATAGCCCATGCAATAAAATGAGCTATCTGGTACCCATTAATAATAACCCATGCAATAAAATGAGCTATCTGGTACCCATTAATAATAACCCATGCAATAAAATGAGCTATCTGGTACCCAGTAATAATAACCCATGCAAACAAATGAGCTATCTGGTACCCATTAATAATAACCCATGCAATAAAATGAGCTATCCGGTACCCATTGATAATAACCCATGCAAAAAAATGAGCTATCTGGTACCCATTAATAATAACCCATGCAATAAAATGAGCTATCTGGTACCCATTAATAATAACCCATGCAATAAAATGAGCTATCTGGTACCCATTAATAATAACCCATGCAATAAAAGAGCTATCGGGTACCCATTAATAATAGCCCATGCAATAAAATGAGCTATCTGGTACCCATTAATAATAACCCATGCAATAAAATGAGCTATCTGGTACCCATTAATAATAACCCATGCAATAAAAGAGCTATCGGGTACCCATTAATAATAGCCCATGCAATAAAATGAGCTATCTGGTACCCATTAATAGTAACCCATGCAATAAAATGAGCTATCTGGTACCCATTAATAATAACCCATGCAATAAAATGAGCTATCTGGTACCCATTAATAGTAACCCAAGCAATAAAATGAGCTATCTGGTACCCATTAGTAGTAACCCATGCAATAAAATGAGCTATCTGGTACCCATTAATAGTAACCCATGCAATGAAATGAGCAATCTGGTACCCATTAATAATAACCCATGCAATAAAATGAGATATCTAGTACCCATTAATAATAACCCATGCAATAAAATGAGCTATCTGGTACCCATTAATAATAACCCATGCAATAAAATGAGCTATCTGGTACCCATTAATAATAACCCATGCAATAAAATGAGGTATCTGGTACCCATTAATAATAACCCATGCAATAAAATGAGCTATCTGGTACCCATTAATAATAACCCATGCAATAAAATGAGCTATCTGGTACCCATTAATAATAACCCATGCAATAAAATGAGCTATCTGGTACCCATTAATAATAACCCATGCAATAAAATGAGCTATCTGGTACCCATTAATAATAACCCATGCAATAAAATGAGCTATCCGGTACCCATTAATAATAACCCATGCAATAAAATGAGCTATCTGGTACCCATTAATAATGACCCATGCAATAAAAGAGCTATCTGGTACCCATTAATAATAACCCATGCAATAAAATGAGCTATCTGGTACCCATTAATAATTACCCATGCAATAAAATGAGCTATCTGGTACCCATTTATAATGACCCATGCAATAAAAGAGCTATCTGGTACCCATTAATAATAACCCATGCAATAAAATGAGTTATCTTTTACCCATTAATAATAACCCATGCAATAAAATGAGCTATCTGGTACCCATTAATAATAACCCATGCAATAAAATGAGCTATCTGGTACCGTGTACCATATACATATACATGCAGTGTTTCAAGTCGACAATTCTTGTCATCAATCTACAAATACATGTACTTGTTCAGTGAGAGTTAGTTGCCTGCCTCTACTATTTAACCCTTTAGCTTGTGTTCCCATGTGACAAGCCTTGATTGAGCTGTGAGTACTAGGTCCTGTTATTGGGTACATCATAACCCATATTCCTCATGGTCTTTAAAAACTAGGCCCTGTTATTGGGTACATCATAACCCATATTCTTTAAAACTAGGTCCTGTTATTATGTTCATTATAACCCATATTCCTCGTGGTCTTCAAAACTAGGTCCTGTTATTGGGTACATCATAACCCATATTCCTTGTGGTCTTTAAAACAAGGCCATGTTATTGTGTACATCATAACCCATATTCCTCATGGTCTTTAAAACTAGGTCCTGTTATTGGGTACATCATAGCTAGTATTTTTCAAGGTCTTTAAAACAAGGCCTTGTTATTGTGTACATCATAACCCATATTCCTCATGGTCTTTAAAACAAGGCCCTGTTATTGTGTACATCATAACCCATATTCCTCATGGTCTTTAAAACAAGGCCCTTTTATTGAGTACATCATAACCCATATTCCTCATGGTCTTTAAAACAAGGCCCTTTTATTGTGTACATCATAACCCATATTCCTCATGGTCTTTAAAACAAGGCCATGTTATTGGGTACATCATAACCCATATTCCTCGTGGTCTTTAAAACAAGGCCATGATATTGTGTACATCATAACCCATATTTCTCATGGTCTTTAAAACAAGGCCATGTTATTGTGTACATCATAACCCATCTTCCTCTTGGTCTTTAAAACTAGGTCCTGTTATTATGTACATCATAACCCATATTCCTCGTGGTCTTTAAAACAAGGCCCTGTTATTGTGTACATCATAACCCATATTCCTCATGGTCTTTAAAACAAGGCCATGATATTGTGTACATCATACCCATATTTCTCATGGTCTTTAAAACAAGGCCCTGTTATTGTGTACATCATAACCCATATTCCTCGTGGTCTTTAAAACAAGGCCATGATATTGTGTACATCATAACCCATATTCCTCATGGTCTATAAACAAGGCCCTGTTATTGTGTACATCATAACCCATATTCCTCATGGTCTTTAAAACAAGGCCCTTTTATTGTGTACATCATAACCCATATTCCTCGTGGTCTTTAAAACAAGGCCATGTTATTGTGTACATCATAAACCATATTCCTCATGTTATTTAAAACTAGGCCCTGTTATTGGGTACCTCATAGCTAGTATTTCTCATGGTCTTTAAAACAAGGCCATGTTATTGTGTACATCATAACCCATATTCCTCATGGTCTTTAAAACAAGGTCATGTTATTGTGTACATCATAACCCATATTCCTCATGGTCTTTAAAACAAGGCCCTTTTATTGTGTACATCATAGCTAGTATTTCTCATGGTCTTTAAAACAAGGCCATATTATTGTGTACATCATAACCCATATTCCTCATGGTCTTTAAAACAAGGCCCTTTTATTGTGTACATCATAGCTAGTATTTCTCATGGTCTTTAAAACAAGGCCATGTTATTGTGTACAGCATAACCCATATTCCTCATGGTCTTTAAAACATGGCCCTTTTATTGTGTACATCATAGCTAGTATTTCTCATGGTCTTTAAAACAAGGCCATGTTAATGTGTACATCATAACCCATATTCCTCATGGTCTTTAAAACAAGGCCCTTTTATTGTGTACATCATAGCTAGTATTTCTCATGGTCTTTAAAACGAGGCCATGTTATTGTGTACATCATAATCCATATTCCTCATGGTCTTTAAAACAAGGCCCTTTTATTGTGTACATCATAAACCATATTCCTCATTGTCTTTAAAACAAGGCCCTGTTATTGGGTACATCATAGCTAGTATTTCTCATTGTCTTTAAAACAAGACCCTGTTATTGGGTACATCATAGCTAGTATTTTTCATGGTCTATTAAATTAGTGCATCAATCATAGACCCATTTATTGTGTAAACATCATAACCTTGATTCTTCATGGTCTTTTGAATGAGGACTACAGGTCACAAATACAGTTACATTGTAAATACAGCTTTGTCATGATGTTTGGAACTTGGGTATTAAGCCTTATACCCAGTTAATGTGTGTAATTCATATCTAGATTCCTTATTTGTACTTGGGTATTAGGCCCTGTACCCAGTTAATGTGTGTAATTCAAATCCAGATTCCTTACTTGTACTCAGGCCTTGTACCCAGTTAATGTGTGTAATTCATATCAGATTCCTTGTACTTGTACTTGGGTATTAGGCCTTTTACCCAGTTAATGTGTGTAATTAATATCCAGATTCCTTACTTGTACTTGGGTATTAGGCCTTTTACCCAGTTAATGTGTGTAATTAATATCCAGATTCCTTACTTGTACTTGTGTATCAGGTTTTGTACCCAGTTAATGTGTGTAATTCATATCCAGATTCCCTACTTGTACTTGGGTATTAGGCCTTGTACCCAGTTAATGTGTGTAATTCATATCCAGATTCCTTACTTGTACTTGTGTATCAGGCCTTGTACCCAGTTAATGTGTGTAATTCATATCCAGATTCCTTACTTGTACTCAGGCCTTGTACCCAGTTAATGTGTGCAATTTATATCCAGATTCCTTATTTGTACTTGGGTATTAGGCCTTGTACCCAGTTAATGTGTGTAATTCAAATCCAGATTCCTTACTTGTACTCAGGCCTTGTACCCAGTTAATGTGTGTAATTCATATCAGATTCCTTGTACTTGGGTATTAGGCCTTGTACCCAGTTAATGTGTGTAATTAATATCCAGATTCCTTACTTGTACTTGGGTATTAGGCCTTTTACCCAGTTAATGTGTGTAATTCATATCCAGATTCCTTACTTGTACTTGGGTATTAGGCCTTGTACCCAGTTAATGTGTGTAATTCATATCCAGATTCCTTACTTGTACTTGGGTATCAGCTTTTGTACCCAGTTAATGTGTGTAATTCATATCCAGATTCCCTACATGTACTTGGGTATTAGGCCTTGTACCCAGTTAATGTGTGTAATTCATATCCAGATTCCTTACTTGTACTTGTGTATCAGGCCTTGTACCCAGTTAATGTGTGTAATTCATATCCAGATTCCTTACTTGTACTCAGGCCTTGTACCCAGTTAATGTGTGTAATTCATATCAGATTCCTTGTACTTGTATTTGGGTATTAGGCCTTTTACCCAGTTAATGTGTGTAATTAATATCCAGATTCCTTACTTGTACTTGAGTATTAGGCCTTTTACCCAGTTAGTGTGTGTAATTAATATCCAGATTCCTTACTTGTACTTGTGTATTAGTCCTTGTACCCAGTTAATGGGTGTAATTCATATCCAGATTCCCTACCTGTACTTGGGTATTAAGCCTTGTACCCAGTTAATGTGTGTAATTCATATCCAGATTCCTAATTAGTTTGTGTTAATCATAAAGTTGCCGAGCTCTGTACTTCATAAATTTGGACACCCTTTGTTTGAATGTGATGGCATTTTCGGAATTATTTTGCAATTGTAATTTAGATAATCCAAGTTTAAATATTGAGTGATTGATTATGATAATAATTGGTCATTATTATTTGTTGCAGGTGATAGGTGGAGCTCTGGAGGAATTTATTTTCTCACCAAGATTGGACAACCTTCTAAATGCTTATGCTGCTTGTGAGGTCTGACATCAATCTCTCTTGGCCATTTTATTTATGTTTATATATGTTTCATACTCTTATCATATGGAGCTCTCTGTCTACCTGTTGCAGATAGATACACAAACAAATGTATGCAAACTTAGAATATACAAGTTATTAAGACTAAACTCCCTTAGAGTATCATTGAGGAGAAGACAATTTTTTAACAGTATTCAGTACCAAAATAATACTCAGATACAAACATACAACACACATACAAACATTCACCATACGTACAAATACACAACATGCATTCAAATATACAACACACACACAAACATACAATGCACACACAAAAATACATGCTCACCATACCTGCCAAGTGTCTTGTTTGTCCCATATTTTGGACCTGAATATAGGTGGATGTTTTTTTTTGCTAAAATTAAATTTTTTGGTACAATTTAAAAATGGAAAGTTCCTTGCAATTTTTGGTTTAGAACAGGTATACACTTCCATTCTGATAGAAATGTATCACAAGTATATAGGAATAGAGTTCTAAAATATAATTGGTTCATTCAAAATCGAGTCTACCATGCCTGTCTTTAACTGCCATATTGGATTTTGAAAACAGTTGCTGCTATCACTGGATCTCATCTTGGTAATATTCAACTTCTAATAATATTGAAAAGGAAAGCAGAATAGTTAGAATTTTTTCCATGAAAAACAAGAAAACAGAACTGGAAGAACAATTGTGTCATTTTGTTTAGATTTGTAAAACCATCTAGTAAAGGAAAAACTTTACGTTTTGCAAATTGTGTAATGTGATTTCGCTATTGGGCATGGAGACATCCATGACATACAAGAGCACGGAAAAGCTAATAAACATCAGCTTGCTGGTTCATCTTCAACAACTCAGCCTGAACTTACAGGTTATTTAATACCAGAGAGAATCTTGATGTAATTCAATCAAACATTGGTTTCTTAAATTAATATTGTGGCAAATGTTTTGAAAGTTTTGATCATACCAGTACATCAAATTAGTGTTAGCAGGTGAGCTGTGTTTTAAGAAAGTTTTGATCATACCAGTACATCGATTAGTGTTAGCAGGTAAGATATGTTTTATGAAAGTTTTGATCTTACCAGTACATCATATTAGTGTTAGCAGGTGAGATGTGTTTTATGAAAGGTTTGATCTTACCAGTACATCGGATTAGAGTTAGCACGTGAGATGTGTTTTATGAAAGGTTTGATCATACCAGTACATTGGATTAGAGTTAGCAGGTGAGATGTGTTTTATGAAAGGTTTGATCATACCAGTACATCAGATTAGAGTTAGCAGGTGAGATGTGTATTGTGAAAAGTGCTTAACCTGCCGGTAAACAAGGTCACTGCTAGCAGGTGTTATGTGTTTTATGAAACCATTGATACTACTAAGGATGATACTGTGTATTAACTAGCCAATTTAAAACTACTCTTTTCCCCCTAAAACTCAAAAACAGAACCAGGATGAGAGTCAAAAGTTCATTTTGTAGAACATTCAATATTGTCAACAAGGCCAGGTCTATTACTAAAATTATAATATAAAACATGGCAAAGACTAGGTACACCATGTTATTTTCATGGGGAAATAGCAATATCCTACACTCAGATCAGGTTAAAATCTCCATTGATTATGATAATATTTAATCTATACTTAAGAGAAATATTAGCTATGTATTATGTTGTTTACAAGATCAATATCACTAGTCAGGTGAACACTTGATTTTAGAATAAGGTCATTTTACAAAATACACATGCAAAACATATAATCATGGAGAAAAAAGCAATGCACATTAATTATACATGGCATCACATATAACATAAATAGTATAGGATGCCATTTGATGATCTCACACATGACCTGTGTACAGTATAATATGCCACCTGATGATATGGGAGATCTCACACATGTATTGTATACAGCATAGTACGCCACATGACGATCTCGGAGGTTCTACATATGTATTGTATACGATTTGGTATGTCATCTGATGATCTGGGTGATCTCATACATGTACTGTATACAGTATATTATGCTGTTTGATGATCTGAGAGATCTAACATGTACTATATTAAGTATAATATTCCATTCAGTGGTCAATGAGATCTCATATGTATACAGTATGATATGCCATTTGATGATATGGGTGATATCATACATGTACTGTATACAATATAGTGTGTTAATTGATGATCTGGGAGATCTCACACATGTACTTTATACAGTATAATATGCCATTCAGTGATCTGGGTGATCTCACACATGCAATGTATCTAGTATTGGATGCCACAATTATTGCAACATTTTATCTTTCAGGGCTTTATTTAGTATTGGATGCCACAATTATTGCAACATTTTATCTTTCAGGGCCTTATTCAGGCTTGTGAGGATGAGAGTCTACAACAGGACCCAAACATAAGGATGATTTCTCTCTTTGACAATGAAGAGGTAATATTTTCCTGAGCACATGATTAATCACTTAAATATTTTTTGTAATTTTGATGTTTTTATGAATATAACTAATTCTTTATTTTTACCAGATTTGAAGGGAAAAAAAAGATTGAAAACTCAAAATCTGCCAAGAACATTGGGTTTACAGCACTTTCAATGAGGATCGTTACAAATAAATGTAGAAATATAGGTATATGGATACATGGATTCTCCCAATCCATGTATCCATATACCTATATTTCTACATTTATTTGTAACGATCCTCATTAGTTTTGAGGATGGATCAAAAACTAACATTATAACAATTTTATTCACAGACCTACAGTCACAGATGCCGACATTTATAGTTACATTGTGGGGTGTGTGGGGTGGAGATTTGCAACACCCCCTCATAACTGTTAGTGTCGATTTCTTGCACTGTTGGACTATTGGATCCCCCCATCATTATAAAAATTTACCGATAGACTTAGTTTCATTTGTAAGTTTGACCCTGTATGTAATCTAAACTGTTAATTAGCACAAAAAATAGATTTAGAGACGCAAAAACTCACATGCCTTAAGAATAAAGATTCACAATGGAACTCATGATAACATCGAATCCAAAAGTCATTCATATGTCAAGCAAAATCCGTTACTTTCAATATTGAACTCAGAAAACATAATCTGAACCAATTTAGATTAAAGATTAAGACTGTGCTGTGGAATGTACAAAATCTTAGATTGCCTCCCTTTGATAGAACTTTTTGTTTGATATCGACATAACTATTAAGACTATGCTGTGGAATGTACAAAATCTTAGATTGCCTCCCTTTGATAGAACTTTTTGTTTGATATCGACATAGCTATTAAGACTATGCTGTGGAATGTACAAAATCTTAGATTGCCTCCCTTTGATAGAATTTTTTGTTTGATATCGACGTAGCTAGCAATACCTAAATCCTACATGATCAGTGCAGATCAAGCCCATGCTGTCCATCCAAATTACTCGTATGTTATTTTCTTCCTTCATCATTTATTATTGGGGCCCCAAGTGGCCAAGCAATCTAAAGCGCTTTCCGTTACAGATCACTGCCGTCTCACCTCTGTCTGCGTGGGTTCGAGTCTAAGATTTGGCTAATGTAGTTATGTGAGAAAGCTTGCCAGTAGCTTCTCGTGGGTCAATGGTTCTTTCCCCAGTTTCTTCCTCCACCAATAACACTGGCTGCCATGTATAGCCTATTGTGTGCTGAAAAATGGTGTTAAACCCTAAAATAACAATAACAATAACATCATTTATTGTTTACATAAGCTAAAATATTTTCCAAGGAATATAATGAAATGCTTGGCTTCACAAAATATCCCATGCAATATAATGAAATGCCTGGCCCTGTTGTCATGAAATGTAACATACAATGAAAAGCCTGAATGTGTAGTTATGAAATGTAACATATAATATAATGTTGTTGTTGTAGTTGTTGTTGTAGGGTTTAACGGCAATTTTCAGCACCCAATAGGCTATACAGTGTGGCCAATATTATAGGTGGAGGTATAACCTGGGAAAACTCCCAGAAAGAACCACCAACCCACAAGAAGCTACTGGGAAGCTTTCTCACATACCCACATTTGCCGAATCTGAGACTCGAACCCACATAGAGGTGAGATGGCAGTGATCCATAACGGAGAGCGCTTTCGACCACTTGGCCACTCGGGGCTCCCAAGAATATAATGAAATGCCTGGCCCTGTACTCAGGAAATGAAAAGTCCAGTGCAGTAATCATGAAATTTCACATAGAATAGAGTCAAAGGCCTGGCCCGGTAGTTGTGAAATGAAAAGTCCTGCCCAGTAATTATGAAATGTCCCATGGAATATAATCAAAAAGCTGGCTATGGAGTTGCAAAACGACTCATAAAATACATTTTAAAGCCAGGCTGTATTGTCAGGAAATGTCCCAAAGAATGTAATCCAAAGCCAGGCTGTATTGTCAGGAAATGTCCCAAAGAATGTAATCCAAAGCCAGGCTGTATTGTCAAGAAATGTTCCAAAGAATATAATCCAAAGCCAGGCTGTATTGTCAGGAAATGTCCCAAAGAATATAATCCAAAGCCAGGCTGTATTGTCAGGAAATGTCCCAAAGAATATAATCCAAAGCCAGGCTGTATTGTCAGGAAATGTCCCAAAGAATATAATCCAAAGCCAGGCTGTATTGTCAGGAAATGTCCCAAAGAATATAATCCAAAGCCAGGCTGTATTCAATTTGTCAGGAAATGTCCCAAAGAATATAATCCAAAGCCATGCTGTATTGTCAGGAAATGACCCAAAGAATATAATCCAAAGCCAGGCTGTATTGTCAGGAAATGTCCCAAAGAATATAATCCAAAGCCAGGCTGTATTGTCAGGAAATGTCCCAAAGAATATAATCCAAAGCCAGGCTGTATTGTCAGGAAATGTCCCAAAGAATATAATCCAAAGCCAGGCTGTATTGTCAGGAAATGTCCCAAAGAATATAATCCAAAGCCAGGCCCTTTAGTCATGACATAAAACGCTTGGCCCAGCAGTCACCAAATGTCCCATAGAATATAATCAAATATAATGTTGTCATGAAATGTCCGATAAAATATAATCAAATGCCAGATCATGTTGTCACTAAATGTCCGATAGAATATAATCAAATGTAATGTTGTCATGAAATGTCTGATAGAATATAATTAAACACCAGGCCATGTTGTCACTAAATGTCCCATAGAATATAATCAAACACCAGGCCATGATGTCACTAAATGTCCCATAGAATATAATCAAACACCAGGCCATATTGTCACTAAAATGTCCCATAGAATATAATCAAATATAATGTTGTCATGAAATGTCTGATAGAATATAATCAAACACCAGGCCATGTTGTCACAAAATGTCCCATAGAATAAAATGAAATGCCAGGCCATGTTGTCACTAAATGTCCCATAGAATATAATGAAATGCCAGGCCATGTTGTCACTAAATGTCCCATAGAATATAATCAAATGCCAGGCCATGTTGTCACAAAATGTCCCATAGAATATAATCTAATGGCAGGCCATGTTGTCACAAAATGTCCCATAGAATATAATCAAATGCCAGGCCATGTTGTCACTAAATGTCCCATAGAATATAATCAAATATAATGTTGTCACAAAATGTCCCATAGAATATAATCAAATGTCAGGCATGTTGTCACAAAATGTCCCATAGAATATAATCAAACGCCAGGCCCTGTAGTCATGAAATAAAATGCCTGGCCATGTTGTCACAAAATGTCTCATAGAATATGATCAAAAACCAGTCATTGTCATCACAAATTGTCTCATAGAATATAATTGAAAGCCAGGCCATATTGTCAAGAAATGTCTCATATAATATCATAAAAAGCCAGGCCCTGTAGACATATATTAAAAAACCAGGCCATGTAGACATTAAATAAAAAGCCAGGCCATGTTGTCACAAAATGTCCCATAGAATATAATAAAAAGCCAGGCCCTGTAGACATTAAATAAAAAGCCAGGCCATGTTGTCACAAAATGTCCCATAGAATATAATAAAAAGCCAGGCCATGTTGTCACAAAATGTCCCATAGAATATAATCAAACCTGGACCTGTAGTGAGGAAGTGTCTTGAGGATAAAAATGTGAGTTTGAACTAAAGATGTAAACACTTTGCTTTTCATTAGTTTAAATGAGAAAAAAGGTAGAATTACCAAGCTTGTTTGCTGCAAGAAATATTTGGCTATGTTGTTGTAAAAAGTCTCATGATATAATTTCTGTTTAAGGAGTATGCAAAGCTTGGTTTAAATATTGGTGTTTTGTTAAATCACTGCATAGCTTGGTTTAGGGGCCCCGAGTGGCTGAGTGGTCTAAAGCGCTTTCTGTTACGAATCACTGCCGTCTCACCTCTGTCTGCATGTGTTCGAGTCTAAGATTTGGCTGATGTAGCTATGTGAGAAAGCTTTCCAGTAGCTTCTCGCGGGTCGGTGGTTCTTTTCGGGGGTTTTCCTCGGGTTCTTCCTCCACCAATAATACTGGCTGCCATATATAGCCTATCGTGTGCTGAAAAATGGCATTAAACCCTACAACGAACGAGCATAGCTTGGTTTAAATATTGGTGTTTAGTTAAGTCAGTGTAGAGCTTGGTTTAAATATTGCTGTTTAGTTAAATCAGTGTAGAGCTTGGTTTAAATATTGGTGTTTAGTTAAGTCACTGTAGAGCTTGGTTTAAATATTGGTGTTTAGTTAAGTCAGTGTAGAGCTTGGTTTAAATATTAGTGTTTAGTTAAGTCAGTGTAGAGCTTGGTTTAAATATTGGTGTTTAGTTAAATCACTGCAGAGCTTGGTTTAAATATTGGTGTTTAGTTAAATCACTAGATCTTGGTTTAAATATTGGTGTTTAGTTAAATCACTAGATCTTGGTTTAAATATTGGTGTTTAGTTAAATCACTGCAGAGCTTGGTTTAAATATTGGAGTTTAGTTAAATCACTGCAGAGATAAAAGAGGAGTTATGAAAATATTTTAAAGAAAATATTTTAAAGAAAATATTTTAAATCAAAGACTCAAGAGTTTTTCTCCACATGATATAATTTCTGTTTAAGGAGTATGCAGAGCTTGGTTTAAATATTGGTGTTTAGTTAAGTCACTGTAGTGCTTGGTTTAAATATTGGTGTTTAGTTAAATCACTGCAGAGATAAAAGATGAGTTATGAAAAATTTTTAAATGAAAGACTCTAGAGTTTTTCTCTAAATTATCAAAAATCAAAGTTTAAATTGACAAATACTTTTCAAAGATTTGCCCGCAGCTTTTGTATGAGTAACATTTGCTATTTGATGCACTTGATATATGCATCTTGGATGAGATTTGATACTTTTTAGTTAACCTGTATTTGACATTCATTATCACCAGGGGTGGTGATGCAATCTGAGTCACTTCTGGTTGGCTTGGCTTTTATTAAACTTTCTTAATCTGAGTACATCAAATGTTTGCCTCTACATCAGTTTAAAGGTCAGTATCTCAGTGTGATGTCCATAATAACCAATTAGTGTAATGTCCATAATAACCAATTAGTGTGATGTCCATAATAACCAATTAGTGTAATGTCCATAATAGCCAATTAGTGTAATGTCTATAATAACCAATTAGTGTAATGTCCATAATAACCAATTAGTGTAATGTCCATAATAACCAATTAGTGTGATGTCCATAATAACCAATTAGTGTAATGTCCATAATAGCCAATTAGTGTAATGTCTATAATAACCAATTAGTGTAATGTCCATAATAACCAATTAGTGTAATGTCTATTATAACCAATTAGTGTAATGTCCATAATAACCAATTAGTGTAATGTCCATAATAACCAATTAGTGTAATGTCCATAATAACCAGTTAGTGAAATGTCCTTAATAACCAATTAGTGTAATGTCCATAATAACCAATTTGTGTAATGTCCTTAATAACCAATTAGTGTGATGTCCTTAATAACCAATTAGTGTAATGTCCATAATAACCAATTAGTGTAATGTCCTTAATAACCAATTAGTGTAATGTCCTTAATAACCAATTAGTGTGATGTCCTTAATAACCAATTAGTGTAATGTCCATAATAACCAATTAGTGTAATGTCCATAATAACCAATTAGTGGAATGTCCTTAATAACCAATTAGTGTGATGTCCTTAATAACCAATTAGTTTAATGTCCTTAATAACCAATTAGTGTAATGTCCATAATAACCAATTAGTGTGATGTCCATAATAACCAATTAGTGTAATGTCCTTAATAACCAATTAGTGTAATGTCCTTAAAAACCAATTAATGTGATGTCCATAATAACCAATTAGTGTGATGTTCATAATAACCAATTAGTGTAATGTCCTTAATAACCAATTAGTGTGATGTCCATAATAACCAATTAGTGTGATGTCCATAATAACCAGTTAGTGTAATGTCCATAATAACCAATTAGTGTAATGTCCTTAATAACCAATTAGTGTGATGTCCTTATTAACCAATTAGTGTAATGTCCTTAATAACCAATTAGTGTGATTTCCATAATAACCAATTAGTGTAATGTCCTTAATAACCAATTAGTGTAATGTCTATAATAACCAATTAGTGTAATGTCCTTAATAACCAATTAGTGTAATGTCCATAATAACCAATTAGGGTGATGTCCATAATAACCAATTAATGTGATGTCCAAAACAACCAATTAATGTGATGTCCATAATAACCAATTAGTGTAATGTCCTTAATAACCAATTAGTGTAATGTAAATAATAACCAATTAGTGTAATGTCCTTAATAACCAATTAGTGTAATGTCCTTAAAAACCAATTAGTGTAATGTCCTTAATAACCAATTACTGTAATGTCCTTAATAACGAATTAATGTGATGTTCATAATAACCAATTAGTGTGATGTCTATAATAACCAATTAGTGTAATGTCCATAATAACCAATTAGTGTAATGTTCATAATAACCAATTAGTGTAATGTCCTTAATAACCAATTAGTGTGATGTCCATAATAACCAATTAATGTGATGTCCATAATAACCAATTAGTTTAATGTCTATAATAACCAATTAGTGCAATGTCCTTAATAACCAATTAGTGTGATGTCCATAATAACCAATTAGTGTAATGTCCTTAATAACCAATTAGTGTAATGTCCTTAATAACCAATTAGTGTGATGTCCATAATAACCAATTAATGTGATGTCCATAATAACCAATTAGTGTAATGTCCATAATAACCAATTAGTGTAATGTCCTTAATGACCAATTAGTGTAATGTCCATAATAACCAATTAGTGTGATGTCCATGATAACCAATTAGTGTAATGTCTATAATAACCAATTAGGGTGACATCCATAATAACCAATTAGTGTAATGTCCTTAATAACCAATTAGTGTAATGTCCTTAATAACCAATTAATGTGATGTCCATAATAACCAATTAATGTGATGTCAATAATAACCAATTAGTGTAATGTCTATAATAACCAATTAGTGCAATGTCCTTAATAACCAATTAGTGTGATGTCCATAATAACCAATTAGTGTAATGTCCTTAATAACCAATTAGTGTAATGTCCTTAATAACCAATTAATGTGATGTCCATACTAACCAATTAGTGTAATGTCTATAATAACCAATTAGTGTAATGTAAATAATAACCAATTAGTGGAATGTCCTTAATAACCAATTAGTGTAATGTCCTTAAAAACCAATTAGTGTAATGTCCTTAATAACCAATTAGTGTAATGTCCTTAATAACGAATTAATGTGATGTTCATAATAACCAATTAGTGTGATGTCTATAATAACCAATTAGTGTAATGTCCATAATAACCAATTAGTGTAATGTTCATAATAACCAATTAGTGTAATGTCCTTAATAACCAATTAGGGTGATGTCCATAATAACCAATATATGTGATGTCCATAATAACCAATTAATGTGATGTCCATAATAACCAATTAGTTTAATGTCTATAATAACCAATTAGTGCAATGTCCTTAATAACCAATTAGTGTGATGTCCATAATAACCAATTAGTGTAATGTCCTTAATAACCAATTAGTGTAATGTCCTTAATAACCAATTAGTGTGATGTCCATAATAACCAATTAATGTGATGTCCATAATAACCAATTAGTGTAATGTCCATAATAACCAATTAGTGTAATGTCCTTAATGACCAATTAGTGTAATGTCCATAATAACCAATTAGTGTGATGTCCATGATAACCAATTAGTGTAATGTCTATAATAACCAATTAGGGTGACATCCATAATAACCAATTAGTGTAATGTCCTTAATAACCAATTAGTGTAATGTCCTTAATAACCAATTAATGTGATGTCCATAATAACCAATTAATGTGATGTCAATAATAACCAATTAGTGTAATGTCTATAATAACCAATTAGTGCAATGTCCTTAATAACCAATTAGTGTGATGTCCATAATAACCAATTAGTGTAATGTCCTTAATAACCAATTAGTGTAATGTCCTTAATAACCAATTAATGTGATGTCCATAATAACCAATTAGTGTAATGTCTATAATAACCAATTAGTGTAATGTAAATAATAACCAATTAGTGGAATGTCCTTAATAACCAATTAGTGTAATGTCCTTAAAAACCAATTAGTGTAATGTCATTAATAACCAATTAGTGTAATGTCCTTAATAACGAATTAATGTGATGTTCATAATAACCAATTAGTGTGATGTCTATAATAACCAATTAGTGTAATGTCCATAATAACCAATTAGTGTAATGTTCATAATAACCAATTAGTGTAATGTCCTTAATAACCAATTAGGGTGATGTCCATAATAACCAATATATGTGATGTCCATAATAACCAATTAATGTGATGTCCATAATAACCAGTTAGGGTGATGTCCTTAATAACCAATTAGTGTAATGTCCATAATAACCAATTAGTGTAATGTCCTTAATAACCAATTAGTGTAATGTCCATAATAACCAATTAGTGTGATGTCCTTAATAACCAATTATTGTGATGTCCATAATAACCAATTTGTATCATAACACAAATTTTATAAAACTTTTTTTCTAATTTTATGTTGATACTATCTTTTATACATGCTTATCCCAATTTTATTTAGATATGGATTTTTCTAACTTTATCTTCAAAATTTATCACTCCTATCCTTGGACAGGTGATATTGATTCAGATTTGACAATACTTGATTGATATAGTCCATTTCTCATTGATTCACTTAATGACAATACTTAATTGATATAGTTCATTCCATTTTGATTCAGGTAAGACAATACTTGATTGATATAGTTCATTCCATTTTGATTCAGGTAAGACAATACTTGATTGATATAGTCCATTCCCAATTGATTCACTTATGACAATATTAGACATAGGGTCCTTTCATCATCAGTTCATATAAGGCAATACTGGATTGATATGGTCCATGACAGATACAGTCCATTCATCATTGATTATGTTATGGCAAAGAATTGTTACATGGCAAAGCATTGTTACAAGGCAAAGCTTTGTGCATAGCATAGATTGTGCATGGCAAAGCATTTATACATGGCAAAGCATTGTGCATTATTACATGGCAAATCATTGTGCATGGCACAGCAAAGCATTGTGCATGGCAAAGTAATTTTACATGGCAAAGCATTGTGCATGGCATAACATTGCTACATGACAAATCATTGCTATATGGCATAACATTGCTACATGATGAATCATTGCTATATGGCATAACATTGCTACATGATGAATCATTGCTATATGGCATAACATTGCTACATGACAAATCATTGCTATATGGCATAACATTGCTACATGACAAATCATTGTTATATGGCAAAGCATTATGCATGGCACAGCATTATTTGATGGCAAAGCAATGTTACATAGCACAAACATTGTTACTTGGCAAAGCATTGTTACATGGCAAAGCATCTTGCATGGCAAAGCATGTTACATTACAAAGCATTGTGCATGGCAAAGTATATAGCAAAGTATTGTTACATGGCAAAGCATTGTATATGGCAAAGCATTGTGCATATTAGTGCATTGTTACATGGCAAAGCATTTGTACATGGCAAAGCATTTGTACATGGCAAAACATTGTTTCATGGCTAAGCATTGTATATGGCAAAGCATTGTTACTTGGCAAAGCATTGTATATGGCAAAGCATTGTTACTTGGCAAAGCATTGTGCATGGCAAAGCATTGTGCATTGCAAAGCATTGTGCATTGTTACATGGCAAATTATTGTGCATGGCACAGCAAATCATTGCTCATGGCAAACATGTTACATGGCAAAGCATTGTTCATTGCAAAACATTGTTACATGGCAAAGCATTGTGCATGGCACAGCAAAGCATGGTATATGGCACAGCAAAGCATTGTATATGGCAAAAATTGTTCATGCCAAAGCATGTTACATGGCAAAGCATGTTACATGGCAAAGCATTGTTACATGGCAAAGCATGTTACATGGCAGAGCATTGTTACATGGCAAAGCATTGTGCAGCAAATTAGCACAGACTTAAATCCTAGGCTTGAGAGTTGTAGCTGGTGGATTTTGAATGTCAGACTTACTGTATTCAGTCTGGTCACTGGATCTAAAAATAGATTCGTGTTATGTCATTCAAGTTAAGATCTGGTCCTAGACTTAACAAGATTTACTTATAGACCTTGGTATCCATAAATATTTAACAAGAGCTATTTATAGACCTTGGTATCCATACAAATTTAACAAGAGCTATTTATAGACCTTGGTATCCTTACAAATTTAACAAGAGCTATTTATAGACCTTGGTATCCATACAAATTTAACAAGAGCTATTTATAGACCTTGGTACCCATACAAATTTAACAAGAGCTATTTATAGACCTTGGTATCCTTACAAATTTAACAAGAGCTATTTATAGATCTTGGTATCCATACAAATTTAACAAGAGCTATTTATAGATCTTGGTATCCATTCAGATTTAACAAGAGCTATCTATAGACCTTGGTATCCTTACAAATTTAACAAGAGCTATTTATAGACCATGTTATCCATAAAAAATTAAAAAGAGCTATTTATAGACCTTAGTATCCATAAAAATTTAACAAGAGCTATTTTTTGTCTTGGTATCCACAAGAATATTGTCTTTGTTTTAGTTTTGTATGCTGGTATTTGTCTTTTATCTTAAATCTGTCACTGGAATTCTTTAATAACACTTTGTGGTATTTGTTTCATAGTATACATTTTTCACCTATTTCCAGAGACAAGCATGAATCCAATCACCAAGTTGCTCTTCACAAGGTAATTACAAGAATAAAGGGCAATCACTACAAAGACAGAGATGCTGCCAAATCACAGTGACATGGCTGTCTTTAAAAAATTATTGAGTCAGTCAACTTTCAATCTGGGTGGGTGGAGAGATCACTTAGATTATCTGTGATTTTTGTGATTTGTTAACTTTTGGGATTTTAGTTAGGCTGATCAAAGAGACATTATCCTTTTTTCTCTTTAGTTCATTATTTTGAATCCTATATTTATGGAGAATATTGCTTGAATACAAGCACTTTTATGATGGGAGATCTGCAGGAGTATTGCAGAAACTATCAAGGTGTTCCAGTTGAAGAGAGGTATAGTTGGTTGATCTTTCAGTTAGCTTTTAGAGAAATATGTAAAGCATAACAACAGTGAGTCAGTTTGAAACATATAATAATGGATTGTTTAGGAAAGTCAGCATGATGTTGTAATGAACTATGGAACATTAAATATGATGGTTTGCAGCTCAGAAATCAGTGATGCAAAAGTATATATATATCCTGAAAACCAGTTCCTAAATCTATTCTGACTGGCCATAATTGCAATAGTTAAGCTTTTCTTAAAAGTTGATTGCCAGAGGTGATTAAGTTCTCAAAATAAACTTCACACATCTCTGAGGATTAGGCTACCCACAGACATTTAGAAACTCTATCTCTGTAATATGAAATGTCAGAATATCTGAGAAAAAATACTAAACAATCACCTATACAGATATGTAAGTTGGATTTTATTTATTTATATATATATATATATATATATATATATATATATATATATATTATTTTGGAAATATTTTTTTAAAACATTTTCTCTAATATAACATTTGAAACAGTGATAAACTGATGATTCTACAGATGTTTATATTGGTATCTAATAACTAATTTTCAGTTTACAAACATTTACTTTTTTAAAGTGCAATGACAAGAAACAAAAATATCCACCAGATGAGTAAGTGCAGTGATTATAAGTCATTGTGTGCTAGGTGTAAAGTGATTATAAGTCATTGTGTGCTAGGTGTAAAGTGATTATAAGTCATTGTGTGCTAGGTGTAAAGTGATTATAAGTCATTGTGTGCTAGGTGTAAAGTGATTATAAGTCATTGTGTGCTAGGTGTAAAGTGATTATAAGTCATTGTGTGCTAGGTGTAAAGTGATTATAAGTCATTGTGTACAAGGTGTAAAGTGATTATAAGTCATTGTGTGCTAGGTGTAAATTAGGTGTTTCAATACTACATGATAATGATATCATCCATCAGCTACAACATCAACCCCCAAACCCCTTGATAATCCACCCCCACCCCAGAGGTAGGTCTGATAGACTTCCTTCTCTTAAGAAAATTTATTTCTGGCAGCATCTCTGTAAAAGGCAATAGATATTACTCTGAAAGGCAATATCCATTCCTCCATTAGGTAATAGATATTACTCTGAAAGGCAATATCCATAACTCTATATGGCAATAGATATTACTCGATAAAGCAATAGATATTACTCTTAAAGACAATAGCCATTAATCTATAGGTCAATATGTAATACTCTTAAAGACAATAGCCATTAATCTATAAGGCAATAGATACTACTCTTAAAGACAATAGCCATTAATCTATAAGTCAATATATATTACTCTTAAAGACAATAGCCATTAATCTATAAGTCAGTATGTAATATTCTTAAAGACCATAGCCATTAATCTATAAGGCAATAGATATTACTCTTTAAGACAATAACCATTAATCTATAAGTCAATATGTAATACTCTTAAATGTAATATCCATTAATCAATAAGGCAATAGATATTACTATTAAAGGCAATAACCATTAATCTTTAAGTCAATATGTATTACTCTTAAAGGCAATAGCCATTAGACTATAAGTCAATATGTATTACTCTTAAAGGTAACAGACATTAATCTATAAGGCAATAGATATTACTCTTAAAGGCAATAGCCATTACTCTAATAGGCAATAAATAAATAAATCAATCAGTAGCTATTTCCCTTATTGGAAAAATGTTATGAGGATTTAAAACTTTGGTCAAGCATATACTCAGAAAAATACAAACAAGTAGATTTAAGTATTGCAGTTATGAATATTGGAAATGATAAAATCACAAGATATTCCCAAGCAGTTAATATTTGAAGAGTTTGTAAGACAACCCCAAAAGTCACAAAAATGTTATTTATGTTAATAGCAAAATGGTTGGACATTACACATGCTTTGTGCCAGACAAAAATGTCAACAGAAATATAAATTTACTGAATTTGTAAAACTAAGCTGAAGCTCTTTATACAAATATTTTGTTCTTCTTTCAGGGTATTGTCATGAAAATCAATTCCAACCAGCGTTATGCTTCAACTGGGATCACTGTCACCATTCTCAGGGAGATAGCAAAGCTGTCTAAGGTCCCACTACAGGTGTGTACTAGTCAGTCGTATTTCATTGTCTATAATCCACCCAATTTCTTCAAACAGAATCGGATATTTAGGAGTGCTGTCTGCCATGGAGTTATATAGAAAATGAGAAACCCTGATTGAACATGCTTCACTGAAATTCTTGATGGTGGTTTAAGTCTGTGCAAAATTCTTTTTGTGTTCTTGTGTAAATTTGCAAAGCTTTTGCTTTCAAGAATTGTCGTAAGGAATTAATGATGTGAAAATTTGCTTTAAGAAATATATCTTGAGTTTGATTCGATTTGAATATATTTTTATACTCTGAAAATCTTAACTAGGAATCCTTTCTCTGGTTCAGAAGAGTATGACAAAGTTCAAATTGGATTGTAACCTAGTGGTCAGAAATTTCTTTTGGTTTACCAGGAAAAGAATATAATAGCCTATATTTAGTTCTGTGGCACAGAGAAGGCCATTTGGTTTGATCTGGTAAAATTTAAACAATGTTTTGTTGTTTTGTTATCATAAAATACCAGGCATTATTCTTTTTGAAATATTTTAAAACTCAGTTTGGGAAACGTATGATATCCCTAACCATCTGACTTGAATCCCAGACCAATCATTACAGTAGCAATTAGGTCCTGAGGACAGGCTATAAACCCTAACCATAACCCTTACTCTTTACTTGAATCTGACCTGAACCTTAACCTTGACCCCAACCCCAACCTTAACTTGACCCCATTTTTAACTCTATACACTTTTGTGGTTCCAATAAACAGCATTATAATGTGGGACCACTTTAATATTCTGAAGATGAATTTCAGGAATTTGTTGTCAAGAATGACTCTCCATGTGGATCAACCATAGGTCCCATATTGTCGGCCGGACTTGGAATACCAACCGTGGATGTGGGGGCACCGCAACTGAGTATGCATTCCATTAGACAGATGACTTGCATCATTAGTGTATAACAGGCCACATAGCTATACAAAGTATGTACCACATGTATTCTTAAGGCTATACAGTTTTACAAGTTAAATACCACATGTATCCTTAAGGCTGTACAGTTTTACAAGTTAAATACCACATGTATCCTTAAGGTTGTGCAGTTTTACAAGTTAAATACCACATGCATCCTTAAGGCTGTACAGTTTTACAAGTAAAATACCACATGTATTCTTAAGGCTGCACAGTTTTGCCAGTTAAATACCACATGTATTCTTAATGCTGTACAGTTTTGCAAGTTAAATACCACATGTATTCTTAATGCTGTACAGTTTTGCAAGTTAAATACCACATGTATCCTTAAGGCTGTACAGTTTTGCAAGTCAAATACCACATGTACATTTGTCTTGAGGACACCACAACATATGTACTACTACTAACTACTACTCTAGGTCTCGTATTGTCAGTCCGAATTAGAATGTCAACACTGGATAGGCTACACAACTGTAAGAAATCTGTATCATAACTATGTACCTTTCAAGATACACAGCTATGCAATGTATGTACCATATGTAAAGTTAAACAGCTTCTAAAGTCATGTACCCCGTATGTGTTAGAGGCTACACCTGTTCAAGGTCTGTAACAAATGTACCCCTTGTGCCACCGAGATTAACAATATATGTATCCATGCATCAACAGGCCACATGATATTAACCACATTGCTGCACTGAAAGACTGATACCACTAGAGAAATTTGAGATGGCGGACGCAATATAAAAATGCATTATCAAAAACGAAATGACATTCAATCAATTATTTTTAGATGAGTCATCACCTGCTTCTTTATCAGTCATAACAACGTCAATTAAAGACTTATTGAGTCATAACAACATCAATTAAAGAATTATTGAGTCATTATTATGAGTTATAACTACATCAATTAAAGAATTATTGAGTCATTATTATGAGTCATAACAACGTCAATTAAAGAATTATTGAGACATTATTATGAGTCATAACTACGTCAATTAAAGAATTATTGAGTCATTATTATGAGTCATAACTACGTCAATTAAAGAATTATTGAGTCATTATTATGAGTCATAACTACGTCAATTAAAGAATTATTGAGTCATTATTATAAGTCATAACTACGTCAATTAAAGAATTATTGAGTCATTATTATGAATCATAACTACATCAATTAAAGAATTATTGAGTCATTATTATGAGTCATAACTACTTCATGTAAAGAATTATTGAGTCATTATTATGAGTCATTTACAGCAATTAAATGTGACTTGTGGGTGGGGGTGAAAGATTGTGCAATGGTATGGTTGTGATATAATTGTGTCAGAGATATTTTATTTAAATGAAAGATTTTTGTGACCGTGTTTACCTTTAGTTGACAATAAGTTTCAACATTTTATAACAAACCTCTTTTTGCATAACTGATAATACTAGTAATTAAATTGCTTTAATGGAACTGATAACGGTTTTGCAATACGATATATACTTATATATTAAATGCAATTTTTGTCAAAAGAATGCTTGGTCAGAATCCTTGCTGGCAATAATTAAGAAAGATATAGGCAACAAGAAAAAGAAAATAATAATGCTTCAAAACATTCAAAACCTGTTTGGTTTCAAAAACATTTATTTCCAATATATTGTCGACAAACCCCGAAGAGAAAAGATAATTAAAATAATTCAGAAGCCTTACAGAAAGCACTTCGGAGTAACAATGTTATTTCAAGTTATAGTTTTTAATTATACTTTATATATATATATATATATATATATATATATATATATATATATATATATATATATATATATATATATATATATATATATATTGTCACACTTGCAAAATTGTGCAATTGATTGAGTTAAGTTGAAACTGATACGCTTGAACTTAAAAAATCAGTATCAAGGTAAAATATTAATTTGGCAGGAATGGTGCTTTGATAACCTTCATTTTTGTACTTATATGCAGCAGTAATTACATAAAGAAAATCAGTCTACATATTTGATGGCCGTCATTTTTTTCCTTCATTTTTGTACTTAGATGTAGCAGTATTTACATAAAGAGAATCAGTCTACATATTTGATGATGAAACAATATCCAAGCCAGTTAACTTAGTGTTAGATACTAGTTGCAGGTGTTTGAAAATTATCAAAGCTGCATAAGTAGTATTTGAATATATTCTTGAATCATCAGACTTTAAGAATCAGTTCTAATATGTCATAAAGAACCCCAAGATTCATGCATATTTGACTTGAGTCAATACATTTATGTAGCAGTTTTTAACCCTAACCCTAACCCCAAGATTCATGCATATTTGACTTGAGTCAATACATTTATGTAGCAGTTTTTAACCCTAACCCTAACCCCAAGATTCATGCATATTTGACCTGAGTCAATACATTTATGTAGCAGTTTTTAACCCTAACCCCAAGATTCATGCATATTTGACTTGAGTCAATACATTTATGTAGCAGTTTTTAACCCTAACCCTAACCCCAAGATTCATGCATATTTGACCTGAGTCAATACATTTATGTAGCAGTTTTTAACCCTAACCCCAAGATTCATGCATATTTGACCTGAGTCAATACATTTATGTAGCAGTTTTTAACCCTAACCCCAAGATTCATGCATATTTGACCTGAGTCAATACATTTATGTAGCAGTTTTTAACCCTAACCCTAACCCAAAGATTCATGCATATTTGACCTGAGTCAATACATTTATGTAGCAGTTTTTAACCCTAACCCCAAGATTCATGCATATTTGACTTGAGTCAATACATTTATGTAGCAGTTTTTAACCCTAACCCTAACCCCAAGATTCATGCATATTTGACCTGAATCGATACATTTATGTAGCAGTTTTTAAATTTGCACTTCTAGGAGCATATATTCACTTGTTTCAGAAAGTTGTAGCCTTATTAGTGCATTTTGTATAATGGTGACCTGTGTGCAGCCAAAAATATTTTCCATTTGCAAATTGCATAAAACTGTAAATATTGTTTTAAATCAAAATATCATCACTGTCTGAGTAGCTTCAGAAGGAAATAAGATCAGTTATGTTTTCAAACATCTCTTACATCATCACTGTTTGACAGTAACTAATAACCTAGGACCTACTTTTCAGCATTGTTTTATGTTCATATTACTCCATTTATAGCTATATACATGTAATACTTTTGGTGTCAATACAAGTCCTAGATTTAAGATATGGTCTAATCACATAATACTTTTGTGTCAATACAAGTCCTAGATTTAAGATATGGTCTAATCACATAATACATTTGGTGTCAATACAAGTCCTAGATTTAAGATATGGTCCAATCATGTAATACTTTTGGTGTCAATAGAAGTCAGTGATGTAAAATATGGATCTAATCACATAATACTTTTGGTGTCAGTGTATGCTTTAAAGACACTTTTTCCCAAGATTTTGTAGAAATGGCATTTTCAATAAAACTCTGCATTTCCCATGTTTCCCAGCCCATCTGTTTCTTTTTTTGGGGTTATGTTACCCAGCCCATCTGTTTCTTTTTAAGAGACTAGGCTTATGTTACCCAGCCCATCTGTTTCTTTTTAAATGGCAGCGATTGTTAAACAGTCTATCTGTTTTTTATTTTTTTTAAGTGGGAGGGATTGTTAAATAGTCTATCTGCTTTTTATTTCTTTAAGTGGGAGGGATTTTTAAACAGTCCATCTGCTTTTGAGTTTTTAAGTGGGAGGGATTGTTAAACAGTCCATCTGCTTTTGAGTTTTTAAGTGGCAGGGATTGTTAAATAGTCCATCTGTTTTTGAGTTTTTAAGTGGCAGGGATTGTTAAGCAGTCCATCTGCTTTTGAGTTTTTAAGTGGCAGGGATTGTTAAACAGTACATCTGCTTCTGAGTTTTTAAGTGGCAAGGATTGTTAAATAGTCCATCTGCTTTTGAGTTTTTAAGTGGCAGGGATTGTTAAACAGTCCATCTGCTTTTGAGTTTTTAAGTGGCAGGGATTGTTAAACAGTCCATCTGTGTTTTGTGACCAGGATTATTAAACTTTATGTCTATGTGAATTTACTTGGGATGAAAACATCAGTTTATACATGCAAATGACATTAACTATTCCTGTCCCTAGGGACTTGGTGCCCCTAGGTCATAACTTGTAGATGGTGAGTAGGATGGAGGGAGGAATAATGGGTGGGATGGAGGGAGGGATGGAGATAAGTGTTTTGCATTCACACCAGTTTCTTTTGTTTTAGCAAAGAACATCACTTTTCTAGACACAAATGTAACATAAATTTACCCTTGGAATTTATTTCAGGGTTTCTTCATCAACTATCCAGACGTGTATGCATCACTACAGTTTTGAGGACAGATCTTTACCTGTACTTGATTTCTATCATTTTGTTCAAGTAAATAAATATATAAGTAGAAAAAAGAAATTTGTTTTTTTTGGTAAACATTAATACAAACAAAAACAATTTAACTAACATGAAGAAGTAAAAAGATTGTTTTATAATTATGCTGGCATTTTGTTCCTGACCCATACATTTATTCTGCCCAAGATTTCTGATATTTGTTTTTTCTTAGATAAAATTCGACTTGTTTGATCAATTGATTTACTTGAATATCAGTATCCATTAAGTCAGAAATTAGTCACAGTCAGACATGACCCTCATCAGTATCTGGTAAGGCAGAAATTAGTCGCAGTCAGTCATGACCCTCATCAATATCTGGTAAGGCAGAAATTAGTCGCAGTCAGTCATGACTCTTGTCATTATCCAGTAAGTCAGAAATTAGTCACAGTCAGATATGATGCTAATCAGTATCCAGTATGTCAGAAATTAGTCACAGTCAGTCATGACCCTCATCATTATCCAGTATGTCAGAAATAAGTCCCAGTCATGACCCTCATCAGTATCCAGTAAGTCAGAAATTAGTCCCAGTCAGTCATGACCCTCATCATTATCCAGTATGTCAGAAATTAGTCTCAGTCACTCATGACCCTCATCAGTATCCAGTAAGTCAGAAATTAGTCCCAGTCATGACCCTCATCAGTATCCAGTATGTAAGAAATTAGTCACAGTCAGTCATGACTGTCATCATTATCCAGTATGTCAGAAATTAGTCCCAGTCAGTCATGACCCTCATCAGTATCCAGTAAGTCAGAAATTAGTCCCAGTCATGACCCTCATCAGTATCCAGTAAGTCAGAAATTAGTCCCAGTCAGTCATGACCCTCATCAGTATCCAGTATGTAAGAAATTAGTCACAGTCAGTCATGACTGTCATCATTATCCAGTATGTCAGAAATTAGTCCCAGTCAGTCATGACCCTCATCAGTATCCAGTAAGTCAGAAATTAGTCCCAGTCATGACCCTCATCAGTGTCCAGTAAGTCAGAAATTAGTCCCAGTCAGTCATGACCCTTATCAGTATCCAGTATGACAGAAAGTAGTTGCAGTCATGACCCTCATCAGTATCCAGTAAGTCAGAAATTAGGCCCATTCATGACCATCATCAGTATCCAGGATGTCAGAAATTAGTCCCAGTCAGTCATGACCCTCATCAGTATCCAGTAAGTCAGAAATTAGTCCCAGTCATGACTCTCATCAGTATCCAGTAAGTCAGAAATTAGTCACAGTCAGTCATGACCCTCGTCAGTATCCAGTAAGTCAGAAATTAGTCACAGTCAGTCATGACCCTCATCAGTATCCAGTAAGTCAGAAATTAGTCACAGTCAGTCATGACCCCTCATCAGTATCTGGTAAGGCAGAAGTTAGTCGCAGTCAGTCATGACCCTCATCAGTATCCAGTAAGTCAGAATTTAGTCTCAGTCAGTCATGACCCTCATCAGTATACAGTATGACAGAAATTAGTCCCAGTCAGTCATGATCCTCATCATTATCCAGTATGTCAGAAATTAGTCCCAGTCAGTCATGACCCTCATCAGTATCCAGTAAGTCAGAAATTAGTCACAGTCAGTCATGACCCTTAAATTCCTGCAACAATCTAAGATTTCATTTCTTTGCATTAACATTCCTGTCGGCACACACTTACTCAAGGGAACTCTTGTGCTTTTCAAATCTTATCAATATACACTTACTCTAGGGAACTCTTGTGTATTTTAGTTCCTATCATTGTACATTTACTTTAGGAAACACATGTGCATTTTCATTTGTTTTAATGTACACTTACTCTAGGGAACTCATGTGCATTTCA
The DNA here is from genome assembly GCA_030141615.1 of Unio pictorum. Classification (NCBI taxonomy): domain Eukaryota; kingdom Metazoa; phylum Mollusca; class Bivalvia; order Unionida; family Unionidae; genus Unio; species Unio pictorum. The sequence continues at coordinate 625,633 of JARLTB010000030.1, read as the reverse complement.
GTACATTTCAAAGTACACAGTCTATGGAACTCATGCATTTCCAATATTTTTTCCATTGCACACGTACTCTAGGACATCATAGGCATTTCCATTTCTTTCAATGTATACTTAGTTTAGAGAACTCTTGTGCATTTCAAAATCTTATAAATAAAAACTTAGTTTTGGGAATTCTTGTGCATTTCAAAGTCTTATGAATAAACACTTAGTTTAGAGAACTCTTGTGCATTTCAAAATCTTATGAATAAACACTTAGTTTTGGGAATTCTTGTGCATTTCAAAGTCTTATGAATAAACACTTAGTTTTGGGAACTCTTGTGCATTTCAAAATCTTATGAATAAACACTTAGTTTAGAGAACTCTTGTGCATTTCAAAGTCTTATTGTGACCCAGGACTTGTGTCGTATGCCTATGGGCGTGTTCATCATGAGTGAGTGAGCGAGTGAGTGATTGATCGTGACGCATGATTCCCGGGTTTCACGAGTATTAACATCGACTCCCCACCACACTAACAAGATCTGGCATTCTTACTCTGGTTCATGAACAGACAACATCAAAGCAGAATTATTAGTGAATAGTTAAAGCACTTGTCTTTCACTTACGTGAAAGACAAGAGATTGAATATAATTAGAAATAATTATACTCTTCGAGTCTGGTAAGGAATTATTTGTATTGTTTGTGATAAAATTATAAATGTTAGCGCGTGGGTTGTATATTGTGTATTGTATTGATGTCGGTTATATACTGTATTGTATTTATCTTGTATATTAAGTACATGCTTTGTATTGTTTTAGGTTTACCTCGTATTATTTCCTCCGTGATAAATCCCATAACTAACAAGCGAGTGTTGTCATTTCATCCCGAAATAAGACTGGCTCACATTATGAACAAACACTTAGTTTTGGGAACTCTTGTGCATTTCAAAATCTTATGAATAAACACTTAGTTATGGGAATTCTTGTGCATTTCAAAATCTTATGAATAAACACTTAGATTAGAGAACTCTTGTGCATTTCAAAATCTTATGAATAAACACTTAGTTTAGAGAACTCTTGTGCATTTCAAAATCTTATGAATAAACACTTAGTTTTGGGAACTCTTGTGCATTTCAAAATCTTATGTATGAATAAACACTTAGTTTTGGAAACTCTTGTGCATTTCAAAATCTTATGAATAAACACTTAGTTTAGAGAACTCTTGTGCGTTTCAAAATCTTATGAATAAACACTTAGTTTTGGGAATTCTTGTACATTTCAAAATCTTATGAATAAACACTTAGTTTAGAGAACTCTTGTGCATTTCAAAATCTTATGAATAAACACTTAGTTTTGGGAATTCTTGTACATTTCAAAATCTTATGAATAAACACTTAGTTTTGGGAACTCTTGTGCATTTCAAAATCTTATGAATAAACACTTAGTTTTGGGAACTCTTGTGCATTTCAAAATCTTATGAATAAACACTTAGTTTTGGGAACTCTTGTGCATTTCAAAGTCTTATGAATAAACACTTAGTTTTGGGAATTCTTGTGCATTTCAAAATCTTATGAATAAACACTTAGTTTTGGGAATTCTTGTGCGGTTCAGTTCCTTTCAATGTACACTTACACTAAGGAACTCTGGTGTGTTTCCTGTCATGATGAAAATTTTAAGTCTGAACTCACTAATCAACATGTATGTAAGCTGTATCAGCAGGACCTCATGGGCCTCTTGCTCTGCTTATTTATCATTAGGAAATAAAATAGAAAAATTTCAATTGGCTTTGTAGTATTATTATTTTTTTAATATATATTTGTTGTCTATGTCTCACATCTTAGTTCAAGAAGAACCATAAGATATATCAGTGTGGTTCCCCTCTAGAACATCCCCACCCTCTGCTTAGTTTTGCTAAAATCCTTTAACTTTTGCAATTTTTTGTTCAGATCTATAATGCCATCAACATATTGATGCTACCCAATGTTCAAATGATCCTTTACAATGGTTGATGTAGTTGACAGATGTAGAAATCAATTTCAATTTGCTGAAATTAGGTTTGTACTAAAAAACATTTTTTTATTGCTATTGAATTTGTCAAATCTGAGTTCATTGATAGTTATGTTAACTTTATTTCTTACATACACAGACAAAAGCCAAACATTGTTTGTTGTTGTAGGGTTTAACGCCATTTTACAGCACACGATAGGCTATACATGGCAGCCAGTATTAATGGTGGAGGAAGAACCCGAGAAAACCCCAGGAAAGAACCACCAATGAACGAGAAGCTACTGGCACACTTTCTCAAATACCCACATTGGCCGAATCAGAGACTCGAACCCACATAGACAGAGGTGAGATGGCGGAGATCCGTGATGGAGAGCACTTTAGACCACTCGGAGCCCCTAACATTGTGAAATCAGAGTTCAATGATAGTTATGTTAACTTTATTTCTTAAATAGACAGACGAAAAGCCAAACATTGTTTGTAAAATCTTAGTTCAATGATAGTTATGTTAACTTTATTTCTCACATACACAGACACAAAACCAAACATTATAAAATCGGAATTCAATGATAGTTATGTTAACTTGATTTTTTACTTACACAGACAAAAAACCAAACAGACATTGCTGTGATGGGTACTGCTTAGTTTCTGCTTTGGGGAGGGGAGAAAACTTGTGAGTAGCTTCCCATGGGTAGTTGTTTTTATTTGGGTGTTTCTTCCACAAATTAAACCAGCTGCCATATACAGCTTATCCTGAGCTCAAAAATGGTATTAAATCCACCCCCAACCCCAAAAATGGATTGCCACAAGTTATGGCTGAGGTTTTCTATTTTTATTGGCACAATTAAAATTAATATATTTCTTGTGTTATATTACCAGTTGAAGCTTGGAACTATCATAAGTATGTTTCCATAATGATGGGTCTGATGCTTCTCAAGGGTGTACCTCAGTTAGGTTTGGTTTGGCCTGGTTTAATGCCAGAGTCTGATGCTTCTCAAGGGTGGACTTCAATTAGGTTTGGTTTAGCATGGTTTAATGCCAGGGTCTGATACATCTCAAGGGTGGACTTCAGTTAGGTTTGGTTTGGCCTGGTTTAATGCCAGGGTCTGATACTTCTCTAGGGTGTACCTCAGTTAGGTTTGGTTTGGCCTGGTTTAATGCCAGAGTCTGATGCTTCTCAAGGGTGGACTTCAATTAGGTTTGGTTTAGCATGGTTTAATGCCAGGGTCTGATACATCTCAAGGGTGGACTTCAGTTAGGTTTGGTTTGGCCTGGTTTAATGCCAGGGTCTGATACTTCTCTAGGGTGGACTTCAGTTAGGTTTGGTTTGGCCTGGTTTAATGCCAGAGTCTGATACATCTCAAGGGTGGACTTCAGTTAGGTTTGGTTTGGCCTGGTTTAATGCCAGGGTCTTATACATCTCAAGGGTGGACTTAAGTTAGGTTTGGTTTGGCCTGGTTTAATGCCAGAGTCTGATGCTTCTCAAGGGTGGACTTCAATTAGGTTTGGTTTGGCCTGGTTTAATGCCAGGGTCTTATACATCTCAAGGGTGGACTTAAGTTAGGTTTGGTTTGGCCTGGTTTAATGCCAGAGTCTGATGCTTCTCAAGGGTGGACTTCAATTAGGTTTGGTTTGGCCTGGTTTAATGCCAGGGTCTTATACATCTCAAGAGTGGACTTCAGTTAGGTTTGGTTTGGCCTGGTTTAATGCCAGGGTCTGATGCTTCTCAAGGGTGGACTTCAGTTAGGTTTGGTTTGGCCTGGTTTAATGCCAGGGTCTGATACATCTCAAGGGTGGACTTCAGTTAGGTTTGGTTTGGCCTGGTTTAAAGCCAGAGTCTGATACATCTCAAGGGTGGACTTCAGTTAGGTTTGGTTTGGCCTGGTTTAATGCCAGAGTCTGATACATCTCAAGGGTGGACTTCAGTTGGGTTTTGTTTGGTATGGTTAATGCCAATTTGTTATGTTGAAAGTTTTCAAAAGGTATTGCACAGTAATGGACTTGTAGTATTGCATCAAATTATTGCAGGATGTGTCTTTCAAATGTTAACTCGATTACTGACCAGAGGTAACGTGCAATATATATTGCTACAGTAATGGGCTGGCTGTTTCAAAAAGCTATTACAAAAATAGTAGGGTGGAGAATCCTCAAAGGTATCTAATTGATCGTGAACTCGGGTTTTCCAAAGGTATCTAATTAATCGTAGACTGGATGTTTCCAAGGGTTTCTAATTAATCGTGGACTGGGTTTTTCCAAAGGTATCTAATTAATCGTGTACTGGGTGTTTCCAAGGGTATAAACACAGTGATTGGCTGAAGAATTGCCAAGGGTATTATCATGTTCTTGGGCTGTGGTTTTCCAACGGTATCACCTCAACAATTTGTTGGAGAATTTGTTAGATGCACCAGTTCAGAAGATTTTTTTTCAAGATGAAGAATGTCATATGAACTTAACAACACTGCTACAAAAGTTACTGCTACAACAACAACAATACTACAGCTACTAGTAATAATAACAGTACTGTACTAAAAATGAGTTTTTATTTTATACCTCATAAAAGAACTTTATTTCAACCAGTCTTGAAAATATACAGTAAATACAGGACTTGAGGGTAGACTATACTTACTTTCTACACTGTTACGATTGCCATTGGCAATGTCTGTATTGCTGACTCGACATACTTTCTACACTATTATGATTTGCCCTGAAAATGTCTGTATTGATAACTATACTTTTTACACTGTTACGATTGCCATTGGCAATGCCTGTATTGCTGACTCGACATACTTTCTACACTTATGATTTGCCCTGAAAATGTCTGTATTGATAACTATACTTTCTACACTGTTACGATTGCCACTGGCAATGTCTGTATTGCTGACTCGACATACTTTCTACACTATTATGATTTGCCCTGAAAATGTCTGTATTGATAACTATACTTTCTACACTGTTACGATTACCATTGGCAATGTCTATATTGATGACTATCCTTACTCTCTACGCAATTGCCATTGGCAATGTCTATATTGATGACTATCCTTACTATCTACGCAATTGCCATTGGCAATGTCTATATTGATGACTATCCTTACTCTCTACACAATTGCCATTGGCAATGTCTATATTGATGACTATCCTTACTCTCTACGCAATTGCCATTGGCAATGTCTATATTGATGACTATCCTTACTCTCTACGCAATAGCCATTGGCAATGTCTATATTGATGACTATCCTTACTATCTACGCAATTGCCATTGGCAATGTCTATATTGATGACTATCCTTACTCTCTACACAATTGCCATTGGCAATGTCTATATTGATGACTATCCTTACTCTCTACGCAATTGCCATTGGCAATGTCTATATTGATGACTATCCTTATTCTCTACGCAATTGCCATTGGCAATGTCTATATTGATGATTATCCTTACTCTCTACACAATTGCCATTGGCAATGTCTGTATTGAAGACTATCCTTACTCTCTACACAATTGCCATTGGCAATGTCTGTATTGAAGACTATCCTTACTCTCTACGCAGTTGCAATTGGCAATGTCTGTATTGATGACTATCCTTACTCTCTACGCAATTGCCATTGGCAATGTCTGTATTGATGACCCGACATACTTTCTACACCATTACGATTGGCCTTGACTGTGTGTGTATTGCTGACTCAACATAATTATAACGACAACCCAACATTATTTCTTTATACAATTCTCAATTCTCAACCTTCCACGGTCTATCTTTCTCCTACTTTTTATGTCACTGCCAGAGGTTCAAGGCCGATGGCAACGGTTCGAAAAGGGAACATGCCTCATGTAATATAAGACGTATAAAAACAATTATGCAAGCGAACATAAATTGATTTGCTTGTTGTCCTCATGAATTTAAATATTGCGTGAGAAAAAGAGTGTGAGAGAATTGTTGACAGTGAAGAGTCTTTATAATGCCTATATTAAACATGACATGTCAGATCGGGTATATTTTTTCATGTTCGATTCAAGGTAGTCACGTACAACGGAAATGCCGAAATCCTGGCTTCTATTCATATTAGCTTAATTACTTATAAATATCCGAACCCGCTATCAAATGCTGCAAAAATTGCACTGTGCTAATTTTCCTTTTTTTCCTGTTGACAAATCACCAGGGAGCTATGTATGTATGTATGTATGTATGTATGTACGTACGTACGTATGTATGTAAACCCTCGTATAACTGATTAAGCACTCTGTCCGCGTGTGTTCGAGTCTCGGAATTTGTCTGGGTTCTTGTGTATCCTATACACAGCGTTAAACCCAAAGCATCTGATATAGCAAATTACATCCAAAGAATTTGCTCTGTTGGAGGTTTCTGAAAGTGAAATTTTTGTCTTCTCATTTTTATTTTGAAACATAATTAACAGTCATTATTAGGGTAAATTTAAGAAATGAATACCTTCCTCAAATCTTCGTATGTTGAAAACATTATTTTGAAAAAGAAATGTACAAAATATCTTTAATTCGCATTAAATAAAATCCCCATTAAGGATATATAAGCATGCACTAGGAAAAAGAACAAGATATAAATCAATATATACTTGCATTACGAGTATACAATGCCTGTCCAATGGGTATATGAGAGAGACAGACAGACATATTGACATGTACAAAGTCATATAGACAAATAAAATGGAGGATTAGAACATACATATTTTTTCAGATTATTTAATTAGACGTTATTTATTTTTAATATATTACGTTTGTTAATGACAATGTTTATTTATAACTTAAATTTTTGTATGGCTGATTCCACATTGTGTTATCGAAAACGCGCAGTTACTTCCTTTTAGAAATTCTTATCTTCTTAAACTTCCATTTTGCACTATCCGGAAGTACCGAGCCTGTCCGTGTTTAAAGTTACAAAATGTTATCTTTCCGGATCGCCACACAACACTCCGAGGCAGTAATAAAATAAAGACCCCATCTTCCCCCACTCCAATGAAATAAAACATACGTCGTTGTTTGGTTCACAAAACTGGGGTTGACAGACGTTAGTGAGAAAATAGACTAATGAGAGTGGAGACATCCGACCAGGTAACAACCGACCCGGCAGTCAGAAAAAAAAAAACAACACAATTTATGGTAGCATAAATGCTCAAAAAACAATCTAACGGACTATTGAATACACCTAAAAAATGAATTGTTGGAGTTTTATTTTTATCCGTTGATAGGTCGTCATGGAAAGCAAAACGAAACAAAGTCGTGTGTAATACTAACCATAATGGTCTTGGTATGTATATATGTATGTATGTATGTATATACGTACGTACGTACGTGTGTGTGTGTGTGTAGGTACGTAGGTACATTTAGCTTAAGTGACACCTCATGTACTTGATTTGATATTAACGGAGAAAAGACATTTTCAATATAAAGACAACTGTAGACTTAATTTTCTACGATCACTAAAGATTGTTTTGCTGTTATGCATTATGAAATCTACAGAACGGCATTACTCGGTCCAATTTATACATATGAAAATGTTATTGGAGCTCGTTGCTGTCTTATCTTGCCCAGTAATCTGACTTTCCAGGAAAATATTTTATTCCAAACAGCTAGGTTAGCAAATTACATTGTTAATGTTATACACACGTTGGGTCAAAATGCATACTGCTAAATTTAGCAGAGTGGGAATTTTCCAGTTCACTACTTTCAACCAAACAGTGACGGATATCGTACATATGTGAAGGAAAGTAATTCTATTAAAACCAATCAATAATGGATGTCTTACTTTCCCTCCAAAACGTAACTTGTATGGAAACTAATGTCGTATCTGCCCCAGTGGATATAAATTGTATGAACACCAATTAGTGATGGATGTTGCACTGACGCCAGTGAACATACACTTCATGAAACCAATCAACAATGATGGGTGACGTTCTTCCCCCAATCAGCATACATTATATGTCGTACTTACTTCAAGTAACGTATGTATGTATGTATGTATGTGTGTGTGTGTGTGTGCGTGCGTGCGTGCGTGCGTATGTATGTATGTATGTATTTATATGTGTGTGTGTCTGTCTGTATGTATGTATATATGTATGTGTGTATGTACGTATGTATATGTGTCTGTATGTATGTATGTATGTATGTATGTGTGTGTGTGTGTGTGTGTGTGTCTGTATGTATGTATATATGTATGTGTGTATGTACGTACGTACGTATGTATATGTGTCTGTCTGTATGTATGTATGTATGTAGCATGATCCCTAATCACTGATTTAACACTTTAGATCAAAAGGAAATCACTGAGAAACAAGGTTCTTTTTCTCAGGGGGTAATACCTTTTTATGACCAAATGTGAAGTTTGTGCCTTTCATAATTATTGTGAAACATAATCAATAGTCACTTTAAAATGTACCAGTTAAAAGGCAAACTCCCTTTAGTACATCTTGATATATTTTTGTTCTAAACATTGTTTCGTAAATAAAATGAAATCAAGATGTATGACGCATATCTCCAAAGCAACTTGTAAAATGGGGAAGGTGGATAAAGTATTAACATGTATAATTACAGGAATAACGTTATTACATCTGTTTATACCAGTTGCATATATCCGTGCATGTTTTATGAATCGATTGCAAAAACAAATGATGCAAAGTTATTTACATAAAATTATTATCATTACATAATGAACAAAATTGTTAATCAGTTTCATCTCAATATTTGATTAAAACTTGAACATGAAGTCTATAAATGACACCAGGATATTTTTTTATATAGTTGTATAATTATGAACAAAACATAAATCAGTCAATAGTTGATCAGTCAAAAAAAAAATAAATACATAAATCTATCAATCAATCAATTATAATGATTTAAGTTCAGAGATATTTAGTGAGGTCGACTGAGATTTTTACCTCTATAACTCCATGAAAAAATCCTAAATACATTTCATAGTTCAAAGGTCAATTTTACATGTATACTACACTGATTTATGTCGTGGAACTGTTCAGCACATCGTGTAATGAATATTATTGTCTACAGTACGACTTGGTTAAACACACCGTATAATGAATATTCTTGTCTACAGGTTGACGTTGTAAAACACATCATATAATGAATATTCTTTTCTACTGGTTGACGTGGTTAAACACATCGTATAATGACTAGTCTTGTCTACAGTATGACGTGGTTAAACACACCGTATAATGAATATGCTTGTTTTATAACTACCGACCAATCTCAATACTACCAAACTTGTCAAAATTGATTGAAAAACATGTCCATGACTCATTCGTGTCATATTTAACCAAACACTTGCTGTTACACCCTAATCAGTCAGGCTTTAGACAGAAACATTCATGTGAGACTGCCTTGATCTCCCTAACTGATAAATGGCTTCAAGCACTTGACCAAGGTAAAATAATAGGATCTGTATTTGTAGATTTCAGGAAAGCGTTTGACATGGTGGATCATGAAATCCTTTTGAAGAAACTGGAAATCTACCAATGCGATGAAAAAACAGTTAGACGTTTTACTTCATACTTAAGTGAGAGAACACAACATGTTTATATAAATAACGTTCTGTCCGAACCTAAAGCAATTAGATATGGAGTGCCACAAGGCTCAATTCTAGGTCCATTACTATTTATTTTATTTATTAACGACCTACCACTTTTACTAAGAGACTCGATATCATCTACAGATCTCTATGCAGATGACACAACATTATCAGACATCCAAAACACAAAGCATGAACTCGAAATTTCTTTACAGAATGCATTAAACAAGCTGGAAAACTGGCGCACATGCAATGGCATGGTAGTAAATACTGATAAAACTAAAATATTACTGATCTCAACAAGGAAAAAAAGGAAAAATCTTGATAGCAATGAACTATGTCTGACATGGAAAGATAAAACTTTGCAAATGGTCTGTCACGACAGACTACTTGGTGTTTTGGTAGATAATAATATATCATGGACTAATCATATCAAACATATCAGCAAAAAGGTCAATTCAAACTTATGGCTTATCAGTAGGATAAGACATTTTCTCCCTGAAAAGCACAGAAAACTATTTTATAACAGTTACATACAACACTATTTAGACTACTGTAATACAGTATGGGGTAATTCAAATGATAAAAACATATCAAAGTTGGAAAATTTTCAGAAAAGAGCATTTAGGCTAATATCAAACTAGAAAGAAAGCAAGGAAAATTTAGCTGGTAAGTTAAAAAATATTACCTATTAAAGACCGAATATGTTTAAGAAAAGCCAAATTAAAGTACAGGATATCCAATAATAGTGCTCCTGAATATTTACAATCCCTATTCCAGTATAGGCTACCTGGTAAAACACACCACCTGCGATCAATATCTACAAAACAGTATAAAATTCCCAAACCAAATAAGGAATTATTCAAGAAAAGTTTCCAATACTCTGGAACTTTGCTTTGGAATAGTATTCCAGTTGAGATTAGAAATGCCCACTCTATTTCCATCTTCCAAACCCAATATATCTAGTGGCTTCTGAGATGCTGCTGAATTAAATAAATTAAATAAATTCCTTGTATGAGAGCCTCAAGGTAGATTAGTTCTTAGCTAATTGTGTTACCCTCTTTAAATAAAGTCATTATTATTATTATTATTATTATTATTATTATTATTATTATTATTATTATTATTTTTATTATTATTGTCTACATATTGACGTTGTTAAACACACCGTATAATGAATATTCTTGTCTACAGGATGACATGGTTAATTACCCCATATAACGAATATTCTTGTCTGCTGTATGACGTGATTAAATACACCGTATAATGAATATTCTTGTCTACAGTTTGACCTGGTTAAACACACCGTATAATGAATATTCTTGTATTTAGGTTGACGTGGTTAAACACACTGTATAATGAATATTCCTGTCTACACTTTGACATGGTTAAACACACTGTGTAATGAATATTCCTGTCTTCACTTTGACGTGGTTAAGCACACCGTATAATGAATATTCTTGTATTTAGGTTGACGTGCTTAACCATTCTGTGCAGTGAATATTCATGTCTGCACTTTCACGTGGTTAACACTCCGTCTAATTATAATTTATGTCAAACGTTTGACGAGGTTTATCACACCGTATAGTGAATATTCCTGTCAAAATGGTGACGTGATTAATCACACCGAATAATGTATATTCTTGTTTTTTATAGGTTGACGCAGTTAATTACATCGTATAATGTATATTATTGTCTAAACTTTGACGTGGTTAGTCACACGTATCATGATTATTCATGTCTACATGATGGTGTGATTTGGCACACCGTGTAATGAATACTTATGTCTACAGGTTGACATTGTTAATCACACCGTGTAATGAATACTTATGTCTATAGGTTGACATTGTTAATCACACCGTGTAATGAATACTTATGTCTACAGGTTGAAATTGTTAATCACACCGTGTAATGAATACTTATGTCTACAGGTTGACGTGGTTCAGCATACCCTATCATGAATATTCTTGCTTATTGTTTATTCCTGAATATTCTTGTTCTGTGTAGTAAGGTCATAGGCAGACAACGTGTCTGTGTAGTTGGTACATATATTGCTAATTTAAATGTGTTGTAGAGGATGTATTGATAATTGGAATGTGTAGATGGTGATGTATTGATAATTGGAATGTGCAGATGGGAATGTATTGATAATTTGAATGTGTGGTAGGGAATGTATTGATAATTTGAATGTGTTGTAGGGGGATGTATTGATAATTGGAATGTGTAGATGGTGATGTATTGATAAATGGAATGTGCAGATAAGGGACGTAGTGATAATTTAAATGTGTAGTAAGGGATGTATTGCTAATTTAAATGTGTAGTAGGGGATGTATTGCTAATTGGAATGTGTAGATGGGAATGTATTGATAATTTGAATGTGTAGATGGGGATGTATTGATGATTGGAATGTGTAGATGGGAATGTATTGATAATTGGAAAGTATAGATGGGAATGTTTTGATAATTGGAATGTGTAGATGGGAATGTATTGATAATTGGAAAGTATAGATAGGAATGTATTGATAATTGGAATGTGTAGATGGGAATGTATTGATATTTGGAAAGTGTAGATGGGAATGTATTGATAATTGGAAAGTGTAGATGGGAATGTGTTGATAATTTTTGAATTGTTAGTAGGGTATTATTGTTAATTTAAATGTTTGGTATTGTAAACATTGATGATTTGAATGTTTAGTAGGGGATGTATTGATAATGCGAATGTGTTGTATAGGGATGTAATGATAATTTTGATGGGTAAGTATTGATAAGTGTTGAATGTGTAGGAGGGGATTTATTTATAATTTGTCGGGGTAGTGGGCTGGGGTGGTTGTATGTGGTGGGTAAATTGATAATTTGAATGTGTAGTAAGGGTATATAGTAAATTTTGTAGGAGGGGATTATCTATAATTCGTCCGTTTATAATTTCTAAACAGGTGTATATATATATATATATTCTAACATTAAACAATCAACAATCGAACAAGAAAGAAAAAACAGAAATGAAAAAAAAATACAAGTTTGTTTTGCAGAAAATAAAATTAACGAGTGGGCTTACTATGCTATAAGTATGTTTTTGGTTTATTGCGTAAATAACGAAAACGTATTCTACAGCCTACTGAACCTATGGTGCTTAAATAGTTTCATCCATTGTTCTGTGTTGTACGTGCATGCGATAAGTCGGGACTTAATTGTCCGCTTTTTGGCAGTCTTACACAACTTCATTTTCGCTGATTGTTGTAGGGTTTAACGCCCTGTTTCAGCACACGATATGCTATACATGGCGGCCAGTATTAATGGTGGAGGAAGAAACCGGGAAAATCCCCGAAAAGAACCACTGAACCACGCGAAACAACTGGCCAGAGGCGTAGCTAGGGGGGGGGGTGCAGGGGGGTAAATATGTCCCCGGGCGCCTAAGTACAGGGGCGCCAAAATGAGGCTTACAACGTTACATTATAATAAGTAAATAAGGGTAATAGATCGGTCACAAGATCGCTGGGGCGCCAATTTTATAGTTCGTCCCCGGACGCAAAATATCCTCGCTACGCCTCTGCAACTGGCAAGCCTTTTCACATATCCATATTTGCCGAACCTGAGACTCAAACCCACGCAGACAGGTGAGATGGCAGTGATCCAGAACGTTGAGCGCTTTAAACCACTCGGGGGACCCCTTTTGTAGCTGGTAGATTGAAGATTAAACCCATATCTTTTAATTCAGGCCTATATTGGAATTTTGTTAGGTTTATTTATTACCTGTTAAAAAACTAATAACGAGACTATCCGAAATATCCAATGTAATTTACACAGACGTATAATGGGAAATACTAGTGGAAACTTACACATACATATAATGGGATGTACCCGAGGTAATTGACACCGAAATATAATGGGAAATATCTATTTTGTCTTAAACAGAGGCAATGGCGCAGAATATTCCGGGAATAAAGATCACGTGATTGATTAGGTCGACATTCCTATCATGACCACGACTCAAGAAACTATGTAGTCTGAAGTACGGTAACATGAAGTGAACACGGCAGACTATCTGATGTCATTATATTATTACAGCAGTAGTTTTGATTCAATAAATGCTTTTTGCTTTGTTGATAAAATGTTATATGCAGATTTTGTACTGATAGTTTCAAACAGAAAGTCATGAAATAACCACAAATAATAATAATAATAATAATAATAATAATAATAATAATAATAATAAAAATAACACTGACGTCATTTAGAGAAAGTAACTCTCTCACTCTCTCTCTCTCTCTCTCTCTCTCTCTCTCTCTCTCACACACACACACACACACACATTGATTATGTATAACATTGATAGAGATCTATTTCATTACAATAGCATGAGTCCAGTAATACTAAAATACATCAATGTTTCAATAAATTTGCTTGTAAGGTCATTCTGCCTGGACATACATTTCTCTGGTGATTGAGTGAATGGACAAATTTGCCTATAAGGTCGTTTCGTCTGGACATACATTTCTCTGGTCATTGAGTGAATGGACAAAGCAGCAAAACCGAGAGAAAAAAAAGAAGAGAAAAACAAAACCTGCCATTCATCACCAAATTTAACACGAAGAATACCTCACAAAGCATATTTACTTTCTTGGCTTTGGATCAAACAATTAAAGAACTGTGTACCTTATATAGGACACCACCCATACAACATTGCTCCATTTTCAAACTGGCAGGAAACTTTATGAACAATTTTGTAACTTTGGTCTATGGGAGGCATCACGCGAGATTCTTAAAGTCTGTAATGAACAGTTTACTTCCTGCAACTATCTCTTTGGTCGCTTTGAATAATGAGGAAAAGATTCCATGTAAAATGCCTCACGCATGGTTATTTGCTTCTTTCAGCTCTACTAGGAACATAGCATCTAGACTATCTACACACAAATAATTATTGATTATGTTCAATAACATGTACCACAAAACCCAACAAAACTACTTAGTGTCTTGTGCACATCGTTTCTACCCATCGAGCCAAATTAATCCTCACGTACAGATGTTTGCCTTCCTATATTGTTCTCAGCAAGTTGTTAACTGCATTTAACTATTTATCATAATACTGTCAGTTATTACTTACCATCATTTTACTTGCAGTTATTACTTACCATCATTTTACTTGAAGTTATTACTTACCATCATTTTACTTACAGTTATTGCTTACCATCATTTTACTTGCAGTTATTACTTACCATCATTTTACTTACAGTTATTACTTACCATCATTTTACTTGCAGTTATTACTTACCATCATTATACTTAAAGTTATTTCTTACCATAATTTTACTTACAGTTTTTACTTACCAACATTTTACTTACAGTTACTACTTACCATCATTTTACTTACAGTTATTACTTACCATCATTTTACTTACAGTTATTACTTACCATCATTTTACTTAAAGTTATTATTTACCATCATTTTACTTACAGTTACTACTTACCATCATTTTACTTACAGTTATTACTTACCATCATTTTACTTAAAGTTATTACTTACCATCATTTTACTTACAGTTATTACTTACCATCATTTTACTTGCAGTTATTATTTACTATCATTTTACTTACAGTTATTATTTACCATCATTTTACTTACAGTTTTTACTTACCAACATTTTACTTACAGTTATTACTTACCATCATTTTACCTACTAGCCTACAATGTTTGTTCAATCATGACAGGAGGACAAATTCGTAATACAGAAGTAGAAATTTATTGCAAATTTCTAATTTACAATTACCAACGTACACACGCCAGGTGTGATTGTGAAATATCTTCAATTTATCAGGTTAACTAACTCAAAATCCATGATTGTTGGACTATCAAGTGAACATGAACATTCATGTTTGTTGGGTCATCAAGTGAACATGACCATTCCATCGTGTTATGATTGTTGTACTATCCACTGAACATAAACATTCCATGAATGATGGGCTTTTAAGTGAATATGAACATTACATGATTGTTGCACTATCGAGTTAACATGAACATTCTATGATTGTTGGACTATCGAGTGAACATGAACATTCCATGATTCTTGGACTATCAAGTGAACACGAACATTCCATGGTTGTTGGACTATAGAGTGAACATAAATATTCCATGATTGCTGGACTATCGAATGAACATGAACATTCCATGATTGTTGTTGGGCTATCAAGTGAACATGAACATACCATAATGGTTTTTGGGCTATCAAGTGAACATGAACATTCTGTGATTGTTGTTGAGCTATCAAGTGAAAATGAACATTCTATGATTGTTGGGCTTTCAACACGAACATTCCATAAATATTGTACTAGCGAGTGAACATGAACATTTTATTATTGTTGGGGTTTTTTGTGAACATCAACATTCCATGCTTGTTGGGCCATCAAGTGAAAATGAACATTCTATGATTGTTGGGCTATCGAGAGAACATGAACATTCTATGATTGTTGGGCTATTCAGAGAACATGAACATTCCATGATTGTTGCACTATTGAGTGAACATGAACATTCCATGACTGTTGGGCTTTCGAGTGAACTTGAACCTTCTATGATTGTTTGGCTATCAAGAGAATATGAACATTCGATGATTGTTGAACTATCAAGTGAACATGAACCTTTTATGATTGTTGGAATATCGAGTGAACATGAACATTCCATGATTGTTGGGCTTTTAAGTGAACATGAACATTGCATGTTTGTTGGACTTTCGGGTAAACACGAACAATCAATGATTGTTGGACTATCAAATGAACGTGAACATGCCATGATTGTTGGCCTATTGATTGAACATGAACATTCCATGATTCTTGTTGAAGATTCCATCTTGTTATGATTGTTGGACCATCAAGTGAACATTAACATTTCATGATTGTTGGGCTATCGAGTGAACATGAACATTCTGTGATTGTTGTTGGGCTATCAAGTGAACATGAAGATTCTATGATTTTTGGGCTTTTAAGTGAACATGACCATTCCATCGTGTTATGATTGTTGTACTATCAAGTGAACATGAATATTCTATGATTGTTGGACTATCGGGTGAACAAAAACATTCATTGATTGTTGTTTGGCTATCAAGTCAACATGAACATTCCATTATTGTTGTTGGGCTATTGAGTGAACATGAACATTCCATGATTGTTGGGCTTTTAAGTGAGAATTAACATTCCATCGTGCTATGATTGTTGGACTATTGAGTGAACATTAAGATTCTATGATTGTTGGACTATCAAGTGAACATTAACATTCCATGATTGTTGGGCTATCGAGTGAACATGAACATTCAGTGATTGTTTTTGGACTTTTATGTGAACATGTATATTCCATCGTGTTATGATTGTTGTACTATTAAGTGAACATGAACTTTCCATGATTGTTGGTCTGTCGAGTAAACACGTCATTCCATGATTGTTGGACTATCGAGTGAACAGGAACATTCCATGATTGTCGTTGGGCTAACAAGTGAACATCGATCTTCTATGATTGTTGGGCTTTTAAGTGAACATTTCAATTTGAACATGAACATTCCGTGATTGTTGGGCTATCACGTAAGCATTAACATTCCATGATTGTTGGGTTATCGAGTGAATATGAATATTCCATGTTTGTTGGGCTATCACGTGAAAATTCCATGATTGTTTTTGGACGTTCAAGTGAATATAAACATTCCATGATTGTTGTTGGACGTTCAAGTAAACATGGACACTCCGTGATTTTTGGGCTATGGAGTGAACATGAACATTCCATGATTGTTGGGCTATCGAGTGAACATGAACATTCAGTGAGTGTTGGGCTTTCAAATGAACATGAAGATTCCGTGATTGTTGGGCTATCGAGTGAACATGACCATTCCATGATTATTGGACTATCGAGTGAACATGAACATTCCATGATTGTTGGGCTATCACGTAAACATCAGCATTCTATGATTGTTTGACTATCGAGTGAACATGAACATTCAATGATTGTTGGACTATCGAGATAACATGAACATTCTATGATTGTTGCGCTATCAAATGAACATGAACTTTCCATGATTGTTGGACTGTCAAGTAAACACGAACATTCCATGATTGTTGGGCTTTCAAATGAACATAAACATTCCGTGATTGTTGGGCTATCACGTAAACATTAACATTCAATGATTGTTGGGTTATCGAGTGAATATGAACATTCCATGACTGTTTGGCTATCACGTGACCATGAACATTCCGTGATTGCTGGGCTATCTGGATTGTTAATAAGCGTTATGTGCATTCTGGGTTTACCTGTATATTCCGTGTCCCAATAATCTCTGCGTTATATCCCGTTACCCAATCATCTGTGTTATATTACGTGGCCCAATCATCTATGTGTTATATTCCGTTACCCAATCTTCTCTGCGTTATATTTGGTTACCTAATCATCTATGTGTTATATTCCTTTATCCAGTCATCTCTGTGTTATACTCCGTTACCCAATCATCTCTGTTATATTCCGTTACGCAATCATCTGTGTTATATTCCGTTACCAAATCATCTCTGTGTTATATTCCGTTACCCAATCATCTCTGTGTTATATTAAGTTACCCAATAATCTTTATGTTATATTTTGTGACCCAATCATCTCTGATATGTTCAGTGAACAAATCATCTCTGTGTTATATTCAGTGACCCACTAATCTCTGGGTTATATTTCCAAAAGTATTGCGTATTCCAAATGAATCCTAGTGGTGTTCTGAATGATTTCCAATATTGAATGTGTTGATGCGTCTATTACATGGAATAGTGTTTATGTGCAACTAGTCTTGATGTATTACAATGATATAATCCACAATTCCAACATTGTGATTAGTCCGAAAGCAGCAGAGAGAGCGAATCCGACTACTTGGCGGAGCGTTTATTTGGCTAACCAATGCTTTCTCCAAAATCGTAAAAAAGAGTTTCTTTTGGAGACACAAAGTCTTTGTCGCGCCCCTCTCTGCTGCTATGGGGGTAAAAATCGTTTTAGGATTCTACAAACAGACTAATTTGTAAAACCTCACCTCGTAAATCAATCAGATTATTGGATTGGTCGGTGAGTTTGAAATTAATTCTCGTTAACAAATCATTATGACATCTCATATACACTGGATTAGTTGGATCTTCAATGATTAGAAACCCTAGAGGAGCTGTTGGTGCAAATGAGTATAAAATATATCCTTGTTGAGCTTGATTTGATGTTTCGAGATTTTGGTAACTTCCTTCGATAAAATCACATACTAAATTCACTGCAATTACCGAGGATATATTGACGTTTTGAGCAGCGATATGTCGCCCACCACCATCTGGGTCATTAGTATGCTTGAGGATTGTTGTTTGTGGTTGTGCTATTTTCTTCCATGCGTCGTGAATCCTTTTAAAAGCATCATCGATGGTGTCACTGAGAGATTTTTCCGTCTCTGGGACGTTATATCCTGGTAATTTAAAATTTAATAACTCTTCTTTTATTAAATTAGATGCGGATATAAATTTTTGTTTTCTCTCCTTCTTGCACGTCAATAGATTCATCAAAAGATTTTATAAAAAATTAATTTAATTTTTTCATATTTTTTATATAAGTGTTCATATCTTTTATTATTTGTATGATTTCATCACGTGAACCCGTTACATCCAGAAGATATTTTTGAAAACTTTGCCGTAGTCTCTCTCTCTCTCTCTATCAATTTCGAAAAATTAATTTTTTTTCTTCTCAAAAACACATTAATATGTTCATCTAATAGAATCGTGTCTGTACTTTCTTTATCATCGTGTTCATATTCAAAATGCAACCCAGAGAAACCCTTCCTATAGAATTCAAAATATATATTCTTTACTTTTGTTATATCTTCTCCTTTTAGAAGATAAAAAATTATATCTCTATCACCTTGAATCTTATCTGTGGTGGTAAAATCAGATTTTTTCTGTTCAGGTGGAGGTGTTTATTCAGGCCAACCCAGTATTGTCCTTATAGAACTCTGATAGATATCTATGACATACCCATGCGAGTTTATCTCAATGGCAGTTGATAGTGTTGGTTCATGAACCGTTATAGCGATTTTCGATTCTTTTCCAGTAATGGATTTTATTCTGCGCTGTAATTCGTTATTGATTTGTTTGATTTGGTAGGACCCAGATAGTAGCGAAACAACGTTCCAATCTTTAGTACCATCGGCTTTATTCTTGCTCGCAAACACCAGGGAATTATTCGGTTGTTGACCACGGAATGATACTGATCTAATATTTGGCCAACTGTGATACACTCGTAGGTTTGCTAGTGCTATCTCCTTAACTGGAACCGCAGTAGGAAAATAGACACTGAATTCAGGATTCGTTGAGGTTATTGAGATCATGCTGGTTTTCACCGGGGTTGTGTTTTCCGCTATTCGTTGAAGTAGTTCTTGCGATGTTGCCATTGTTATTATACTCATGTTGTTTTTCTAATTTTGACCTCGCGGAATCATAAACACGTACTTCTTCTTCTTCTTTATGTCCTTCCGCGCAGTGGGGCGCATAGGGTAACAAGCTTCCTCCAGTCATCTCGATCGGCAGCCTTAACGTCCGCTGCGTCTAAGTTGATATTGACGGCTCGCAGATCTTCTATAAATGTCCGTCGCCATGTCTTTCTCGGTCGTCCAATGCCTCGTTTCCCACGTGCTGGCGTCCACCACATCACCGTCTTTGCGTGGCGCGTCTCGGCCATTCTTAGAACATGTCCCGCAATACGTAATCTTCTTTCTGCGACCACTTCTCCCAGGCTTCGGGTGTTTGCTCTTCTGAGGATCTCCTCGTTAGTGATGTGGTCGTGGTAGGTGACACGAAGAATACGTCGCAGACATCGCTGTTGGAATACGTTCAGCCTGTTGACCAGCTTCTTCGTGCCTTTCCATGTCTCGCAGGCGTAAATGGCGGATGGGATGACGATAGTGTTGAAGAGGCGAAGTTTGGTGTTTGTGTGAATCGACCGACGTGTCCAAATTGGGAGAAGACGTTAGAATACGGCCACCGCTTTGCCAATTCGACATTTGACGTCTGCATCGGCTCCACCTTCCTTGTCGATGGTGCTTCCCAAGTAGGTGAACTGCTCGACTTGGCCGATGGTCTGGCCGCCTACGCTGACCCGCACAGGTGTCTTCCGGTTGACCGCCAGTGTCTTCGACATTTCTGTGCTACTTCTTAATCCAACTTTAGCCGCCTCCACCTCCAGGTTGGTGGTCATTTCCTGAAGAGATCTCGCATTCTCTGCCAGCAGCGCAATGTCGTCAGCAAAATCCAGATCTGTCAAGCGTGCCTTATCCTTCCACGTGATGCCATATTTCGGATGGTCCATTGCCCTTCTCATGACAAAATCTATTGCCAGAAGGAATAAGAAAGGCGAGAGTATGCATCCCTGACGGACTCCTGTCTCAATGCCAAAGAAGGGTGTGTGGCCAGCGTCCGTTCGTACGCAGCAGCTGAACTCGCGATAAAGATTCTTGAAGATGGCGATGAACGAGGTGGAATGCCAAATGACCTTGCAATGAGCCACAGGTATTCACGGTGGACGCTATCAAAGGCCTTTTTGAAGTCGATGAAGTTGACGACAAGCGGCTTTTGGAATTCAGTGCATTGTTCGAGAATATTTCGGAGGGCGAAGATTTGCTCACTGCACGACCGGCCGCTTCGAAATCCAGCCTGTTCTTTCCGCAGGGCCTGGTCCGCAGCGCATTGCAGGCGTTTTAGGATGATAATGCAGAAGACCTTGCCAGGAACGGAGAGGAGAGTAATACCGCACCAGTTGTTACAATCGGCCAGGTCGCCTTTCTTCGGTAGTTTGACGATCACTCCCTCTCTCCAGTCACTTGGCACGCACTCGCTATTCCAGCAGTCATTAAGCAGTTTGGTGATCCTATGCACGACAACATCTCCTCCTGCCTTCAGCATTTCTGTTGAGATTTGGTCGATGCCGGGCGCCTATAATAAACACGTACCATCGCTAAAAACTCATTATCGGATATTAATGTATCATCAAGGGAGGATGATATCATCGAGGATAATTGGGAGTATGCGGTTGACACAACATGGAATTTAATTACGTAGTCTTGTAGCTTACGCTGGCTGCATGATGATATTATTTTGTTATTATTGAAATAATTGCAGCGATTTTTGTCGCCGCTGATATACAAATTGATATACAAATAGCTGTACAAATTGGAACAGCCATCAGGGCAATCATGGTTACCGAGGAGAGTATTATACCGACTCCGTTGATTACACCTGATACCGAGTACACGGTAACATCAACTGCGGTAATTCTTCGTCGGTGTTTTTTTATTTTTAATTGATACTCCTCATTGAGTGTTTTTAGTTTAGTTTGAAATTCTCTGACCTGATCATTGCGATACTGCTGTGAGGCTGCCAATGATGACATTTTATTTATTATAATAGATTTCAAATTGCTGACGTTAAATTCGCCAGCGTTGAATTTCCTATGGATTTTTAATTCAGTTGTTTACTTACGAATTCCACATACCATGTTACTACTGAAACCCTAGCCAAATTATTATCAGTGGATGCTATTGTGAATCGTTCAGTTGTTCCTTTGTCGATGATGGTTAAAATCATATTGTTGACCCCAGATGAACTCGTTGATGAAATATTAAACTGAGTCGGCGACATTAGTGTTAATCGATAATTTAATATGTTATTTTGTGGTGTCCACGTAAATGATTCGTGTTGGATCGCGTACACATTAATTACGATATTTTTTTGTTCGTGAGGGAGTTTTTCTATCATCCTCGGTAGATCATCCCTGATGACATCGTTGGTCTTTTAAATATCTTCGCGAACAACTTCTATTCGCCGAATAATCGCGGCTATTTCATCGAGTTTCGTGATAATTCCAGCGAGATCTGTTTTGATTTATCGACGGCATCATCGGTTTTTATTAAAGTTTTTACGTAACATAGTAAATTGTTCGATATGAGCGTCATAATCGCAACTTTTACAAATTATCCATGGAAGTTTTTATCTCTGTTAATTTTGATGTGGTCACCGGGGAATTCCAAAGAAATCTAATAGAGGTTTGTCAATATTGTCAATTATACTTCTTTGTAATTCAGAAAACCGATCGAATTTAGTTATATGGTCGTCGTATTCATCGCGTAGTTTTCTTTAATGGTTCTAAATTGTTAATTCTATCCACAATAGCTGAAACAAGTACACCCAGTTTGAGTTACCCTGATCGGAAAACAACGCGATAGTATCTTCTACTGCGTCACGTTGTTTAACTAAAATATAACCAAGGGAAACATTACTAGTTTTCAATTTACCCTGACGATCTTGAAATACAACTATTTCATTGGGATAAACACTTGGGAGGTCTAACATCTCGGATATTTAATCTTTGATTATTTTTTACATCATCGGTTGCAGATATTTCCGCGGTGGGTATTTTTCAGGCTTGATAAAGATTAATCATGTTATTTTATATAATTTCTCTCTAAAAATCGATTACTCGTATATTCGTGTACGGTTTTATGTGGTGGTTCTCCCGATTATGAAATAGCGTCGAGTACAATTAATTCTTCAATACCGCATATTGGTGGGTCATTCATTTTCTGTGTTGGTAGCGTAGAATACCAGAATATAATAGTGTATCAATCGCGTATGCAACCCAGTGACTTCCAGGTCCGCTGCTGTTATCGAGATTAATGATACCGGTTTCAACGCTGTTTGGTTGTTGTGGTAATTGATCTCTCATAAAGACACTTCTAAAGTTTTTTATCGCTAGTTGTTTAGTAGCATCAAATAAAATCAAAATTTGACATCGGCTATATCTTTGATGGAGTTAGTGAACTGTTCCTAGTCTCAGGCCTTTTCCGCTGTACTATAAATACGGAGTTACTGGTAATCTTAGATTCTTTCCTGATCGTTTCTTTTTTTTATATCCCTGTCCGGTAGCTTTCTTTAGTGCCATCCCTGCCGCTGTACCAACGGCTCCTAGCGAAGAGGCTTTTGCTACCGCTGGGGCCGCTGGTAAAGCAGCGAAAAGTGGGAATATACCACCTGATTTTACCATGTTCTTAATTGCCGCCGCAGAGATATTGACATGAACACCTTTTTTTTTTATCTTTGATGGCATCATTGAAGTGTTTTTTCTGACGAGCTGTCAATGACAGTTTATTTTGACCGCCAGACATCTGATTGTGCTTCAGCTATATTGTGGTTCCAAATTTTTTAGCTGATTCCAATCGCAATTTTTTAATTTGACCACGAGTTAACGTAACACTAACATGACTATATGACATTTTTTTAAATAACAGATTGATCTAATTGTTACATTACATATTTTCTACTGATGCATCAACTACTCTCATTCGTCCACCAGCACCTTCGAGTAGCATTGATTTGTCACTGAGAATGTGAGCAACTGCTCTGTAACCACCAGCAATAGGATCGTTTACGCGAGCTCGAAAGTGTATGTCAACGACGGATTGTCTGGTTAAGTCAAGATGTTCCAACGAAAAGTAGTAGATGGGATACATTTTTCTAAAAACTGTGATATTTGCAGACCGGTATTTACATTATTATTGCGTCCCATAAATGACAACAAACGATGATACACGCGTGCTATTTGGTTGGTTCCGTAATCAAGTAGTATATCCTCGGCTGGTTCTTGTTGACCGTTTATTCTCAACGAAACTTGATTAACATCCAATTGATAAAATATCATATGGTTGCGTAATTGTGAACCCAATCGCGCCCTATCCTGTAACGCAACAAATATATGGCGCGGAGCTGAAACACCTTGTTTTGATGCCTGGTGCCATGTAAGTGTACCATTAAGATCAGAATCTATGATATCTGTTGTTGTTGTTAGCCATGATAGCAATGATTTTGCCGCTTGTATCCATAAATGATGGTAATCTTTTTTCTGCTGTTATTGATGGAGTCATTACTGGAATCCACAATGAAAGTTTTGATATAATGACTTTACCATCAGCAACACCATCATCACGCCAGATTGCATCATTATCACTACCTTTTCGCACGAGTACTACTGTATGCTTCGCTCCATAGATAACGTTTCTAACATTTCTGCAAAATCCGAATATATGATGCAGTGGAATCGCGCATGAAAAATATCGACGCTGTCCTTGCAACGTTTCTACACGTGTTGCAAACCCTAGGTTGTGATTAGGATTAGTACTTTTTATAAAATCAAAGTTAAAGCTGGTCTATCTTCGTGTTCAGGAGAATCGAGTGGTTGTGGATCAATTGCAGTATTTCTTGGTATTAGCACTTTAACATATGGAATATGATCAGCGTGATCAGTGAGATCCTTAGAGAACATGATAGATGGACCTGCCGATCTTGTAAAATCATCAGAATATCTTGCCAATCCCACTATTTTTGTGGTAACATCAACATCATGTTCTATAGACTCGATTTCTCTTCCATCAATCATGTATCTAGTACTCTCAAATAGCGCCATGATACCATTATTGACAAAACCAAATCGGATATTTGGGTCATCTACATATGGTGTATCAACTGCAACATTTGTTACGAGTTCTCCTTCTACTTCAATAAATACTTCAGAGGGTTTTAAGTATTTGCTGGTTTCCTGGACTTTAAGTTCGATTCTTGATCGACTATCCGGTTGTATTGCTTGATAGGAATAGAATTGATAATCGCGTATAGAATCATTCTTGAGTACTGGGGCGTCCATATCAAATGCTGTATCAGGAGCCGATTTGAACATATTATTATATATTTCTTGATATAAATCGCGATCTCGCTCACGATTTCAAACCACTTTCCGCTATCATATTTGCAGTAATATTTCCCTGAGTGTCATATCCATCATTTATCCGTGATGCTATATTCTGCTTCACCGCGTTGTTTATTATTTTGCTAATTCTCGCGGACATAATTTCCGTAGATTGTAGTGGTCCCAATGACGAAGTCATCTGTGTTTTCTTTCGCCGCCGAACTAACGCTACTAGTTTTTCTCTAGTCGCGGAAAATGCTTTCCGGCAATATCACCACCAATACCTTTATCACGAATAACATTAAAAACTTTCGTGGATAATTGTTTTGCGATTGGTGCTATTTTTGGAGTCATTCTTACAAATAACCCTGCAATTGTTTTGCCGAGACCATCTCCATAGTACGCTCCATAAACTGACAATCGTGAGTTTACTACATATACCATGATTGGTTTGTTGTGGTTGTAGTGTATGATCATCTTATTTAAATGCTATTTATCTAATCAGTGATTCATCACCAAAGACAAAGTCATCAACGACGAAGTCATAAAATTAATCACTGTGGTAACCGTCTGCTAGCTCATCAATAAACTCTCGATATACACCAATATCTGTGTTACCACCCTCAAATAATCGTCTGCAGATATCAGTTGCCTCATTAATTATTTCCGGTGAGTTATTTCCAGCTCGTTTCCCTCCTACGAGAACTTCTAATCGTGATATATCCCCGAGAATACTATTAGGACAAAACGAACTAGACCATTACCTGAAACCCCCTTTGGAATTCCAATTTGAGAAAATCCATCCCCACTATAACCAGTTGCACCTTGTGCATCATAATCATCTTTGTCTCGGTCATATAGTGGTTGACCACTCCTTTTTTTCTCTATTTTTATATACGAAATAAAATTATTATCTTTTGAGGTTCTAAATCCACTGTGTTTTGCCAAATAGATTTTTCTATACCAGTTGTCAACGTTTTTTATATAGTCTTCAGCTCCATCTTTTATAAAAATTTTCACTTTTTTCCTTTTTAAAATTTTTAACAGAAAAATCAGCTAATTCATCATCCGTGGAATTTTTAAATTTATTCATCGCTTCTTCCATAAATATCTTTTCAGGGAGATGTATTCTCTGTTTCGAAATTTCTTCTTTTCTTCAATAATTTCACCCTCTTGTTGTTGTTCCTCACCCTCATCTTCTTCAATAATATTACCTAGTCGTTCTTTAAGTCTTTCTCGTTGTTCTTGTTCAAGTCGTTCTTGTTCTAGTCGTTGTTGTTCTCGTTCATGTTGTCTCTGAAGTCGTTCAGTAGCTATTATATCACCAGGAAGTGTTTTTAAAGACTTTTGTGTTTGTTCAGTTTCCATTGCTATTTTTTCAAGTACAGGAAGAAGGACCGGTTTTTTTTCTCTCGTTGTTCCTCAGGAATATCCCCCACATGGCTTTTTCAGTGGTCGATACGACTTTCCCCGTTGCAGTGGTTATTGGTTTGAATAATTATTTGGTTCCCGTTGTAAAAGCAGTTTGAAATTCTTGTCTCATTTGAAGCTTATTTCGAACGGAATCACGAATCGGAATCAATTTCTTAATTTCAGATAATCGTTAACGTGCTAATTTAGTCGTTAGTACTTCATTTACCATTATAAATTAATGTGCGATTTAAATTGTAAGTGAAAACCCACCCCCGACACTCTGTTCATACTTCCGCGTAGTGATTAAATCACCTGTCTATACAAATTTGTCCTAGGTGAGTAAGCACATACCTGTCTATAGAATTATTTAATCACTGGGGTTATAGAATTTCTATTCCGTACCTGTATATACTCATACTTGCCAACATGTATGGTTTGTGTTTAGATTGTCAATTATCCATGGTGAGATTTTTCATTTGCTATGTTGAGGCAATCAAAGGGGAGTTTCATTTTGTCGTATAATCGCTTTTATTGTTTTGATTTTCGAGTTAATTGTGCGTTTGATTTCATATTGTTTTCCAATTCACTTCTAACCTTTTCGACAGCAGTGAATAACGGGACAAACTTATTAATGTCGTTACAGAATTCAAGGGAATTGTTTACTGCGTGTTGAATTCGTTTGATCAGTCCATATTCCCTTTGAAGTACATATCTATTATTCTGAGCGCTATCATCAATATCTTGAAATTCAGAAAGAATCTGATTACAATCTAATTTATCTGACAATTGAACTTGATTTTTCAAAATTTAAATCTCATTAATAATGACATTCATATTTTCGAAATTCATTATATGAAATATTATATATCTAATATGATAAACCAAAAAATTGGGGGTCAATTTTGATCCGTTTTTCGTATGATATGATGAACTCCATTCGCTCTAAGGTGTTATTCACATCTTATTGCGCCTAGAGATATTATGCAAGTTATGATATGATATGATATGATGAATTCCATTCGCTCTAAGGTGTTATACATGAAAAACCCCATTTGGAACCGCTCAGGTGTTATTCACATCGGAGGGACCCAGAGGTTACATATATAAGACAACACATCCCCATTTGGAAACCCTATGGTGTTATTCACGTAGGAGGGACCCAGAGGTACCACGAAACATAGTCTTCGAGAGGAGATCTAACTCGTCAAATAACGGGTTAGAACTCCAAGAAGGTATATGCTTGGTAAATGGACGTCATATTACATATAGATATATAGATATATACATGGTATTTACAAGTATATACATAATGGTTTTTACAATGAAATGATATGGTAGTTACAATGAAATGGTATGGTATTTACAATGAAATGATATGGTATCTACAAATAGGACAGCACAAGACAATACAACATATAACAATGGATTATAGGTGGACACACATTACATACACACACGGGGCTGTTTTACATTCACACTGAAACCACCATATCCCCAACAAAATCTTCCTGGGTTGAATGCAAAATCACATTCACACCGTGTGACGGTGTGTGACGTATAGTGGTCTCACTGTTTGAATTTCGAATGGTTTAAAACCCCAATTATATAGAAAAACCTTCCGATGGGTACTGTCGACAATAATGCCTGCCACGAGATTCCAACGATGGGAACCAGGACGAGATCCCATCCGTGTATGCAATACACTAGTATTCGTAATCTACAAGTCTATAATTTTGAATATGATATATGTGTATCACGTGAAGAATTTAACAGACTAGACTCAGTGATGACAACAAGAGATTCTCCCAAACTTCGCATTATGCGGTGAACATTAAATCACACAAAAAAAACCATTCAGTCATCAAAAAATCCCATTGAGATACGTGAACTACAACAAAAGGTATCGTTGTTTCAAAACCGTATACACACAAGCCCACACGAGTTATTCCCCTTAATACTACATAGAATTAGATTCATTTACATCTAAATTATTATATGTCCGGTTCTCTTAGAAATCGCTGATTGATATATTCGTTCTGCTACTTTTCGTACTGAGGGTACACAACTATCGAAGTACTTTCCAGCTTCATTCATTGGTTGAAATACTCTTTCTTCGTTATTTTCTGTATTAAATGATTTTATACTTTTCGCATTTTTCTAGTGTTTTCCAGTCCCTCCTCGTTTGGTGTTTTCACTTTGTGTTATAGCTCGTAAATTATCCAATCTGTTGTTTTGAGGACATCCATCGGTATGATCAATAACAAGACCATGATTAATCAATCCGTTAAATACCTCATAGACGATTATGTGACAGTAATATTTTTTCCCTTCAGCACTAAACATCAAAATCACTCATTATTCATAAAATCGACTGATTTCTTCAGCCTGCGATGTCTGACAATACCATCACGAGATGCTTCATAATCAATGATCGTAGGATGTGGTTGAAATTCTTGGTTCATTTATATACTATAATATTATTTGTCTAGTTAATTATTTGGTTTAATTATTACTTGAGAATCTTTCAATGTAGTCTTGAGGTGTTCTTATGATTTTGTCATTGACGCTGTCAGGGACAGAGTCAGAGTCGGAATCTTTGATGGAGTTTTTAACTCGTTTATCATAATAGCGCTTAAGCTCTCTGTATCGCTTACCACCACAATTCAGATATAACTGCAACTTACCACGCACACCCACCCCACATTGTATGGAAGATAAGGGCCCTAAGCTTCCACGACATACGCTTTGTACATGTCACGGAATGATGTAGTTTTTATTTAGGAAATACATGTACTCGGGTTTCGTTTATCGTGTGCAACGATACCTGAGGGTGATTTATATATATATGGCCAATCGTACTTCGGAATCGTGAGTACAATTCGCTCTATGCCGCACGTGCAGGGTGTTCTCGATACAGAGAACGAAAATGTATAAATACTTTACTATATGTGAAGGGTCTTCACATTACTAAGGGTTTTGTCAACAAGCGGCAGGTTTAAAGGACTGTAGCTGTAGGGCTATTGATCCGAGGGAGGGAGGATTGGCACAACTTTAGCTGTAGGGGTAAGTACATTTTTGATACCGAGTGATAGCTTTTGTATTACTATATTTACCTTTGCATGTTGGTTATATAGCTTTTACACAGCATAATGCGTACATTTTCAGCTCTTGTTTGCAAGATATTTAGATTGGTAATGTAAATCTATATTTTTTAAAAATAGAATTGTTTACTATCAGCATTATCGAACAGGGAAGGTTTACTATAGAACCTGTCATTTTGAAATTGTGATAATAATATAGTCTTTATAATTTACCGTGTATAACGTCATTACGTTATGTCTGTATCAAGGTTAGTACACTGTGTCGGGTATATTTTCAGCTATTGGTACGAGGGTGTTAAACGTCCGGGGTGTCCGGAGCTGTCAAACGTCGGGAGCTGTGTTTAAATGCACTGGTGTGTCCAGAGCTGTTAAATGTGCCGGAGTGTCTCATGTCTAGCGTCCGGAGTGTCTAATGTCAAGAGTGACAAGGGTGACCCAGGTGTAGAGCTGTCTAAATGACCAGAGTGTCCGTAGGGTCTGAAGGGTCTAATGTTTCGTAGTATTCCGAGTGTCCGGAGTCTGTAGAAATCATGAAGTTTAATTGTATCAGCGGTGGAGCTGTATACTAATAGTCGATTATATCAATTTATTTGTAATTTGTTAGTCGTGGGCTAATATGGGTTTGCGGAACCCAGTATATCTTTTGGGACTGGAAAGATAAGTCGTTATCTGTCCATTTCATTATTTTCAAATATTGTTTCGCTGCTTGAGCGTCTGCATTTTAACTATGAGTAATCCTGCATTGTTTACTACGTGAATTAACTGTATTTATCTTTATCGTATATTTCTCTGGGTTTTTTGTATCATTGTATCTTTATTTGTATCATTGTATCATTGATTTGTATCATTGTATCATCTGTTAGCATCTTCGAGTCTGTGCGTAATTATGTTTAAATAAATCCAATATTTGGATTACACTACGCACGCCACATTAAACCATAATTTTTATATCTGTATCATAAAACGTGTTCTGTTATCAATCCGAAATATCCGTCCCGGTTATCTTGTTACAGTAAATGATATCCACAGAATTCATTTCTGTATGATTTGTTACAAGCGGTTACTGATCCTATCATAAGCCATTTGCAATGATTCATTATATAATAAATTCCTTATTTAAATGCTTGTTTTAATTATAATATGGAGGAGTTCGAGAGATTATAGAAAATTAAAATTACTCCATGGAAAAATGTTGAATTCAATCTCGATAGTCTCCCACTGATGTACCAAAGAGTCTAATAAGTGAAAGAAGCATGTTGGGTAGAATCCGTGATGGTTTTAATGAATTTGAGCGCGATGGAGCATCTCACTGTTGGTCAACATTTCGAATTGATGGTAGTGTTTATGCTACCATGAACGACGAAAGAGCAGCAGTGATAATCTCGCATCTTGACAAGAAAAAGTATTTTTTTTAAAAAAAGAGTGAAATTCATTATCCGCTCATAAACGGGGAATTGGATTATACGCAACAAATTTTAACCGATCTTGAAAAATAAGAGAACAGTCACTGTGAGTCAGGATTCCAAACCAGGAATTCTGACTGAGATTGACAACCGTATTACGAGAAATCCTATCCTGTAACAGCAGTTGTTTATAGAATCTATCTGATAAATGATAAACCGAGTATTGAAAAAGTAAAACCCATGAAATATTTGTCAAGAAAAAATTGTGTAGCCGAACGAATAATAGAGCATTTTACAAATGCGTTGCGTGGAAACAAATTGACAGATCCAAGACACAAAATAAATAAATGAATGGGGTTTAACAGTGAAGGAGAGCAGAGCAACAATTCAAGATAGAGCCAAATTAGAAACATCATTAAGATTCCCAATAACCGTAATGACTATAACAGGAGAGGTATTACACGAATCAAAATATAAATTAAATGGAGCTCCAATCAAAATTATTGACCATAATGAACACGCGTGGACACCTGCGGTACCAATATTTCCGCGGGATAGAGCCATAAAATATTACACGGGAAATTTATTTTATTTACGAGTTAAGTAAAAACTATCCTGTGTCAGTGTGGTTACTTCACAGTTTTGAAGACGAAGAGAGTAAATTCGATCAATTTGTAAGACCCAATGGCGAATTATACCGTACTGAAGCCGTCAACAACGAGACGAAAAAACTAGCTAGTGGTTTTTTTCAATGGATTACGACGAACAATTATAAACAAACTGTTTTACAATACCGTAAGTTGCTGCTCATTTTACGAGAAAGAAAAATCTATGGAAACCAACACGCGCAGAATTTCACTCGGATATCGAATCGAGTTGAGTGACATATGGCCATGGTGGATTATGGAATACAAAATACGACCCTAAGAGTATTATTTCGGTTGATATGTTTGCGTGTTATCCAGGGAGATTTCTCGGGTACGGAGAATGCTCTGAGTATTTTAAAAGATTTGGACATCCCACACACGAGATGATCCGTGTTGCGATTAATGGACCACTGCTTGACTTTGATCTCACCGGATTCGCTCGTGTGATATCATTTGAATTGGCTAAAGGACGTCATCCATGCTGTTATGTTTGGTTTGGTAGACACATCTCTGAAAAACACTGGATGCCAATAGTGTTATTACGGTATATGATTGATTCTAAAATGCTGATATCGCTGATTGTCAGTGAAGCAATTATATCATATCGAAAACAAACCGAAGTCTGGTTACCCCAACCCGATAGTCTACATAGTATAATCGCTGAAAACAAAAAACAATTCCCCGATCTCGACGAAGAATGTATCGTGAAATGGTCCAAAAAAATCTTTTAAGTTGGAAATAAACACGCAAGAGATCTGGGTAGAAGAATAATTGGTAAGTTCACACAAGGTGGAAAATACGACCACAAACGATATTCTTCGCGGTTGATTATAGATGATGCTGAATACGATTTTATAATCACAGATGTAACATTTAGTGGTATATACGTGGATCGTAAAGACTCTTTTTTTCGGATGGAACCGAATTAGGTACAATTGTTACTTACACATATGGAGAAAATCCTCAATATACGTACTTAAGGTCGTCTATGCTGGCTTATGCTTCTATTAATTTACTTTCGATGATAAATAGATTTCCTGACACCGCGGTTAGAGTCGCCACTGATTCATTTTATATAGACGTAAAACAAAGAAGCAGTGGCTGAATTCACTAATTCATACGAGAGTTGATGATCATGGTGAATTAAAAAAGAAATATTGCGTGATTACTCTAAATCAGCAGATGTTACCATTGAAAACAATTACTTGAAAAATAATCAGACATCAGAACTATCTAATGCACTGTCGTATTCCGATCCAATATGCATATATAAAACCAGTTACTTAAGCGGCTGTGGAGGGTCAGGGAAGACGACTCGTGCGATCGAATTATTTCGAGGGAAATCAAACATGATTGTGCTAACACCAACACACAGACTTGCAAGAGAGATGAAACAGCGATGAATTAATGCTTGCACTTATCACAGGTTCTTTCGATGGAAAGGTGACGAATGGATTCTTGATCGAATGGGTGAGAAATATATTCCTAAAATCATTATTTGGGAGGAGATACGCACAGTGTCGTTAGATGTATTACAAAGGTTTCTAGATTGGTTATTGCTAGCGAATACAAAAATGATAATGTGTGGCGATCATAGTCAACCACCACCATTTGTCGGTTTTTCTCCACATGATTGGTTAAAGACATTTGTAGACTATATGAAGAAATTAGTACTGATCATAGATCACTTATTAATGAATTACGTGAGTTTAAGAAATTAATCATATTACAACCGGATAGAATCCAGTGTGAAATTGCTCGTGAAATAATTTCAGAAACCCCATTAAATGATTTTTTGGGAAGCGTGGAGACCAAACGATTTGATAGTGGCAAGTAGAAATATAGTCTGAGATACACTTCAGATGAAGATTTTTAACACACACAAAGTAAAATTTGCAACACTTCCAGTGCCATTGTGTTATAGACCCAAGGATACACGAAGACAAACTATCGAAGGCCTGACAAAAAAGCAGATTCTAGTGTTAGAAGATATTGTGTTGGTTTATATCAATGTCGTCGAAGATGCATTGCGTGCTGATAATCCCCATGGAAGCTAGGATACGCAGCGACGATACATTCCTCTCAGGGGTTGACTATATCCGATACAATTGTTTGGATCATAGTTAATCGCATCGAGTGGTTGAATTTAGTTTATCTTGCGATGTCCAGAGTACGAAAAATAAATCAACTTCGAAGAGTTGTTTTAGATTATAATGACGCTACAATAAGTGATATTTTCAGCGATGATATAATCAGAAAAAACTCTCTGGTTATAAACAACAAGACAAAAAAGTAACAGAAAATTTGACATTGATGCCGAGTTTATAATCACACTGAAACAACATAATAATCACTGCGCAAGTTGCATTTGTATAATGCGTTGGTGTTGGTCGGATTAACACCCTTGCCAATTTACCGTAGACAGAAAAAATAGCAGTGTTGGGCATACCAGAGATAATGTGATGCTGACTTGTCTTGAGTGCAACAGACGCAGAGATGTTAGTTAAGACCACGCGGTGGTAATTGAGTATCCTCGGGTATCACTTGTAGTTGTTCACGAGTAAATCCTCGCTGAGGAGCAGTTGAATCCAACCTATAGACTGGCGGTCTACCCTTGGGTCGTGTTATGCTAGATATATTATGCGTAGTGACACTCCAAATAGGATCAGTAGCTCTTTTTTTGTCACCTTCGAGCTCTCCTGGTTCATATAAATATCTGACAGTGACATTGCCGAGTATTGGTTGTTTTGAAAAATCATTTTGCGGTTTTACAGATATATACCTTTTTTAATCGCGTTGTTAGGTTTCATGTTTATTGTTCGAGTAATCTCATTATTCAGTGCGGTAATCACGCCTGGTAAGCTCTTGACCCATTCACGGGATCGTTTATCCCGAATAAACTCCTTCGCGCATTGATATCCAAATAACCGCTAAGCAAGTGTGCGATTAAATCGTTCAACAATTGCCTGATCGCGATGTAGTCCAATATGTCCTCGTCTGATGGTGACATTATGATGCTTCATTGTTGATAACACTGCACCCTGAAATTCCTTGCCAGAATCAAATTGTAATAGATTCGGCCTCTGTAGAGGACTCCGCCGATAAATCCTTTCAAACGCAGAAGCCACCTCAGTTGATGATTTTGTCTTTAGAGGTTCTGCTTGTTTGCATCGACTCGCAACATCAACTACGGTTAGCGCATACTTGTAAACACTATCAAGCGGCAGAAATAATATATCGGCCTGATGAACCTCATTAGGGGCGCTGACGTCAAAATGCGAAAAGTTAATTTGTTTAGGCGGTGGTAGATAAATTTACCATATCGCCTTTTTTGATAACCAATCCGCTGCTGTAGTATTTGTCACCTTTGCGGCGCTAGCGAGTTTATCAATTGCTGATTTACCCCTCCAGTATCCTCTTGGAGAATAATAAATGAATTCCATGATGTTATTAATTACCAGCTCCCAACATCAATTTACTTTTCATCGCCGATATTATCAACCATGAAGCCAATTTTTCTTTGAAGGATTTATCAGTGATAGAATTCAACGCATCAATCAATTTTACATCTGCGATATGTCTGTTTTGCAGATTGTTGCTTTGATAAGCAACATCATGAGCATGACAATCCTTAACAATAGCGTTTATTAGGTTTTCACCGGGTCGGGGTTGGTTTTGATCAACGAGTCTGATATCGAGTCTGGTCCCGGGTCCCAATAACTATATCCTGGAAGGTGATTTTCTCCTGGATATTTTGCCCATGGTTTTCTGGGAGTTTTACTAGCTTGGCTGCAATATCACCTCGTTTTTTTAAAAAAATATCTCCAGATTTCATAGAAACAAATCTAATTTTTTTTGTACCACATTGTACATACTTACCAGCATGTACTGATCTGCTATTTTTAGTTGTAATCGTCAAGTCGTTTGTGCTAGTATGCTTCTTACATTTCACACAATATAGATCCATAATATATTTATAATAACATGAATGTAATTGATTGTTTGGCGACAAAACACAAGAACCAGTTAAGCATCATGCAGCGCTACCAAATTCTATTCGCATGATTATAATCGGACCATCTGGAAGTGACAAGACACAGCTGCTACTTAATTTGATAACGAGATGGATGAAATGTGACAAGTTGTATTTAGTAGCTCCTAGTGTAGGCGATCAGCGATGTTACGAGGTGTTAAAGGATTTTAACGAGAAAGCAAAATCGGAAATCGATGAGTGTCACTAAATTGTATACGACTATGTTCAATATGTATATGTGGTCAAAAATCTAGTCTCGATTTCGTTACTGCGTACAGCCTTACCGAGGGTAGTTTATTATTTTATGGGCTTTTTAGTTATTTCGGCATAATGAGTGAACGCTCAGCTCATGCTGCATATGCGAAATTGCCTGCAGTTTAAAGTACATAGCTGCGCATATCTGTCACAGCTAGGGGTATATAAGGACGAAATTATAAGACAGAAATCACATAACGATCCAGTCTTGTCGGAAAAGCTTCCATCCTAAACGGAGCAATCTATCAGCTAAAAGAGGTAACAATATATTTAACTTTGTTCTCATTGCTATTTGTATTATGATATAATTCATTGTTTTACATATTAGATGTTTAGTATTTATTATAAAATCTATAGAATAAATACGTAGGTTAGGCAGCGCCATTTTATCAGAAGTACTATATTTTGTTTCATTAGTTCTTTTGTATCTGAACATAATTGAGTTCAATTATACGCTGCATGCTTAACGTTAATGTACATGGATAATTATTTCATGTGCGCGCATGCGCTACATATATGTGTGAGAATACTTGACCGTGTCATATGTATTACACGGTTCGGTTGTTTTAATTTTAGCTGACGTGGAGCAGCAGAGAGGGTGAACAGACCACGTTTTCGAGCAAAAATAAGGCTTCCAGATAACGTTTTCGAGCAAAATATGGCCTATAGACTACGTTTTCAGACAAAAAATAAGACTTCCAACAAAATCTCATTTAACCAAAAAAAAGTCTCTATTTTTGCAAAAACGGAGATTTTACGATTTTTTAATCAATTTTGCTCGCAACGATGTGGTCATCCACCCTCTCTGCTGCTATGGGTTAACAAAAAATAATAAATGATTTGATCCAGTCCTTAGGACTTTACAAACAAACTAATCGCTAACACCTCTTCTTGTAAATCAATCAGATTATTTGACTGGTCGGTGAGTTTGAAATTAATTCTGGTTAATGAATTATTATGGCATCGCATGTAGACAGGATTAATTGGGTTTTCAATAATTAGGAATCCTGGAGGAGCTGTTGGTGCAAACGAATAAAGAATATATCCCTGCTGAGCTTGATTTGATTGCTCTAGATTAATCTGATAGCTTCCTTCGATAACATCACATACTAAATTGAGCGCAATCACTGAGGATATATTCACGTTGAATGGAGCGATATGCCTACCACCACCATCTGGATCATTATTATGTTTGAGGAGGACAGTTGAATCTGATTTTTGGAGCGCTTTGATATCGGTTTTAACAATTCTTGCTAATTCATCAGCGTTGTATTTCGGAAACTTGAAATTACGCAGATTGTCTTCTGTGATATTGCAATCGGTTAGGAATCGTCGTTTATTGTCGCTGTTGTCATTAATTATTGTTTGAATAATTAGTTCATAGATATATTCCATGTCCGATATGAGTTGATTTATTATTTCAACGTGTTTTTGCGATCTTGTTTTCCGTAGTTGTTCTAGTTGTGTGTCATATAATTGTTTAATCTCATTAAAATAACCACGGACGTCAGTTAGCGTAAATGAAATAGTAACAGATGAGTCGGTTGTTCTTTTAATGATAAAATCCCATTGCAATGTGTCTTTGTTGGTGAATATAAATCTATCGGCGATTTTTCCCTTTCTTATATCAGATAAATCATCTCGATAACTGGGATTGATTTCATGATATGATTGTACATCCGTGGTTAAGTCGGTGGTGGATTTTTCCGGTGGTTTTTCAGGCCATCCTAGTACGGTTCTAATAGAACTCTGATAGATATCTACGACGTATCCTTCTGTGCTTATCTCAATTGCGGATGATAGCGTCGGCTCATGAACTGTTATAGCGATTTTCGATTCTGTTCCAGTAATCGATTTTATTCTACGCGCGAATTCATTATTGATTTGTTCGATTTGGTATGATCCGGTTGGTATCGAAACGACGTTCCAGTCTGGGGTTCCGTCGGGTTTATTCTTATTTGCAAACACTAAAGAATTATTGGGTTGTTGACCACCAAATGATTTTGATCTGATATTAGGCCAACTGTGATACACTCGTAGTTTTGCTAGCGCTATCTCCTTCACGGGGACTGGGCTAGGGAAATTCACACTAAACTCGGGTTCCGTTGATGTTATTGATATCATGCTTGTTTGTACTGGGTTCGTGTTCTCCACTACTCGTTGAAGTAATTCCATCGGTGTCGTCATTGTTATTATACTCATGTTGTATTTCTAATTTTGACACCGCGGAATCATAAATACTGACCATCACTGAGAACTCACAATCTGGTATGGTTGAGATTATTGAGATCATTTTGGTTTTTGGGTTTGTTTTTGGGTTCGTGTTTTCTGATTCCATCGGTGTTGTCATTGTTATTATATTCATGTTGTTGCTCTAATTTTGATATCGCTGAATCAAAAATACTGACCATCGCTGATAATTCACTATCTGATATAATTGTATTATCGAGTGACGACGATATCATCAGGGATAACTGCGAATATGCGGTTGATGCAATATGAAATTGAATTAAGTAATTCTGCAGTTTACTCTGGCTGCATGATGATATCTTTTTTGCTATCCCGGTTGATATACCCCCGATTGTAGCCACCGCAGAAATGCAAATTGGAACTACAACCGGGGCAATCATTGTAACCGATGCAAGTATTATTCCGGCGCCAGCGAGAACGCTTGACACCGAGTACATAGTAATATCAATTGCGGTGATTCTTCGTCGGTATTTTTTTATTTTTATTTGATACTCCTCAGTGAGGGTTTTGAGTCTAGTCTGAAATTCTCTGACTTGATCATAGCGACATTGAGTTGATGAAATCATTGTTATTTTAAAAACGCTAGCGTTTTCAATTATTTGTCATCATTAGCGGGAATTGCTAGTACTTCAGCCGGAAAAATCATGTACAAGTTCTAAACACCAAATTATTTTTGTTCTAATGGTGGAGCTATTAACCGCGACGACATTAAAGTCTAGTTTGCGACCATTAAAAATAAACGTCGCGGTGCCACCAGAGTAGGTTTTACCGTCCGCGATCATATTAAATTGATCTACAGAGATCCACGTTAGCCTGTAGATACCATCGATCCACGTCATCAAGGCGATATCATCGAAACTCGATCCGCCCAAGGGACCGATAGACAGCGTAGTATAAACGTCTCTTGTCCAATCCATGGTTCCATGCTCGACCGTATACACGATATTTTTAACTTCAGTGTCTAGATGCGGAATCTTTATCTTTTCAAAATTTTCTTTTAGTTTAAGAAGATCGTCGGAAATATCGAGATAATTTACCCTGATTTTGGCAGGATCTATTGTTTTTCCACTCTCCTCCTTGTTAGAAAAGAATGAAACCAGAAGTTCGTTGATTCTAATCCGTGCTTGGGTTTTAATATGGTTGTCGATGTTAGAAAATTTCGTCGTGATATCTTGGAGGCTACTGCCCTCAAAGAACTTATTAACAATATCGCTGGTGTGCTTTTGTTTGTCAATAGCGCTTTTAATTTCCGCGAGAGTCATGCCTGTCAACGATGTGGTTTCAGACACAGGTGTTCTCCCCAAAAATCTATCAACGATGGTATTAAGTGTTGTTTGTCTCACCATAAACATGTTAATATCTTTGAGAGTCATCGTAGATGTAGCCGGGACACCAAAGAAACTATTAGCGATGTAGGCATTGTGAGTGTGCTTGCCGATAAACTCACTGATTTCAGCGAGAGTCATTCCTGCCACAAGCGGGTTTCCAAAGAACCTACCAACAATGTCATTAGTGGGTTTTTGATCTTCTATTAGTTTAGAAATCTCGAGATAATTTGCCTTGATTTCTGAAGCAGTCATCATCCTTCCAGCTTCCTTGTTAGCGAAGAATGAATTCAACAAGTCTTTAATTTCAGCGAGAGTCATGCCAACCACAAGCGGGGTTCCAAAGAATTTATGTACGACATTTTTGCGAAAATTATTATAACCTCGTATAAGATCATTCAGCTCACGTTCGTTGGTAGCAATCGCGTCGGTGATCGTAGACACAAGTGCGCCTGGTTTAAGCTGTCCACCGTTGGAATATAGCGCAATAGAGTTTTCAGCGGCGTCGCGCTGCCGTATCAAAATGTCATTCAATGACACATCACTGGATTTCAATTTACCCTGTTTGTCCTGAAATACAACTATTTCGTTCGGGTCAACATTTACTAAATTTAACGTCTCAGCTATTTAATCTTTGATTAGTTTTTTTACATCACCGGTTGCAGTGCCATCGGGTTTGGGTTTCAAAGATCTCCCCCAAATATCAATCATGTTATTGTAAAACTCTTTCTCTCTCTAAAATCGTTTTTGACGACTTCGTTGAAAAATCTTCGATTTTCTCCAGCGATTACTAGTGTATTCATTCACGACAACATGTGGTGGTTTTCCGCTTGGGTTACTCAAGGAGTTAGAAATAGCGTTAAGGACATTTAATACTTCGCTGCCACATATTGGTGGGTCATTCATTTGTTGTGTTGGTAGCGTAGAATACCAAGTCTTCATTGGAAGGGTTTTTATATAACGCATAAACTCTTTTGGTGGGGCTAATCCATATGAATCAAAATAGACAATCCCATGTGGATCAATAGCGTATGCAACCCAGTGAGTTCCGGGTCCGGTGCTGTTATCTAAATTAATGATTCCGGTTTCAACGCTGTTTGGTTGATGTGGTAATTGATCTTTCATAAAGACACCTCTGAAGTTTTTAATCGCGAGTTTTTTAGCAGCATCGAGTAAATCAAAATTGGACATGGGAACCATCAAAGACTCTCCAATTAATAAACCGGTCCTAGTCTTAGACCCTTTCCGCTGTACCACGAATACGGGGTTCCTGGTAGTCTTAGACCCTTTCCCTTTTTTTTATATCCTTTCCCAGTTGCCTTCTTTAGTGCCATTCCTGCTGCAGTACCAACGGCTTCTAACGCTGCCGCTTTAGCCACCGCTGGGGCTGCTGCTGCAATCAATGCTGGAATCGCAGCTAACAACGGAAATATACCGCCTGTTTTAATCATATTTTTGATAGCAGCCGCAGAGAGAGTAATCTGGACACCCTTTTTTGCTACTAGTGCATCATTGAAATGTTTCACCTGACGAGTTGTCAGCGATAATTTATTTGCACCACCAGTCATTTGGTTGGGTTTCAACGTGATTGTGGTTCCGCATTTTTTAGCTGATTCCGATTGCAATTTTTTTAATTGACCGGGAGTTAACGCAACACTAATAACACTATATGACATTATACATAATTGATTGATTCTAAATCGTTTACATGTTTTCCACTGGTGCATCTACCACTCTCATTCTTCCACCAACACCTTCGAGTAGCATTGATTTATCACTAAGAATGACAGCAACCGCTCTATAATTAGCAATACCACCAGGACGGGTTACACGGGCTCTAAAGTGTATATCAACGACAGATTGTCTCATCAAATCGAGATGTTCCAGTGAGAAGTAATAGATCGGATAGAGACTTTTAAAATCCAATTGTGATATTTGCAAACCAGTATCCACATTTAGATCACGTGCCATAAATGACAACAGGTTATGATATACACGAGCAATATGGTTGTGAGTGTAATCAAGTTGTACATCTTCAGATGGTTCCTGTTGTCCGTTTATTCTCAGTGAGACCTCTCTAACACCTAACTGATCAAATATCATATGACTTCGTTGTTGATTACCAACTCGTGCATTATTCTGTAACGCCACAAATATATGACGTGGAGCTGAAACACCTTGTTTTGATGCCAGATGCCATGTAAATATATCATCAACATTATCTAGTTTAATATCAGTGGTCACTGATAACCAACTCAACAATGATTTTCCTCCTTGTTCCATAAATGATAACAATTTTTCTTCTGCTGTGATTGATGGAGTTAACACTGGCATCCATAATGCCAGTTTTGTTAAAATGACTTTACCATCAGCAACACCAGCATCATGCCATATTGCATCATTATCAGTACCCTTTCGTACAAGCGCTACTGTGTGTTTAGCTCCATAAATAACTTTTCGGACGTTTCTACAGAATCCGAATATATGATGCAGTGGAATTGCACATGAAAATTGTCTACGCTGTCCTTGCAACGTTAATACGCGTGTTGCAAACCCTAGGTTGTAGTTAGTAATATTATTTATGACATCAAAATCACCAGCTGGTCTTGTATATCCGGCTGGTGCTGGATTAACTGAAGAAGCATGTGTTGCCTTGACTCTAGAATACTGGTTGTGTTCAGGGTGATCAGTAATATCCTTAGAAAACATCATAGATGGACCAGCTGATCTTGTATAATCATCAGAGTATCTCGCTAACCCTATGATTGTTGTGGCCACATCAACTTCACGGTCAATGGATTCAATTTCCTTTCCATCAATGAGATATCTAGCGCTTTCAAATAACGCCATGATCCCATTATTAACAAAACCAACTTTGATAGTTGGGTTATTGTCATATGGTGGATCATCATGAGCAGCATCATTTGTTACAAGTTCTCCTTCGATTTCGATAAATGCCTCACACGGTAGAAAATATTTACTGGTATCATGAACTTGAAGTTCAATTCGCGATTGGAGATCTGGTTGTACTGCGTGATAAGAATAAAATTGAAAATCGCGTACAGAATCATCTTTACGCACTGGGGCATCCATATCAAATGCTGGATCAGGTGACCTTTTGAACATTTTATTCTATTTATCAGAGTCTAAATCGCGATTTTCCATTTCATCGTCGTGTTTTTTTAAAGCCACTTCCTGCTATCATGTTCGCTATCATGTTATTTTGGTCCCCTTGATTTATCAAGGGAGTCACCATCGATGCTAATTTTTCATCTACTGCGTTATTTATAATTCTACTAACACTTGCAGGCATTTCCGCTGTAGACGGTAACGGTTTTGAAAATCCTTTGG
Source organism: Unio pictorum (assembly GCA_030141615.1). Classification (NCBI taxonomy): domain Eukaryota; kingdom Metazoa; phylum Mollusca; class Bivalvia; order Unionida; family Unionidae; genus Unio; species Unio pictorum. The sequence continues at coordinate 582,565 of JARLTB010000030.1, read as the reverse complement.
ATTTCATCCGTGATTTAACTAATGATGTTAATTTATTCTTCGCAGTTGAAAACGCTTTTCCAGCAAGATCTCCAACAGCACCAATACCCTTATCACGAATAACATCAATTGCTTTCATTCCTAATTGTTTAGCCAACGGCATCACTTTTGGAGCCATTCTCGCAAATAACCCTAAAATGGTATTACCTAAACCATCTCCGTAGTATGCTCTATAAACCGGAAACCGTGAATTAACTACGTAGACGGGGGTTGGTTTATCATGATTGTAGTGTATGATCATTATTTGAAATCAGAAACAATTTTTCAATTGTTATTTATCTAATCGAATGACTTCGTCATCAGATTTTTCAATTCAGTCACTATGATACCCACTTTCCACTAACTCGCCAATGAAATCTCGATATGTGCTGATATCCATGATACCACCCTGAAATAATCGTCTACAGATATCAGCTGCTTCATTAATTATTTCCGGTGAGTTATTTCCGGCTCGTTTTCCTCCGATGAGAACTTCTAATCGTGATATATCACTGAGAACACTACCAGGACATACCCCACTTTGGGGTCCACTGGAATCTTGCAATCCGCTTCCGCTATAACCAGTTGCTACATCCATTTTTTCTTCTTCATCCGTGGGTTGTAAATAACCAAGAGGATCATAATCATCATCATCATCAGGTGGTAGTTGTTGTTTTTTAGGTGAAAAAGATATTTTCTTTGCAGGTTGCTGTCGCTTTTGCGGTTTTTGTTTTTCATATTGTTTATACACTATATCCACCGCATTGATATATTCAATGTATGATGCACTATCTGTCTTAATTTGACTTTTTTTAGTTTTGATTTTGTAGAATATATCAGCCCAATGAGTGAAATTCTTAACATATTTATGATGTTCTGGTTTCAACATTTTTTTTCTGTTTTCATAAGTCATAACAACAAGCGCAGGAATTTCTGGTGGATCAGTCTTATCAATTGCTGCTAACCCTTCCTCGTTAAATCTCACGCGTAAATCATCTACTGTTCTTTTTGATTCCATTTTTTGTACAGTCTGTTTTGTTTGTTCAGTTTTCGCTGCTATTTTTTCAAGTTCACCGATAACAGATTTCCCCGTCTCGGGATCATTCCCCCGTATAGCACGCTCTACCCCGTACGTTGCTGTGGTTACTGGTTTAAACAATTCTTCGGATCCCGCAGCAAAATCAGTTTGTAAACTCTGTCGTTGTTGCAGTTTATTTCTTACAGAGTCGCGAATTGGTACAAATCTCCTGATTGCATCCAGTCGTTCACGAGCCAATCTAGTTGTTAATGCTTCATTGACCATTATTTGAAATCGCAAACAATTTTTCAATTGCAAAACAATTAATACCACACTTTTCCCATCAATGACATGTCGGATGATTTTTAACACGATCATGGAAGCGTTTTGAGATCTCTATCATTGATGGGGAAAGTGTGGAAATCCTTATAAAAATAAATAATATCACACTTTCCCCACTTTTCCATTGATCAATCTGAACCGTCCATCAATTTTTATTCAGTGTGAAATATTTTCACTGTTTTTGACATTGTCAATCAAAAAATGCTAAAAAAAATTAAAATCTCTATGAGGGACGGTCACAATCAAATAATGATAAATGGTCGGGCAATCAAAATTGTTCATTTTCTTGAATTAACGCCCGTAGGTTTCTAACTTTAGAATTAACCTCCTTTTTCAATTCGTATTCGTACCCCAATTCTTTTCGTATTCGTTCTACGATGGTATACAACGGAGCGAACACACTTACGTCACTGGAAAATGCGAGAGAGTCCCGAATAGAATTCTGAATTCTCTTGATGAGCGCATACTTCTTTGGTAGCATATATTTATTGTTGTTAACTCCGTATTCAATATCCTGAAAATCAGACATGATTTGATCAGGATTTAACCCATCTGATAGTTCAATATCCCAACTTTTCAATTTTGAAATCTCGGATAAAATGCTATTCATGTTTTCAGAATTCATTATTCTATAATAATGATATATTTCTAAATGAAAAATATGACGCATTAGACGTAACTAAATCGAATTTTCTGTCCTGTCTTTTTTGAAATCGCCGTTTTGGTTATCCCCTCTGCAACATATCGTACTGAGGGTCCACAAATATCGAAATGCCTACCGGCTTCATATATTGATTGAAATATTTTTTCTTCGTTAGTTATCGTATTCAAAGATTTCACAGGTCTCGCTTTTTTTGAGCATTTTCCAGTCTTTCCTCGTTTGATATTCTCACTTTGTGTGATAACCTGCAGATTTGATAAAGAATTGTTCATTGGATTAGAATCGATATGATCAATAACAAAATCATCCTCGATCAATCCATAAAAACACTCGTACACGAAACGATGATTGCGATAAGTTTTCTTTCCCTTAACAGTGAACACCAAATACCCCATACCATTGTCAGCACCAACTGGTTTCTTCAGTCTACGATTTCTTACAACACCATCACTGGATGCTTCATAATTTGTGATCACAGGGTGTTGTCTGAATTCTTGGTTCATTCGTATACATAATACTATTGTTTGTCTAATTCATTGTTTGGTTTAATGATAAATCTTTCGATGTAGTCTTGAGGAGTTCTTATGATTTTATCCTTGATACTGACTTTGTCAGCGTCAAGAATACTGACTTTGTCAGCGTCAAGAATACTGACTTTGTCAGCGTCAGGGTCATAATTTCTGATTGATTGTCCATTTTTTATTCTTTTATCATAATAACGCTTCAACTCCCTATATCGCTTTCCACCGCAATTCAAACACAACTGAGATTTTCCCCTGACCCCAACCCCACATCGTATGCAGGGTAACGGACCAAGGCTTCCACGTCGAAAGCTTTGCATATGATACCCACAGAACTCATTTCTGCATGATTTTGTTACACGGGGTTATTGATCCAATCATAAGCCACTTGCAGTGATTCATTATATATAAATTCTTCATTTAAATGCTTGTTTTAATTATAGCATGAGGGAATTAAGGAGAACGCCTTCGAAAAATGCTGAATTCAATGCTGATAAGGAGTTTAAAAGATTATTAAAAATTAGTCCTAAATTTAATATCGATAGACCCAAAAAACGTCCAAGAGACGGAAACATGAAAGAGTTTAAGAGATTATTAAAAATTAGTCCTAAATTTAATCTCGATAAACCAAAAAAACGTAACAAAATTAATCTCAAACGTCCAAGAGACGGAAACATGAAAGAGTTTAAGAGATTATTAAAAATTAGTCCTAAATTTAATCTTGATAAACCAAAAAAACGTAACAAAATTAATCTCAAACGTCCAAGAGACGGAAACATGAAAGAGTTTAAGAGATTATTAAAAATTAGTCCTAAATTTAATCTTGATAAACCAAAAAAACGTAACAAAATTAATCTCAAATTTAATCTCGATAACCCAAAAAAACGTCCAAGAGACGGAAACATGAAAGAGTTTAAGAGATTATTAAAAATTAGTCCTAAATTTAATCTCGATAAACCAAAAAAAAACGTCCAAGAGATTACCCTGGAAGGATGCTCAATTCAATCTCGATATAGTTTCTAATACACCAAAGAATACAATTCTTGATAAAGCCATGATTAGTAAAATCAGAGACTGTTTTAATGAATTTAAGCGTGATGGAGCATCTTATTGTTTGTCAACATTTCGAATTGATGGTGTTGTTGATGCTACCATGACTGATGAAAAAGCAGCAGTGATAATTTCACGTGTTGGGGAAAAACGGTATTTTTTCCGAATCAAATTCATTATTGAAGTCGATGGCAAATGGATTATTAGGGATAAATTTGAACCAATCCTCAAGAATAAAAAAGCTGTCATTGTGAGTAGAGATTCCAAACCAGGAATTCTAACCGGCATTGACAAACCATACTACGAAAGATCTTATCCCGTAACAGCAATGGTTTATGGGATATATCCGTTAAATGATAAACCCGATATCGCAAAACTAGCTCCTATGAAATATTCTAGTTCACTGAATTGTGTAGCAGAACGAATAATAGAACACTTCACAAATGCATCCCGAGGAAATAAACTAACTGATCTGCGACGTAGGAAAATAACCGAGTGGGAACTGACAGTGAAACAGCATGGTGCAAAGATTTCTGATATAGCTAAATTAGAAGCATCATTAAAATTCCCAATATCAGTAACAACAATAACCGGAGAAGTATTATACGAACCGAAATATCAATCGCGAGGAGCCCCAATACAGATTATTGATCATAACAAACACGCGTGGACACCTGCGGTAACAGTATTTCCACGAGAACGAACCGTGAAATATATCCCCGAGGAATTTTCCGGGGATGTTTTCTATGAAGAGAGATTATTTGATGCTATTCATGCGTTGTGTAAAGATGATCCTGTGTCAGTGTGGTTACTTAGAAGTGATGAAGATCCCGAAATAGGATTCGATCAATTTGTAAAACCAAATGATGAATTATATCGCGTTGAAGAATTAGATAATAGAATGAGAAAAATCGCTAGTGATTTTTCACCGGAGAATTCCCATGAAAAACTACTCACGGATAGTTTTACGATTCCATCAGTGGTAGCTCACTTCGCAAGAGAAAAAAACTCATGGCGTCAAACACGAAGTGATTTTCTCGAGGATGTTAAATTGAGTTGCGTCGAATTTGGTCATGGAGGACTGTGGAATACGAAATACTCACGTGATGGAATGATTTCAATTGATATAGCCGCGTGTTATCCCGGAAGTTTTCTCGGGTATGGGGAATGTGCTGAGTACTTCAAACGATTTGGACACCCCACGCATGAAATGACTCGTGTTGCGATTAATGGACCATTGCCTGATTTTGATTTAACCGGATTCGCTCGTGTGATATCATTCGAATTAGCGTCAGGATTACATCCGTGTAGTTATGTTTGGCTCGGTAGACACCTATCTGAAAAGGCCTGGATGCCAATAGTGCTATTGAGATATATGATTGATTGTGGTATGCTAATATCGTTGATTGTTTCCGAGGCTATTATATGCTATCGAGCTCAGAAAGAAGTTTGGCTACCACAACCCGATCTAGATCGTATAATCAGCGAACTACGAAAACAGTGTCCAGATTTCAGTGAAGAAGAAATCATAAATTGGTCTAAGAACTTATTTGAAAGTAAAAAAGAACAAGCAAAGGATCTCGGACGAAGAATAATCGGTAAATTTACCCAGGGTGGACGATACGACAATGCAAAATATTCTTCGCGGTTGATCATAGATATCGCTGAATACGATTTTATTGTAGCGGATTTAATGAAACAGGGAAAACTTGTATCCCGTAAGGATGCTTTTCTATCCAATGGTGAGAAATTAGGTACGGTTGTTACCTACTGTGATGGATATAATTCCCAGTATACACATTTGAGAAGTTCAATGCTAGCCTATGCTTCTATTAATCTATTTTCGATGATAAATAGATTTCCTAATACCGCGGTTAGAGTGGCCACTGATTCGATGTATATACACAATAAATACAAATCAGCTGTAGCTAAATTCACAGATCCCGAAGAAAATTGGGGGCGTTGGCGATTTAAAAAGGAGATGCTACATGAGTATTGTGAATCCGCAGACGTTGCCATGGATGATAAATATCTTTGTTGTAACCGTATTGAAATTCAATCAGAATTTTCTAATGCACCACCGGTATCTGATCCAGTATGTAGATACAAGACAGTTTATTTAAACGGTTGTGGTGGGTCAGGAAAAACAACTCGTGCAATTGAATTATTTCGTCGGTCAACCATGATTGTGCTAACACCGACTCACAGACTCGCCAGAGAGATGATACAGCGAGGGGTAAATGACTGTACTTACCATAGTTTCTTTCGATGGAAGGGTGACAAATGGACTCCTGAGCGTATGGGTGATAAATTCATTCCTGAAATCATCATTTGGGATGAAATATGCACAGTGCCATTAGATGTATTACAAACATTTCTTGAGTGGTTGTTAAACAAAAACACAAAAGTCGTCATGTGCGGTGATCACGGCCAACCACCACCATTTGTCGGTGCATCTCCACATGAATGGCTAAGGGGTTTTGTAGACTATTATGAAGAAATTACCACTGATTATAGATCAATTGATGAACGATTACGAGAATTCAAAGCGCTAATTAGATTACAACCGGATAGAATCCAATGCGAAATAGCGCGTGAAGTGATTTCAGAAACTCCAATGAATGATTTCTGGGAAACATGGAGACCAAATGATTTGATAATTGCAAGTAGAAAAATAGTCAGGGACACACTTCAGATGAAGTTATTTGAATTGCATAAAGAAAAATTTGCAACGCTTCCAGTACCCCTTTGTTATAGGCCATCGGATACACGAAAACAGAACATTGAAGTTGATATTCCAGGACAGAGTGAAAAACAAATTCTCGTATTAAATGATATTGTGCTGGTTGATATCAGCGTCGTCGAAAATGCATTGCGTGCTAATAAATCCCCGTGGACGCTAGGATACGCAGCAACAATACACTCTTCACAGGGATTGACTATATCGGATACAATTGTTTGGATGGTGGATAATCACATCGAATGGTCGAATTTAGTCTATCTCGCAGTATCCAGAGTACGAAAAATAAATCAACTTCGAAGAATTGTTTTCGATGATAATGACACCACAATAAATGATATTGATGTTAAAATTATTGATAAAAAACTCTCCGGTTACAAACAACAGGACAAAAAAAAAACAACGAGAATTTGATATTGATGCTGAATTAATAATTACGCTGAAGAAACAACAGAATAATCACTGCGCGAGTTGCAATTGTATAATGCGTTGGCAGTATTCGGATAAGGATCCTCGCCAATTTACCGTAGACAGAAAAAATAACAGTCTCGGTCATGTCAGAAATAATGTGATGTTGACTTGTCTTGAGTGCAATAGACGCAACGGTGCTAGTTAAGACCATGCGGTGGCAATTGAGTATCCTCGGGAATTACCTGTAGTTGTTGTCGAGTAAATCCTCGTTGAGGGGCAGTTGAATCCAGTTTATAGACTGGAGGTCTACCCGTAGATCGTGTTATACTAGATATCTTGTGTGCAGTAACACTCCAAATAGGATCAGTAGCCCTTTTTCTACCCCCTTCAAGCTCTCCTGGTTCATATAAATACCTAACAGTGACATTACTACCAAGAATTGGTTCTTTGAAATCTTTTTGTGGTTTTTCAGGTATTGACTTCTTTTTAATCGCGTTGATAGGTTTCATGTTGATTGTTCTAGTAATCTCGTTATTCAGTGCAGTAATCACAGCTGGTAATCTTTTGACCCATTCACGGGATCGTTTTTCTTGGATGAATTCTTTTGCGTATTGATATCCAAATAACCGCTCAGCAATCGTCCGATTAAATCGTTCTACAATGGCCTGATCGCGATGTAGCGCAGTATGCCCTCGTCGTATGGTGACATTATGATGTTTCATTGTAGATAATACTGCACCCTGAAATTCCTTGCCAGGATCAACCTGCAATAGATTTGGCCAGTGCAGAGGACCTCGTCGATAAATCCTTTCAAATGCAGAAGCGACTTCAGTGGCTGATTTTGTTTTTAACGGTTCTGCTTCTTTGTATCGACTTGCAATATCAACTACGGTTAAAGCGTATTTGTAACCACGATCATGTGGCAGAAATAATATATCAGCCTGATGAACTTCATTAGGAGCGGTCACATCAAAATGCGAGAATTGAATTTGTTTAGGCGGTGGTACATAAATTTGCCATAGTGCCTGTTTGGATAACCAATTAGCCGCAGTGGTTTTTTTCACTTTTGCAGCGCTAGCGAGTTTATGGACTGCTGATTTACCCCTCCAGTATCCTCTTGGGGAATAATAAATTGATTCCATATTATTAATTACCGGCACCTAACATCAATTTGCTTTTCATAGCCGATTTTATTAAAAATGAAGCCAATTTTTCTTTGAAGGATTTATCAGGAATAGCATTTAACGCATGAATTAATTTCACATCTGCGAGATGCCTGTGTTGCAGATTGCTGCTTTTATAAGCAACATCATGAAGGTGACAGGCCTTATCAATGGCGTTTATTGGTTCTTCACCGGGTCGGGACTGATTTTGATCATTGAGTCTGATATCAAGTCTGGTTCCCGGTCCACAGTAGCTATATCCTGGAAGGTGCTTTTCTCCGGGGTACTTTGCCCATGGGGTTCCAGGATACTTCTTAATACCACATGTTGCACATCTACCAGTAAGTGCTGATCTGTTATTTTTAGTTGTAACCGTCGTCACATCATTTGTGCTAGTACGCGTTTTACACTTCATACAATATAGATCCATAATTTATGTATAGAAATATGGATATAATTGATTTTTCAGCGACTAAAACAAGAGAACCAGTTAAGCATCATGCAGCGCTACCAAACTCTATCCGGATGATTATAATCGGGCCATCTGGATCCGGTAAAACGCAATTGTTGCTCAATTTAATAATGAGATGGATGAAGTGGGATAAGTTGTATTTAATTGCCCCTAGCGTAGATGATCAACGATGTTATGAAGTGTTAAAGGATTTTAATGAAAACGCTTCAGAAATTAAGGGTGAGAACGCCATTGAATTTATAACCGATATCGATGAAGCACCGAGTATTGATGATATTGATGGAGATATTAACAATTTAGTCGTATACGACGATATAATGTTGGATAAACAAAAAAATCCTGCTAGGATCTTTTCCCGGGGGCGTCACAAAAACACTGACGTGATATATGTCACTCAACGCTACACTCAGGTTCCAAAAGTCATCAGAGATAACTGCAATATTTTTTCTGTATTCAACGGCGTTGATACACATACGCTACGAAATATTTGGCAGACATGGTGTTCTGATATGGAGTTCAATCAATTTCGAGATTTCTTTAGTCATGCTCAGTCGACTCCGCACGGATTCGCAACAATAAATCTACATGATCCTCGGACACGATATCGTATCGGACTGGATCAAATATTTGGTTAAAATCATTTATTATTTTTTGTTAACCCATAGCAGCAGAGAGGGTGGATGACCACATCGTTGCGAGCGAAATTGATTAAAAAATCGTAAAATCTCCGTTTTTGCAAAAATAGAGACTTTTTTTTTGGTTAAATGAGATTTTGTTGGAAGTCTTATTTTTTGTCTGAAAACGTAGTCTATAGGCCATATTTTGCTCGAAAACGTTATCTGGAAGCCTTATTTTTGCTCGAAAACGTGGTCTGTTCACCCTCTCTGCTGCTCGTGGTGTGGTAACTGACGTGGTGTGGTGCCATATTGTGCTGAAGTGTTGTGACGTAGTGTGGTGACGTGTTGTGCTGAAGTGGTGCAGTGTTGTGGTAACTGCGTGTGTGGTGACGTGTAGTGTTGAAGTGGTGCAGTATTGTGGTATCTGCGTGTGTGGTGCCATGTTGTGGTGACTACGTGTGTGGGCTTGTCTATGCTGACCGTGTAATGCCCGTGTGTGGTGCCTGTGTATGGTGCTTACGTATGCTGCATATATCTCGTCATATGGACGACGTAATATTTATTTAAATATCTTCTTTGCAGTTTCGTTATATGAACAACACCTGCATAATTTCATTCTACACAAATCTCGTCCCATGAACGAGAACTTCAGAACTTAGGGTTCACAATTGCATATATCTCGTCATATGGACGACGTATTATTTATTTAATATCTTCTTTGCAGTCTCGTTATATGAACGACACCTGCATAATTTCATTCTACACAAAATCTCGCCCCATGAACGAGAACTTCAGAATTTAGGGTTCACGATTGCATATGTCTCGTCATATGGACGACGTATTAATTATTTAATATCTTCATTCTAGTCTCGTCATATTGACGACGCATTCTTTGCATATTTGCATCTATCTCGTTATACGAGCCTTTTATATATATATATATTCATATTTGTAAATTCATTCTTATACTTCTTTTTTGTCATTACGTTACTGAAATTCATAGTTCCATGTTAGGAACATTTATATAAATAGATTTTTCTTATATTTTGTAAAATATTGGTGTCAGAGTTGATTTGTTAAAATTGCGTTTATAAAATAAACATCTTATTAACGCAGTTGTGTTCCGTGTCTTCACTAATCCAGTCCCGACTCGGTCTATCATGTGACAATGAGGATATAATTATGTTTATAACCGATATCGAGGAAGCACCGAACATTGATGATATTGATGGAAGTATTAACAATTTAGTCGTATATGATATATGATGATGTCATGTTAGACAATCAAAAGAATCCCGCTAGAATATTATTTTACAGAGGTTGGCATAAAAATACCGATGTGATATATATCACTCAACGATACGCTCAAATACCAAAAGTGATCAGAGATAACTGCAATATTCTTGCTGTATTCAACGGAGTTGACACACATACGCTACAAAATATTTGGCAAACTTGGTGCGGCGGTGATATGGATTATAATCTCTTTAGAAATTTCTTTAGTCACGCTCAGTCAATCCCACATGGATTTATTACGATAAATTTGCACGACCCGAGATCAAGATATCGTATCGGACTTGATCAAATATTCGGTTGAAATCGTAAAACGAATTTTACCCCCATAGCAGCAGAGAGGGGCGCGACAACGACTTTGCGTCTGCAAAGGAAAGGTTTTTTTTTCGATTTTGGAGAAAGCATTGGTTAGCCAAATAGACGCTCCGCCAAGTTGTCGGATTCGCCCTCTCTGCTCCAAAAGTATGTCCTGATCACTGTATAGTTACAATTAATAATTGAAATAAAATAATCCTCTCAAATATAAACTAATATCCAATTTAAGACTAATTCAGCTTCCGACGATAAGATAGGTATGAATACATCTGATGAAAACATTTATTTACAAAGTTAAGAAGCCATAAAACAAACAGGATGACGGTCATTTCACCACCAAATTCTTCAACAACTAGCTTCCAGAACGTCTTAATTTCTAAATCATGCGAGACCTTGAACTCTCTATATAAATCCATGTTTACCTTCAAGTAATAATATGATCTTAGTATATAATCAAAACCCTAACCCTAACCCTACATGCACGTCGAAGATCCTACCATCAACATATTATACAAATGAAATATACATAACAATTTTGTTTATCCTACCCACTTAACAGCAAAGTTCACTTAAAGAAAAGAGGAAAAACATTAATACATAGAACATTTCGTTCCGTTAAATATCTTTATGTATAAAGTGACATTACGAATGTAAAATGCAATTCTATGAAATGATCATGATCATAATTTCTGAAATATGTAAATGCCAGTACGAATAAGCAATAAATCTGGATGCTGTTGAAAAACAGTGGATACAAGGAAAAATATAATTTTCATAACCATCAAATATTTGTAACACTGTAAACAAGAAAGTCCTTGTTGGTTGTGGTGTATGTCCTTAATCTTGTGTTGGTCCATATGAGACAGTTGAACCAATGAATTGCTACAAAATACAAAGAACAAAGAGGAGATAAAGGAGTGCGCTAGAAGGAACCCAAATTGAAACTTCACTTTAGATCATTGTGTGTATGTATTTTGACATCCTGCCAGAAACATTCTTTCCGCAATGAGCAACATAATCAAAAACAGGCGTCGTTGGTAAAGCATTATTTGGTACGCTTTATATCCGCGTGCCGGTAGTCGTTGTGGATTCTATTCTAATTTCCCGGCAACTATGCACTCTTTTTGAACCATTCCTGATGCGAGGTAATTCGTAACGTAACTTAGACCAGAATAAACGGTCGTCAGGAGACAAAACCTTCTTCGTACTGACTCGGGTTTTCCATGGTTCTTCCAGAAGTAATTTACCAGCTTTGGAGTTAAATTTAATATATATTACTTTTCCTTCCAGGGTCTTTTCACAATATTCTCCTTCTGCAATATTACATTCAAACTCCCTGCTTTCATTCTCTACAATTTCTTCTGAAAGGATAATTATCACACGCCTGGATTTTTCCAGATTTTCGGCTAGATCTTGAAGTAGACATTCGCCAGCTAGTACACGCTGATGCGGATTAAATATTTGATATTGCGGTTTAATCCGTCTCAGTTTAGCAAGAAGAGTGTCTTTAACCCATTGCAAGACGTCAATCGTTTTCTCGTCGAAGACGATGTAGATGTCGTGAATGTTTCCAACTTGTTCATCCACCTTGTATTTGTCCCTGGGATGGATCTTGAAGATCTTGAACAGAATTACTTTGGTCTCATAGGGGCACTTCCTGATGAATAGGCCTACTATAATAATTAGGAGAAGAACAACGCCAAGTACAACGCCAATAATTATCCAATCCTCGGGGGTGCACTTCAGAATGGTTGGCATTACCTCTACGATCTTGTGCAAACTAGTGTCGTCCGCTGTACAAGAGAGTTCCTGATTCGTTCCAACAACTACTTTCTTAATCCAGTCGATCATCCAGGTCATCTCACAATAACATTTGAGAGGGTTACCAACCAAACTCACGTTTTTATACTCAAACCTAAGAATGGTTTTTGGAATTCTTGTTATCTGATTGTTCTGAAGATCTAAGTAAATATTATTGTCAAATAACATCAAGACAGATTCGTTAAGTGTTTGAATCTTATTGTTTATTAGAGACAATTGGACAATACTGTTTGAATAATATGTTTCCTCAAGTTGCTGGATGGCATTATAACTCAAGTTTAGAACCAAAAGTGGGTACTTGGTAATGGGAAGGACAGGAGGGAATCTGACCAATCCAAGTCCTCCACAGTCAACAAATGTATGATTCAAGTAAGGACGTGTCTGACAGAAGCAACGCGATGGACAACCGTCGGCTTCCGTCAGATTGGTGACAAGGCTGCTGTATGGAACATCATGCAGCCAATCTTCTAATTCTAGTTCCTTAGGGAGTGTAACAGAATTGTTACCGAGAGGAGGGTGGATTAAATGAACAATACAAACACAATTTGTGAAAGAAAATATAAATTTATGTAATAAATTATAAATGAAAAAAATACAGATGTAACAACACAATAATTCATGCACTCAACCCACAATTACACTCACAACCATTCACAATACATGAACAAATTAAATAACAATACAAAAGGAATCTCAGATGTAAAGGGATCTCTTGGATTATACACAGATCCAAGAATCCTTTTCGAAAGTTAAATAAATGCAAGAATGATTTACGAAAAAAAATAAACACAAACGACAAACTATCTATCGCACGATGGATTGCGATAACTAGCACGATCATATACTTGTATTGAATCAAGTTGCTAGCTTTTATTGATATCTATGTGATCACTTGAAATATTATTGCGATCTGACATAAGCATGCAAATACAACAATGTATTAAATTATATTACAATTTCAATACACCTATGTGTCTCCCCTGTATAACCGCACGATTCAGCAACAGTTGAATCGTCTCCCAGTTTCCCCGAGAACCGAGGGTTGACCAATACTATTATCGGACGTTTCCCTACACGGATCCACCACAGTTATACGTTCAGACAGCATACAACATCTACCCGAACCAACGGTTCCTCACTCCCCTAGATGTCTACCCGGACGTTTTACAACTCTAAGACAGCTCCGACACTCGGACTTCTAGCTTTCCGGATATTTACACGTTACACAGATATTGACGAACAGACAGTTCGACACACAGACAGATACTTCAATTCCGTTTGCACAAATTAACGGCACAAGCACATTCAGATATTTATACAGAGATGTTCCAGAACAAACAATAGATGTCCCACAACAAATCAAACGATATCAAAGACGTTTATCAAAAGATGGTATCAGATGTGTTTAACAGCTACGGTATCAACGATGTTATTAGCAGCTACGGTATCAACGATGCTATTAGCAGCTACGGTATCAACGATGTTATTAGCAGCTACGGTACCAGAAACAATGTAACAACTATGTTAGCAGCTACGGTATCAGAGACGGTATCAACGATGTTATTAGATGCGCTATCAGTGATGAACTTCTACGGTATCAACGACGGAATCAGCTGGAATCAGACTGAATCAGCTATAATAAACAAAACCAGACTAATAATAGTTGTCTCAAAAATAATCTAAGCTGTAGATTACGATATTTCATTTAAAGTCTAAAAGTGACTAGTAATTCCAAATATTCCACGTTCATTGCAATAAAGGCATCATTATACGAAATGATAATCTGAATAAAATTCACAATAAAACGAAATGTAATTTTAACACTCACCCCTTTGGCTGGAGATTTGCAAGACGAGGTAATCTATCCTTCGATTAGATATTTGGGTTCCCGTAAATAATAATGAGAAATCCTTAGCCTTATATACTCTCTATAGGTGAACATAAATCACATCGAGCTTATTGTGCACCACGTGAAACTAAAGTTCCGGATTCCATGTAAATTAACATCAAGCCCATGCAAATCGTTACACGCCACTTAATCACCCCAGGTAATGCGTGTACGACGAAATCAAGAAAATGGTGAGTTTCGTTTACAATTCAAGAACAACAAAAATCAGTTCAATTTTCGCCTAATTCTGTGACAATACCTCCCCCCTAAGAATAAAAATGTACACATTTTTAAAACTAACACAGAATAGAAGAAAAATAACTATTGATGATATCTTACAACATTTACACTGGTTATACTACAAACTGGATTTTATTACTGGGCAAATTCATACAAATTTCCCATCATGCCCTACTCAAGTAGTCTGCGCCTATATTTTCAACTCCCCTTATTGCTTCTACACGGAAACGATAAGGTTGTAGTGTTAGCGCCCAACGCATCAACCGAGCGTTAGCGACCTTGGCCTTGTTCAAATACAGTAGGGGTTGGTGATCAGTCTCAAGAACGAAATCTCTCCCAAATAGATATGCGTGATACTTCCCAATTCCCCATACTACGGCCAAACATTCCTTTTCTATAACGGAATAATTTTTCTCCCTGGGTAGCAATTTTCTACTCGAGTAAGCTACGGGTAACTTACTGTCGTCCTGCTCTTGCAGTAAAACTGCCCCCAACCCAGTTTCAGAAGCGTCTGTTCTTAGAATAAAAGGTTTGCTGACATCTGGCAATTTCAATATAGGTGCACTAACCAGTTTCTCTTTCAGAGTACAAAATGCTTTATCTTGCGGCGGTCCCCATTCAACTTTGTTTGGTTGCCCCTTCTTGGTCAAATCAGACAGCGGGCTAGCAATGGCTGCAAAGTTCGGTATAAACTTTCTGTAAAAACCTACTAGACCTAGAAATGATCTTACCTGCGTTTTATTGGTTGGCTTTGGTGCGTCTCTAATTGCTTCAATTTGCTTGGGATGAGGTTTTAACTGACCCATACCGCTGACCCTATGACCCAAACAATCTAAATCTGTATACCCAATACTGCATTTAGTGGGTCTCACTGTGAGGTTCGCTCTGCGGAGTCTATTGAAGAGCTCGCTCAGTACGGACACGTGCTCACTCCAAGTATTCGTGTACACGAATATGTCGTCTACAAAGCTATCAACGTTTGTTAAACCTTTCAGCAACTTTCGCATCAAACGACAACAAGTGGCGCTGGCTCCAACTAACCCGAAAGGCATCACTTTGAATTGATACAACCCTTTCTGGGTCGCAAATGCCGTCAAAGTTCGGGACTCTGGGACAATGGGAACCTGCCAATATCCCTTGGACAGATCCAATTTGGAAATCCATCGGTTTCCCGACAACTTTGCAAATAGACCCTCCATATCTGGCATTGGTTCTGCATCGAACACAGTGATTTTATTCAACTGCCGAAAATCGATACAGAATCGGTTCGTCCCGTCCTTTTTCCTTACTAACACTACTGGAGACGAATATGGTGAGTTGGAGGGTTCAATCACCCCCAGATCCAACATTTTACTCACCTCTTCGTCCACAGCTTCACGTGCGTTGTATGGCACCGGATATCCCTTGATTCGAATAGGGTCAGACGTATTCAGTTTAATTTTGAGGTCCAACAAAGTTGTACAACCTGGTCTATCTGTGAATACATACGAGTGTTTAGCCAAGAGCGCATTAATCTGTTGACGCTGGTCTTTCGTCAACTCCGCACTCACATCGACTTTATCTATCCCCTCCCCCGCAACTCCCAAGGGACATTCAAGGGCACTCTCGATATTCGAATCAGCTTCATCATCGTCTACGACTGCCGTACAAACGACATTTAAGACCCCCTTTTCAACATTGTCGCTCTGTCTCTTGATATACAATTTAAGCATGTTTGCATGGAATGTCTTTACATTACCGTCCATGTCAATTTTATAGTCCATGTCACCTTTTACTTCTTTAACTTCATATGGACCTTTCCACTGGACTAATAACTTATTCGAACTCGTTGGAAGAAGCAATAGAACCTGATCTCCCACAAGAAATTTCCTATTACGCGCTCTGCGGTTGTAATACTTGGCATATCTGCGCCCGGATTTAATCAATTCGTCACGTGCCATCTGGCATGTACTCTCAAGTTTATTTGTTAGATCTAACACGTACTGGTAAGTCGTTTTTATTTCCTCGTTCGCGACATCACCAGTCCATAGTTCGCGTAGTATCCGCATCGGGCCTCGAACTGTTCTACCATACAACAGTTCGAAGGGTGAAAACCCTAAACTTTCCTGCGGTACTTCACGGTACGCGAACAGAACAGCGTTTAAATAACGGTCCCAGTCTTGCGGACGTTCCGCGCACATCTTTCTCAGCATGCTTTTCAGGGTACCATTAAACTTCTCTACCAGTCCATTGCACATCGGATGGTATGGGGTAGTGTTTAGCTGTTTGCTGGATAACAGTCTACTTATTTCACCCATGAGGTCAGAGGTGAATTGGGCACCACAATCAGTGAGGATTTCCTCTGGCACCCCTACCCTACTGAAGATATCAACTAATGCTTCAGCTACCCTTTCCGTTTCAATAGTTGGTAACGCTACGGCTTCGGGGTATCTGGTTGCGTAGTCAACCAGAGTAAGTATATACCGATTCTTTCTTTCGGTAACCGGGTGTATTGGTCCTACAATATCTACTGCCACTCTTTTAAACGGTGTATCTATTAATGGCATCTGTCCCAAGGGCACCCTTGTGACCCTTCCCTTACAGACGGTTTTCTGACATACGTCGCACGACCTACAGAACCGTGTGACATCGCCATTAACACCTGGCCAGTAGAATTCAGCGACTACCCTGCTAGTGGTCTTAGCCTTACCTAGGTGTCCTGCCATGCTTGACTCATGCGCCACCCTAAGTACTTGAGATCTATATCTCTGGGGTACGACCACTTGCCAATACTTCTTACCCTCCCGAGCGCTAAACTCCCTATGAATTAATCCGTTCTTGCGTACGAATCTAGAGCTACCCCCACGCTTGCAATGTTTAATCGCGCCGGACGTGATTTTCTCAACAATTGTTCTGATGGATTCATCACGATCTTGCTCTTGTTTGAAATCATCACGGGAAATTCCTGAGATCGATTCAGGGACTATTAATTTATGAAACGCGGTTTTCTCTCGCCGTGTTTGCGCTCGCGTTTCGACTGCCTGAGCCAAAGGTATTTTAAAATCGGCCATGGTTGGAAGACGGGAACCTTCAACATTACCGATCGTCAGATCGTAAATAGGATTGTCCATACAAAGGGCATCAACAGTTCCCGTTAAGAAAGGTGTTTTTACTGTGATCCTAGCTACGGGAATGCGACCCATCGTCTGATCAAGTAACATACATGGGGATTCCCACCCGAGCATTTGGTTATCCTGCACGAGACTACGTTTGATCACTACGCCCGTACAACCAGTGTCACGCAATACCACGACTTCTCGACCGTTGACAAACCCTCTCGCGGTTGGTACACGCGCTTCAGGAAATAAACACGTGCCAAGCGAATGAATACAAGGTTCTACCTGTACGATGTTATCAGTTATACCTTTACTTTGTATAGCCACTGCTACCTTATGTATAAGTGCCTTTCTTTTAGGACAGTCTTTTTGAACATGACCCAATGCATTACACAAGAAACACCGCACACGCTGAAAAACTGGATTCCCAACTGACCTTTTTACCTCAGCTGATTTTACAGGCTCCCTAGGCATAGGTCTTACAGACTGGTTTCCAGACTTAAAATCTTTTAAAACCACGTTCTGGGTTCCCCCATGAGCTTCGGCAAATAAATCGGCTTGCTTAGCCATATCTTTTACGTTTGTGAAGACTTTCTCCTTCAGAAATTGATCTAATTCTCGCCCAACTGTATTAAATAATTGATCTCTGAGCAAGAAATCAGTCAACCCTTCAAACGTTTTCACCGCTTTGCCGCATTCAATCCACCGCTCAAAATAGTTCGCAATTCTGACGGTGAACTGACCAAAGGTTTCTCCCTTATCGGGCTTGCTATACCTGAACTTTTTACGAAAACCCTGTTCAGTGAGCTCGTACCTTTTGAGAAGTGCTTCCTTTAGGACGTCGTACTTGAACACATCGTCCCTAGGAAGTCGCGAGTATACATCCAGTGCTTTACCTTTTAATAAAGCACTCAGATGCAGCGCCCAGTCATTTTGACTCCACTTCTGGTTTTCGGCATACCGCTCAAACCGATGAAGATAACTATCTATGTTATCTTTTTCATCGTCAAAGGGAGGTAATTTGGGGCCCCTTAATTTGTTAGTGGCAGAATCGTGTTCTCTTCCAGATGTCGCTAATTCTACCTTACGCTCATGATCCCGTTGTTTTGCTCTTTCTTCTAACTCTAACATTTCTACTTTAGCTAGTTTATCTAACTCTATTCGCTTTTCATCCGCTTCCCTTTCCCACTCTATCCTGTCTTTTTCGGCCTGCTTCTCTAATTCTATCTTTTCCCTCTCAAAGGCCCATTTCCTATCTTCGGATTCCCTTTCTAAATCCCTTGACCTTGCCCTTTCTTCCCTTTCCCGGGCTTGTTCTTCCTGAATAAATTTCCTTAAGCTTTCACCTTCATACCCAAATTCTTTGCCTAAGGCAACCAAGTCCTTAAGGGATGACATGACAAATGTAATACGAATATAGATAGGTAACCAAACCAATGTCTTAAACACGTTTATACTGGACACACGGACCTAGGTAAACTAAACAAAAATAAACTCCAACTAGAGTATTATCTTAACAGAAGGTCACGCTCGAATATAAACATTAAATGTATACCTTCACAAAAAAATGATTGACAGTTCACTTAATCCAACGATCCCACTTCTGACACCATTGTAACAGAATTGTTACCGAGAGGAGGGTGGATTAAATGAACAATACAAACACAATTTGTGAAAGAAAATATAAATTTATGTAATAAATTATAAATGAAAAAAATACAGATGTAACAACACAATAATTCATGCACTCAACCCACAATTACACTCACAACCATTCACAATACATGAACAAATTAAATAACAATACAAAAGGAATCTCAGATGTAAAGGGATCTCTTGGATTATACACAGATCCAAGAATCCTTTTCGAAAGTTAAATAAATGCAAGAATGATTTACGAAAAAAAATAAACACAAACGACAAACTATCTATCGCACGATGGATTGCGATAACTAGCACGATCATATACTTGTATTGAATCAAGTTGCTAGCTTTTATTGATATCTATGTGATCACTTGAAATATTATTGCGATCTGACATAAGCATGCAAATACAACAATGTATTAAATTATATTACAATTTCAATACACCTATGTGTCTCCCCTGTATAACCGCACGATTCAGCAACAGTTGAATCGTCTCCCAGTTTCCCCGAGAACCGAGGGTTGACCAATACTATTATCGGACGTTTCCCTACACGGATCCACCACAGTTATACGTTCAGACAGCATACAACATCTACCCGAACCAACGGTTCCTCACTCCCCTAGATGTCTACCCGGACGTTTTACAACTCTAAGACAGCTCCGACACTCGGACTTCTAGCTTTCCGGATATTTACACGTTACACAGATATTGACGAACAGACAGTTCGACACACAGACAGATACTTCAATTCCGTTTGTACAAATTAACGGCACAAGCACATTCAGATATTTATACAGAGATGTTCCAGAACAAACAATAGATGTCCCACAACAAATCAAACGATATCAAAGACGTTTATCAAAAGATGGTATCAGATGTGTTTAACAGCTACGGTATCAACGATGTTATTAGCAGCTACGGTATCAACGATGCTATTAGCAGCTACGGTATCAACGATGTTATTAGCAGCTACGGTACCAGAAACAATGTAACAACTATGTTAGCAGCTACGGTATCAGAGACGGTATCAACGATGTTATTAGATGCGCTATCAGTGATGAACTTCTACGGTATCAACGACGGAATCAGCTGGAATCAGACTGAATCAGCTATAATAAACAAAACCAGACTAATAATAGTTGTCTCAAAAATAATCTAAGCTGTAGATTACGATATTTCATTTAAAGTCTAAAAGTGACTAGTAATTCCAAATATTCCACGTTCATTGCAATAAAGGCATCATTATACGAAATGATAATCTGAATAAAATTCACAATAAAACGAAATGTAATTTTAACACTCACCCCTTTGGCTGGAGATTTGCAAGACGAGGTAATCTATCCTTCGATTAGATATTTGGGTTCCCGTAAATAATAATGAGAAATCCTTAGCCTTATATACTCTCTATAGGTGAACATAAATCACATCGAGCTTATTGTGCACCACGTGAAACTAAAGTTCCGGATTCCATGTAAATTAACATCAAGCCCATGCAAATCGTTACACGCCACTTAATCACCCCAGGTAATGCGTGTACGACGAAATCAAGAAAATGGTGAGTTTCGTTTACAATTCAAGAACAACAAAAATCAGTTCAATTTTCGCCTAATTCTGTGACAGGGAGTTTACATCGGTAGCGGTACGATTCCACGTCTTTCCATTTTAAAAAAGAGTTTCTTACAAGGAATGCCCAAAAGTAAAGCCTACCGTCACATACATAAGGGTTATTGGACACATTAAGCTTGTACGTCCAAAATTGGGTAAAACACTCGTTCTCAGTTAAGTTTTGGTTATATTGTCGAATATCATCTTCGGTAAAGGTTTTGAGTTGATTATAGTTCAGGTACACAAAAATTTTGAAAGGACGTTCCAAATTATATGTCCAATTCATGGAATTAGTTAATCCGGATATATTATTGTGTCTGATATACACATGTCTTTCTTCATCAATAGCAAGTGGTAACTTGTACGGCCATGGTTCAAATGTAAATATTTCGTTCCAGTCAAAATCTGTTTCCCGTATGTTGATATGGTCCACACTAAACACGTTTGGATCAACGTAATTGATTTTGTTGTGGGAAACATTAAAACTGACAAGATACACTTTATTGTCCAGCGTTCCTCTCGTAATGTTGGTAAGACTATTATACGATAAATCCAGTGTCTTTAACTTCCTCAAAGTCTGAAATGTAGTATTGTCAACCACTTCCAGCAGATTATGTGACAAGTCTAAATTCTCCAGATTGAAGAACTCCTTAAATGCCTCAAAGGCAATAGTTTTGATGTTGTTGTAAGACAAGATGAGTGTCGTTATGGAACCATATCTGAGATTACAGGATGTGAAGACACTTTCCGAGATCTCTGCGGTATTGCTCAGGCTGTAACTAAAGTTTAATGTATTGCCAATGATTGAACAACCATTAGTGAATGGTAAGACTAGACCAGCAATTAGAGCCATGGGCAGGAATGTAACAACCATCATTTCTTTCTGATAGAGCTGAAATAGAAGTATTTGATATGATAGGATGTTTATTAGATAGTGTAAAATAGCTACGTTTCCTGCATATTTTATGTGAATAAATACAATCCTAAATAAACAAATTATGAAATTCTAAACTCCGCAACACAAGGATACATCAATAAACATTATTTGATATGATAGAATGTTTATTAGTGTAACATAGCTACGTTTCCTGGATATTTTATATGAATAAATACAATCATAAAAGAAATAAATTGTGAAACTCTAAATTCATCAATAAACACACAAACCAATAGTCATTATCTGATTTTTGCTTAGAACCATAAATTCCATCGCTACTTATATACCAATAACCATAAATTCCATCGCTACTTATATACCAATAACCATAAATTCCATTGCTACTTATATACCAATAACCATAAATTCCATTGCTACTTATATACCAATAACCATAAATTCCATTGCTACTTATATACCTATTACCACACATTCCATCGCTACTTATATACCAATAACCATAAATTCCATCGCTACTTATATACCAATAACCATAAATTCCATTGCTACTTATATACCAATAACCATAAATTCCATTGCTACTTATATACCTATTACCACACATTCCATCGCTACTTATATACCAATAACCATAAATTCCATCGCTACTTATATACCAATAACCATAAATTCCATTGCTACTTATATACCAATAACCATAAATTCCATCGCTACTTATATACCAATAACCATAAATTCCATTGCTACTTATATACCAATAACCATAAATTCCATTGCTACTTATATACCAATAACCATAAATTCCATTGCTACTTATATACCTATTACCACACATTCCATCGCTACTTATATACCAATAACCATAAATTCCATCGCTACTTATATACCAATAACCATAAATTCCATTGCTACTTATATACCAATAACCATAAATTCCATTGCTAATTATATATATCAATAAAAATAAATTCCATTGCTATTTATATACATATAACCATAAATTCAATTACTGCTTAGATAGGGGCCACGAGAGGCCGAGTGGTCTAAAGCGCTTGCCGTTACGGATCACTGCCGTCTCACCTCTGTCTGCGTGGGTTCGAGTCTAAGATTCCGTTAATGTAGTTATATTAGAAAGCTTGCCAGTAGCTTCTCGTGGGTCGGTGGTTCTTTCCGCGGTTTTTAACGGGTTCTTCCTCCACCAATAATATTGCCCGCATTGTATAGCTTATCGTGTGCTGAAAACTGGCGTTAAACCCTAAAAACAAACAAACAGCTACTTAGATATACCTATAACCATAAATTCCATTACTACTTATATACATATAACCATAAATTCCATTGCTATTTTTATACCAATAACCATACATTCCATTACTACTGATATGCATATAACCATAAATTCCATTACTACTTATATACATATAACCATAAATTCTATTGCTACTTAGATATACCTATAGCCATAGATTCAATTGCTACTGATATATGCATAACCACAATATCAATTACTACTGATATATGTATAACCACAAATTCTATCAACAATAAGATATATATATATATATATATATATATATATATATATATATATATATATATATATATATATATATATATATATATATATATATAAGCAGAGAGAGCGAATCCGACAACTTTATAGAAGCGTCTATTTGGCAAACCAAGGCTTCATCCAAAATCGAAAAAAGATTTTTATCTCTATAGCAGAGAAGGCGAATCGGACAACTTTATAGAAGAGTCTTTTTGGCTAACCAAGGCTTCCTCCAAAATCGAAAAAAAAAGTTTCCTTTGGAGACGCAAAGTCGTTGTCGCGCTCTCTCTCTGCTGCTATGGGGGTACTCTTTATTTATTGGAAGAGATTGAAGATGACAAATGTTAATCTGAAGACATTATAGATGACTGTACTATTTATCCGAAGAGATTAAAGATGACTAATATTTATATGAAGAGATTAAAGATGACTAATGTTAATCTGAAAAGATTAGAGATGACTTTTTTCTGGATAGATTAAAGATGACTGTAATATTTAACTAAAGAGATTGAAGATTTCTGTAATATTTAACAAGAGAGATTAAAGATTTCTGTAATATTTAACTAAAGAGATTAAAGATGTTTCTAATATTTATCTGAAAATATTAGAGATTACATTAATATTTATCTGAAGAGATTAAAGATGACTGTACTATTTATCTGAAAATATTAGATATGACTGTAATATTTATTTGAAGAGATTAGAGATGACTAATATTTTTTTGAAGAGATTAGAGATGACTAATATTTATTTGAAGAGATTGGAGATGACTGTAATACCGCTGATTGATCAGTCTAACTGGTTGTGAACTATACAATTGATATAACCGGCAATATATTGATTGGACTGGTAATGTATGTAATTGATCTGTCTGTTAATGTATGTGATTGATCTGTCAGAGAAGTGATTCCTATATATGATAATGTAAGTGATTGTTCTGTCTGTTAATGTATGTGATTGATCTGACCGACAATTTAAGTGATTTATCTATCTAATAATGTAAGTGATTCTTGTATATGATAATGTAAATGATTGAACTGTATGAAAATGTAAATAATTGATGTGTCTCATAATGTAAGTGATTTATCTTTCTGATAATGTAAGTGATTAGTCTGTGTGATAATGTAAATGACTGACCTCTCTGATAATGTAAATGACAGACCTGTCTGATAATGTAAGTGATTGCTGTGTCTGATAATGTATGTGATTGATCTGACCGACAATGTAAGTGATTTATCTGTCTTATAATGTAAGTGATTTTTCTATATGATAATGTCAATGACTGATCTGTCTGATAAGGTAAATGACTGATCTGTCTGATAATATAAACGATTGATCTGTCTGATAAGGCAAATGACTGACCTGTCTGATAATGTAAGTGACTGATCTGTCTGGTAATGTAAATGACTGATCTGTCTGATAATGTAAATGACTGATCTGTCTGATAATGTAAGTGACTGATCTGTCTAATAATGTAAATGACTGATCTGTCTGATAAGGTAAATGACTGATCTGTCTGATAAGGTAAATGACTGATCTGTCTGATAAGGTAAATGACTGATCTGTCTGATAATGTAAGTGACTGATCTGTCTGGTAATGTAAATGACTGATCTGTCTGATAATGTAAGTGACTGATCTGTCTGATAATGTAAATGACTGATCTGTCTGATAATGTAAATGACTGATCTGTCTGATAATGTAAATGACTGATCTGTCTGATAATGTAAATGACTGACCTGTCTGATAGGGCAAATGACTGATCTGTCTGATAAGGTAAATGACTGATCTGTCTGATAAGGTAAATGACTGATCTGTCTGATAATATAAACGATTGATCTGTCTGATAAGGCAAATGACTGACCTGTCTGATAATCTAAGTTACTGATGTGTCTGGTAATGTTGGTATCTGATCTATCTGATAATCTAAGTGACTGATCTGTCTAATAATGTTAGTGATTGATCAGTCTGATAGTGTAAGTGATTAAGATAGATGGTAATGTAAGCGATTGATCAAAAATGATAATGAAAGTGACTGATCTCGCTGATAATGTAATTGATTGCTCTGTTTGTTAATGTAATTGATTTATCTGTCTGTTATAGTAAGTGATTGTTGTGACTGATAATGTAAGTGATTGATCTGGCTGGTAGTGTAATTGATTGATTTGACTGATTTTGTAAGTGATTGTTATGTTTGTTAATGTGAGATATTGATCTTGATGGTAGTGTTAATAATTGGCATGTCTAATAATGTATGTAATTGATAATTCTGGCAATGTAAATTATTGATCTGAATAATACATGTGATTGATCTGGATTGTGATTTAAAAGAATGATCTGCTGTTAATGAAATTGATTGTTCTGGCTGGTAATGCAAGTAACTGATAAATCTGAATGATCTGCTAACAATATTTGTGATTGATCTATCGAACATTTTAATTAATCTGGCTGGTAATGTAAGTGAGTGATCTGGCTGGCAACGTAAGTCATTGATCTGACTGATAATGTCATTTATTGATCTGTTTGATAATGTAAGGGATTGACTTATCTGATGTAAGTGCTTTATATGCATGGTAATATAAGTGATTGATCTGCCTCATATGGTAAGTTATTGATCTGACTGATGATATAAGTGATTGATCTTTCTCTTAATATAAGCGAATGATCTTCTAAAAATATGATCGATCTTTCTTATAATGTCATTGATTGACCTGACTGATTGATTATATATATATATATATATATATATATATATATATATATATATATATATATATATATATATATATATATATATATAACACTTACCATCCTTAACAGTCTGGTTTGACTTGCATTTGCTGGACCTTTACTCCTGTTTATATCATCAATGACGCTATGCAATTGAATCCTGGTTCACACGTTCCTTGATAAATAATATCTAATCCTATATGGCGAAAACAGAGATAGTTTCAGTATTTTTATTTCTGTCACCTCATCACTTTATTTTTTGCCAAGTTGAAATTTCTTTCTGTAATTCCTTTACGTTATTTTCTCGCCGTTTTATTTCTGTCTGATACTGTCCTGTACGTAAATAACTTCGCTTATCGCTGCAATTGAATAGTAAGTATGTCTCTAGCTCTCATGCCTTACCGTGAGTTTTTATACCTTTCGTATACACGCACTATGCTCAAATTTCCATTATTCAAAAGGGTGAATAGCGATTGGTTGATTGCATAGCCATTCAATGATTATTCGAGATCAGTGTCTGTCATATATATATATTCTCAATATCTGCTTTATAATTGCTGATTATAAAGATATATGGTTCTATTGTTTGGATTATTATTTTTAGTAAGGGGAGAGGACCAGCCTTACCTTTAAATACTGGTATATTAGTCCTAAGTTTGAAAGTGTTTTGCCCTTTTGTGATTCATTGAGCCACAAAAATTTCTTTTTTTAAATTATCAGTTTCAATATCCAGACGTCTATGACTGGTTTAATTGTTGCTTGGCTATCTGACATTTAATTGTTATTTGGTTTTATTACATTCTCCTATAATTTTGAAAAATGGATTTGAGTAGCTGCCACTCGAAGACACATGAATGCTGGCACTAGCCATTACACGAAATTTAGTAGATCCATATTTTAATTATTGGAGTGACTAATCTTCTTTTCCTGGATTTATAAACAACCAGATTGTTAGATGCCAAGAAAATGTAATTTTAGCCAGAAGATGATTCTAAAACCTGATCTGTGAAAATTACTAATATCCATGCGAAGTTTCGTACAAATAATGTAACAGGTTTGCTTGAGTATAAATCTTTGTTTATAATGCTATATTTTGATCTTAAAAAGGAAATATTACAGATTGAACATTTACGACTCCACACAAATTGTGGCCCAATTTTTCTTTAAGCAAGTCACTACTGCAGTGGATTTTATTTATAAATAGTTCACTGAGCTTTTGATGTCTAGCGCACAGAGGTGACCGAACAATCATTATTTAAATAATGGCACCCCTTTTCAGATTTCAAGAGAATGGTGGATTCTATACATTTTATATTACTGAAAAATATAAAATTATTGCCTCCAGGAATTACATTATTAACGTATAAAGTGTAATGTTTCAAATTAAAAGAAACTTTAATTTTTAAAAATACCGCAAGTTTATCGTATATAATCTTATGAATACTAGCATGGAATCGAAGACACATGAATGCTGGCACTAGCCATTACACGAAATTTAGTAGACCCATATTTTAATTATTGGAGTGACTAATCTTCTTTTCCTGGATTTATAAACAACCAGATTGTTAGATGCCAAGAAAATGTAATTTTAGCCAGAAGATGATTCTAAAACCTGATCTGTGAAAATTACTAATATCCATGCGAAGTTTCGTACAAATAATGTAACAGGTTTGCTGTATGTATGTATGTATGTATGTATGTATGTATGTATGTATGTATGTATGTATGTATGTATGTATGTATGTATGTATGTATGTATGTATGTATGCATGTATGTCAGTATAAGTTTTACATACAACTGAAGGTTGCATTCATAAATGGACAGCTTTCTGACAATGGTTAGTACACATTCTAGTACAGAAAGATAGCAATGTAATCATTATACCAGATAAATAACACACATTTAGCCATTATTAACAAATTCGTGTGCAATGTCGGCTTAATGTGGATGACGCTGATTTCATCATCTAGTCGCTGTCGCGCCAATGTTGTAGCAACGACAAGAATTACTTGAACCAACATCTGCCCATATTCACATTTTTAAAATAGTCTAGCCAGACCAAAGTTGGCCAACGTCATTAGGGTAAGTTGGGTCGACGTAGGAGACAAGTTGTTAGACATTCAGTGTTGACCCAGTGGAGGGGCAATAATAATGTTTGACATTCATGTGTGCTGCCACGTCACAGTTTGCGTCGTGAGCAGTGTTCTATATATGATTATCTTCTCTAAAGATAAAAAATAAGCAAAGAAAAAAGCATTTGATTTAATTACCAAACTGTAATATGAACAGACACCCTTACCTATGCTGGCCATGCCATCCTTGAATAAATTGCAGTCAAAATTAACCATCCTGGCCAAGCCAACCTTGAATAAAATCCAGTCACACTTAACCATCCGGGCCATGCCAACCTTGAATAAAATCCAGTCACATTTAACCATCCTGGCAATGCCAACCTTGAAAAAAATCCAGTCACACTTAACCTCCCTGGCCATGCCAACCTTGAATAAAATCCAGTCACACTTAACCATCCGGCTCATGCCAACCTTGAATAAAATCCAGTCACACTTAACCATCCGGGTCATGCCAACCTTGAATAAAATCCAGTCACACTTAACCATCCGGGCCATGCCAACTTTGAATAAAATCCAGTCACACACAAACATCCTGGCCATGCCAACCTTGAATAAATTCCAGTCACACTTAACCATCTGGGCCATGCCAACCTTGAATAAAATCCAGTCACACTTAACCATCCTGGCAATGCCAACCTTGAATAAAATCCAGTCACACTTAACCTTCCTGGCCAAGCAAACCTTGAATGAAATCCAGTCACACTTAACCATCCGGGCCATGCCAACCTTGAATAAAATCCAGTCACACTTAACCATCCTGGCCATGCCAACCTTGAATGAAATCCAGTCACACTCAACCATCCTGGCCATGCCAACCTTGAGTAAAATCCAGTCACACTTAACCATCCTGGCAATGCCAACCTTGAATAAAATCCAGTCACACTTAACCATCCTAGCCATGCCAACCTTGAATAAAATCCAGTCACACTTAACCATCCTAGCCATGCCAACCTTGAATAAAATCCAGTCACACTTAACCATCCTAGCCATGCCAACCTTGAATAAAATCCAGTCACACTTAACCATCCGGGCCATGCCAACCTTGAATGAAATCCAGTCACACTTAACCATCCGGGCCATGCCAACCTTGAATAAAATCCAGTCACACTCAACCATCCTGGCCATGCCAACCTTGAATAAAATCCAGTCACACTTAACCATCCTGGCTAGCAATACCATGTTTGAATAAAAACCACGACATCTGTTTTCCGCGAACAGTTTTTAATGACTGTGTCGAATTTCATTATCTTATGATTGTTCACATACAAAATCATAATGTCATGAAAAAGTCTAGTTAATGTATAGTAACCTTGCAAGGAACGTATACCCCTCCAAACAGCCACGCAATGAACCGTTCAAACATGGCTCTAATTCATGTTGTGATACGTCACGTGAGACATGGGCGGATTTCGCGAATTAAAGAAAAACGAAAATGATCTGAGAGAACGAAGATACCATTTTATTTAAATTAAATAACTTATCCTTATGCATATGGATAACTTTGTTTTATAGGTATAAAATATTAAGATTGGAAAAACTTAGCCAATATCGGGATTGCTAACAACCGAACGATGTTAGTCGAACTAGTCTCTTGCCAATGTTGGAAATTGAAGACTGGCCTGATGTTGAGTCAGCGTATACCAAACTCCATCCAGGCGATTATTTGCCGACGTAGGAATTTTATCTGTGATGGATGTTGTAAAATCCATAACCAGAGATATCGAGGTAAACGACGACGATTCATTGCCTACGCTTTGTGTTTACTTTGTTGAATATAATAAGATTCGTATATCTCAGCTGAAGGCTAGAACCATGCATCATGGATAACCACAGCCCAATTTATATTATTTTGTTCATATAATATACAAAGTGCTTTCACGCACATAATTCCGTGATAACTGTATTTAAATATATCAGTGGTCACAAGGACTGGAAACGAAACCGTCAACGAAATCGTTTACTGTGATGACTGGGTGACAAACAATATGGCACAGATTAAGAACCGAGCTCATAATTGGAAACAATGGAAAATATTATACTGAAGAGAGTTGATTGCCAAAAGAAAAAAGGTAATAATCGAAATTTGGGACCAGCATCTATTAAACAAGACCCACGTTTACCAAAGTAAAAAAAAGTTATGAACGTCTTAATGCTGACGTGAAAACGTTATAGAACCAAACATTTATAATCCTTAAAATAATTATCTTAAATATGCAACGCTATGCAATGTATCGACGTAGCAATTTGTAATGTTTCTATATTAACCCGTGACCCAAGCATTTTCAATGTACCAATCCACACAAAATATCTGGAAACGAAGATGAAACATTTTAGTTTAGTTTGAACAGATTCAATAATTTAATAATATGCACACTTTGATTTTTTTTGTGCCAGCGATATTTGTAAGACGTCACTGTCCTGTAGTTAACTTAAAGTTCTGAACTGCTTTATATTAATATAATAATGCATATGATAATCGCACTGGCACATGACAAGGAAAGCAATTCAAGCAATTCGATGGTTGTGGTACTTACTATACACGAACAAAATCTGCGTTATTTAGTAGATATAAGGAAATATATCATTCATGAAGTGGAAACATTTCTTATTATCACTCCTGATTTTGCCTCTCGTGACAATATAGTTTCATATTTCATTTGTTTATTTTGTTGAAAATCAATGAAATTAAGAATGGTTAATTTAAAAGAGATACAATATTAGTTAGCTGAGTACCAACAGCAAAGAAGGAGACCCAAGTGGCCGATTGGTCTAAAGCGCTTTCCGTTACGGATCACTGCCATTTCATCTGTCTGCGTGGGTTCGAGTCTAAGATTCGGCTAACGTAGTTCTATGAGAAAGCTTGCCAGTAGCTTCTCGTGGGTCGGTGGCCTTTTCCGGGGTTTTTCCCGGGTTAATTCTGCACCAATGATACTGGCCGCCATGTATAGCCTATCGTGTGCTGAAAAAAACGTTAAACCCTACAACAACAACAATAATAACAACAACCAACAGCAAAGACAATCACTCCAATACTTTCTTCTTTGCTTCACGTCACTTAATTGGAAGCCAATGAAATGGCGACATTAAATTACATTATTGTGGAAAGATCTTCTGAGAAATATTTTTTGTTCACAGATACATTCTTGTATTAAACTAGTTAAAAAGCTAGTGAGATACATTCTTTTATTAAACTAGTTAAAAAGCTAGTGAAATACATTCTTATATTAAATTAGTTAGAATTCTAGTGAGATACATTCTTATATTAAATAATTAGAACGCTAGTGAGATACATTAATTTGTTAAGCTAGTTAGAACGCTAGTGATATACTTTCTTATATTAAACTAGTTAGAACGCTAGTGATATACTTTCTTATATTAAACTAGTCAGAATGCTAGTAAGATACATTCTTATATTAAACTAGTTAGAACGCTAGTGAGATACATTAATTTGTTAAACTAGTTAGAACGCTAGTGATATACTTTCTTATATTAAACTAGTTAGGACGCTAGTGATATACTTACTTATATTAAACTAGTCAGAATGCTAGTGAGATACATTCTTATATTAAACTAGTTAGAACGCAAGTGAGATACATTCTTATATTAAACTAGTTAGAATTCTAGTGAGATACATTCTTATATTAAATAATTAGAACGCTAGTGAGATACATTAATTTGTTAAGCTAGTTAGAACGCTAGTGATATACTTTCTTATATTAAACTAGTTAGAATGCTAGTGAGATACATTCTTATATTAAACTAGCTAGAACGCTAGTGAGATACATTCTTATATTAAACTATTTAGAAAGGTAGTGAGATAGATTCACTAGCTAGAACGCTAGTAAGATACATTCTTATATGAAACTAGTGATAATGCTACTGAGATACATTCTTATATTAAACTAGTTAGAAAGCTAGTGAGATACATTCTTGTATTAAACTAGTGATAAAGCTAGTGAGATACATTCTTATATTAAACTAGTTAGAACACTAGTGAGATACTTTCTTATATTAAACTAGTTAGGACGCTAGTGATATACTTTCTTATATTAAACTAGTTAGAATGCTAGTGAGGTACATTCTTATATTAAACGAGTTAGAATGCTAGTGAGATACATTAATTTATTAAACTTGTTAGAACACTAGTGAGATATTTTCTTATATTAAACTGGTTAGGATGCTAGTGATATACTTTCTTATATTAAACTAGTTAGAATGCTAATGAGATACATTTCTTATATTAAACGAGTTAGAATGCTAGTGAGATACATTAATTTGTTAAACTAGTTAGAATGCTAGTGAGATACTTTCTTATATCAAACTAGTTAGAACGCTAGTGATATACATTCTTATATTAAACTAGTTAGAACGCTAGTGAGATACATTAATTTGTTAAACTAGTTAGAACGCTAGTGATATACTTTCTTATATTAAACTAGTTAGGACGCTAGTGATATACTTTCTTATATTAAACTAGTCAGAATGCTAGTGAGATACATTCTTATATTAAACTAGTTAGAACGCAAGTGAGATACATTCTTATATTAAACTAGTTAGGACGCTAGTGATGTACTTTCTTTATATTAAACTAGTTAGAATGCTAGTGAGATACATTCCTATATTAAATAATTAGAACGCTAGTGAGATACATTAATTTGTTAAGCTAGTTAGAACGCTAGTGAGATACTTTCTTATATTAAACTAGTTAGAACGCTAGTGATATACTTTCTTATATTAAACTAGTCAGAATGCTAGTAAGATACATTCTTATATTAAACTAGTTAGAACGCTAGTGAGATACATTAATTTGTTAAACTAGTTAGAACGCTAGTGATATACTTTCTTATATTAAACTAGTTAGGACGCTAGTGATATACTTTCTTATATTAAACTAGTCAGAATGCTAGTGAGATTCATTCTTATATTAAACTAGTTAGAACGCAAGTGAGATACATTCTTATATTAAACTAGTTAGGACGCTAGTGATGTACTTTCTTTATATTAAACTAGTTAGAATGCTAGTGAGATACATTCTTTTATTAAACGAGTTAGAATGCTAGTGAGATACATTAATTTGTTAAACTAGTTAGAACACTAGTGAGATACATTAATTTGTTAAACTAGTTAGAACGCTAGTGATATACTTTCTTATATTAAACTAGTTAGAATGCTAGCGAGATACATTCTTATATTAAACTAGTTAGAACGCTAGTGAGATACATTAATTTGTTAAACTAGTTAGAACACTAGTGAGATACTTTCTTATATCAAACTAGTTAGGACGCTAGTGATATACTTTCTTATATTAAACTAGTTAGAATGCTAGTGAGGTTCATTCTTATATTAAACGAGTTAGAATGCTAGTGAGATACATTAATTTATTAAACTTGTTAGAACACTAGTGAGATACTTTCTTATATTAAACTAGTTAGGACGCTAGTGATATACTTTCTTTTATTAAACTAGTTAGAATGCTAGTGAGATACATTCTTATATTAAACTAGTTAGAACGCTAGTGAGATACATTAATTTGTTAAACTAGTTAGAACACTAGTGAGATACTTTCTTATATCAAACTAGTTAGGACGCTAGTGATATACTTTCTTATATTAAACTAGTTAGAATGCTAGTGAGGTTCATTCTTATATTAAACGAGTTAGAATGCTAGTGAGATACATTAATTTATTAAACTTGTTAGAACACTAGTGAGATACTTTCTTATATTAAACTAGTTAGGACGCTAGTGATATACTTTCTTTTATTAAACTAGTTAGAATGCTAGTGAGATACATTCTTATATTAAACTAGTTAGAACGCTAGTGAGATACATTAATTTGTTAAACTAGTTAGAACACTAGTGAGATACTTTCTTATATTAAACTAATTAGGACGCTAGTGATATACCTTCTTATATTAAATTAGTTAGAACGCTAGTGACATACATTAATTTATTAAACTAGTTAGAACGCTAGTAAGATACATTAATTTATTAAACCAGTTAGAACGCTAGTGAGGTACATTGATTTATTAAACTAGTTAGAACGCTAGTGAGGTTCATTCTTATACTAAACTAGCTAGAACGCTAGTGAGATACATTATTATACTAAATTTTTAAACTAGTTAGAACTAGTGAGATACATTCTTTTATTAAACTAGTTAAAATGATAACGAGATACATTCTTTTATTCAATGTAGTTGAATTTAGTTTGAACTCCATCGAAGTTGTTTGAGTGAGCTGGGTTTTGTTATGCCAACAACTACATTTATGACTGAACGTAAGTTAATACCACAGCTTATCAGCAGCATAAAGGAACTTAAATTTCTTTTCTTCGAGATTAATAGAGAGCACCTGCGTTGCTACTCTTATTACACCAGTAATAATTCGTTGAAGGTTTTAAAGTTATGTGACAGATTCCATATTGAAATTTCGATTATCGGTTTTGATACTGCTAAGATGATCAATGACGAGACCGTCTGAATTGACACTATATCATATACAGATAGTTAAAATTAATGATGTTTTGTTGATTTATCACACCACAAGTACATTTGGATGTAACCCAAATTATTAATTGTGCAAATAACGTTTTTATTTCTGACCATTCTATTTTCATTACTTTCATAACTGTTACAAACAAGATGTCATTTATACTCATCATTTAACGATACATTATCGCTATTATTGTTTGTTCTATCGTCAGATACATGATATAAGCGTTTCCCTTTAGGTAGAGGACCATTTAAAAATTCATGAATCAGCACAACAATAGTTTTACAAATCTGTATTGCTTTGTTGCTCTAACCAAACCGACATAACTGTTTAGTGATAACAAACCAAAATGGTTTGGTTTTAACGGTTGTAATCTAAGAAAACTTGTTCCTCGCATATAATAAATATTTCTGATACTGGTAGTTCATTTCGTGATCTTCAAACTCATTATCATCAAATTGCTCAGTCATCATACGTTGTGGCGACATTATTATACTATTAACCTAGTCTCTAATACGAAAAGTTGTGATCGCCTATTTAGAGAAACAGCAACTAGTATATTACAATGACATGGAAAAAATGACAATATTGGTTGATGTTTCTCCGTCTAAGAAGGTCACTTCAGACGAGAAGATACGACAAATGAAAAAGCTGTATCTCAACCTGAGAAAACAATGGTATGGTCAGTAAGATCAAACGAAGATATCCAAAAGATCACCAAGTCAACTCGAGACAGATCTCCTCAATATCACCAAGTCAATTCGAGACAGATCTCCTCAATATCACCAAGTCAGTTCGAGACAGATCTTCTCAATATCACCAAGTCAACTCGTGACAGATCTCAATATCACAAAGTCAACTCGAGACAGATCTCCTCAAGATCACAAAGTCAATTAGAGACAGATAATCTCAATATCACAAAGTCAATTAGAGATAGATTTCCTCAATATCACCAAGTCAATTCGAGACAGATCTCATCAATATCACCAAGTCAACTCGAGACAGATCTCCTTAAGATCACAAAGTCAACTCGAGACAGATCTCCTCATTCACAAAGTCAATTAGAGACAGATCTCCTCAATATCACCAAGTCAATTCGAGACAGATATCCTCAATATCACCAAGTCAACTCGAGACAGATCTCCTCAATATCACCATGTCAACTCGAGACAGATCTCCTTAAGATCACAAAGTCAACTCGAGACAGATCTCCTCATTCACAAAGTCAATTAGAGACAGATCTACTCAATATCACCAAGTCAACTCGAGACAGATCTCCTCCATATCACCAAGTCAACTCGAGACAGATTTCCTCAATATCATCAAGTCAATTCGAGACAGATCTCCTCAATATCACCAAGTCAACTCGAGACAGATCTCCTTAAGATCACAAAGTCAACTCGAGACAGATCTCCTCATTCACAAAGTCAATTAGAGACAGATCTACTCAATATCACCAAGTCAACTCGAGACAGATCTCCTCCATATCACCAAGTCAACTCGAGACAGATTTCCTCAATATCACCAAGTCAATTCGAGACAGATCTCCTCAATATCACCAAGTCAACTCGAGACAGATCTCCTTAAGATCACAAAGTCAACTCGAGACAGATCTCCTCATTCACAAAGTCAATTAGAGACAGATCTCCTCAATATCACCAAGTCAATTCGAGACAGATATCCTCAATATCACCAAGTCAACTCGAGACAGATCTCCTCAATATCACCATGTCAACTCGAGACAGATCTCCTTAAGATCACAAAGTCAACTCGAGACAGATCTCCTCATTCACAAAGTCAATTAGAGACAGATCTACTCAATATCACCAAGTCAACTCGTGACAGATCTCCTCCATATCACCAAGTCAACTCGAGACAGATTTCCTCAATATCACCAAGTCAATTCGAGACAGATCTCCTCAATATCACCAAGTCAACTCGAGACAGATCTCCTTAAGATCACAAAGTCAACTCGAGACAGATTTCCTCAATATCACCAAGTCAATTCGAGACAGATCTCCTCAATATCACCAAGTCAACTCGAGACAGATCTCCTTAAGATCACAAAGTCAACTCGAGACAGATCTCCTCATTCACAAAGTCAATTAGAGACAGATCTACTCAATATCACCAAGTCAACTCGTGACAGATCTCCTCCATATCACCAAGTCAACTCGAGACAGATTTCCTCAATATCACCAAGTCAATTCGAGACAGATCTCCTCAATATCACCAAGTCAACTCGAGACAGATCTCCTTAAGATCACAAAGTCAACTCGAGACAGATTTCCTCAATATCACCAAGTCAATTCGAGACAGATCTCCTCAATATCACCAAGTCAACTCGAGACAGATCTCCTTAAGATCACAAAGTCAACTCGAGACAGATCTCCTCATTCACAAAGTCAATTAGAGACAGATCTACTCAATATCACCAAGTCAATTCGAGACAGATCTCC
Source organism: Unio pictorum (assembly GCA_030141615.1). NCBI lineage: Eukaryota > Metazoa > Mollusca > Bivalvia > Unionida > Unionidae > Unio > Unio pictorum. The sequence goes on along the minus strand of JARLTB010000030.1, from coordinate 545,387 downwards.
ACGATATCACCATGTCAACTCGAGACAGATCTCCTCAATATCACCAAGTCAACTCGAGACAGATCTCCTCAATATCACCAAGTCAATTCGAGACAGATCTCTTCAATATCACCAAGTCATAATCTAAAATACTTATCAGTCTGATAATGTAAATGATTGACATAGATGGTAATGTAAGTGAATGATCTAAATGATAATGAAAGTGACTGATCTCGCTGATAATGTAATTGATTGCTCTGTTTGTTAATGTAATTGATTTATCTGTTTGTTATAGTAAGTGATTGTTGTGACTGATAATGTAAGTGATTGATGTAGTTGGTAATGTAATTGACTGATTTGACTGATTTTGTAAGTGTTTGTTAATGTGAGATATTGATCTTGATGGTAGTGTCATTGATTGATATGTCTAATAATGTTTGTAATTGATAATTATGGTAATGTACGTTATTGTTCTGACTAAATTATGGAAGTGACTGACATGTCTGTTATGGTAAATGTTTGGTCTGACAAATAATACATGTGATTGATCTGGATTGTGATTTAAAAGAATGATCTGCCGTTAATGAAAGTTATTGTTCTGGCTGGTAATGGAAGTGACTGAAACAATCTGAAAATATAAGTGATTGATCGCGATGGAAACGTAAGTGATTGATTGTAAGGAAACGTAAATGATTGATCGGGATGGAAACGTAAGTGATTGATCGTGATAGAAACGTAAGTGTTTGATAGGGATGGTAACGTAAGTGGCTCACCTGATAATGTAAGTGATTGATAATGCTGGGAATGAAAATGAATGATCTGCTAACAATGTTTTTGATTGATCTCTCGGACATTTTAAATAATCTGGCTGGTAATGTAAGTGAGTGTTCTGACTGGCAACGTAAGTCATTGATATGTCCGATAATGTCATTGATTGATCTGTTTGACAATGCAAGGGATTGATCTATCTGATGTAAGTGATTTATATGCATGGTAATGTAAGTGATTTATATGCATGGTAATGTAAGTGATTTATATGCATGGTAATGTAAGTGATTTATATGCATGGTAATGTAAGTGATTTATATTCATGGTAATGTAAGTGATTTATATGCATGGTAATGTAAGTGATTTATATGCATGGTAATGTAAGTGATTTATATGCATGGTAATGTAAGTGATTGATCTTTTTCTTAATATAATATATGATCTTCTAAAAATATGATCGATCTTTCTTATAATGTCATTGATTGATCTGGCTGATTGATTTATTGATTTATTGATATATATATATATATATATATATATATATATATATATATATATATATATATATATATATATATATATATAAAGCGATGAGATGACAGAAATATATATAACACTTATTATCCTTAACAGCCTGTTTTGACTTGCATTTGCTGGACCTTTACTCTTGTTTATATCATCAAAGATGCTATGCTATTGAATCCTGATTCACACGTTCCTTGATAAATGATATCTAATCCTATCTGGCGAAAACAGAGATAGTTTCAGTATTTTTATTTCTGTCATCTCATCGCTTTATTTTTTGCTAGGTTGAAACTTCTTTCTGTAATTCCTTTACGTTATTTTCTAGCCGTTTCATTTCTGTCTCATATGAATTATTTGTACTGTCCTGTACGTAAACAACTTCGCTTATCGCTGCAATTGAATAGTATGTCTCTAGCTCTCATGCCTTACCGTGAGTTTTTATACTTTTCGTATACACGCACGATGCTCAAATTTCCATTATTTAAAAGGGTGAATAGCGATGGGTTGATTGCATAGCCAGTCAATGATTAATCGAGATCAGTATCTGTCATATATATATATATATATATATATATATATATATATATATATATATATATATATATATATATATATATATATATATATATATATATATATGTATATATATATATTCAAAAACAGCTCGGGCCTGTATAGCGTCAATGGGAAATCCAGTCATAAAGGTCGTGGGCCTGTAAATCGTCAAAGCATGGTGGGCCTGCATAGAGTCAAGGGGAATTTAAGATGGTAGGCCTTTATAGCGTCAAGGGAAATTGAACATGGGAATATTATTTGGGACCTTCTGGCGACAAGATAAATTTAACATGGTGGGACTCTCTAGGGATCAGGGAAATTTAACATGGTGGGAATATCTAGCGACAAGAATTAAAATCACACAATCTTCTGTACACACAGAAGGAAAGGAAAACAAAACGAAAAATAATTAAGAACCTCATACATTCTATGTGAAATATGTTCATTGTTTTCATTCATTCATCAATTTAATAAAAAGGAAGTATGATATTTATGGTCGACTGACTTCATAATATATCTCAAATTTAAAGGGATGTCCTGTGTTTCTCAGCACACGATACAAACAACGTAGCCAAGTTGTAACAAATCTAAGTCGAAGGGAAAAAAGCAGCAGCAAAATATGCTTTGTTCTATCGACAGTCTAAGATGTGTGTTTTGATTTGAAACTCAAAGTTAACCATAGGCAGGGTCATAAAGTGCAATGTCACTCGCGTCAATCATTGTTACAATTGTTCCAAACGTGTGTTTTGGTTGTGGTATTTTTATTTCAACGTTAGCCATAAGCAAGGTTATACAGTGCAAGATCACTCGCATCATTCTTGAAATAGTTTTGTATTTGTTTCCTTTCTAAAAAACGGTAGATCTCATGCTTAAAAAAAATTTCCGTGACACATTGCGGTGCCAAAAATAAAGATAAAGCTCTGAAAACTGAATAGTACAAGTTTGTCAACTCAAGATTTTATTTCATCCAACAATTTACTGATTGACTATTTGTAAGGGTGTAGCGTTTGAAAAACAAATTAAATGACAAACAAAAATTATGGTGCCTACTGATTACAATTTTGGAGAGGTATCTTCAAGTGGGAACATCTACCATTAGGATTTCATTCAAACTTATTACGACGGAGAGAGAGAGAGAGAGAGAGAGAGAGAGAGAGAGAGAGAGAGAGAGAGAGAGAGAGAGAGAGAGAGAGAGACTACGTTATACCTACTTTTAAAAGAATCAGGACACTTACCCTTGTTTTTTGGTATATTTGCCCTTAGAAAAATTCAAAGAAACACATATCCCACTTAGAAAATCAATTCCATAGGAAAGGTACACGATTTTAAAATATCACCAGAGTGAACCGATGATAAATACGACTAACATGTTCTCACAAATTAGTTAATCCAAATACGCTGTGATGTATTTGACTATAAAATTGACATACGTTCCGTGGGATCGCCCAGGGTACGATTGTTCTTGCTTTAGTTTTACTTCTTTTTATGTATAAATAATCTAGCGGTGATACGACATATCTCGAAACTAGGTGAAGAGCTACTGAAGTCAATTCGAAGTAAGAAAATTAGTCTAGCCAATGAAATTGTTTATGATGAATGGTGATGCAATGTTTTGTACGAAGGTAGTATGGCAAAATAATAAATACGCTCTCAAGTTTTTTCCATTGCAGTGAAGACTGGAATGTGAACTTAAATCCATCCGTTGTGTATTGTAACATTTCTTCTTACCACATCAACTACTGAATGGTCACAGTATTCGTACCATTTCTTTTTACCACATCAGCTACTGAACGGTCCCAGTACTGGTTCGCATTTTGAAAACTGACAATTTATTTGTATCTCACTTAAACATTTTGACGTACACACTCACTTCGGTATAGTCAGGAGTGGTGCAGTATTAGGTGGCATGGTGTTTTGGTTCTTTTTTATCTTCTTTTCTTTTCAAACTTGTGAATCGGGGATTTGTACGAGTAAACGAAGCAAGTTCAGTGAACCTCAAGGATAAAACCCCAAATAGACAAACAGTCTATTGATGTGAATATTTACATCAAAAACAATATGATCTGCAAAACACAAAGATATATGGCAAGCATGATTAGAATGAACACAACACCACCTAACTGTAGTAACAAAGAGATGTTTTCAGATTTGCTCCTTCTTTTTAATTTTTGGGAACACACCTAAACACTATTCAAGGAAAATACACATATCAAAACAAAGCATACAATTTACACACAGAAGAAAGAAGTATGTGTAAGTGTCAAAAGTTAAAGTCATATAACTTTTGTACGGTTTGTAACCTTCCACTTTGGATAATGTGAAGTATCATAAATTATTATCACAAACAGAATTGACACATAGCAGGATTGACAGTTGTTGTTTATATAGATTCACTAAACTTCACAACTTGCTTGCGCTGTCTCATACTTTGGTCTCGGGAAGGATCCCCTTTGTAGGTGTAGCAACTGTGGTAAGAGTAGAAGTCGTTGTCGCTGCTGTCAATTAAGAGTAGATTATTTTTAAAAAAATGGATCCAGTATTTTATATTTTTTTAAAAATCAAATAAAAAAATACAGTTGTTGGTAGACATCGTGGTCAGCAACAAAGTAAAAGTGACAGAGAGATATCGTGGTCGAGAAGCGTACTTTTGGAGTACGTACGTGTCCTAACGTCACAGTACCTTCTGAATCACTCTTGATGTAAAAGCAATGCAATCTCCGCGTGAGACCATGCGGCTACGAATGTCATTCAATACAAAGTAATCTCCTGGTAATTTCACCGTACCTGTATCTAAATGAACTTGTGAAAGACGAATATTTGTTCCCTGTGCGCTTGCCTGAATACTTTAACTTTAAAAGTTGATTCCAAACTTTCAAAGAAAACTGGCCAACATATCTACCTGGACCAACTCCTGAAGAGTTAGCCAGAGCCGGATTTTTCTACTTCGGCGAAGGGGATAAAGTCAAGTGTTTCAGTTGTGGTGTGTCCATTTACGAGCGGGAACAGAAGGATTCCGATTACCTGGAACATGCTCGATGGTCTCCTAATTGTCAATACCTACCTTTAGTGGAGCCTAGTGATTGAAAGTGACAATACTGCTCCATGTCGTTTAACAATCCTGTTTGTGAATTGATCTACTAGGACTTTTGGCAGGGCCTTGCTAAAGAAACATCTCAATGGGTGACAGTAGAGCTTTTGTGTCGTAAAATTCACAAGAGGAAAGTTACAAAAATCAACCAACGTGTCAGATTTCTCTGGACCATGCCAATGTATGTACCATGTCGTTCAACAAACCAGTTTGGGTTGGAGACAAACCTAGACCAATATATAAACCATCTCTAAAACATAATAGTCAAGGATTACCGCACGAATTGCAAGAGAAGATCTACAAGGACGTTTGGCAGGGTCTTCCTAAAGAAAAATCTCAATGGGTGACATTAGATCTTTTGTGTCGTGAAATTTACAAGAGGAAAGCGACAAAAATGAACCAACTTGTCAGATTTCTCTGGATCAAGTATACCTTCCACAGATTCAAATTTAGTTGTTTGCATCTGAAGATGTTTTGATCCTTCTTGACCGTTACCCTGAATGGCAGTGGGACGAAATTACACGTTATATTAATCACTTTCGCTTTTGGAGAAGATTTTAAATCATTCTGTGCAGAATATACACTTATGGTCTTCGACATAAAAAGTATAAAATAGAACGACCATGCCACAACCTTTATCACTTGTGATCAAACAGATTCCGTGGAAGGATATCAATGAGAATATTCACACGGTGAAGGATTACGAACACTTATTACAATAACTGTTTCCCATGAATGGGGATCAAAGTGTATTGTGTGTTTTGGTGACTTGCTTTCTGGGATTTCGTTTACCTGTTGATTCCTTGTGAACGCTTTATGAACACTACCAACAAAAAAAGACAGTATGTTGACTCCTTTAAATGTCCACGAGAGACTCATTCTGTTAAAAACCTTAGGCTTTCATCTGGATACGTCTCGACCTCTACAGGAAAAAAAGATTCGTCAACTTTTACGTACGGAAGCGGTTTACGAGGATGTGTGTGTAGCTTGTGATTTACACCCTCTTTGGACAAACAAAGCATCCCATTATGCCCAAGCGTTGTGTTCGTAAAATCCATCGTCGAGTGAAAAAAGTCACGTTTAAACCTGTGTTAGTGACAGTACCAGAAGAAGAAGAAAAAAAATCTTACCGAGGACAATCCCTCTGTTCAAGACAGAACTGTCATGGACATTCCCCCACAAAGACCCTTCCGAGAAGACACCTATGTGACTGAACCCCATGTAGAGACTATAAGAACATTACACACTACCTCTAGGACACCTTCGTTACCCAAACAATGTTGTACAGAGACTTGTTTATATGCCACTTTGATCGTTTCCCTGTGTATTTTATCCCTGTATTTATCCATTTGGCTTTTATGTATATTTGTCTTTCGTGTTGTTCGAATTTAAACATGCATTGAAATAAACGTGTCTTGAAAAAAGTATAAAAACCTCTTGTCTAGTCTGTTTTTGTGTCAATCGTGTCATACCCTACACGATTATGGCTAACTCTGCTATTTCTACTACTCCTTCCTCCTCCACATTCAAAGTCATTGACGAACACTTAGATCATGCTAGTTGGGAAGCCTATATCTTTGTCATCCTTTCAAAATGTTAATTGCTGGACCGAACGGTTCAGGCAAAACCGAATTTGTCAAACGTTTGATCGAACATAAACATCATTTGATCGATCGTTCACCTCAGCGCATCGTGTGTTGTTACAAAGAGTATCAATCGGCATACAGCCTTTTGCAAGAAAGTCAAGGTGATTCCATTGTGTTTGTGGAAGGCATTCCTAGAGAAGACGATGGGATCGTGTCTGATCCTACTCAAACTCATTGCGTCACTTTTGACGACATGTTAGGAGAAGTCGAAGAAGATTTCGTACCGATTTGTTTCACGACTGGTATCAAGACGGAGGACCTGTCGTGTACACGTCCTCGTCGTCGACATAACAATAATAACAACAACAAAATCTATAAAAACCTCGGTCACTTTACATTGTCAACATGACGTCCCTTCAGTCTCATCTTCCCATCAAATTGATTCGTGCCTTGTACGGTATCAGTCGCAAAAAAAATCCACAAATACGTGCTTACGTCTTAGAAGCCAGTCTCAAAGAAGTCTTACGATGTTTTACGGTGACAGCACGTCAAATACTGAAAGGCATCATTCCCATTCCACATCAAACCAAACGCTTTTTTGACAGAAACAAAGTAGCGTTGACGCAACTGGCCTATCCTCTCATCGATATTCAAATCAAAAAGCAAATGATATTGAAACCTGGAGGTAGTGGTATGTGTCATCATTCGTTCCCTTTTAAAACAGGATCCCAATGCTCCCAAAGTTCACCCCTAGAAAAAAAAAGCCAAACGAAATCCTAAGAAAATAAACAATGTTGCCAAGACCAAAACACAGAAAAAGAAAAGTCCACAGAACAAAAGCTGTCACACGCGACAGAGGCGCTTCGGCCAGGACGCAACCTTACCTTCGTCAACCACGACCTGCACCACCAGTGACCGCGTTTCCAGTAGCCTCAGGTGCTTCCACTTCTCCATTGCGGGTGATGCCAGCCAAATCCAATTTTACACACGTTCTTCCTAATTTGATGAAACATTGGAAATCTCCCAAACGTCTTTGGTACAGGGGCTGGCACGAAGGATATCCCAAAGTTGATCCTTACAGAAGATAAAAGAGACCTATGGAGTACCACGATCTCAGACGTAACCTTTAGAAGCCCATGGAAAGACGAAAACTGACTTTAGTCCTTTACAAATGATGGATGGAATACCATCGTTGGCAAGAACAACGTACCCCCCCCCCATTTACCACCCAATCCTGATTTGACCGAGATGTCCCAATTACAACACGAATTGCAATCCTTGATGCATTGCCAAGATTTGTCCGAAACCAAAAAAAAATCGCAAAAGTACGGTCAACTCTTGCAACAGCTACAACTCTTTCATCGAAAAGCTGTGGAACAAATAACTCTACCCACTCTGGCCGATTTGAAGGCTCTGATGAATTGTCCGTCGCTCTCACCATCTACAGTGACCAAAACAGACGTCACCCCACCATTACCCAAGGAAGAAGAATTCCATGATATCTTTCAAACACCCACTGCCACTCCCATTCCGAGTAAGATTGCCACTTCCTTGTTGACACCTTCCTCCACTCCCCAAAGAGAAGAACTCAAAACTTGGGTTAAAAAGATGATGGCCAATCGTCCTTCGACAGATGTGAAAAAGAAAGAAAGGAAACCAGAAGTGAGAAAAGGAAAGAAGACCAAAGCTATCTCATTACCACCTCCACCACTGCCCCTACCACCAGTACCCTCGACGTCGACTCCTGTGGCACATCGGACACGTAAAATTGTTTCCAAACAACCCCCATTTCGTCCCACCCAAAGCAATATCATCGAAGAGTGGGTAACTTATTAACAAAACCATGGAGAAGGTATTAGCCAGCATTTACTACGATCCAGCTCACCCTGCAGGTTACTGAGGTATTCAGAAATTGTATCGTGCTGCAAAAACTCGCCTGATAAAGCTCCGTTTACCTGAAGTACAACGATGGTTACAAGAACAAGCTACGTACACATTACACAAACCCATTCGACGATAATTTCACAGAAGTCGCACTCAAGTGGAAGGCATCGATCATCAATGGCAAGCTGATTTAGCTGATATCTCTCATTTAGCCACCTACAATTGTGGCTACACATATTTGTTTTGTGTCATCGACGTCTTTTCTAAATTTGCCTGGGTCGTACCATTGACATCCAAGTCGACATCCAAATCGAGCGGAGAGCTAGTACGAGCTTTGCAACTGGTATTGAAACAAATTGGTCGTCACCCTCTTCGATGGCACACCGACAAAGGCACCGAATTTTTTAACCAAGCCTTCCAACGAGAATTAAATAAACGTGACATTCATTTTTTCACCACCGAAAATCCTGAAACCAAAGCCAGTATCGTGGAACGTTTTCAACGTACCTTGAAAGAACGCATGTGGAAATATTTTGCGCATCAACACTTTCTCAAGTACATCGACATCTTACCGCACTTAGTTCAAGCCTACAATCAATCTTACCATAGAAGTATTGGACGTGCCCCACAAGATGTGACACCTGACAACGAAGTGACTGGTTTTGAGTGTCTGTTTGGTACGTTCCAGACGATGGCTGTCCCCAAGAAAGGTGAAGAAGTGTTAACCCCGGGAGATTGGGTACGCATTGGAAAAGTCACTTTTTGACAAAGGTTACGTACCCAACTGGACCCCCGAATTGTTTCATGTTACTAGGCGAGTGCGTGATCATCATCCTACCGTCTATAAATTGGAAGACATGAACGGAGAAGTATTAAAAGGAACGTTTTACTTGCCTGAGTTTCAACGTGTCACCAAGAAAGAAGACGACGTGTACGACATTGAAAGCATTCTCGAACGAAGAACCCGTACAGTAAGAAAACATCGTGTCAAAGAAGTAAAAGTACGTTGGAAAGGATATCCTCCTAGTTGTGATTCTTGGATTGACGCTTCGCAAGTCATCGACTATAAAAAGAAGTGACCATCATGCACTTTAATACAGCTTCAGCGACCTCAATGACTACTCATTCACCCACGTCTTATCTGCAAGATTTACCAAATCAACCCTTGTAGGTGTGGTGTGGAAAACGTGTCCCTAAAACGCAAATCGTCTTTTTCTGTCAACTCTTGTGTCATTGGTGCAGCCATTGCTAATTTGAGTTTGCGACAAGGAGACAAACAATTGTGGACCATTTTACACAGCAGTTGCATCGGTTATCTTCTTCCCAATCCTTCCCTGAAATACTCTTACAACGGGAACAACAGTAGCAATATTGGGAGTGTTGCGTCCAACGTTCGTCATTCTCCTAACAGTCACCCTTCCAATCACAATCCTCTTTTAGACACTCCTTTAACTTCGAGTGACTCCTCAGACAGAAGAACGTTGGAATTATGAACAACAATATTAACCAATTTTTCTTAACGTTACCCAGTGACAGTTCCATGGAGGTGTTTCCTAACAACACGTTGTGCTGTTACACGGCTAAATTACATCAAACCATTCATTTGGATCAAGATGCTCATTGGGAAGTGGCTTTAGTGGAAATGATACACCCGACACAACTCAAAAACATCGTCGAAAATCAAAACACTTTTACAGTAGAAGCGTATGACGAGCAATTGCAATAATCCTTAGACGAACGAGTCATCACTGGCACAACGGACCCCAAAACTAAACGGTCCACCTATATGTTCATCATTCCTGCAGGTTATTATTTAAGTGGTCAACATTTAGTGAATACGATTGTAAACAGGTTCAATACTGTGTTTGGTAAAGCCATGGACAAAAGCCCCCCCCCCAAAAAAAAAGTGTTACCTTTGAGTAGCATTAAGTGGCTCGTCGATTCATGATAAAATTTTCAGAAGACAAAATAATGGCCTTTTGTCCTGACTTGTATGATATTTTGGGTGGAGACCCAAGGATACTGGCCAAGAAAAATGAAATACCAGCCATAACCAGTAACTTGAATTTTGCGAAATATTTTCGATTTCCTGTAGAAATGAACCAAGGACTCAACATGATGTTTGTGTACTCCGATGTGGTGGAGTACAACGTGGTAGGACACACCTCTATACCATTACTGCGTGTCATTCCTTTCAAAGTAGATTCTGCCCTGATCGCTGACGAGGAAGGTGGAAATACCTATCATGTTCACCACGAATTTGTACATCCTCATTATTTGCATGTCAGTAAGTCGTATTTTGACATTGTCAACATTACTATAAAAGGAGATCTAGGACAAAATATTCCATTTACCAAAGAGAAAGTCACAGTGAAACTCCATTTTCAAAAACGATTCTCTAACAACTGAAAAAGTGATGTATTATGTGTACCGAGGAGTCGCTCAACAACGAGGACATGGTTTAGGAGATATGTTTAAATCAGTCTTTCGTTCCGTGTTTCCTGTTTTAAAACCGATGGTGACACGAGGATTGCACGCTTTAAAATAAGCCGCATTGACTCACGGCAACGATTTTCTTCACAATGTCCTCATTGACCAACAAAACCCCAAAGAACCTTTGTTGAGAGCAGGCAAAAATGTCTTGCTTCAAACGGGCAGAGAGATTTTGGGTCGACGAGAAATTCTTATAAAAGCCCTGAACGGTACCGAGTCTGGCATTCAGTCTTCCCTGAGGACACAGCAAGGACAAGGCAGAAATCGACGACGAAGACACCCTTTCAAAAGTCTCCGTATCTCTAAAGCTAGAAAGACGCAGATAAAAAGAACCGCTCGAGACTTAGACACTTTTCATTATTAAAAGTAAAAACATAGAGACTGAGAGAAAAAAATGATGCACCAAAAATCTTGTGCCTGTTCCAAGTCGGAATTGGATCTCTTTGCCATGCCACCCACGATGATAACCATGCAAGAAGACCAATGGGTCGAATTTCATCCCGTTTCCTCTTTGACGGATTCAGCTCCCATCGAGTCCAAATCAAAGGACAACCCGAAAATTACATCGATCTAAACAGCAGTTACTTGTATTTGAAAGTGAAAGTGGTCAAATCGGACAACAACCCGCCGGCAGCAGATGCTCGAGTAGCTTCCGTCAACAATTTCATTCATTCCTTGTTCAGCGATGTGGATTTGTACAAGAATAACAAACTGGTAAGCAGTAGCATGGATACTTACCCTTACCGAGCGTACTTCGAAAATCTCTTGACATACGGGAAAGAAGCCAAGAACACTCATTTAGATGCTTGCGTCGTATGGAAACCTGACACCGCAGATAAGTTTAACGACACAGCCTTGACCGTAGATGACGATCATCACAAGGTGGTTTTAAACGAGCGTCGAAAGAAAATTCTGCAAGGACATAGTTTAGAACTGTTCGATCGTTTGCATTTGGACATGTGGTTTCAAGAGAAGTATTTGCTGAACGGGGTGGATATTCGCTTGAGACTGAATCGTAGCAGTGCTGCTTTCCATCTGATGGCTGCTGATGACAACCACTGTAAAACCATGATCCAAGAAGCCAGGTTATACGTGCGTCGTGTGGAAGTGTTACCTAAAGTGGGAAATGATATCAGTCACACTTTAAGCAAAACGACAGCCAAGTATCCGATACGACGCCTGGAAGTAAAAACTTTCACCATTGCCACTGGACTCTGATCTAAGATCAAAGATCATCTGTTCCAAGGACAGTTACCTAAACGTTTATTCATTGGTATCATCAGCAATGCAGCCCTCAATGGTACCCACGATCAAAATTCTTTCCAGTTTAAGCACTGCAAAGTATCCAAAATCGAAGTCACTCGCGATGGCAAAACGTTGTGTACCCGACCCTTCGAACCCGATTTTGCTCAGAAGAATTACTTGAGATTGTACTTGTCGCTGTACGAATCCACAGGACAGTTAGGAACCAACACCAGTCACGGTATTTCCTACGACGATTATGCAGGAGGTTACACGTTGTGGGCTTTTGATTTCACTCCAGACCAAGGCAGCGACGAGGGACATTTCCACCCTTTAAAATCTGGGCAACTGCGTGTGGAACGTCAGTTTGCAGGGGCTCTTGAAGAAACGGTGAATGTCATTCTGTAGGCTGAATTTGATAATACCATAGAAATCAACAGTTTGTGAGAAGTCATTCTAGACTATTAGAAACTATGGAAGCCCCTTGTCCTTCTTTGAATAGTGGAAAATCAATGGAAATTTAATGGGAGGTTACAGAGAAAGCAAATCCCCAAGACCAAAAAGAAGAAGTAGTGATCATGCATTCCAGATGGCCAGAACAGGAACAACATTTAGTCACCAGTTTTGCCAAACACTTTGAGAATACAATGAGGGACATGATTAAGAAAGATTGTTATGGTTGTCAAAAGGATCATCCCAGTCAAATTCAACACGATAAATGTATGATGATGGATCAAGAAGAAAATTGGACGATTATCTGAACGAAGCTTGGAGTCTCATCTCAGTGGCATAAAGACTTACGTGATCATTCCTCTCCTCTATTGTTTGCTCGAGAAATTGATCACATCGAAGCTCTCTTGGCCAAGAGTAAGGAGACGAAGCAAACAAACAGTTACTTGACAGACCTTTTCAAGCAAAAAGCCTGGATTGAACTGATGACTTATCATCACTTGTGAAGAAGGAAAGGCCACACAAAAAATGGATAGTTGGGAACTTTATTACCTTTTGAACCGCAGTTCGTACACTGCTTCTTGGAATCAATGTTTGTTTGTTGAAACCAATGCGTCTGTAGTTTGTTTTACATTTTTTAAAATATAGATGCTCTTTGACTTCTTTCTATCCCTCACATCAAATTATCCAACCATTTCCAACACTAAACCGTTTTGATTCGGCTGCTTCCCCGTGTGGGGATAGTATATTGTATATTTTGTTTTGGCGTCTTGACCGTGTGTGTGGATGGTAAATGGTGTGATTTTGGATAGTAGATTATATTGTTTTTTTAGCTGCTTCCCTCCGTGGGGATAGAAAATGTTATGTTTTATTTTGGCTGCTTCCCGTGTGTGGATAGTAAATTGTATGTTTAAATTTGGCTGCTTCCCGTGTGTGGATGGTAGATGGTATGATATTGGATAGTAGATTATGTGATTAGTTTTGGCTGCCTCCCGTGTGTGGATATGTTTGGATTGTAGATTATGTGGCTTGTTTTGGCTGCTTCCCCATGTGTGTGGATGGTAGATGGTGTGATATTGGATAGTAGATTATGTGGTTTGTTTTATCTGCTTTCCCGTGTGTATATAGTAAAGTGTTTGTTTTGTTTTGGCTGCTTCCCGTGTGTTTGTGTGTGGATGGTAGATGGTGTTATATTGGATAGTAAATTATTTGGTTTGTTTTAGCTGCTTCCCTTTTGTGGATGATAGATGGTGTGATATTGGATAGTAGATTATGTGGTTTGTTTTGGCTGCTTCCCTGTGTGTGGATGGTAGATGGTGTGATATTGGACAGTAGATTAAGTGGTCTGTTTTAGCTGCTTCCCCGTGTGTGTGGATGGTAGATGGTGTGATATTGGATAGTAGATTAAGTGGTTTGTTTCAGCTGCTTCCCGTGCGTAGATAGTAAATTGTATGTTTTGTTTTGATATGTGTATTTTCCCTGAATTGAGGTTTCTCTTTGCGTATACCTTTTTCAAGCTGTTAATACAAAGCAGATTACATTCGCATTCAATATCAAAGTGAAAGGCCTATATACAAATGTCATTGCCTTTCTTTAATTCTGTTGTATTGCTTAGCCATCGTTAATCTTTACTTATTTTTTCAAACGCATTTCTATTTTAATAGACGATTTCGGGCTTTCTATTGTTGTAACGGTATTTATGTTTATTTTATTGCTGAAATTATCTATAGCAGAGCGGTTAAGTTTCTTCAGTATTTTAATTCCACACTCACGAAAGGATACCAAGTTTGTCTTGAAAGAGGATTGAAACTCTAAGTTACGCGGACGTGAAGAAAAACATCTCTTTGTTACTACAGTTAGGTGTTGTTGTGTTCATTCTAATCATGCTTGCCGTATATCTTTGTGTTTTGCAGGTCATATTGTTTTTGATGTAAATATTCACATCAATAGACTGTCTGTCTATTTGGGTTTTTATCCTTGAGGTTCACTGAACTTGCTTTGTTTACTCGTACAAATCCCCGATTCACAAGTTTGAAAAGAAAAGAAGATAAAAAAGAACCACAAAACCATGCCACTTAATACTGCACCACTCCTGACTATACCGAAGTGAGCGTGTACGTCAAAATGTTTAAGTGAGATACAAATAAATTGTCAGTTTTCAAAATGCGAACCAGTACTGTGACCATTCAGTAGCTGATGTGGTAAAAAGAAATGGTACGAATACTGTGACCATTCAGTAGTTGATGTGGTAAGAAGAAATGTTACAATACACAACGGACGGCTTTAAGTTCACATTCCAGTCTGCAGTGCAATGGGAACAACTTGAGAGCGTATTTATTATTTTCCCATACTACCTTCGTACAAAACATTGCAACACCACTCATCATTAACAATTTCATTGGCTAGACTAATTTTCTTACCGCGTTCACTTCGATTTGACTTCAGTAGCTCTTCACCTAGTTTCGAGATATGTCGTGTTTCACCGCAAGATTATTTATATAAAAAAATAAGTAAAACTAAAGCAAGAACCATCGTACCCTGTCAATTTTAGAGTCAAATACATCACAGCGTATTTGGATTAAATATTTTGTGAGAACATTTTAGTCGTATTTGTCATCGTTTCACTCTGGTGATATTTTAAAATCGTGGACCTATCCTATGGAATTGATTTTCTAAGTGGGATGTGTGCTTCTTTGAATTTTTCTAAGGGAAAATATACCACAAAACAAGCGTGTGTCCTGATTCTTTTTAAAAGTAGGTACAACGTAGTCTCTCTCTCTCTCTCTCTCTCTCTCTCTCTCTCTCTCTCTCTCTCTCTCTCTCTCTCTCTCTCTCTCTCTCTCTCGTAATACGTTTGATTGAAATGTTAAATGTATATGTTCCCACTTGAAGATACCTCTCCAAAATTTTAATCAGTATACAGCATAATTTTCGTTTGTCATGTAATTTGTTTTTCAAACGCTACACTTTTACAAATAGTCAATCAGTAAATCATTGGATGAAATAAAATCTTTTGTTGTCAAACTTGTACTATTCAGTTATCAGAGCTTTATCTTTATTTTTGGCACCGCAATGTGTCACGGAAATTTTTTTTAAGCATGAGATCTACCGTTTTTTAGAAAGGAAACAAATACAAAACTATTTCAAGAATGATGCGAGTGATCTTGCACTGTATAACCTTGCTTATGGCTAACGTTGAAATAAAAATACCACAACCAAAACACACGTTTGGAAGAATTGTAACAATGATTGACGCGAGTGATATTGCACTTTATGACCCTGCCTATGGTTAACTTTGAATTTCAAATCAAAACACACATCTTAGACACATCTTAGACTGTCGATAGAACAAAGCATATTTTGCTGCTGCTTTGTTTTCCCTTCGACTTAGATTTGTTACAACTTGACCACATTTTTTGTATCGTGTGCTGAGAAACACAGGACATCCCTTTAAATTTGAGATATGTTAAGAAGTCAGTCGACAATAAATATACTGCCTTTTTATTAAATGATGAATGAATGAAAACAATGAACATATTTCACATAGAATGTATGAGGTTTTTAATTAGTCTCGTTTTGTTTCCTTTCCTTCTGTGTGTATAGGAGATTGTGTGATTTTAATTCTTGTCGCTAGATAGTCTCACCATGTTAAATTTCCCTTGTCCCTAGATAGTCCCACCATGTTAAATTTCCCTTGTCGCCAGAAGGTCCCAAATAATATTCCCATGTTCAATTTCCCTTGTCTCTATACAGGCCCACCATGTTAAATTCCCCTTGACGCTATACAGGCCCACCATGATTTGACGCTATACAGGCCCACGACCTTTATGACTGAATTTCCCATTGACGCTATAAATCTTGACGCTATACAGGTCCAAGCTGTTTTTGACTGGATTTTCCTTGACGCTATAGCGTCCCATATTACTACTTATATATATATATATATATATATATATATATATATATATATATATATATATATATATATATATATATATATATATATATATCAGCTTTATAATTGCTGATTATAAAGATATATGGTTCTATTGTTTTGGATTATTATTTTTAGTAAGGGGAGAGGACCAGCCTTACCTTTAAATACTGGTATATTAGTCCTAAGTTTGAAAGTGTTTTGCCCGTTTGCGATTCATTGAGCCACCATATTTTTTTTTTAAATTATCAGTTTCAATATCTAGACATCTGTGACTGGTTTAATTGTTGTTTGGTTATCTGACATTTAATTGTTATTTGGTTTTATTACATTCTCCTATAATTTTGAAAAATGGATTTGAGTCGCCGCCACTCGAAGACACATGAATGCTGGCACTAGCCATGACACGAAATTTAGTAGATCCATATTTTAATTATTGGAGTGACTAATCTTCTTTTCTTGGATTTATAAACAACCAGATTGTTAGATGCCAAGAAAATGTAATTTTAGCCAGAAGATGATTCTAAAACTTGATCTGTGAAAATTACTAATACGCATGCGTAATTTCGTACAAATAATATAACAGGTTTGCTTGAGGATAAATCTTTGAATATAATGCTATATTTTGATCTAATAAAGAAAATATTACAGATTGAACATTTAGGACTCCACACAAATTGTTGTCCAATTTTTTTTAAGCCAGTAACCACTGCAGTGGATTTTATTTATAAACATTTCACTTAGCTATTGATGTCTAGCGCACAGAGGTCACCGAACAATCATTATTTAAATAATGGCACCCCTTTTCAGATTTCAAGAGAATGATGGCATCTATACATTTTATATTACTGAAAAATATCAAATTATTGGCTCCAAGCATAACATTATTAACGTATAAAGTTTAATGTTTCAAATTAAAAGAAACTTTAATTTTAAAAAAACCCGCAAGTTTATCGTATATTATCTTATGAATACTAGCTTGGGTCAGTATTGGCCAGTAGTCCTAATAGAGTTCTTTCCCTTTCATAAGCCTGCGTATGTATGTATGTATGTATGTATGTATGTATGTATGTATGTATGTATGTATGTATGTATGTATGTATGTATGTAAATAAAGAGTTTTACATACAAATTAAGGTTGTATTCATAAATGGATAGCTTTCTGACAATGGTTAGTAGTACACATTTTAGTACAGAAAGATAGCAATGTAATCATTATACCAGATAAATAACACACATTTTGCTATTATTAACAAATTTGTGTGCAATGTCCACTTAATGTGGATGATGCTGATTTTCTCATCTAGCAGCTGTAGGGCCAATGTTGTAGCAACGACAAGAATTACTTGAACCGACATCTGCTCATTTTCACATTTTTAAAATTTCTAGCCTGGCTAAAGTTGGCCAACGTCATTAGGCTAAGTTGGACCGACGTAGGAGAGAAGTTGTAATACATTCAGCGTTGACTCAATGGAGGGGAAATAATAATGTTTGACATTCATGTGTGCTGCCACGTTACAGTATGCGTCGTAAGCAGTGTTCTATATAAAATTCTCTTCTCTAAAGGTAAAAAATAAGCAAAATAAAAATCATTTGATTTAATTACCAAACTGTTATATAAACAGACACACGTACCTGGCCATGCCAAGCTTGAATAAATTGCAGTCGAAATTAACCATCCTGGCCATGCCAACCTTGAACAAAATCCAGTCACATTTAACCTTCGTGGCCATGCCAACCTACACACTTAACTATACTGACCATGCCAACCTTTAAAAAAATCCAGTCACATTTAACCAACCTGCCCATGACAACCTTAAATAAAATCCAGTCCCACTTAACCATCCTGGCTAGCAATACCATGTTTGAATAAAAACCACGACATCTGTTTTCCGCGAACAGTTTTTAATGACTGTGTCGAATGTCATTATCTTATGATTGTTCACATTCAAAGTCATAGTGTCATGAAAAAATCTAGTTAATTTATAGTAAACTTCCAAGGAACGTACACCCCTCCAAAGAGCCACGCAATGAACCGTTCAACATGGCTCTAATTCATGTCGTGATACGTCACGTGAGACATGGGCGGATTTCGCGAATTAAAGAAAAACGAAAATGATCTGAGAGAACGAAGATACCATTTAATTTAAATTAAATAACTTATCTTTATGCATATGAATAACTTTGTATTATTGGTATAAAATATTAAGATTGGAAAAACGTAGCCAATATCGGGATTGCTAAAACAACTGAACGATGTTAGTGGACCTAGTCTCTTGCCAATGTTGGAAATTGAAGACTGGCCTGATGTTGAGTCAGCGTATACCAAACTCCATCCAGGCAATTATTTGCCGACGTAGGAATTTTATCTGTGATGGACGTTCTAAAATCCATAACCATAGATATCGAGGTAAACGACGATTCATTGCCTACGCTTTGCTTTGTGTTTACTTTGTTGAATATAGTAAGATTCGTATATCTCAGCTGAAGGCTAGAACCATGCATCATGGATAACCACAAACCAATTTATATTTTGTTCGTATAATATACAAAGTGCTTTCACGCACATAATTCCGTGATAATTGTATTTAATTATATCAGTGGTCACAAGGAGTAGAAACGAAACCGTCAACGAAGTCGTTTACTCTGATGACTGGGTGACAAACAATATGGCACAGATTAAGAACCGAGCTCATAATTGGAAACAATGAAAATATTATGCAGAAGAGATTTGATTAACAACTGAATAAGGTAATAATCGAAATTTGGGAGCAGCATCTATTAAACAAGACGCACGTTTACCAAAGTAAAAAAAAAAATGAACGTCTTAATGCTAACGTGAAAACGCTATAGAACCAAACATTTATACAAACAAACTTACAATCCTTAAAATAATTATTTTAAAGATGCAACGCTATGCAATCTAGCGACGTAGCAATTTGTAATGTTTCTATATTAGCCCCTGACCCAAGCATTTTCAATGTACCAATCCACACAAAATATCTGGAAACGAAGATGAAACATTTTAGTTAACTTGAAAAGATTCAGTAATTTAATAATATGCACACTTTGATTTTTTTTGTGTGCCAGCGATATTTGTAAGACGTCACTGTCCTGTAGTTAACTTAAAGTTCTGAACTGCTTTATACTAATGTAATAATGCATCTGATAATCTCACTGGCACATGACAAGGAAAACAATTCAAGCAATTCGATGGTTGTGGCTTTTACTATACACGAACAAAATCTGCGTTATTTAGTAGATATAAGGAGGTATATCATTCATGAAGTGGAACATTTCTTATTATCACTCCTGATTTTGCCTCTCGTGACAGTATAGTTTCATATTTCATTTGTTTATGTTGTTGAAAATCAATGAAATTAAGAATGGTTTATTTAAAGGAGATACAATATTAGTTAGCTGCACACCAACAGCAAAGAAGGAGACCCGAGTTGCCGAGTGGTCTAAAGCGCTTTCCGTTACGGATCACTGCCATCTCACCTCTGTCTGCGTGGGTTCGAGTCTAAGATTCGGCTAATGTAGTTATGTGAGAAAGCTTGCCAGTAGCTTCTCGTGGGTCGGTGGCCTTTTCTGGGGGTTTTCCCGGGTTCTTCCTCCACCAATAATACTGGATGCCATGTATAGCATATCGTGTGCTGGCAAAATTCGTTAAACCCTACAACAAAAACAATAATAACTAGGGCATTACCGATTAGCATTTTTCTACCGATTTCCGATTCCGGATTTTGGGCATGAAATTTTTCCGATTCCGGATACGATTCAATTAATCGGAAATGCTAAATCCGTATTTTTTTAAAAAAAATTTCATCTTCCGTTTCCAGGTTCCTGGTATCTGGTTTTGCCGTGTCTAGCATGTTACTTAGTACTTTACCATATCCGGCTACATTTCCGGTTTTTACCCGCCAGTTCAAATAGATTGTCTCACAGCGTGGTTGTATGGACCATATTGGACTTTTCTGACTTCTTATTTAACTTTATTAACGCACTATCGAATGACACGCAGTGTTAGACACGGTGCTATAGAAATTCAACTTTATTATTTTTATTATCCGAATCGGTCGTTCCTGCCTTGTCCGACTCCGATTAATCGGAAGTTCATACTATCCGGTGGAATCCGATTTCCGGATCAAATGTCGGTTATGCCCTAATAATAACAACAACCAACAGCAAAGACAAGCACTCTAAGACTTCCTTCTTTGCTTTACGTCACTTAATTGGAGGCCTATGAAATGGCGACATCAAGCTACGTTATTGTGGAATGATCTTCTGAGAAATATGTTTTGTTCACATTGATTTGATCACATATATGGTAGATTATGCATTGTGCTAAAGAGAATGCATTTAGCAGTGTTTATTACAATAATTTTAATGGCGAAAATAATAAAATATAAAGTATATACATTTTAAAAATATATAAAAAATATATGTTTTTATTACATATATTGTTTTGATATAACTCTAAATCATGAAGAAAATTTTTCTCATCATAATTTAGCAAAGAACAAAGTATCCAGTGTCAAATTAAGATAGAATTTAACATCTATTAAGAATTTGTGAGATAAGTGATAAACGTTATTATCATATTCTTACATACAGCATTTAAATTCATCTTTGAACAAACTCTAATGTACATATAATATCTCATACGTTAGTACCTGTTCGTGAAATGACTCGCACATTTCTAAGAAACTATGCAATATTCTCTACTTTAGAGAACAAAACGGATTGATGAAATCTGCTTCCAAATGACGTAGTATTAAATGAATTTATGTAGCCTAGAATTAAATTATGTAACCCATAAAATGAAATGATGCATTTAAATTCCAAATGATCTGGCATTAATTGAAATGGTCTGAAGAACAGAATGGAATGATCAGCTTATATTCCAAATGATATGGTATTAATTGAAATGTATTTAAAGTAAACGGTCTGATCAAAATGTAAATCAGCTAGCATAAATCCAAACAAACACAGGGGGCGCTGTTGGGCAGACTTACAATCGACAGACGTACTTAAAGAGTTCGGCTGAGATTTTTGCAGACGACGTTAACAGGTAAGGTTATTGTTTCTTCTCATTTGATATTAACAAGAACTATGTTTTCCAATCATGATAAAGTGACTATCCACATTCATGAATGTCTGTGTGTATTTGGCTAAATGAAGCCCATTATTGTTAATTTCTTATTTAGAAGAAACATGAATTACATGCATCTATATTATCTACATTATTCATCCTTTAATATTAGCTGGGAATGAACACCATGTCACCTGATATTTGGTGCATGTAAGGAATGTTATAGCACAGGTGCCTTTTAACTGTCCTTGCATCTATGGTTCACTGCATCCCTATAGTGTCCAAGGTAATGTCATCAAGTTCTCACTTCTCATTTTTCTCATTGTTGCTTTTGTCTCCTTTAATTCCTTTATCAAAAGCTACATCTCCCATTTAGATATACACTTTCCTCCTGTTTTTAAATCCACTGGACTCACTATACTCATTGTTAAACTTTGGTCTTTTTGTGTATTTTAGTCTCCAATTTTCACCCCAAATTCAACATAACCACTTAGAAAGCTGTGGAACGAATTGCCCATGGAAATCAGACACAAAGACAGTGGCCCCTTGTAAGAGTGCTCTTAAAATTCACCTTTTGCTACTGCAGGAACAAACTTAGAGACCTATAATGTTTTGTATCTTATATGTTTTCAGCATGATTTTATGTTCTCCAATTTCATGGTTTTTGTTATTTGTTTTTCTGTTGTGTAGTCATATCATTATAGATGTTGTAAAGCGCTTAGAGCTTTTAAAGATTAGGCACTATACAAAGTCCTCATTATTATTATTATTAATATTATTATTATTATTATTATTATTATTATTATTTTATTTGGTGTTAGATTGGCTTACTAAATCAATTGTATTCACTACACAAAGGAGGGAAGCTTTCTTTTGTATGACAAAGAGGCAGGGTAGCTTGACCTTTGTGTGAGGACTGGGGGTTAGTGACCTCATGTATATGCAGAGAGTGTAAAGTGTTCAAAGGTTATAGTTTAAAATAAGACTGGGTCATGTCCATCCGTCTCTGATGTTACTTTCTGTGTTTATGAAACAAATATAAGTCCTTTTCTAGATCAAAATGTCTCTTTAAGAGTAGAACTGGTTCATGCTAACTAGTGCATTGACCTTTTACCTTACTATATGTATTACACAATATGACATAATGTGATTTTTCCAATATCACCAAAGTTACGTTAGATAAGTGCTAATATGAATAAGACACAACTCATTGTTAAAAGAATTCATCTTATTTCAAAGATGAGTTTGCCAGTGAAGCAAAAGTATGAAAACAAGAGTTCAAACAGCTCAATAACATTTCTATACACATTCATATAAAACATAGCTTAGTACCTCATAAAATTGTTTTTGACAAGCGAGACCAGGTACATTTGTTACTTATATGGTCCCGAGCTATTTCACAGATTATTAGAAAAATTAAGGTTTGCAATAGGTATAACGGTACCAATTGCGCAAGTACAGGTGGGTGGAGCTTAAGATATAGGGAACCTTGCATTCAGAAATAAACAACAACACTAGCTATGATTGGTGGATTATGTAATAGTTGTACTTTCTGTTAGGCTTTAAAAAAAGTGTAGCCTCTTTGCAACATGTGAATTTATGCTAATTCCTATATAGATCATATTTTGTATCTTTTATGATTTTTTGAAAATGTGATACACATGACTAAAATAAGTATGTTGTGACTAGATAACTCATACCCCTGTCTAGTTCCAGCAGAGTTGGCGTACCTGGATCTGTCATCGTCGAATTGACAATCTAATATTGTTCTCTATGACAGTGTGTGACACGCATGCTGAAATAGGATATAAAGTATATTTATGTCACAAAACATTAGCATTGAGGTCTATGGAAAAAAACAATTGGTGTTACCTTATGTATCGGCGTGCTGACTTCATGCGTCATAAATAACAACGCCCCTCTCCCCCACCCACCCACCACCCATGTTTGTTTGGATTTACGCTAGCTCATTTACATTTTGATCAGACCGTTTACTTTCCACACATTTCAATTAATACCACATCATTTGGAATATGAGCTGATCATTCCCTTCTGTTCTTCAGACCATTTCAACTAATGCCAGATCATTTGAAATCTGAATACATAATTTCCTTTTTGGGGTTAAATCATTTAATTCTAGACTATATAATTTAATTTAAAACTATGTCATTTGGAAGCAGATTTCATCATTTCATTTGTTGAGTTAAATCATTTCATGTCATACTACGTAATTTCATTTAATAATATGTCGTTTGGATGCAGATTATTTAATACCAGATCATTTCATTTAATGCCACATCAATTGAAATCTGAATTCATTATTTCATTTTCGGGGTTTAATCATTTCATTTCATGCTATATCATTACATATCACACAACATGATTTGGAATTTGAATTCATCATTCCGTTTGTTGGGTTAAATCATTTCATTTCACTCTACATTATTTCATTTAATACCACGTCATTTGAAATTTAAATGCACGTTGCCAGTTATAAACTCTCTCATCGCCACAAGATCGACCGCGCACAGTAAATTTGTGTAGTGTCACAGAAATCGGACATTCGTCTCTCCACCAGAAATTACTGTTCGTCCCAGCTGACCCACACTCATTAAAATTTGTTGTTTATAAGTGCCATGCACATGTAAGATACTGATAATAATTATTATAAAATGATCAGATAATAATTATTATAAGATGATCGGATAATAATTATTATAAAATGATCGGACAATAATTATTTTAAAATGATCGGATAATAATTATTATAAGATGATCGGACAATAATTATTATAAAATGATCGGATAATAATTATTATAAGGTGATCGGACAATAATTATTATCAAATGATCGGATAATAATTATTATAAAATGATCGGATAATAATTATTATCAAATGATCGGATAATAATTATTATAAAATGATCGGATAATAATTATTATAAAATGATCGGATAATATATATTATCAAATGATCGGATAATAGTTATTATCAAATAATCGGATAGTAATTATTCTCAAATAATCGGAAAATAATTATTATAAAATGATCGGATAATAATTATTATAAAATGATCGGATAATAATTATTATAAAATGATCGGACAATAATTAGTATCAAATGATCGGATAATAATTATTATCAAATAATCGGAAAATAATTATTATAAAGTGATCCGATAATAATTAGTATCAAATGATCGGATTATAATTATTATCAAATGATCGGATAATAATTATTATAAAATGATCGGATAATAATTATTATAAACTGACGATGTACTAATGATGAATACAGATATATTTCCAGTCAACGAAGGAATAAAACCAACCCTATTCTTTGTTGTTCGAACTAATCCAGCAAATCTCAGATCAACGTAAGCTTTATTGCTTAGATCATGGCTGGTATGGGAGTCGAATTTACGTTTACCTTATTTCTTTCAAAGTTCTGATCATCTGTCCTGCTAATTGCACATTCTTTCACATAACCAACACTTGCAGCGTAAGGAGCATCAGGTGGTGTTGATTGCGCTAAACCTATTATCACTCCGTTTTTCATGTAAATCGACCACTTTTAAATTGAGTTAATATTGCATATCTCATTTTTAACATGTGTGTATGTGACATCACCATTATTGCATATCTCATTTTTAACTAGAATGTATGTAACATCACCATTATTACATATCTCATTTTTAACTTGTGTGTATGTAACATCACCATTATTGCTTATCTCATTTGTAACTTGAGTATATGTAAGAACATCATTATCACCAGGAAGAAGCATGCTCGTCAGACCAATTATCTTGCCACTAGTTTAGAGTAAATGACCTGTCACTGTGTCATCACTTCTACTTACCATTTAGTTATTCACCGTGTTCAACTGTCCTAAACTAGCAGCCTGCTATCACACACCGCTAGTACATTCTATCAAGATTAATTATTATTTTTCCAACATTGTCAGGATCAGCGGTTTTACTTACTTTTGTCATATGTAGTTGGAGATAACTTAGCGCTCATGATGAATCAGCGTAATTCAAAATATATGTTGTCTCAAGATTCAATATTTGTTTGTTTGTCATATTTAAGTTACCTGTCATTGTTTCACCAACTTTATTAACTTTTGAAATATAAATATTGTCCAGTTTGTTCATGCTAAGAGCTTGCGTTATGTTATCACTCGATTTCAGTAAAATGGATGACTTTGATGGCACAGCAACACATTTCGTGTAGACTGAATATGTCGACGATATCTCAAAGGATCTAATCAAGCTGGTGAGATAACGATACATACTATATACAAGGATATCTGTCTACTGTCTCACATAACCTTTCTTGTGGTACCTGATACAATTAGGTGAACAGCTGCAGTAGGACCACCAGCAATAGTTGCTTGTGTATATACAGCTGTAACAAAAATAACATTACAGAATATTGGTTGCTATTTATTCGGAAGCGCATTTTATTAGGTTGCCAGTCATACAATTGAGGATATTTCCGGTATATATCAAATATTGAACTTAATCTCGTTTAGTGACGATTATTCGAAAAGTATTGCAACTAATATGTTCTGTCTGGTTCAATGACACTGGCAATGATGTTGCTATTGGAAATTAATTTGCTATTTCTGGAACAATTAGACATGGAGCTAATTCTAACGCTTATGCTGCTTTAGTCAGAGACAATATTATTCCACTTTGAACATTTATATGTATTGAAGCAGACCCGTAGGCCCAACTAGAATTGCGTTTATATCATTCTGTAATGCACTGGAGTAGCAGCTGATGTGTTTTCAGTGCTTAACAGACTAAATGAGATATTCCTATTTCAAAGAACAAGAAACGTTAGCTAAAATGTATGGGTCTTTCAACAGATGAAATGTGTGGATCTGTCAATAGAAGAATTTGTGAAGGTCTGTCTCTGTTGATCATAGGCTCTTCAACATCTGTTGTCTGATTAGTTAAACAGATAACAAATAAGATGATAATACATCAACGACACCATGGGCCTGTAATGGTCAGAGTAACAAATTCACGATTACCAGTTTATAAAGCAACTTACGGGGATGGTGTTGGTAATTGTATTCAAGTATTATTTGCAAGAATGGCTCCAAAATTAGCTATTAGTGAAAGTTATTTGTGTCAATAGTGACAAAGCTACTTGTGCTATTGGTAATATTGCCGGAAATGCGTTTTCTGCAGCCTAAGATAGACTTGCACGATTAATACGACAAAAACCATCACCATCAGTACAGTAAAATTACAATCTACTGACATAAGCCCGCGAATATCAGTAAAATAGTAAACCAAGCCGCAGATCAAAGACTAGCAGCCTTGATGAATCAAGAAGAAGAACAAAGTTATTGCAATAACAATTGTATTGCTATCAGCAATAACACCATCAATTGCTATCACAACAGTAGTGGTCACAATTTGTTTTCCAACTGTAACAACATTTGCGGGTGTTCTTAATATAATTGCGAAAATAAATGAATCTACATGCAGCGAAAATAAACTACACGTGTATATATTAAAATTACATACAGCGGCTCAAGCATATTCCAAATTATCATCGCTGATATCATCAGGCCTTAACGACGAAATAATATCAGATAACGATTTGACATAAATGATTAAGATTTATGACGAGGTAACGACGTCTGATTTAGAAAATAATAATAATTTCGACGTTTGATTTAGAAAATATTATAATAATAACGTCGCAATAACTACTGAAACATATCGTAGTTAATACAACTCCACTAAAGAAAAAAATATCAATAAATTCCACTAACACCAAATTTAGCGTAAACTTCCAACTGCATTTTCAGTAAAAGAAATCGGTACTTGCGCAATTACGAGTATACTACAGTTAGCCAAATATCCGGTCAATATCCATTTGGGGGTCTATTATCAATTTGAGAACCTAGGCAAAGAATCTTCTACATTTTCTATAGCCATGTCAGTGTTTTTTTATATAAAAAAAATCATGATATTATTTAAGTTCTCTATATCTTTTACCACCACATCGTAAAAACGGTTTAGGTCCTAAACTTCCTCGCCGTACACTTTGCAAATGATGTCCGCAGAATTCATTTACACAATTTACTATAAGATGTTGAAGAGCCTATGATCAACCACCTGTTCTGATTCTTTGTTTGAGTCATAGATAAATAATTGTTTTGGTAAATATAATAGAATATAATTTTGACCATTTCGTCTATGGGGTGCCACCTCAGTGGTCTTTCTAAGCTCACCGATTCCAAGTCGGTCCCTACCGTTCCAAGTAGTTGGACGCGCATGCGCGCTCTCATAGCGCTCGGCCATTATGCTTATCTCATCCAAAGTTGAGAATTCGCGCTCCGCCAAAAACACAATTAAATCTTTTCTGTAGGTACTTAACACGTGTTCCTTTAAAATCTCTTCGCGAATACCTTCGTACGTTAACGCGGTGCCAGACATTTTTATCCATTTATCAAAAATCACGCGCACTCGACTGTGAAATTGCGCTTGTGTTTCGGTAGCCCGTTTTGACGATTCCCTAAAAAGTTTCCGGAACGTTTCCGCTGACAACTCATAGTGGCGAAGTAAAGCTTTCTTCAGAGTGTCATAATCGTCTATCTCGGCTGGGGTCATGTTGTGGTACACATCTTTCGCCGCCCCTGCAAAAAGGCTGAAATATTGATGGCCCACTGGTCCTTAGGCATTTGGTGAACCAGGGCCAACTTTTCAAACTGCGTCAAAAAGTTGTCAATTATTTCATCCTTGTCATTAAACATCGGCATGGTTAACTGTATGGGTCGTCTGTCTTCCACGCGACTACTCGGGGTGTCCGGACGTACGTTCGATTCTTCACCCCTCCTGAACTCGGCTTCGAGCCTTAGTCTCTCCATGGCTAACTCATGCTCTCGTTCTCTCGCCTTCTCCTCAGCCTGTAGTCGGGCTAGTTCAACTTCTTTCTGTTTCTCCTTCTCTCGTTCCATGGCTAATTGTTCTCGTTCTCTAGCTTTTTCTTCCTTATGTTCTTTCAAACTTCTTTCCATAAATTCAGTTAGTTTGTCTCCCTCGTACCCAAGTTCGTCTTTTCCAATGGATTTAAATTCCTTTACTAACTGTCTGTCTGTCGCCACAACGTATGTTTTGTCTTTCCTTTTTCTCTAGAACTATGTCCTTAACTGACCTACAATAACCGAATTCTCCCTACGAAAATAGTTTGACCTAAAATAACCTTATCTGCAGTGAGATGGACAGGTCAAATCAGCCGCAATTAATTGACCAGACAGAAATTCCAGCACCACACGCTCCGCGCAGCAGTACCCTGTTAGCAAAACGTGATTAACTGCTGTCCAAAATACAGTACTGCCCAAATAATTGGTTCTTGTCTCAAGAGACTATTTAGGCAGTACCGCTCTACGCTTTATGATAATTTCACACAGAAGGTATAAATCTCAAATTCTTATAATTTGCATGCACGATATTCACGTATACAAAAATAGCAGACAATGTTTGATTCACTTGATTCCTACTTAATAATAATAACAAATTTATGCCTTTGTTCAAAATACGCTCAGATATTTCAATCACAATGAAAACTTCAAATCCCAAGACGAGGCCCCACTTTGTAACGTGGTGCTGGCGGGTTATCAAAGTGTTATTAGTACAATATTGCACAAGGCCTGGTCAGAGGTATTGCGCAACTTGGAAAACAACACTTGAGACCGCCTCCCACTAATTGTCGTTATCTAGAAGATGATCGCTACGGTGTAATCTGCCCGGTCAGTGAATATAGTAATCTGAGATGGTACTTTGAACAAGACAATACACGAGCCCCCGTAAAGATAAAATATGAATTTAATTAAAAATACAATTAAGAAAAGAATGACACTGTGAATTACAATATCTCTCTTTCTGAATACTCTTAGTTCAGAAAATACATAAACTGAAGCTTTAAAATATAGGATACATTCATAAGAATCCAAACACTAATGAAAAATAAATGAAGTTAGCCGTTAATACTGAGAGTAAATGTCATCAAGGAATCGAATGTTCATTTAACATTGGACTGTTGGGTGATTCAAAATGACCTTTATCGTCGACTGGTTTTTTCTTTCTTTTCCCTGCGTGCGTCCGACTTCAGCTTGCCCTTTGATCGAACGGGAATTGCACACTCTGACTTCTTACTTCTTTTTTATTCTCTTTTCCTTTGACTGCTCGCTGATTCTCACTCTTGCCAAAATAAACTATTTTCCTTTGACTTCTCGCTGATTCTCACTCTTGCCAAAATAAACTATTTTCCTTGTGTTTTTGACGTGCTTCTGCCGTTTGATTTCCCGGCGGACTTTCCTGAGCTTATTATTACGAAGGCACTGCTGTAAAATTACCCCCGGAGTCTTTATTCCGGAATTAATGATAGTAGTTCAACGCTGCTTTCTTGCAAAGCGCCTTCCAGAAGACTGATTTAAACTCATTAACTCAGAGAATATATTTCCCAATTCTAGGTTTCGACCCAACCCTCTTTCCTATACATTTGACCAATCGGCATAAACGCTATTTTTGCGGACCTTTTGAAAACCGTCTATCAAGATGCCAAAAATGCCACTTAGGATCGAAATATCACCTTATCATTTGTCTCAATCATTTTTGAAAGCTCTGCGTGGGGAATAACATAATTTTAACGTGTCAAACACTCAGTCCGTTTTCGCTCTAATTATTGTAACAGTCTGACCGAGGTAAGAAAACATTCTTTTCGTTCCAAACTCTACTCCAAGACAGTTGATTGTCGGCTAGCCTACGAATTAATTACTGGATGTCACTGACGAAAAATTTGGCACTTGACATATATATATATATATATATATATATATATATATATATATATATATATATATATATATGATAGAGCCTATAACTACCAAATCCAATCCAACTCTAGGCTTTCATGAGAGGCTTAACTAAACTGTGCGGAACCTGTTTAAACGTACAGGAGAAGGGATGACAGGCGATATTCTCGCGCCTCAGATGCAGATGCTTCTGACAGACGGAGTTTGTTAACCTAGGGTGGTTGCCCATCTAGAGGAAGGTAAACTCTGACTTCAAACCTTTGCTGCTTGCGACTATTGCGTTAAACCTTGATAAAAAAAAATCAGGAGACGGAGTCCATATGGCGATTTGGTATTGGTTTCAGTGTGCGTAGGACTTAAGGTACGCGAGTACCTGACATAGCGGACTGTAACTATTGCACCAAGATTAAAAAAGCTAGGCACCTCGAATATCCGGACCAGGCTGACTGGACTCTCAGATGATCTCCAGACAATCAGCGATGTTCGAACGACTTGTCATCAATTGCGAACTTGCTAGACTCCAGGTCGACATCGCGTCACTACAGGATTCACGGCTACTATATTCCGGGTCCCTCAGACAAGGAAACAACACGTTCGTCTAGCAAGGAAAGAACACTGTCGAAGCCAGAGAGTTAGGTGTTGGATTGACGTTCAGGAATTCTCTGTAGTCGATGATAGAACTTTCTCATAGACACAATTTCCAAGGAAGAAAACGTAATATTACTGAGAGACTTCAACGCTAGGGTGAGTGCTGACTATGACTATTGGCCTTCCTGTCTTGTAAAGTTTGACATTGAGAAGATGAATAAGAACGGGCAGCGAAATCCTAGAAATGTGCTCGTACCACGACCTTAGCACAATCAATTCATAATTTTAGACAAAGCCAAAGAATAAAATGTCTTGGAAGCATCCCAAGTCCAAAAATGGCACCAACTGGACTTGACCATTACGAGACGGTCTGACATAAATGGTGTGCTTCTTACCTGTACCTTCCACAGCGCTGACTGCGATACTGACGATTCAAACTGGTCCGATTTTCAGCAGCACAGTGCCTCAACGACCACATTAGGTCGAGACTGATGATGATGATGAATTTCAAGGATATTATTCGAAACACTAGATTAATAACCCGTCCTTATTTCAAAGATATTATTCGAAACACTACATTAATAACCCGTCCCGGAACGTTAATAAAAGAGTAAAAATAAATGATAAAACGTGTATGAGTTTGAAAGAAAATTTGAAGATATAAAATAAAAATGAATAAAACACAGATACAAATTGGGATGCCGAAGCGAGTTTCAAAATTGGGACATCTTTTTGGACGCAGGAACAGACAGAATAAAGACATATCAGGATTTGTAAATATGCAATTTTCAATTAATTGCAATCAAAGTAGTATATTTTTATGATATCACCCACATACAAAACACTCTCTGTACTCTATTTTTATGATATCACCCATATGCAAAGTACTCTCTGTACTGTATTTTTATGATATCACCCATATACAAATTACTCACTGTACTCTATATGTATGATACCACCCATATACAAAGTACTCTCTGTACTCTAGTTGTATGATATCACCCATATACAAAGTACTCTCTGTACTCTATATGTATGATATCACACATATACAAAGTACTCTCTGTACTCTATTTGTATGATATCACAAATATACAAAGTACCCTCTGTACTATATTTTAATGACATCATCCCGTATACAAAGTACTCTCTGTACTCTAGTTGTATGATATCACCCATATAAAAAGTACTCTCTGTACTCTATTTGTATGATATCACTAATATACAATGTACCCTCTGTACTATATTTTAATGACATCATCCCGTATACAAAGTACTCTTTGTACTCTTTTTTTATATCACCCATATACAAAACACTCTTTGTACTCTATTTTTATGATATCACCCATATACAAAGTACTCACTGTACTCTATATGTATGATATCACCCATATACAAAGTACTCTCTGTACTCTAGTTGCATGATATCACCCATATACAAAGTACTCTCTGTATTCTATTTTCATGATATCACCCATATACAAAGTACTATCTGTACTATATTTTTATGACATCACACGTATACAATTTACTGTCTGTACTCTATATGTATGATATCACCCATATACAAAACACTCTCTGTGCTCTATTTTTATGATATCACCCATATGCAAAGTACTCTCTGTACTGCATTTTTATGTTATCACCCATATACAAAGTACTCTCTGTACTATATTTGTATGATATCACTAATATACAAAGTACCCTCTGTACTATATTTTAATTACATCGTCCCGTATACAAAGTACTCACTGTACTCTATATGTATGATATCACACATATACAAAGTACTCTCTGTACTATATTTGTATGATATCACCCATATACAAAATAATCTCTGTACTCTATTTGTATGATATCACTAATATACAAAGTACCCTCTGTACTATATTTTAATGACATCATCCCGTATACAAAGTACTCTCTGTATTATATTTGTATCATATCACAAATATACAAAGTGTTCTCTGTACTCTATATGTATGATATCACCCATATACAAAGTACTCTCTGTACTATATTTTTATGTTATCATCCACATACAAAGTACTCTCTGTACTTTATTTCTATGATATCACCTATATACAAAGTGCTCTCTGTACTCTATATGTATGATATCACCCATATACAAAGTACTCTCTGTACTCTATATGTATGATATCACACATATACAAAGTACTCTCTGTGCTCTATTTATATCATATCACAAATATACAAAGTACTCTCTGTACTCTATTTTTATGACATCATCCCGTATACAAAATACTCTCTGTACTCTTTTTTATGATATCACCCATATACAAAGTACTCTCTGTACTCTATTTTTATGACATCATCCCGTATACAAAAGACTCTCTGTACTCCTTTTTATTATATCACCCATATACAAAGTGCACTCTGTACTCTATATGTATGATATCACACATATAGAAAGTGCTCTCTGTACTCTATATGTATGATATCACCCATATACAATGTGCTTTCTGTACTCTATATGTATGATATCACACATATACAAAGTACTCTCTGTACTCTATATGTATGATATCACACATATACAAAGTACTCTCTTTACTCTATTTGTATGATATCACCCATATACAAAATAATCTCTGTACTCTTTTTGTATGATATCACAAATATACAAAATACTCTCTGTACTCTATTTTTATGACATCATCCCGTATACAAAATACTCTCTGTACTCCTTTTTATGATATCACCCATATACAAAGTATTCTCTGTACAATATTTTTATGATATCACTCATATAACCATGTTTGTAATAAAAGCAAATGAAACACCTATTAATTGTGGCCATAAAATTCAGTAATCTGCTAATTAGAAGAACCTACGCAGTATAAAAGTCCCGCATCAGACAATTATGTGATTTTATAGTAATTTTAAACCAACTGTGCGTAATTCAGTCATCTAACTATGCGTGATTCGGTCATCTATGTTATATATTCGGTCCGTGATTCAGTCATCTAAATGCGCGTGATTCAGTCATCTAGTTATGCGTGATTCAGTCATCTAATTGTGCGTGATTCAGGCATCTAGATGTGCGTGATTCAGTCATCTAACTGTTCGTGATTCAGTCATCTAACTATGCGTTATTCAGTCATCTAACTATGCGTGATTCAGTCATCTAACTATGCGTGATTCAGTCATCCATGTTATACATT
The DNA here is from genome assembly GCA_030141615.1 of Unio pictorum. Lineage (NCBI taxonomy): Eukaryota > Metazoa > Mollusca > Bivalvia > Unionida > Unionidae > Unio > Unio pictorum. Next base: position 511,175 of record JARLTB010000030.1, on the reverse strand, counting down.
CGGTGCGTGATTCAATCATCTATGTTATACATTCGGCCCGTGATTGAGTCATCTAACTATGCGTGATTGAGTCATCTAACTATGCGTGATTGAATCATCTAACTGTGCATGATTCAGTCATCTAACTATGAGTAATTAAGTCATCTAGATGTGCGTGATTCAGTCATCGAACTGTGCGTGATTCAGTTATCTAACTATGCGTGATTCAGTCATCTAACTATGCGTGATTCAGTCATCTAACTATGCGTGATTCAGTCATCCATGTTATACATTCGGTGCGTGATTCAATCATCTATGTTATACATTCGGCCCGTGATTGAGTCATCTAACTATGCGTGATTGAGTCATCTAACTATGCGTGATTGAATCATCTAACTGTGCGTGATTCAGTCATCTAACTATGAGTAATTAAGTCATCTAGATGTGCGTGATTCAGTCATCGAACTGTGCGTGATTCAGGCATCTAACTATGCATGATTCAGTCATATATGTTATACATTCGGTGCCTGATTCAGGCATATAACTATGCATGATTCAGTCATATATGTTATACATTCGGTGCCTGATTCAATCATCTAAATGTGCGTGGTTGAGTCATCTAACTATGCGTGATTCAGTCATCTGTGTTATACATTCGGTGCGTGATTCAATCATCTATGTTATACATTCGGTCCGTGATTCAGTCATCTAACTGTGCGTGATTCAGTCATCTAACTGTGCGTGATTCAGTCATCTAACTATGCATGATTCCATCATCAAACTGTGCGTGATTCAGTCATCTAACTGTGCGTGATTCAGTCATCTAACTGTGCGTGATTCAGTCATCTAACTATGCTTGATTTAGTCATCTATATTATACATCAGGTGAGTCAGATTCATTCTTCGTTTTAGTTTTGTATCTTTGTATCTCCATATTTGTCTAATTTATTTGGCATTGTCATTTGATTTGTTCTTTAAACATATATTCTTTCATGTACAAAAACGACCTAAATTTTTTTCTTTTTCTTTTTCATTTTTGTGTCTTTTTATTTGTTCTCCATGTCGATATTTGTCTAATTTAGTGATTAGCTATATATTCTGCTATTCCAGAAAACATTTATACACTATTTAGCATTAAAAAAAATGATTCGATCTTTTCCACATGAAAATGGATTGTTTGTTAAGAAAGTTATTTGAGTATACAGTTATAATACCAAACAAAAGTTAACCCATACAGCAATCTTATGTTGCTCACAAAACATCCATATCCACTTAACCATAAAAACACAATTTATTTTTTAAACTATGGAATTAATATTTAAGCTGCTCACAATGAAGCGAAATCTATTTATACATACTTTACGCACACATGTAAGGTGTAAGGTGTAACAAAATCATAATTTGTTTTAGTGATCTGTAAGTTTGGAATGCATATTTAATTGAGGTAATGTGCTATATATTTCTTTCTTTATTGAATATTTATAAAAAAAAGTGTTTTAGTTATGTATTCACTATTAACTGATTTCCTAATGTCATTTTTATTTGATCTATGTTTTGATTATCGATGGATTGATTTGTTGATAGATCGATATAAGATTTATTTTGTATTATTGTTTGATTACATGACTGCCTGAAGTGTTGACAAAACGAGTTTTATTTTTTTATTTTTTATTTTGTGTAATGTGCACCTTTATACATGACTATATCTTTCTGTCCCGACTCATTCTGCTAAAAGATATCAATTTTAATGCCATATCACACAGTGAATAAAATATTCCACTATATTGTATGATAAAGTTCTTGACATAGTCTCTAAAATCAATATTACATACTCATTTAATTTAACATGGCTGGTCTTGATGTCAATACAGATATTTCCGTTTGTAATGCCGTATCGCACACCAAACTGGTCTCCTCTCTAAAATCAATATCACATACTCATTTAATTTTACATGGCTGGTCTTGATGTCGAGACAGATATTTTCATTTGTAATGCCGTATCGCACACCAAACTGGTCTCCTCTCTAAAATCAATATCACATACTCATTTAATTTTACATGGATGGTTTTGATGTCGATACAGATATTTTCATTTGTAATGCCGTATCGCACATCAAACTGGTCTCCTCTCTAAAATCAATATCACATACTCATTTAATTTTACATGGCTGGTTTTGCTGTCGATACAGATATTTTCATTTGTAATGCCGTATCGCACATCAAACTGGTTTCCTCTCTAAAATCAATATCACATACTCATTTAATTTTACATGGCTGGTCTTGATGTCGATACAGATATTTTCATTTGTAATGCACACCAAACTGGTCTCCTCTGAAAACCCAGTCAGCAGCTACTTTTGCTAATAACATATGGAAAAAATTCCAGTAATTTCATATCTTGAATGCTTTACAGCATTACATTATAAATCATCACCCATGCCAACACACATTTTTAATTTTTAAGAAATCCAGTTATATTGGTTGAATATGACTGCTTCGGTTTCTGGTGATAATGAGTATACCGAAAGTGTTTAAAGTTATAGCTATTTCACGGTATCTAGACCAACAAATCAGTTATTTGAGGTGGACAACAATATCTTGGAGAGAATGTATGACAGTGAGATCCAATATGAAGCTTGTTTACAGAGAGAGAGACAGAGAGAGACGAGAGAGAGAGAGAGAGAGAGAGAGAGAGAGAGAGAGAGAGAGAGAGAGAGAGAAGAGAGAGAGAGAGAGAGAGAATAGAACATGTTTATGAAATCTTGAGTTGAACTCAATTCAAGATTCAAGACACCTGTTTGTAATAATTCCCATGATACCTTCCACAGTGTAAATCATTTAAAATATCAAACATCGACTGTCATCCATTTCAGCTTCAAAGTTTTAGAAATATGGTATGCTGCATCATACCTTTTAAAGTGCAAGTTTAAGTAGAGGGATTTACACTTTGTCTTTTGAAATTACCATGAATAGAACTTGTTGATTATTTCCAAGGATAAAAACGAGAAGCATCTGCAACATAAAGCAGACCTTTCACAGAGAGCACCTGTTGTTTTGATTGGGACCCAAATTAGAAGTATTACAACCGTTATGATCTTATTAAGATCACTGGGACAGTTAAACCGAACCGAATGTTTACTTTTAGCCACAGTTCAAAGTATAAACAAGAGAAGAATACAGACTAATGCTACATATTATTTAGTATTTGCTTCATACAATATATCCAAATGAATATTAAACATCTAATGTAAATGCTAATATATAAAATGAATATTAAACATCTAATGTAAATGCTGATATATCCAAATGAATATTAAACATCTAATGTAAATGCTAAAAAGTCATGATGCTTAAAGTATCACTTTCAGTTCAATACATCGATAATTTCTAGTTTGAACTGAAAACAAAACAAATAGAGTTGGAATGTACTGTACATGAATGAGTTTTCAGTATAAACTTGAATTACGTTTCGTCTATAACTTTGCCCGAAAGTGTCAAATTAAAAAGTAGAGCGTGGAGCCACTTACTGGATCAAAACCTATTTTTTATTTGAACAGTAAATTTAACAATTGCCTTGCCTTAGATTGTAGATTGAATCCATTCATATGTCCCATACAACATTGATAAAAATTCAAAGCTAATGATGAAACTGCACAGTACATATAGGTTTAGCTCCAGCTTGAGAATATACAGTATCTTTAAAAAATGACAAATTCATATTTAAAAAAAAACAACATAAACTAAAATTTTTAGATAGAATGTATGAATTAAAAAAGAATATTTAGTAACTACAAAACCGCATAAGTGCAGCACAAATTGGGCCCACGAATAAAGTGACATTAAGAATGCATATGCAAGATTTATTTCTGACAGGATTATTACAATTAACCCTGTACTATTGCTGTGGGAATAAATAACATGGAGTTTTGAGACGAACAGTGGCTAAACAAGCAACTTTTTGTGTCACTGGTTACAAGAGACCCTTTGTTGCAAGTGTTGTAAGCCCCATCTCTTTGGTTGGTACAGAGGGAATAGATGAACCAAGGAGACTAAATTACATCTAAAAACAAAGAATGAGCCGGCGAAATGGAAGGTTGGCAAGAATGTGGCCGAATTTAAGCTTCACCTTAGATTTTGATATAAATTTATTTTGACATTCTTCCAGAAACATTTGTATTCCGCATTAGCCGATATAATTGAAAATAGGCGTCGTTTGTGCAGCGTTAGATGCTGGTTTTGGCATCTGTGTACCATTCAGTAAAGCGGCTTCTATTTTAATATCCGGGCAACTATGCACTCTATGTGAACCACTCTTGACGCGGGGTAGTTCGTACCTTAACTTAGACCAGAATAAACGATCATCAGGAGAGAAGATCTTCTTGGTACTGATTCTGGTTTTCCATGGTTCTTCTTGAAGTAATTTGTCAACTTTGGAGTTAAATTTAATATATATTATTTTTCCTTCTAGAGTCCTCTCACAATATTCACCTTCTGCAAAATTACATTCAAACTCCCTGCTTTCATTCTTTGCGATTTCTTCTGTAAGGATGATAATTACGCGCCTGGATTGCTCCACATTTTTGGCTAGCTGTTCAAAGCGATCATCACCAGCTTTTACATGCTGTTGAGGATTAAATATCTCATACGACGGTTTCATTCGCCTCAGTTTTACAATGAAAATTCTCCGAACCCATTTTAAAACTTCAATCGTTTTCTCGTCGAAGACGATGTAGATGTCGTGAATGTTTCCAACTTGCTCATCCACCTTGTATTTATCCCTGGGATGGATCTTGAAGATCTTGAATAACATTACTTTGGTCTCATACGGGCACTTCTTGACGAATAGGCCTACTATAATAATTAGGAGAAGAACAACGCCAAGTACAACGCCAATAATTATCCAATCCTCGGGGGTGCACTTCAGAATGGTTGACGTTACCTCTACGATCTTGTGCACACTAGTGTCGTCCGCCGTACAAGAGAGATCCTGATTCGTTCCAACAAATACTTTCTTTATCCAGTCGATCATCCAGGTCATCTCACAATAACATTTGAGAGGGTTACCAACCAAACTCACGTTTTTATACTCAAACCTAAGAATGGTTTTTGGAATTCTTGTTATCTGATTGTTCTGAAGATCTAAGTAAATATTATTCTCAAATGACATCAAGACAGATTCGTTAAGTGTTTGAATCTTATTGTTGACTAGAGACAATTGGACAATATTGTTTGAATAATATGTTTCCTCAAGCTGCTGTATGAAATTATTACTCAAGTTTAGAACCAAAAGTGGGTACTTGGTAATAGGAAGGACAAGAGGGAATCTGACCAATCCAAGTCCTCCACAGTCAACAAATGTATGATTCAAGTAAGGACGTGTCTGACAGAAGCAACGCGATGGACAACCGTCGGCTTCCGTCAGATTGGTGACAAGGCTGCTGTATGGAACATCATGCAGCCAATCTTCTCCTTCTAGTTCTTTTGGGAGATTACATCGGTAGCGGTACGATTCCACCTGGTTCCATTTAAAAAAAGAATTTCTTACAAGGAATGCCCAAAAGTAAAGCCTACCGTCACATACATAAGGGTTATTGGACACGTTAAGCCTGTACGTCAGAAGTTCGGAAAAACTCTCGCTATCAGTTAAGTTTTGGTTATATTGTCGAATATCATCAGCGCTGAAAGTGTTGAGTTGATTATAATCCAGGTAAACAAAAATTTTAAAAGGAGATTTCAAATTATATGTCCAATTCATGGAATTAGTAAATCCTGAAATATTATTATGCCTGATATACACATATCTTTCTTCATCAATATCAAGTGGTAAACTGTACGGCCATGGTTCAAATGTGGATATTTCGTTCCAGTCAAAATTTACTTCCCGTATGTTGATATGGTCCACACTAAACACGTTTGAATCAACGTAATTGATTTTGTTGTGGGAAACATTAAAACTGACAAGATACACTTTATTGTCCAGCGTTCCTCTCGTAATGTTGGTAAGACTATTATACGATAAATCCAGTGTCTTTAACTTCCTCAAAGTATGAAATGTAGTATTGTCAACCACTTCCAGCAGATTATGTGACAAATCTAAATTCTCCAGATTGAAGAACTCCTTAAATGCTTCAAAGGCAATAGTTTTGATGTTGTTGTAAGACAAGTTGAGTGTCGTTACGGAACCATAGCTGAGATTGCAGGATGTGAAGACACTTTCCGAGATCTCTGAGGTATTGCTCAGTCTGGAACTAAAGTTTAATGTATTGCCAATGATTGAACAACCATTAGTGAATGGTAAGACTAGACCAGCAATTAGAGCCATGGGCAGGAATGTAACAACCATCATTTCTTTCTGATAGAGCTGAAATAGAAGTATTTGATATGATAGGATGTTTATTAGATAGTGTAACATAGCTACTTTTCCCGCATATTTTATATGAATAAATACAATCCTAAAAAAACAAATTATGAAATTCGAAACTCCGCAACACAAGGACACGTCAATAAACTATTGGATATGCGCCTGGAGCCATTAACTAAATTTCTACATCTATATGTCTAGAGCCATTAACAAAATTCCTACATCTATATGTCTACAGCTATTTTTTACATTGCTACATTTATATGTCTAGAGCCATTAACTAAATTGCTACATCTATATGTTTAGAGCCATTAACTAAATTGCTATATCTATATGTCTAGAGCATTAACAAAATTGCTACATCTATATGTCTAGAGCCATTAACTAAATTGCTACATCTATATGTCTAGAGTCATTAACTAAATTGCTACATCTATATGTCTAGAGCCATTGTTTACATTGCTACATCTACATGTCTAGAGCCATTAACTAAATTGCTACATCTACATGTCTAGAGCCATTAACTAAATTGCTACATCTATATGTCTAAAGCCATTATTTACATTGCTACATCTATATGTCTAGAGCCATTAACTAAATTGCTACAACTATATGTCTAGAGCCATTAACTAAATTGCTACATCTATATGTCTAGAGCCATTATTTACATTACTACATCTACATGTCTAGAGCCATTAACTAAATTGCTACATCTATATGCCTATAGCCATTAACTAAATTGCTACATCTATATGTCTAGAGCCATTATTTACAGTGCTACATCTATATGTCTATAGCCATTAACTAAATTTCTACATCTATATGTCTATAGCCATTAACTAAATTGCTACATCTATATGTCTAGAGCCATTATTTACATTACTACATCTACATGTCTAGAGCCATTAACTAAATTGCTACATCTATATGTCTAGAGCCATTAACTAAATTGCTACATCTATATGCCTATAGCCATTAACTATTCTGCTACATCTATATGTCTAGAGACATTAACTAAATTGCTATATGCCTATAGCCATTAACTAAATTGCTACATCTATATGTCTAGAGACATTAACTAAATTGCTACATCTATATGTCTAGAGCCATTATTTACATTACTACATCTATATGTCTAGGTCAATTAATTCAAGTTATAAATATTATTTGGTATGTGCTTGGAGCCATATATTAAATTGCTACTGATATATGCCAAGAGCCATTAATTGCATTGCTACATCTATATGTTTAGCACCATTATTTACATTGCTACATCTATATGTCTAAAGCCATTATTTACATTGCTATTGATGTATGCCTCGAGTCATTAGATCCAAGACTATTAATACATGCCTAGAAGCATTAATTCCATTGCTACAGAATTATGCATATAGCCATTAATTCCATTGCTACTGATATATGCCTCCATCAATAACCCCAATTTCCTTTTCCATTTAAATGAAAGCATGGAACTGATTGCTTTCTTATTTAACTAATTTAACTATGTATTCCTTCACTTTGAATCATTAGCGATATTTTGACTTATGCATTTTCCTGCGTAATTTATATTTATAAATAATTCCAATATACTTCGATCTGACTGCTAAAGCACGTGACATCTGACGGCAATCTAAGTGTTAGGTCTCGTAGTAGCATAACCAACTCATAACAATGCAATGGAATAGTCCGAAGTGATTCATCTGACTGTAATATTAATCATCAATTCAATTGACTGCAATATTAATCATCAATTCAATTGACTGCAATATTAATCATCAATTCAATTGACTGAAATTTTAATCATCAATTCAATTGACTGCAATATTAATCATCAATTCAGTTGACTGAAATATTTATCATCAATTCAATTGACTGAAATATTAATCATCAATTCAATTGACTTCAATATTAATCATCAATTCAATTGACTGAAATATTTATCATCAATTCAATTTACTGCAATACTAATCATCAATTTAATCGACTGCAATATTAATCATCAATTCAACTGACTGCAATATTAATCATCAATTCAATTAACTGCAGTATTAATCATCAATTCGATTAACTGCAGGATTAATCATCAATTAAATTAAATGCAATATTAATCATCAATTACATTAACTGCAATATTAATCATCAATACAATTGACTACAATATTAATCATCAATTTTATTGTCTGCAATATTAATCATCAATTTAATTGATAGCAATATTAATCATCAATTGAATTGACTGCAATATTAATCATCAATTCAATCGACTGCAATTTTAATTATCAATTAAAAAACTTCACAATTAGTCATCAATTCAAATAACTGCAGTATTAATCATCAATTAAACTTAACTGCAGTATGAATCATCAATTGAATTGACTGCAATATTAGTCATCAATTCAATAACAATAATACTAATGATTAATACGATTGTAATTGACGCGATTTATCTGACTACAATATAACTGGCTGCAATAAAAGTGACGGACCTGAGTGTAACATAAGTAATAGATTTACCTTTAATGTAAGTGAACTGTTCAAAATAATAACAGAACTGAGTGACTTTTACTGTAATACGTTTTATTGATCCAACTGTAATATATATGAATGATGAGACTGTAGTATTGATCATTCATTTTATTATTATATATGTGATTAATCTTACTGCAATATAAAATTATAAAATATTGATTTGACTGTGGTATACGTAATTGATTTGACTGTAGTATAGGTAATTAATTTAACTGTGGTATACTAAATTAATTTGACTCTGGCATAGGTAATTTATTTGACTGTGGCATAGCCCATTTATTTGACTGTGGCATAGGTAATTGATTGGACTGTGGTATATATAATTTGATTTGATTTGACAGTAGTATTATACGTGACAGGTCTAACGGTAATATACGTTATTGATTTTATTCTAATATACGTCATTGATGTAACTGTAATATTTGTGATAGGTTTGACAGTAATCAATTGTTTTGACTAATATTAGTGACTGCACCGGCTGTAAAATAAGTGATTCATTTGACGGTATTACGATATGACTGACCGGACTGTATTCTAGTTGGTGTATCTGAAAAGAACTAATGTAATTGATTTGTTTGCCATATTAGTAGTAGTTGGACTGACTGCAATATAAATGATAATGTAACTGATTGATATTTCTGATAATGTAAGTGACTGGTGCCTGATCTATGGAGTAATGCAAGTGATTGATATGGCTGAAAATGTATTTATGATACAATAGAAACACAAAAACAAAACTAATTATAATACTAGGAAAAGGCAGAAAATGGAATCTAGTATAAAACTTTAGAAACAGGCAGCGAATGGAATCTATTATAATACCTTAGGAACAGGCAGCGAATGGAATCTGTTATAATACCTTATGAATAGGCAACAAATGGAATCTAGTATAAAACTTTAGGAACAGGTATCAAATGGAATCTGTTATAATACCTTATCAACAGGCATCGAATGGAATATATTATAATACCTTTGGAAAAGGCGACTAATGGAATATGCCATAATACATTCTGAACAGGCAGCTAATGGAATCTGTTGTAATACCTGAAGAACGGACGGCTATTTGAATATATTATAAAACGTTATAAACAGCAAGTTATTTATATGGCCGATAATGTAAGTGATTGATATGAATCATAATGTAAGTAATTGATATGGATGACAATGTTAGCAATTTAGTGATTGATATGGCTGGTAATGTAAAAAATTTATCTATCTGATAATGTAAGTGATGTATCTGGATGATAATGTAAGTGATTGATATAGATGATAATGTAAGTGATTGATATGGATGATAATGTAAGTGATTGATGTGTCTGGTAATGTAAATGATTGATATAGATGATAATGTAAGTGATTGATGTGTCTGGTAATGTGAGTGATTGATATAGATGAAAATGTAAGTGGTGATGTAAGTGATTGATGTGTTTCATAATGTAAGTGATTGATATGGATGATAATGTAAGTAATTGATCCATCTGAAAATGTATATGATTTACCTGAATGATAATGTGAGTGATTGATATGGATGATAATGTAAGTGATTTATCTATTTGTTAATGTAATTGATTTATCTGTCTGTTATAGTAAGTGATTGTTGTGACTGATAATGTAAGTGATTGATCTAGTTGGTAATGTAATTGATTGATTTGACTGATTTTGTAAGTGATTGATGTGGATAGTATTGTAAGTGATCGATCTATCAGATAATATAAGTGATTGATCTATCAGATAATATAAGTGATTGATGTGTATGGTAAAGTAAGTGTATGATATGGATGGTAATGTAAGTAGTTGATATGGATGGCGATGTAAGTAATTAATATTTGATAATGGAAGTGATTGATCTGTCTGATAATGTAAGTGATTGATCTGTCTGATAATGTAAGTGATTTATCTTTCTGATAATGTAAGTGATTAATGTTTCTAATAATGTAAGTGATTGATCTTTCTGATAATGTAAGTGATTGATCTTTCTGATAATGTAAGTGATTGATGTTTCTAATAATGTAAGTAATTGATATTTGATAATGTAAGTGATTGATATGGACGATGATGTAAATAAATGATCTCTTTGGTAATGTAAGTTATTGATCTGTCTGATGATGTAAGTGATGTATCCGGATGATAATGTAAGTGATTGATATGAATGATAATGTGTCTGATAATATAAATGATTGATCTAGCTGATGAGGTAAGTAATTTATAAGGTTGATAATGTAATTGATTTATCTTTCTGATAATGTAAGTGATTGATCTTTCTGATAACGTAGGTGATTGATCTTTCTGACAATGTAAGTGATTGTCTTTCTGATAATTTAAGTGATTGATCTTTCTGATAATGTAAGTGATTAATCGGCTGGTAATATAGGTAATTTATGTGGCTGGTAATATACTTAAACTTTATTGTAAAAGTTTGACGATTTGACTAATTTTCTTTAATTTCTCTTGTGTCTGTTACTTAATTATAAGATATCTGATCCAGTCATTTATCTACAAATATATGCATAAATACCTCAATACATACGATGTTTTCGAACTCTGAAAACGTATCACCGCAATGTTCCGAAAACATATCTTCCACAAATGTACATTACACTTACCATTCTTTTAAGTCTGTGTTTACTTGCATCTATTGTAACTTAATTCCTCTTTATAGCAGTACCGTTTACACATTTTTGAATCCTATTTTACACGTTGACACATACTTGAATCCTATTTCCAGGATAAAGAGATGTGTTCGAATCTTAAATGGCAATGTGAGGGATAACGTTTCAATAATTTACTTTCTGTATTTTCATCACCTTGCTTTTTAGCCGTTGTCTTCCTGCCTGGTATGATTTACTGTCTATTTCTTAAACCACATTACAAGTCATTGAATGTTTAATCTCTGGTACTCGTACCTTACCTAGGTAAATATGTCACCTTATATCTTCGCTACTCTACTTCCATTATTTACAAGGGTGAATAGCGATTGGTTGATATCCTAGCAATTCTTTGAAATAGAAACTCTACTCCATATTGACGGGTATTTTGTCATTGTCGAATTAAGGAAGTGATGTGGTCTTGTTATTTCGATAAGTATCTTTATCGATACTAATCACATATAACGTAGTGTGAATTTCGTATTTATAAATACTGGTGTATGAGGCCAACGTTTGTAAAGTCGGCTGCCCGTTTGCGATTGATTCGTATACCATACTATTTTTAAAAAAAATGGAATGCTTCAATGTTTAAACCACAAACGCCAATTAATTGTTAATTAATTCTAGGACATCTTCTGTCGTTGTTTTGTCAAGAACTCTGCAAGATTTTCCCTATTTATCATAGTTACCAGCACGCTGTTACTCTTTAATTTAACACAATGAAAGTATGAGAGTAGCTGCCACTAGAAAACAACAAGTCATCACATGCATATACTGTAATGCAGAAACTAGCCATTTCACGAATTCACGTACAGTGGACACACTTATTTTAATTATGATTTCATGTACAGTAAACGCACGTATCTTAATTATCTAGACTCACAATACACTCGTATTTTAATTATGTAGACTCACAATACACTCGTATTTTAATTATGTAGACTCACAATACACTCGTATTTTAATTATGTAGACTCACAATACACTCGTATTTTAATTATGTAGACTCACAATACACTCGTATTTTAATTATGTAGACTCACAATACACTCGTATTTTAATTATGTAGACTCACAATACACTCGTATTTTAATATGTAGACTCACAATACACTCGTATTTTAATTATGTAGACGCACAGTAGACAAGTATCTTAATTACGAACTTCACGTACAGTAGACATACGTATTTTAATTACAAAATTTACGTACAGTAGACACGTATTCTAATTATAAACGTCACGTTATTGTCTTTTCAAATGTTATCAGAGTAAAGGCTTATTATCTCGTAATTACGAAATACTAAGTCGTGTGTTTTTCTTTTGTACGAAAGCACATTTCATGCTAAAGAAGATGCTTACATTTTTATTCTTTCGTGGCTCATGCGATGGATGGTGCGATGATATGCAGCTTTTATATTCTCTTTTTGACTTGCCTGTAACTGTCAATGACCTTAAATGCCTTGCCTTTTGTTTACTGATACTGTCGTTAAATACTACGCTATATTTAATTTTGAGACAACTACGTCATAATTGCAAGATATCTAACTCGTAATTAAAACATTTGCATTGATATTAGTCGTAAAATAAGATACGAAAACTCAAGTACGACATAAAGATTATTTAGATGTGGCCCTAACTGAATTTATGTAGTTCATTCGTCACCACATTTCTTGTCTAAAGAAATGTCGTCTGCTTCCAGGCAGGTAATATAAATTTATTATAATACGATGTGATCAGACATGCAATGAAATCTATTTTAATACAATGGGAACATACACCGATTGAGTAATACGGATAATGGAATTGATGATACAATATTATCATAAAAACAAAATTAGTTATAATAATAGGAAAAGGCAGCTAATGGAATGTGTTATAATGCATTAGAAACAGGCACCTAATGGAATCTGTTGGAATGCATCAGGAACATGCACCTAATGGAATATGCCATAAAACCCTAGGATCAGGCAGATAATGGAATATGTTTTAATACGTTGAGAACAAACAGCGAATATAATCTGTTCAAATACCTTAAGAACATGCAGCTAATGGAAACTGTTATAATAGCTGAAGAACGGACTGAAATATGTTAGGCGGCTAATTGAATATATTATAATACGTTAAGAACAGCACAGCTAATATAATTGCTATAATAAGGTGAAAACAGAGGTAAGTGAATTAATTATAAGATGGGATCAGAAAATATATCTGTCTGTCTGTCTGTGTGTCTTGTCTGTCTGTCTGTCTGTCTGTCTGCCTGCCTGCCTGCCTGCTTGCTTGCCTGCATTCATGCATGCATGCATGCATGCATGTATGTATGTATGTATGTATGTATGTATGTATGTATGTATGTATGTATGTATGTATGTATGTATGTATGTATGTATGTATGTATGTTCGTAGGTAGGTATTTTAACTACAATACAATCACTTTAATGTTGTTTGCGCTTCAGTTGATCTTGTTTGCTTTGCGTGCAAAAGCTATAGAATCAATGCCATATATTTGTGCCAGTCTGACCGTCTGTCTGACTGACTGTCTGTCTGTCTATCGGACTGTCTGTCTGTCTGTCTGTGGGAACGATGATTTAGGGCACTTTTTAGAGTCATTTCCCTTATCGGTCTTTACGTGATGTGAAATTTATATGTAGGGATCGACCAGTTTATCTTTTGAAATTTACTGAAGTAAAACAAAGTTTCTGCACTATGATCCTTAAAACAGCAACAGAGATCTGTTATATAAAAGTACATATGTATTTTTTAACTTACAAATTGTACTGGGTCTGAGTCTTATTGATACATATACGTAATTGTACTGGGTCATATAGATACACACATGTAATTGTAATGGGTCTGAGTTATATATATATATATATATATATATATATATATATATATATATATATATATATATATATATATATATATATATATATATATATATATATATATATATATATTACGTAATTGTACTGGGTCATATAGTTACACATACGTAATTGTACTGTCATACATATATATACATGTAAGTAATTGTACTGGTTCATATAGATACACATACGTAATTGTACTGCCATACATATATATACATGTAAGTAATTGTACTGGATCATATAGGTACACATACGTAATTGTACTGGGTCATATAGGTACACATACGTAATTGTACTGGGTCATATAGATACACATATGTAATTGTAATGGGTCTGATATATATATATATATATATATATATATATATATATATATATATATATATATATATACTTAATTGTACTGGATTGATATGGATGATAATGTAAGTAATTGAAATAGATGATAATGTAAGTGATTGATATATATGATAATGTAAGTGATTGATGTGTCTGATAATACAAGTGATTGATATGAATGATAATGTAAGTAATTGATCTATTTGAAAATGTATGTGATTTACATGACTGATAATGTGAGTGATTGATATGGCTGGTAATGTAAGCGATTGATATGGTTGGTGATGTAAGTGATTGATGTGTTTGATTATGTAAGTGATTGATATAGATGATAATGTAAGCGATTGATATGGATGATAATGTAAGTGATTTATCTATTTGGTAATGTAAGTAGTTAATGTGGATGGTAATGTAAGTGATTGATCTATCAGATAATATAAGTGATTGATATATCAGATAATATAAGTGATTGATGTGTATGGTAAAGTAAGTGAATGATATGGATGGTAATGTAAGTGATTGATATGGATGGCAAAGTAAGTAATTTATCTGTCTGAAAATGTAAATGATTGATGTGTCTGATAATGTAAGAAATTGATATTTGAAAATGAAAGTGATATGGACGACAATGTAAATGAATGATCTATTTGGTAATGAAAGTTATTGATCTGTCTGATAATGTAAGTGATTTATGTGGCTGATAATGTAAGTGATTGATATGGATGATAATGTAAGTGATCGATGTGTCTGATAATATAAATGATTGATCTATCTGATAACGTGAGTAATTTATAAGGTTGATAATGTAATTGATTGATATGGATAGTAATGTAAGTGATTGATTTTTCTGATAATGTAAGTGATTGATCTTTCTGATAATGTAAGTGATTGATCTTTCTGATAATTTAAGTGATTGATATTTCTGATAATGTAAGTGATTGATCTTTCTGATAATATAAGTGATTAATCTGCTGGTAATATAGGTAATTTATCTGGCTGGTAATATACTTATACTTTATTGTAAAAATTTGACAATTTGACTAATTTTCTTCTTTTTCTCTTGTGTCTGTTACTTAATTATCTACACATATCTGCATAAATACCTCAATAGATACGATGTTTTCGAACTCTGAAAAATATCACCGCAAAGTTCCGAAAACATGTCTTCCTAAAATGTAAGTAACACTTACCATTCTTTTAAGTCTGTTTACTGGCATGTATTGTAACTTCATTCCTCTGTATAGCAGTACCGTTTACACATTTGTGAATCCTATTTTACACGTTGACACATACTTGAATCATATTTCCAGGATAAAAGAGATGTGTTCGAATCCTAAATGTCAATGTCATGGATAACGTTTCAATAATTTACTTTCTGTCTTTTCATTACTTTACTTTTTAGCCGTTGTCTTCCTGTCTGGTATGAATTACTGTCTGTTTCTTAAACCACATTACAAGTCATTGAGTGTTTAATCTCTGGTACTCGTACCTTACCTAGGTAAATATGTCACCTTTTATCTTCCCTACTCTACTTCCATTATTTACAAAGGTGAATAGGGATTGGTTGATATGCTAGCGATTCGTTGAAATAGAAACTCTACTCGATATTGACGGGTATTTTGTCATTGTGGAATTAAGGAAGTGTTGATTATATTGATCATATGGACGTATAGTAGACACGTATCTTAATTACGAACTCTACGTACAGTAGACATACGTATTTTAAATATGAACTTTACGTACAGTGGACACGTGTTTAAATTACGAACTCACGCACTTGACACACATATTTTAATTATAAACTTCACGTACAGTAGACATACGTATTTTAATTATGTAGACTCACAATACACTCGTATTTTAATTACGAACTTCACGTACAGTAGACATACGTATTTTAATTACGAACTCTACGTACAGTAGACATACGTATTTTAATTACGAACTCTACGTACAGTAGACATACGTATTTTAATTACGAACTCTACGTACAGTAGACATACGTATTTTAATTACGAACTCTACGTACAGTAGACATACGTATTTTAATTACGAACTCTACGTACAGTAGACATACGTATTTTAATTACAAAATTTACGTACAGTAGACACGTATTCTAATTATAAACGTCACGTTATTGTCTTTTCAAATGTTATCAGAGTAAAGGCTTATTATCTCGTAATTACGAAATACTAAGTCGTGTGTTTTTCTTTTGTACGAAAGCACATTTCATGCTAAAGAAGATGCTTACATTTTTATTCTTTCGTGGCTCATGCGATGGATGGTGCGATGATATGCAGCTTTTATATTCTCTTTTGACTTGCCTGTAACTGTCAATGACCTTAAATGCCTTGCCTTTTGTTTACTGATACTGTCGTTAAATACTACGCTATATTTAATTTTGAGACAACTACGTCATAATTGCAAGATATCTAACTCGTAATTAAAACATTTGCATTGATATTAGTCGTAAAATAAGATACTAAAACTAAAGTACGACATAAAGATTATTTAGATGTGGCCCTAACTGAATTTATGTAGTTCATTCGTCACCACATTTCTTCGTCTGCTTCCAGGTAGGTAATGAAATTTATAATAATACGATGTGATCAGGAAGGCAATGAAATCTATTTTAATAAAATGGGAACATACACCGATTGGGAAATACGGATAATGGAATTGATGATACAATATAAACATAAAAACAAAATTAATTATAATACTAGGAAAAGCAGCTAATTGAATCTGTTGGAATGCATCAGGAACATGCACTTAATGGAATATGCCATACTACCTTAGGAACAGGCAGATAATGGAATATGTTTTAATACGTTGAGAACAGACAGCGAATATAATATGTTAAAATACCTTAAGAACATGCAGCTAATGGAAACTGTTATAATAGCTGAAGAACTGATAGGAATGTGTTAGGCGGCTAATTGAATATATTATAATACGTTAAGAACAACACAGCTAATATAATTGCTATAATAAGGTGAAAACAGAGGTAAGTGAATGAATTTAAGATGGGAACAGAAATATGTCTGTCTGTCTGCCGCCTGCCTGTCTGCCTGCTTGCCTGCACGCACGCACGCACGCAGCACGCACGCACGCACGCACGCACGCACGCACGCACGTACGTACGTACGTACGTACGTACGTACGTATGTATGTATGTATGTATGTATGTATGTATGTATGTATGTATGTATGTATGTATGTATGTATGTATGTACGTAGGTATATTAACTACAATACAATCACTTTAATGTTGTTTGCGCTTCAGTTGATCTTGTTTGCTATGCGTGCAAAAGCTATAGAATCAATACCATATATTTGTGCCAGTCTGACGGTCTGTCTGACTGACTGTCTGTCTGTCTATCGGACTGTCTGTCTGTCTGTCTGTATGCATGTATGTATGTATCCAATAAAGAATCAAGAATTATAATTATCAATCTAGTGATGTATAACAACATTAAAACATCACGAAACCATAAAATGAAATTAGAAAGGAATATTTACATATGATACTTAATACCAATATCAGTAAAGAGTGGCCAATACAATCTGCGTTATTTGTCGAACCATTTACAGTCATATTAGGTCATTACTAGTCGACTTATTATATTTAAGAGGAAGTTTACGCTTCGAGTTACCAAAAACATGAAACGGTATAAGTTGAAGATATTGTGTAAATAAAACGTTAGTAGTGAAGACTGTAATTAAGACAACCTTAGTTCTCCCTTCTGACCATGTATTTTATTTTGACTGTGGATCGAACGTCAGTGTACAACGATGAGAGAATAACATTATCTTTATTGAGTCATCTATCCATATATTTGTAGATCGTCCCATTACTCCTTAATGAAGCATTCAATTAATTTTTACATATTTTTTTCTCAGTCTATTCTTATTCTCATTTTAATTTCATCCGTCATGTTAATTCTGACAAATGGTTCCCTTGCGACACGTGTCAATCATACAACTCGGGACAAGGAGTTAATAATAGATTAGTTGCCATCCTTTGAAGTGTAATCTCACTCCCTATTCAAACCAGTTTACTTACAAACAGCAGGAGGTTAAACATGATAAATGGGTGTGTGCAAACTTTGCTTTGTAAAGTAAAATGTTATTATAATAGACCTCATTTATGCTACTTTACATGCCAATACAGCATACTACGTGGAAACTATGATTTAGGGCACTTTTTAGAATCATTTCCCTTATCGGTCTTTACGTGATGTGAAATTTATATGTAGGGATCGACCAGTTTATCTTTTGAAGTTTACTGAAGTAAAACAAAGTTTCTGCACTATGATCCGTAAAGAAGCAGCAGAGATCTGTTATATAAAAGTACACATGTATTTTTTAACTTACAAATTGTACTGGGTCTGAGTCTTATTGATACACATACGTAATTGTACTGGGTCATATAGATAGATATAAGAAATTATACTGGGTCATATAGATACACATATGTAATTGTACTGGGTCATATAGATACACATATGTAATTGTAATGGGTCTGAGTTATATATATATATATATATATATATATATATATATATATATACGTGATTGTACTCTGTCTTATAGATACACATACGTAATTGTACTATGTCATACATATATATACATGTAAGTAATTGTACTGGTTCATATAGATACATATACGTTAATTGTACTAGGTCATAGAGATACACATACGTAATTGTAATGGGTCTGATATATATATATATATATATATATATATATATATATATATATATATATATATATGTGTGTGTGTGTGTGTGTGTGTAATTGTACTGGATTGATATGGATGATAATGTAAGTAATTGATATAGATAATAATGTAAGTGATTGATGTGTCTGATAATGTAAGTAATTGATATGGATGATAATGTAAGTGATTGATATAGATGATAATGTAAGTGATTGATATGGATGATAATGTAAGTGATTGATGTGTCTGGTAATGTAAGTGATTGATATGGATGATAATGTAAGTGATTGATATAGATGATAATGTGAGTGATTGATGTGTCTGGTAATGTAAGTAATTGATATAGATGATAATGTAAGTGATTGATATGTCTGGTAATGTAAGTAATTGATATAGATGATAATGTAAGTGATTGATGTGTCTGATAATGCAAGTGATTGATATGGATGATAATGTAAGTGATTGATATGGATGATAATGTAAGTGATTGATATAGATGATAATGTGAGTGATTGATGTGTCTGGTAATGTAAGTAATTGATATAGATGATAATGTAAGTGATTGATGTGTCTGATAATACAAGTGATTGATATGGATGATAATGTAAGTGATTGATATGTCTGGTAATGTAAGTAATTGATATAGATGATAATGTAAGTGATTGATGTGTCTGATAATGCAAGTGATTGATATGGATGATAATGTAAGTGATTGATGTGTCTGATAATGCAAGTGATTGATATGAATGATAATGTCAGTGATTGATATGGCTGGTAATGTAAGCGAATGATATGGATGGTGATGTAAGTGATTGATATGTTTTGATAATGTAAGTGATTTATATAGATGATAATGTAAGTGACTGATGTGTTTGATAATGTAAGAGATTGATATGGATGATAATGTAAGTGATTGATCTTGTTGGTAATGTAATTGATTGATTTGACTGATTTTGTAAGTGATTGATGTGGATAATAATGTAAGTGATCGATCTATCAAATAATATGTGATTGATATAATAGATAATATAAGTGATTGATGTGTATGGTAT
Source organism: Unio pictorum (assembly GCA_030141615.1). Taxonomy (NCBI): domain Eukaryota; kingdom Metazoa; phylum Mollusca; class Bivalvia; order Unionida; family Unionidae; genus Unio; species Unio pictorum. The sequence continues at coordinate 490,673 of JARLTB010000030.1, read as the reverse complement.
AGTAAGTGAATGATATGGATGGTAATGTAAGTGATTGATATGGATGGCAATGTAAGTAATTGATCTGTCTGATAATGTAAGTGATTGATCTGTCTGATAATGTAAGTGATTGATCTGTCTGATAATGTAAATGATTGATGTGTCTGATAATGTAAGAAATTGATATTTGAAAATGAAAGTGATATGGACGACAATGTAAATGAATGATCTATTTGGTAATGAAAGTTATTGATCTGTCTGATAATGTAAGTGATTTATGTGGCTGATAGTGTAAGTGATTGGTATGGATGATAATGTAAGTGATTGATGTGTCTGATAATATAAATGATTGATCTATCTGATAACGTGAGTAATTTATAAGGTTGATAATGTAATTGATTGATTTGGATAGTAATGTAAGTGATTGATCTTTCTGATAATGTAAGTGATAGATCTTTCTGATAATGTAAGTGATTGATATTTCTAATAATGTAAGTGATTGATCTTTCTGATAACATAAGTGATTAATCTGCTGTTAATATAGGTAATTTATCTGGCTGGTAATATACTTATACTTTATTGTAGAAGTTTGACGATTTGACTAATTTTCTTTTTTTTTTCTCTTGTGTCTGTTACTTAATTATAATATATCTGATCCAGTCATTTATCTACACATATCTGCATAAATACCTCAATACATACGATGTTTTCGAACTCTGAAAAATATCACCGCAAAGTTCCGAAAACATATCTTCCTAAAATGTAAGTAACACTTACCATTCTTTTAAGTCTGTGTTTACTGGCATGTATTGTAACTTCATTCCTCTGTATAGCAGTACCGTTTACACATTTGTGAATCCTATTTTACACGTTGACACATACTTGAATCATATTTCCAGGATAAAAGAGATGTGTTCGAATCCTAAATGTCAATGTCATGGATAACGTTTCAATAATTTACTTTCTGTCTTTTCATTACTTTACTTTTTAGCCGTTGTCTTCCTGTCTGGTATGAATTACTGTCTGTTTCTTAAACCACTTTACAAGGCATTGTGTTTAATCTCTGGTACTCGTACCTTACCTAGGTAAATATGTCACCTTTTATCTTCCCTACTCTACTTAAATTATTTACAAGGGTGAATAGCGATTGGTTGATCTCCTAGCAATTCGTTGAAATAGAAACTCTACTCGATATTGACGGGTATTTTGTCATTGTGGAATTAAGGAAGTGTTGATTATATTGATCATATGGACGTATAGTAGACACTTATTTTAATTACGAACTCTACGCACAGTAGACATACGTATTTTAAATATGAACTTTACGTACAGTGGACACGTGTTTAAATTACGAACTCACGCACTTGACACACATATTTTAATTATAAACTTAAGAACATGCAGCTAATATAAACTGTTATAATAGCTGAAGAACGGATTGGAATATGTTAGGCGGCTAATTGAATATATTATAATACGTTAAAGGCGTACAACCTAAGATTTTCGACTTTTTTGTTCTTGCAAATGCATGATATTATGAAAAGTATAGTAGAAATAATGAGTAATTACAGGTCATTCAGTTTCAAAAAATGTACATCTGTAAGTTTAATCAATGAAAATATAACGATTTTCTGTACGGATTGCTAATTAATTATGCAGAAACGGAATATACCGATTTTCTCCGTAGTCGCAGTGTCACATGAAGTCGAGGTAAGCATATGTTTCGCTTTTGAGTAATTATTGCCCTATTCTTCGTCTGCCCTTCTCCTTTTCATTATAGTCACCCACAATATATGTATTGCTTATAGATTTCTCATTATATATGATAAATTATAAGAAGTAGGCAAAAAAGTCAATACGATGGAAAATCCTGACAATAAGAGGTTCCTTTAAGGGGCGATTCTTGACAGTGTTTACTTGTGTTTGTGAGATTGTGTTACGTTGTAAGATAAACCAACTAAAAATGTGATAATTTGTATCATTGTAATCAGAACCACTATTAAAAGGCAGCAGAAGAAGATAATACCACCGGGGGAAATGGCATACTGCTAGTAGGCAATTTATTTTATGGACTAAATGGATACCTAAGTACTGGCAACAGACATGTCATTCCAAGCTGTTGTGTATGGCGTATAATGGATAAATAATTTTGGCCAGTACCATTTTGGATTTACTCAAGGAAGACTTGGGTGATCTATCCAATGATATGATGTGTGAATAATGAAATTTATGTTTATTTTAAGTTGTATAAAGCATTTCTTTTGTAGTATGCAATTTTTTTTGGGCATGAACAAGTTTTGTTAAAAATTGTTTTAGCTACCTACCCACTAAAGAATGATTATATGTATGGCTATGTTTTGAAAGCAGCTGTGAGGAGACTGCTTATTAAAAACATGAATTGAAGTTGACTAGCATTGTCATGGGATGCAAAGGATGTAAACAACGAAAGTACACTGGTGAACATGATTTTAATTGTGCATATACAGTAACACATTAAGTTAAATGATAAATAACGCATAGTCATGAGTTGAGAAAGCAAAACTTGTTGCAGTGTTTCATGAATAAAGATTGACTTGTAAATATCAACAGAACTACAAACACTAGGATACTATTCTATCCAGATACTACTCATTAATTTTAATTACATGTGAAAAAAATTGGCTCTGGAAACAGAATAAGCTTTTTAAGACTTAAATACTAGTTCATCAAAAGCAACATTGAATGCTTATATCACATAATATGTGCATCATCAGCCGTCTTATTACAACTAAATCAAACATACTTGACACCAATTAAATGCATCAAATTTTCAGTTTTTTAAATGTGTTCATTTACCATATAAATAATTATACCCTTTATATAAATACCCAGATGAATGTACACAGCTGCATACACTGTAAAACTGTTATATATTATGTAATGTACTAAACTTATATATGTACAAATGTGAATGTACAGACATAACTTTAATTCAATAGTACAGTCAGGCATAAAAATGAAGGATATCATCTAAGAATAATTATGGCATATAATATATAGAGATTTTCCGTGTTATTTAGGTTGGGAGGGGTGCTCCCAATATTATTTAAATTATTACAAAAGACCTCCCGGCTTGTTTTTATGAGGAATTGAAGTAGTGATAGAGAGATGCAATGCTCAGAGCTCCCAGTCAGTGGTGCCGACAGTTTAATTAATGAATACACAAAATGTGAAAGTCAAATAAACAACAATTTAATATCATTAAATAACAGTAATCTCTCAAATGAAACTCAAATTAAAACCCTATCACTCGTCTTTAACTCGACCAAGTTATGGCCTATTTTATCATCTGACTGTAATTGTTTTCCTCCTGTCCTGTGTTCCTACTCATCTGTATGATCTTTCTCTGGACTGGTAGTCCAATTGCCTCCAGTCCGTCTAATGTCTGCCTCCGTTCTTCCTTTCTCTTTGTCTCTCAGAGACATTTTATATGAGAAACTAGTGTACCATTACTATAACAGATTGATTACAGACATCCCATTCCAAAATACTAGACAGTTCTATAGAAATTACATTGATGTTTTAGTATCTTGTGCTTGTTTTTTTATACTTTTGACAAAAGTGATTACCATTTACTCAATGCCAAACTTTAGTACATCAAATAAACAAACTACTGCAGAGAAACAAATATTGAAATTAAGCCCATGCCCTCACCCCCATGTATGTTTCCTATTGCATTTATTTTAAAATTAGGGTAGCTAGGCACACACACACACACACACACACACACACACACACACACGCACACACACACATATACTGATTAGTATATATATAATGTACGAAGTACAATGCAAAACTGGCTCAGATATACATATCAAATTCAGGAATGCAGGGGTCATGCTACCAGTGTTGATACTAATTAGCCTACACAGACAAACAAACTCTTACACATTCACAGGGGTGTTTTAATTGCTAATTGACCATTAACCCTGTTTGCAACAATATATCACTGCTCAAGTTCATGAAATTGGGCCTACTATATATACAGTGATGGAAATATGCCAAATTCTGTTTCAAAATTGTAACAGTGTGTGTGATTTGGATTTTTAACATACCTTGAACAATTTTTGAGTTATATTGCTATGATGTTTGAAGTGTGGCAGTTTATAGTGATGTCTAGCACTAAGGCATCATGCCGCAGACATGTAGCATGACATCCCACCCAGTTACATTATCTTGACAGTAGTACGACCAGTCCATACACTAACCTCTTAATGCTGAGCACCAAATGAGGCAGCTATTAATACCATTTTTATGTGTTTGGTATGACTTGGCCAGGGATCAAGAACCCCAACCTCTTGCATATGAGGTGGATGCTCTTAACACTAGGCCACTTGGAATGGTCAACACCAGTATGTAAATAGTAATTTGTTAACAAATATAGTCGGTGAATATCATTTCTAATTTATTTTTTTTTTTAATTAAAAAAAGACAGAAGTTAACAGCATTATTTTCTTTATAAAATCAGTTTAAAACTGTATGTGAACCTTTAATGGCATGTTTAGTGGGAGCAATTAAATCAAGATGAAGAGTATGGATTGAAGTCATTTGCTCCAATGTACATTTTTTTCTTTTTCCAAGTATACTAGAAATCTTTCTGACTGCAATTTTACACAAAACATTTAGAAAATAAAATTATTAAAAAGTACTTTATTATGCAATAATACAGACTTGTAATTACATGATTTTAATCTTGTTACTTCTATAAGATTAAATGATTTACAATGTATAGCCTCTGCTGTGCTTTTTTATATATCATATGGCCAAAATACACTGCATTTACCTTAATCTAAACATACATATAAGACAAGTATAAATGCAATGGGTATGAAAAGTTAGAAAAGGTCTTACATCTTGCTGTTAAAATACATGTTTTTTTTAAAAAAGTTTTAAGAACCTAATCACCAGTGGTCTGAAGATATACTGCTACTTGGAAATCAAACAGATGCTGGACTTCAGCTCATGGTAGGCACTTCCAAAAATACAGTCAAAGTCTATATGGGTCCATGGTAGGGAACATTTCTTACCATACAATCACTAGAATAGTCTCTCCATAACAATTTGATATCAACAGGTGTTACCTGACTAAAAGGCCTAAATCATTTTAACTTAAAATGAGATTTCTGCTTTGTAACAATCTCTTCTGTAGGTGGTGGTGGTATTGGAGCAAGTACATCAGATATTCACCTAGGATCATTTATGTCCAAAACAACTGGCTGGTTCATGCCAACTCTATCATCTAACCTCATTTCAATATTTTCATATTTATTTCTGGAATATACAGGTACTGTTGATCAGCTTTCTTTGGATATGCAGACCATCTCTCACTTTTTTGTTGAATGACCTTTGGTATCTGACAAGAAAATGCAAACATTTCACTGACAATGTCATTTTATATTTTTTTAATTCTCAAAAGTAAAAAAAAAAACTGCATACAATTACATGTAACAAATCATTTTGCTACAGATGAAAATGTCAAAATAGCAAATCTGTATCTTACCCATATATCATAAAAATGTTTAGATTCTTTACAGAATTTTCTAATTACATTAGACTAATTCTAACCAAAATTGGTTTTTGAAATTTATTTTAAAAAATGTCTTCTGTAAAAGATAAAATTGTACCACAAACAGATGGTTTAGGAACTTTCAGGTAAAGCATTAATATTTTAACAAAGATGAATTATTACGTTAACAAAAAAAAGTTTATTTCCATCTGTGTTTACAATCACATCTCTGTCAATATGATTGTTATAATCAAGAGCTGCCCACAGATTCCTAGTTCTGAAAGCTGATGGCTTATATGAATGTCTTTTGGAGGCATACAATAAAATCAAACTTCTGGAAATTCTCCAGTTCTGCTGTACTTCTGAAACAAACTAAAATGACTAAATAAATAAATTGATTCAGATGAAGAGAACTATTAACATTTATAAATCCCCATTAATCTGTTTCGATGAAAATGCCAATGTACAGTAGCATTATACAGGCAGAGAATAATCAACTCATTCCACCCATACTATTTTTTTTTGCTTGTCACCTGGGGGTAGGGAGCACATTTGTGGGCTAATTTTGAATATATTGAAATACATCTGTTTCCAAGAGATTTGATTAGATATACATCTAGGTGTGCTAGAAACATCATTCGGCATAAGGGTAAAAGTGGGAGTTTTTCCTTCTTCTGACCCATCATTTTCCTCCTGGCCACTTTTTACTTCCAGCCCCAATTTATCCTACTTTTGCAATTGTTCACCTGTATGTGTATAGCTCAGACCGGTGTGAATTAGATTGCAAGCAAAAAAGTAAAAAGTCCAGAAACAAAATCTGATTCCAACTATGGACATGTGTGCAAAAATCGGGCAAAGCTTGACCCCTCCCTCCCTGTACACATGCATACTTTTTATTTACACACACACCATCTGCATACATGCGATTGTCCTCCCCATTCTGTAGAACAGCCAATATTTAATCCACACAGAAAAGATCAAGGATTAACAACAATATGTATTTAATGTAACAGATAGTCCACCAATGTTGAATGTCTGGCTGCATCAAAGAAATAAGCAGCATAACTTTAAAAAGTTTGTCTATTGTCCACTAAAACTCAAACACCAACTGAACCCAGTCAAGCAGGTTACTTATTAGACAAATTACTATCGAGGTATATGTGTATGTATATTATCAGTAGACCACCCACCCCCATACACAAGCATATGCATTTGGGTAAACCCCCCTTGCCCTCTCCATGTGTATTAAATGGACAAACCATAACTATGGCCTCAGTGTGGTTTGTATTTATAATACAATGTATTCATTTTCTTTCTGTGATAACCAGTATATCTTCATTATTTCAATTATGCATTGATACTATATTTAAGATAAATTGTAAATACACAATTTTTACTTTTTTGATAATACACAGAAAAGAAAGCTTTTGTGGGAGCAACTTTCTGTTTTATACACAAATACCATCTACAAATACCAATACAATACTATACATTACTTTTAGTTTAGTTACATATATCATGCATGTATCATAATGGTTGTTTTTTTAGGATACTTAACTCAAATATTCCCTTTTATGTATGTATCACAAATATTTTTGTTAGTATACTTTCTCAAATGGGTTGATAAAACTTTTAGACTTTTCCATCAACTTCAGACAAGACTGAATCCCTTAAAATAAAATTTTGAAATGTGTAAATACTAATGTTGAACTTGGGAATCTTTAGTTTTGTATGAAAAGAAATTATCATTTATCTTTGTTATTAAGACCTGAATGATAATGCTTCAAGAAATAATAACTTATTTAAAGGGGTGACTAATTTAGTCAAAGACTATTCTCCCTTGAGGCCTTTTAACTAAAATACATACAGCATGATGAGGAACATATCAATAGCAAAAAAAAGACATATGCCAACAAACAATTTACAACAAAAATATTATTCTAAATAAAACAAACCAGATTTTAACAAAATGTACAATCTTTACCAACTGCAAACTATTAAACTAATATAGAATGATACATTTCCAGGTAAATCCTTAGATGTGCATCTACCAAAATATTTGTAAACAAGTAAATATACATACAATTTTTAAAAAATGTAGCAATACTTACACAGATGCCATATCTGATTATGATGTGGTTATATCAGACACAGCAGGAATTTGTATCCTATGAATTGTTGGCCTAGATGTAGAAGTTGTGGCCATGTCTTCTGTGACATTTTTCTGATGTTTTCCTTGCACTGCCATTTAATTCATTACCTAATATAGCAAGGGAAAATAAATGTTTTATTAGAAACAATAATATTATATACTTTACAAATAATAGTATGCATAATATATACTTGACTGTATTGCATTACTTTCATTTACAGCCATCACCATTTACATTATATATAATTTTTTTTATTTAAAAACAAAAGGAAAAAACAGAAGTGACTGCTTGCCTCTAAATAAAGTCTTATGGTTGCGAGCGAAAATGATGATCATTAATATCCCTTTGATGGCCTCAAAAATAGCAGTGTACGTACATGCGGTTTTCAGCGATATTGTTGCAGGGCTGTGACATTTTATTTCAAGCTAAATGGAATAATGCCAGTTTATATAAAATATGTCATTTTAAGAGTTTTGATAAAGAGTTAACAATACAGATATAAAATAGCGGTATAAAAACCTGACTGTTCATTGCAAAATTGAGACTCACCATGACACCAGTATCCAGCAAGAATTTGGCGACCTCTGGATTAGTTTTCAGGGTCAAAGTGGACTTCCTTTTATTCCATCGTTCATGCTGGTCACCAATACATATGCATGTGCTGCCATATTTTGCCCAAAGAGCTTTTTTTTCCCCCCTCCTTTCAGAATCTAAGTTTTGGTTTTCGATCTAGTTGTGAACACTCCATTATTTTTGTAAACACGTGTTTGCGCATGGCTAAAATTCTTAATCTTCGGGAGAGGTCAACACAGAGGTTACATGAATATAGGCGTGGCAAACAGCGAATTTTTGTCTGCAGACAATAATTCAGAATCGCGCTTTTTATCACAAAATTTCCAATACTAGCCTGATTTCGGCCTCAGAAACAGCCTGAATCGTAATTATTCATCTAATTAAGTAATCGTGAACTGAAAAAAATAAATATATAATTTCATTCGTTTCTACTTAGGTTGTATGCCTTTAAGAACAGCACAGATAATATATTTGCTATAATAAGGTGAAAACAGAGGTAAGTGAATGAATTTAAGATGGGAACAGAAAATATGTCTGTCTGTCTCTCTGCCTGTCTGCATACGTAGCTAGGTAGGTAGGTAGGTAGGTAGGAAGGAAGGTATGTATGTATGTATGTATGTATGTATGTATGTATGTATGTATGTATGTATGCCAAAAAACGCTCTGAAAATATTCTCATATATATATATATATATATATATATATATATATATATATATATATATATATAATAATAATAATAATAACTACAATACAATCACTTTAATGTTTGCGCTTCAGTTGATCTTGTTTGCTATGCGTGCAAAAGCTATAGAATCAATACCATATATTTGTGCCTGTCTGTCTGTCTGACTGTCTGTCTGTCTGCATGTATGTATGTATCCAATAAAGAATCAAGAATTATAATTATCAATCTAGTGATGTATAACAACATTAAAACATCACGAAACCATAAAATGAAATTAGAAATGAATATTTACATATGATACATAATACCAATATCAATAAAGAGTGGCCAATGCAATCTGCGTTATTTGTCGAACCATTTGCAGTCATATTAGGTCATTAATATTCGACTTATTGTATTTAAGAGGAAGTTTATGCTTCGAGTTACCTAAAACATGAAACGGTATAAGTTGAAGAAATTGTGTAAATAAAACGTTAGTAGTGAAGACTGTAATTATGACAAACTTTGTTGTCCCTTCTGACCATGTATTTTATTTTGACTGGATCGAACGTCAGTGTACAACGATGAGAGAATAGCATTATCTTTATTGAGTTATCTGTCCATATATTTGTAGATCGTCCCATTAATCCTTATGGATAGCATTCAATTAATTTTTACATATTTATTTCTCAGTCTATGTCTATTCTCATTCGCATTATAATTTCATCCGTCATGTAAATTCTGACAAATGGTTCCCTTGCGACTAGTGCCGATCATACAACTCGGGACAAAGAGCTAATAATAGATTAGTTGTCATCCTTTGAAGTGTAATATCACTCCCTATTCAAACCAGTTTAGTTACAAACAGCAGGAGGTAAAACATGATAAATGGGTGTGTGCAAACTTTGCTTTGTAAAGTAAAATGTTATTATAATAGACCTCATTTATGCTCAAACCAGTTTAGTTACAAACAGCAGGAGGTAGAACATTGTGATAAATGCCTGTGTGCAATATTTGCTTTGTAAAGTAAAATATTATTATAATAGACTGCAGTAATGGTACATTACATGCTGATTTAGCACATTAAGTGTGAACTGGTTACTATTGAGATCGTCTATGATTTAGGACACTCTTTAGAGTCATTTTCCTTATCGGCACTGCGTTATATATATATATATATATATATATATATATATATATATATATATATATACGTAATTGTACTGGGTCATATAGATATACATACGTAATTGTTTTGTGTCATACATATACATATATATATATATATATATATATATATATATATATATATATATATATATATATATATATATATATATATATATATATATATATATATACATGTAAGTAATTGTACTGGGTCATATACATACACGTACTTAATTGTACTGGGTCATATACATACACGTACTTAATTGTACTGGGTCATATACATACACGTACTTAATTGTACTGGGTCATATACATACACGTACTTAATTGTACTGGGTCATATACATACACGTACTTAATTGTACTGGGTCATATACATACACATGCATAAATGTACTGGGTGATACAGATACACCTATGTAATTGTACTGGGTCAAATAGGTGTAGGGTTTAACGCCATTGTTTAGCACACAAAGAAGTATACATTGCGGCCAGTATTAATGGTGGAAGATGTATCCGGGAAAAACACCGTAAAGAACCACCAACCCACGGGAAGCTACTGGCAAAGTGTCTCAAATAACCATATTAGCCGAATCTGAGATTCGAACCCACGCAGACAGAACTGGGTCATATAGAAAAACATACGTAATGTACTGGGTCATTTAGCAAAACATACGTAATGGTACTGGGTCATGTAGAATAACATATGTAAAGAACACGCTAGTCGCCTTCATGGAACCTCCGTCATCATGTACTGAGATAATCCTTGCCCTCCGGCTGTCAACATCCTTAGGCCCGGTCAATATCTTCAGCGTGTATGCTCTAACCATCCGCTCCATCCACGAGAAGAAAGACAAGTTTTATGAAGCTCTGGATCAGGCAAAATCTTGTATTCCGAATAACGAAGGCTTTTACTTACTAGGAGACGTCAAAGATAGAGGGGGAGCTGACCACGAGGCCTGGTCCGCCTGTCTCGGCTTTTACGGAAGAGGCAAGATCAACAAGAATGGTCAGCTACTGCTCGAGATGTGCTGCTCCCAACACTTTTTTTCCGATGTAAGAAGATCCATCAGGTGACACCCACGTTCACTCAACTGTCACCAGCTTGAACTCGTCATCACCAGGCGTGCGGAACTGGTAAGCATCCTCCTCACCGGCAGCTATAACAGTGCCGACTGCGACACGGACCATTCCCTTGTGTCAATAATGTGCGAATATTACACAAAATGCTGCACCATGCTGATATATGCCTATATGTATTAATTCCATTGCTAATGATATATGCCTCTATTAATTATTTCTATGTATGCCTATATGTATTAACTCCATTGCTAATGATATATGCCTACAGTTATAAATTCCATTGTTACTGATATATGCCTCTATTCATTAATTCCATTGCTACTGATGTATGCCTATATGTATTAATTCCATTGCTAATGATATATGCCTCTATTAATTATTTCTATGTATGCCTATATGTATTAACTCCATTGCTAATGATATATGCCTCTATTCGTTAATTCCATTGCTAATGATATATGCCTCTATTAATTATTTCTATTGCTACTGATGTATGCCTATATGTATTAGTTTCATTTCTACTGATGTATGCCTACATCAATAACTGAAATTTCCATTTCCATTTAAATTAAAGCGTGTAACTGATTTCTTTCTTATTTAACTATGCATTCGTTCACTTGGAATCATTAGCGATATTTTGACTTCTACGTTTTACAGCGTATTTTATATTTATAAATAATTGCAATATACTTCGATCTGACTGCTAAAGCACGTTACAGATCTGACGGCAATGTAAGTGTTAGATGTCGCAGTAGCATAACCAATTTAACTCCTAGCAATGCGATGGAAAGCTCCAACTCTAGGGCAATATAATGGTCTGACTGTAATATCATATAATGGTCTGAAACTAGGGCAACGGAATGGTCTGACTAATATAATATTATGGTCTGACTCTAGGGCAATGGTATGGTCTGACTAATATAATATAATTGTCTGACTGTAGTATAATATAACGGTCTGACTCTAGTGTAATGTAATGATCTTACTCTAGTGTAATGCAATGGTTTCACACTAGTATAAGAGATTGGTCTAACTGTAGAATACGCGATTGATTTGACTGTAATATAATTCAATAATATGGCTAATGTAAGAGATTAATATTACTGTAATAAGAGTGATTTGTTTGATTGCAATAGAAGTGCTTGTTTTGCTTGTAATATAAATGATATCACTGACTGTTTTACGTAAAATCTGGTATAACTGATTGATGTGATGGTAGTTTGCGTGATTTATCTGAGCCCAAAATAGGCGTTTGATTTGTCTAATCAAATAGACAATTCTAACCCTAACCCAATATAGGCGTTTGATACGTCTAATCAAATGGACAATTCTAACCCTAACCCAATATAGGTGTTTGATTTGTCTAATCAAATAGACAATTCTAACCCTAACCCAATATAGGCGTTTGATACGTCTAATCAAATGGAAAATTCTAACCCTGACCCAATATAGGCGTTTGATATGTCTAATCAAATGGACAATTCTAACCCTAACCCATATAGGCGTTTGATATGTCTAATCAAATGGACAATTCTAACCCTAACCCAATATAGGAGTTTGATTTTTCTAATAAAATGGACTATTCTTGAGTAAATGTATCTGAGTTGGCTGTAATATAAGCAAGTAAGCAACGTCTTTATATAAGCAACGTCTTTATATAAGTAACGTCTTTATATAAGTAACGTCTTTATATAAGTAACGTCTTTATATAAGTAATTGGTTGTCGGTGCCAATATAAATGTATCTGATTAATATAACATTTGATTGTCCTTAAGAAAATAATGTATCTGGCTAATATAATGATTGTTTGCAACAAAACTAATGTATCTAATATAATTATTAATTGTAACAAAAGTAATGTCTCTGACCAATATAATGATTGATTGTAACAAAAGTAATGTATCTGAAAAATTTAATGATTGACTGTCTGTAAGAAAGTAATTCATCTGATTAATATAATGATTGATAGTTTGTAATAAATACTAATACCATGATTTTATGTAATAAAAGTAATGTATCTGAGTAATATAGTTATTTATTCGACTTTAACAAAATTAATGTATCTGACTAATATAAAGATTGTCTGTAACGAAAGAAATGTATCGAACTAATTTAATTATTGACTGTCTGTAACAAAAGTAATGTATCTGAGTAATATAGTTATTTATTCGACCTTAACAAAAGTAATGTATCTGACTAATATAATGATTGACTTTCTGTAACAAAAGTAATGTATCTAACTAATTTAATGATTGATTGTCTGTATCAAAAGTAATGTATATTACTAATGTAATGTTTAACTGTCTGTAACAAAAGTCACGTATCTTACTAATTTAGTGATTGACTGTAACAAAATAATGTATCTGACTAATCTAATGATTGATTGTTTGTAACAAAAGTTATGTATCTGACTAAGCTAATGATTGACTGTTTGTAACAAAAGTAATGTATCTGACTAATGTAATGATTGACTGCTTGTAACAAAAGAAATGTATCTGACTGATCTAATGATTGATTGTTTGCAACAAAAGTAATGTATCTGACTAATGTAATGATTGACTGTAACAAAAGTAATGTATCTGACTAATGTAATGATTGACTGTTTGTAACAAAAGTAATGTATCTGACTAATGTATTGATTGACATTCTGTAACAAAAGTAATGTATCTGACTAATGTAATGATTGACTGTCTGTAACAAATGTAATGTATCTGATTATTTTAATGATTGACTGTCTGTAAACAAAAGTAATGTATCTGAGTAATACAATTATTTATTGTACCATAATAAAAGCAATGTATCTGAGTAATTGAATGATTGGCTGTCTGTACTAAAAGTACAGTATGTAACTAATATAACGATTGACTGTCTGTACCAAAAGTAATGTATGTAACTAATTTAATCATTGACTGTCTATAACAAAAGTAATGTTTGTAACTAATTGAATGATTGACAGTCTATAACAAAAGTAATGCATCTGACTAAAACAATGATTGATTGTCTGTAACAAAAGTAATGTTTCTGATTAATATTATGATTTACTGTCTGTAAGAAAAGTAATGTATCTGATTAATTTAATGATTTACTGTTTGTAACAAAAGTAATGTATCTAATTTACGTATTAACTTTCTGTACCAAAAGTATTGTATCTGACTAATACAGAGATTGATTGTCTGTAACAAAAGTAATGTATCTGATTAATTTAATGGTTTACTGTCTGTAACCTAAGTAATGTATCTGATTAATTTAATGGTTTACTGTCTGTAACAAAAGTAATGTATCTAACTAATTCAATGATTGACTGCATGTAACAAAAGTAATGTATCTAATTTAATGATTTACTGTCTGTAACAAAAGTAATGTATCTATTTTAATAATTGACTGTCTATAAGAAACGTAAAGTATCTGAATAATATAATTATTGACTGTCTGTAACAATAGTAATGTATCTGACTAATTTAATGATTGACTGTCTGTAACAAAGGCAATGTATCTAATACAATGATTGTCTGGCTGTACGAAAAAGAATGTATCTGACTAAGATAATAATTAACTTTCTGTACCAAAAGTAATGGATCTGACTAATACAATTTTTGATTGTCTGTGAAATAAGTAATGTATCTGACTTATATAATGATTGACTGTATAACAAAAGTAATGTATCTGAATTTTATAATTATTTTTTCGACCGTAACAAAAGTAATGCGTCTGACTAATATAATGATTGACTGTTAGTAAAAAAAGTAAAGTATCTGACTACTATAATTATTGAATGTCTGTATCAAATGTAATGTATCTGACTAATATATTGATTGATTGTAACAAAAGTAGTGTATCTAATGTAATGATTGATTGGCTGTAAGAAACGTAATTTATCTAATATACTAATTGATTCGACTTTAGCATAACGGATTAATTTGGCTGTAAAATATTATTTGTTTCTGACTGAAATATATATAATTGATTTGACTTTAATTTAAGTAGGTAATTGGACTAATAAAAATGTTTGAACTAACTAATACTATTAGTGGTTGATTTGTTTGTACTAAATGTAATTGGTTTGACTTTAACAGAAGTGACTCATCTGACTGTAATTTTATTTATTGATTCAATTAACTGCAATAGTAATCATCAATTCAATTGACTTCGCTATTAATAATCAATTCAATTGACTGGAATATTTATCATCAATTCAATTGACTTCGCTATTAATAATCAATTCAATTGACTGCAATATTAACCATCATTTCAACTGACTGAAATATTAATCATCAATTCAATTGACTGAAATATTAATCATCAATTCAATTGACTGAAATATTAATCGTCAATTTAATTGACTAATATTGATCATCAATTTTATTGTCTGCAATATTAATCATCAATTCAATTGATTGCAATATTAATCATCAATTGATATGATTGTAATATTAATAATCAATTTTATTGACTGTAATGCAAGTGGATGATTAGACTGTAGTACAAGTCATTAGTTTTACTGTCATATATATATGATCGATTTGACTGTAATATTGGTGATTTATCTGACTGTAATAAACGCGATGGATCTAACGATATTATAAGTGATTGATATGATTGTAATACAAGTGATGGAACTATGCAATAATATAAGTGATTGATATGAATAAAATAAAAGTGATGGATCAAACAAGAATATATGTGACTGATATGATTGCAAAAATAAATGATGGATTTAACAATACTATATGTATTGATATGATTTTTATAAATGTTATGGATCTAACATTAATAAAGGTGATTAATCTACATGTAATAAACGCACTGATTCTAACAGTAATATAAGTGATGGATATGATTATAATGAAAGTGATTAATCTAACAATAATATAAGTAATTGATATCACTATATTAAACTTAATGGATCTAAGAATATTAAAGGTTATTTTTATGATTCTAATAAAAGTGATAGATTTAACAACACTATCAATGATTGATATGGTTGTAATAAATGTGAATTATATAACAATAATATAAGTGATTGATATGATTGTAATAGAAGTGAATTATCTAAAAATGATATAAGTGATTGATATGATTGTAATACATGTGACCGCTCCGGTGGCCTAGTGGTTAGAGCGTTCGCCGCGGAAAGCGGGAGGTCGTGGGTTCGATCCCCGGCCGAGTCATACCAAAGACTTACAAAAATGGTACTAACAGCTGCCTCGCTTGACGCTCAGCATTAAGAGGTTAGTGTTAGGACTGGTCGGCCTGGTGTCAGGATAATGTGACTGGGTGGGACATCATGCTACATGTCTGCGGCATGATGCCTCAGTGCTAGACATCACTATAAACTGCCTCACAGCGGACATCGTAGCGATATGACTGAAAAATTGTTAAAGCTACGTTAAAAATCCTAATCAAACAAACAAACAAATAATACATGTGAATTATATAACAATAATATAAGTGATTGATATGATTGTAATAAAAGTGAATTATCTAACAATAATATAAGTGATTGATATGATTGTAATAAAAGTGAATTATCTAACAATAATATAAGTGATTGATATGATTGTAATAAAAGTGAATTATCTAACAATAATAAAAGTGATTGATATGATTGTAATAAAGTGAATTATATAACAATACTGTAAGTGATTGATATGATTGTAATAAAAGTGAATTATCGAACAATATTATAAGTGATTGATACGATTGTAATGGACGCGATTTATCTGACTACAATATAACTGGTTGCAATAAAAGTGACGGACCTGAGTGTGACATAAGTAATATATTTAATTTTAATGTGAGCAAACTGGTCAACATAACTGAGTGACTTTTACTGTAAAACGTGCGATTTATCCAACTGGAGTATATATGAATGAGGAGATTGTAGTACTGATTATTCATTTGATTATTGTATATGCGATTGATTCTACTGCAATGCAAAATATTGATTTGACTGGTATAGGTAATTGATTTGACTGTGGCATAGGTAATTGATTTGACTGTGGTATATACAATTTCGATTTGATTTGACTGTAGTATAAGTGACAGGTCTGACAGTAATATAATAATCGATTCGAATGCAATACAAGTGCCCGATTAACTGGTTAATATTATTACCTGATTTGCCTGTATTATACGTGACAGGTCTAACTGTAATATACGCAATTAATTTTATTATAATACTCGTAATTGATGTAACTGTAATATTTGTGATAGGTTTGACAGTAATCAATTGTTTTGACTAATATTAGTGACTGCACCGGCTGTAAAATAAGTGATTCATTTGACGGTATTATTAGTAGTTGATCTTAGCGTCAGATATGACTGACCGGACTGTATTCTAGTTGGTGTATCTGAATAGAACTAATGTAATTGATTTGTTTGCAATATTAGTAGTTAGACTGACTGCAGTATAAATGATAATGTAACTGATTGATATTTCTGATAATGTAAGTGATTGGTGTTTCTGTTAATTTAAGTGCCTGATCTACGGAGTAATGTAAGTAATTGATATGGATGGTAATGTAAGTGATTGATATGGATGATAATGTAAATAATTTATATGGCTGATAATGTAAGTGATTGATGTGTCTGATAATGTAAGGAATTGATATGTCTGATAATGTAAGTGGTTGATAAATCTGAAAATGTAAGGGATTGATATAGATGATAATGTAAGGGATTGATATAGATGATAATGTAAGTGATTGATATAGATGATAATGTAAGTGATTGATGTGTCCGGCAATGTGAGTGATTGATATAGATGATAATGTAAGTGATTGATGTGTCTGGTAATGTGAGTGATTGATATAGATGATAATGTAAGTGATTGATATGGATGACAATGTAAGTAATTGATATGGATGATAATGTAAGTGATTGTTGTGTCTGGTAATGTAAGTAATTTATATAGATGATAATGTAAGTGATTGATATAGATGATAATGTAAGTAATTGATATGGATGATAATGTAAGTGATTGTTGTGTCTGGTAATGTAAGTAATTGATATAGATGATAATGTAAGTGAATGATGTGTCTGGTAATGTGATTGATTGATATGGATGATAATGTAAGTGATTGATCTATCTGAAAATGTATATGATTTACCTGAATGATAATGTGAGGGATTGATATGGCTGGTAATGTAAGCGATTGATATGGATGGTGATGTAAGTGATTGATGTGTTTGATAATGTAAGTGATTGATCTATCAGATAATGTAAGTGATTGATGTGTATGGTAAAGTAAGTGAATGATATGGATGGTAATGTAAGTGATTGATATGGATGGCAATGTAAGTAATTGACCTGTCTGATAATGTAAGTGATTGATCTGTCTGAGAATGTAAGTGATTGATCTGTATGATAATGTAAGTGATTGATCTGTCTGATAATGTAAGTGATTCGTGTTTCTGAAAATGTAAGTGATTGATGTGTCTGATAATGTAAGAAATTGATATTTGATAGTGTAAGTGATTGATATGGACGATAATGTAAATGAATGATCTATTTGGTAATGTAAGTTATTGATCTGTCTGAGAATGTAAGTGATTGATCTTTCTGATAATGTAAGTGATTGATATTTCTGATAATGTTAGTGATTGATCTTTCTGATGATGTAAGTGATTGTCTTTCTGATAATTTAAGTGATTGATCTTTCTGATAATGTAAGTGATTGTCTTTCTGATAATTTAAGTAATTGATCTTTCTGATAATGTAAATGATTAATCTTTCTGATAATTTAAATAAATGATCTTTCAGATAATGTAAATGATTGATCTTTCTGATAATGTAAGTGATTAATCTGCTGGTAATATAGGTAATTTATCTGGCTGGTAATATACTTAAACTTTATTGTAAAAGTTTGACGGTTTGACTTATTTACTTTATTTTCTCTTGTGTCTGTTACTTAATTATAATATATCTGATCCAGTCATTTATCTACACATATCTGCATAAATACCTCAATACATACGATGTTTTCGAACTCTGAAAACGTATCACCTCAATGTTCCGAAAACATATCTTCCACAAATGTAAGTAACACTTACCATTCTTTTAAGTCTGTGTTTACTTTCATCTATTGTAACTTTATTCCTCTGTATAGCAGTACCCTGTGCACATATTTTACATGGCAATACAGCATACTACGTGGAAACTATGATTTAGGGCACTTTTTAGAGTCATTTCCCTTATCGTCTTTACGTGAGGTGAAATTTATATTTAGGGATCGACCAGTTTCTCTTTTGAAGTTTACTGAAGTAAAACAGTTTCTGCAGTATGATCCGTAAAGAAGCAACATAGATTTGAACCCTACAGCAATTTGTAGGAGGGTTATCTTTTTTAATACATATGACTACCTACGAAAATAAAAAACACAAACGCCAAATCGTGACCGAGATTATGTTACGTTAGTCTTTTACCTACCTGCACACGGAGATTTTGTCTCTCACCCCTGGTAAATTAAATCAGAACTATATCAGACTAACTGCTCTTTTTGAACCGAATATTACAAGACCTACACAATATCGTGATCGAAGATCGTGTATATTTGTCGTTATAAATCCATGTTAGGTACATTGTGGATGTGATAAAGAAGCTTTTAAATTAAATATATCTATGTCCACACTAAATACAGTTGGATGAATATTTCTCAACGTATGCGTATCGACTCCAACATACAAAACTAAAATATTAGTCATCTCTGTTTTACTCTAGGTAGTTGTGTGTATCGCTGAGTAACATAAATAACGTCTGTGTTTTTATGTCTGCCCTGAGAAAATATTCTAGCATGATTTGATTGTTTGTCCAGCATTATGTCATCGTATACTACTTAATTGTTAATCGATCCATCAAGGTCGTCTATGTCGTCATCAATGTTTATTACAAAATTAACTTCATCTCTGCCGTACTCATCCAACAACGTTTTCATTGAAGCTGCTAAGCACTTATTAATATCGTTAATCATTTACAGATGGGGTAACTAAATTCAACTTTTTCTATTCAATCCATCTCATTATCAAATTAAGCAGCAACTGCGTTTTACCAGACCCAGACCCTAACCCGCGTTCGGTACAATAAGTTACTAAATACAATATATTACTAAATCGCCTTTTCAAAGAAGTGTAGCCAAAAATAACTTTCCATTATTGTTAAGAGAGATAACTGTCAATCGAAGCTATTTCAGGTAGAACAATAATAATTGTTTATTTCATTTTAATGTCGCAAATATTAATTTATTTTATTCACATATGTGTAGTAGTATGAAATTACAGCGATACCCAAGGGAAATAACTTTATCTACTTTTGGTAGAGTAATTCAGTAGTTTCCACGCTTGTTAAAGAAAATGGCTTGAAAAGATAACGGATATAACTCTGTAGCATATCTTGCTCCGGCTCTAGTAAGGACTTGGACAAAAAGGACCTTACTTCATTTTGTCATGGTAATTGATTAATTAACCATCTGTTTGATAATTAACATCAGCGACGTAAAAAAAATTGTTCAAATTTTCAGAAGGATATTCACGGTTTCTAACTGAGAAAGAAGTCAAGGCAGAACACGCTGTTACATGTACAATATAGAAGCTATTTTTTAGATCTGTTATATAAAAGTACACATGTATTTCTTAACTTCCAAATTGTACTGGGTCTGAGTCAAATTGATACACATAAGTAATTGTACTGGGTCATATAGATAGATATATGAAATTGTACTGGGTCATATAGACACACATACGTAATTGTACTGTGTCTGAGTTATATAGATACATATACGTAATAATTATACTGGGTCATATATATATATATATATATATATATATATATATATATATATATATATATATATATATAAGTAATTGTACTGGGTCATATAGATACACATACGTAATTGTACTGGGTCATATAGATATATATATACGTAATTGTACTGGGTCATATAGATACACATACGTAATTGTACTGGGTCATATAGATACACATACGTAATTGTACTGGGTCATATAGATATATATATACGTAATTGTACTGGGTCATATAGATACACATACGTAATTGTACTGGGTCATATAGATACACATACGTAATTGTACTGGGTCATATGGATACACATACGCGATTGTACTGGGTCATATATATATATATATATATATATATATATATATATATATATATATATATATATATATATATATATATATACGCAATTGTACTGGGTCATATAGATACACATACGCAATTGTACTGGGTCATATAAATACACATACATAATTGTACTGGGTCATATATATATATATATATATATATATATATATATATATATATATATATATATATATACACGTAATTGTACTGGGACAAATAAATAGATACAAATACGCAATTGTACTGGGTCATATAGATATATATACGTAATTGTACTGGGTCATATAAATACACATATGTAATTGTACTGGGTCATATAGATACACATACGTAATTGTACTGGGCCATATAGATACACATACGTAATTTTACTGGTTCATATAGATACACATATGCAATTGTACTGGGTCATATAAATACACATACGTAATTGTACTGGGTCATATACATATATATACGTAATTGTACTGGGTCATATAGATATATATACGTAATTGTACTGGGTCATATAGATACACATACGTAATTGTACTAGGTCATATAAATACACATACGTAATTGTACTGGGTCATATAGATATATATACGTAATTGTAATGGGTCATATAGATACACATACGTAATTGTACTGGGTCATATAGATACACATACGCAATTGTACTGGGTAATATAAATACACATACGTAATTGTACTGGGTCATATAGATACACATACGTAATTGTACTAGGTCATATAAATACACATACGTAATTGTACTGGGTCATATAGATATATATACGTAATTGTAATGGGTCATATAGATACACATACGTAATTGTACTGGGTCATATAGATATATATACGTAATTGTACTGGGTAATATAAATACACATACGTAATTGTACTGGGTCATATAGATACACATACGTAATTGTACTGGATCAAAAGGTTGTAGGGTTTAACGCCATTATTCAGCACACAATGTACTATACATGGCGGCCAGTATTAATGGTGGAGGAAGAACCAGGGAAAACCCCCGTAAAGAATCACCGACCCACGAGAAACTACTGCCAAGCTTTCTCACATAACCACATTAGCCGAATCTGAGATTCGAACCCACGCAGAAAGAATTGGGTCATTTAGCAAAACATACGTAATTGTACTGTGTGAAAAACATACGTAAAAAACACGCTAGTCGCCATCATTGAACCTCCATCATTAGGTACTGAGATAATCCTTGCCCTCCGACTGTCAACATCAGTAGGCCAGGTCAACATCTTCAGCGTGTATGCTCCAACCCTCCGCTCCACCCACGAGGAGAAGGACAAGTTTAATTAACCTCTGGATCAGACAATATCCAGTATCCACAACAACGAAGGCCTTTACTTACCGGGAGACTTCAATGCTTGAGTGGGAGCTGACCATGAGGCCTGGTCTGCCTGTCTCTGCTTTTACAGAAGGGGCAAGATCAACGAGAACGGTCGGCGACTTCTGGAGATGTGCGGCTCCCGCAACTTATGTGTGACCAACACTTCTTGCAATGTAAGGTGATCCATCAAGTGTCACCCACGTTCACTTAACTGGCACCAGCTTGGCCTCGTCATCACCAGGCGTGCGGAACTGACCAGCGTCCTCCTCACCCGCAGCTTCCACAGTGCCGACTGTGACACGGACCATTCCCTTGTGGCCAGTAAGGTGCGAATATTACACAAGAAGCTGCACTATGCCAAGAAGAAGGGTCACCCTCGTATCAACACCTCATTTGAAAGCAAACCAGAGAAAACACAGCAGTTCATCATCAACGTGCAGACGCTCTCACCACCTGATGACACCATTGACTCCATGTGGTCTCATATGTGTGACTCTGTGTTCAACTCAGCCATCATAGCTTACGGGAAGAGAAAACGGGAAAATGCCGACTGCTATGAGGCAAACTGGGAGGAGATGGAGCCCGTGCTTGAGGCAAGGAGGAAATCCATCCTGGCATACAAGGCTGCACCTAGCCCAAGAACATTGGAAGCCCTCGGGACTTCAATGAACAACGCCCAGAAGACTGCCTGCCACAGTTCCAACATCTTCTGGCTTAACCATTGCAACAATATACAGACAGCGGCCAACACCGGGAGTTGCAAGAGGAATGTATGAGGGCATCAAGAAGGCGACAGATTGCCCCCTCAAAGACCCCCGTCAAGTCCAAGACAAGCGAAAACATCACAGACCAGGGGAAACAACTTCAGCGAAGGGTTGAGCACTATCTCGAGCTATATGACACAGCTCTGGATGCTATTCCAGACATGCTGCCAGTCCTAAAGGAGCTAGACACGCAGCTCACCCTGGAAGAGCTCGGAAAAGCCATAGACTGCATTGACTGTGGGAAGTCTCATGGATATGACGGCATTCCGCCTGAAGTCCTCAACAGTGGGAAACAAGCGCTGCTCCAGCCGCTACAGATACTCCTCTGCCTTTGCAGGGAAAAGGGATACATACCACATTACGTGCGTTACGCCAGCATCGGGACATTGTAAAAGAACAAGATAGACCGTATCGACTACAACAACTACTGGGGCATCTCCTTCCTCAGCGTTGTCGGAAAGGCTTTCGCACGTGTTGCCTTGGCGCGCTTGCAGATCCTAGAAAAGCTTTCTAACATATGCACATTGGCCGAATATGAGACTCAAACCCACGCCATACAGAGGTGAGGTGGCAGTGATGCTTAACGACGAGCGCTTTAGACCCCTTTAACTAGTGTTTGCAACAGGCAGTTTAATTAATAAATACAAAATATATAAACAAATCTCTTAGTAGGCTTTTAACCAGAACTTGTCTTTTTCCCAAATAATTTAATATAAATCTTAATAAACCTTCTTGGGGACTTTTAACCCATGCAAGTGCTTGTACCAAACAACATAATCTATATTAACAAATCGCTTAGAGACCTTTTAACACTATTTGTTTTGGAACTAGCTAAGGAATATTACACGGTTAGAAAAGCTTTAGGGAAACTGGAAATTCAATTAGAAATTTTTTAACTGCTCGTGATTCTGTAAGACAAAAATTACAAGAACGTTATTGTATATATATATATATATATATATATATATATATATATATATATATATATATATATATATATATATATATATATATATATATATATATATATATATATATAATTGCAAATCGCAGAGCATGCTACAAAACATTACATTACTTATGAACTGAACGGAGACAGAATTAGTACAAAGAGACCTGTGGCATAAAAGGAAGTACAGTCTGGAGAACACTTTTGAGTTGATACTCTGCACTTGGTGGCTGGGGCATGCTTTTCAAGCAACGAATGCAGGCAGTTATTGAGTTGTTCCGCTGCAGTAGGTAAGAAAGGTGTTAGGTTTGCTTGGATGTCATGCATTAGTTTGGTTCTATTTGTCACACGTAGGGATCTTTTAGTGGAAAATAATGGTGGATGGTTTGGGACTGATACGTCCAGATGGCAAATAATGCAGAGGTGATCTGACGTAAGTTCGTGGAATACAAGGGTGGATCGCAGAATAGTATAATCAGATCTATAAAGAATCCAGTCTAATCCAGTGTGTGCACCATTGTCACGTGACTCCAGACGAACATAAAATAGTTTGCATTTCACGATGACTACGACCGCATGGAGAAGAAGTCGCACAATGCCTCTTTTTGGCTCATATAAAATGTATTTTTCTTTTAATATGTGACACAATCAGCGTGCAAAAAAACTGGCGTGTTTTAATGTTGTCTGTTGGTTTTGTTTTTTAAAATGTTATTTAACATTCAAATCAAAGTTTAAACATAAGCCTGTCGTATCTGAATTCATACAACATAGCTTCAGTACAAAAAGATCGGTTCTTTTTTATATGCAGGAATTGTTCATATTTTAGTAGAAGGCGGAACACATTTATCAGCTTTACATTGTATGGTTTGTTTAATGCGATGCAATGCTAGCGGCAAAGTAAACGAAATCTGTAAGACAAAATAGGTCTGCACAATTTTTTTACTAGCTCACGATTTAGCAAGATACATTTCTGCTGATGATATTTCTATAAAGGCTTTTGTGTGATTGTGATTTTTTTTACTTAGCTTTGAAAAACTTCAGTCATATCGCTACGATGTCTGCAGTGCGGCAGTTTATAGTGTAGTCTAACACTGGGGCATTGTGACGCAGACAAATAGCATGATGTCCCACGCAGTCACATTATCCTGACACCAGGCCGACTAGTCTAACACTAACCTCTTAATGCTGAGTGCCAAGCGAGGCAGCTGTTAGCACCATTTTTGTAAGTCATTATTATGCTTCTACCGGGGATCGAACCCATGAATATATCTTTAGATTGTCGCTTTGATATTTGGCAAGTGAATAATTAGGATAAAGTGACTCAGCAAGCGTATCACACACTGTCAAAAAAAATAGTCTTACATTGTTAATTTGACAATAGCAGAAACATGTTTTCCACAAAACTCAAGATAAATAATTCTGTCAGTTCTATGCATAATTTCGCTCTCATAAGAGATACACTTTGACAGATGAATATTGCATACAAATTTTAGTTATCATTTAAAACTATTGAAAATTTAAATTTACCGTATTTGACATGAACCGAAGTAACTGGAATGTGTGTAAGCCTAGTATAAATTAAGTTAATTGTTCAACCCACAGATTGTAATTACAATAACCAGTAGTCGAAAATATTACCTTTAACCACCCTTCCAAATATCTCATCTCTATGGATTTAGTATGAACAATCGTGATGAAGAGTGCACCAAAATCATATTAACTTGATCCAATTCCAACATCATTGATGCTTGAGTGATCAGATCAAATACTACCTTCACTAACTGACGTTATTAACACTTCTCTCGCATCCGGGTAATTCCCATCATTTTTCAAAACTGCCATTATAAAGCATCTGCCTATGAAACCAACACTCGACCATAACAATTTAAAGAACTACCGATTTTCTAATCTCCCTTTAATATAACATAATCTTTAGAAAATGTTGTTCTGACCCAACTTGTATCTCATCTGAACTCAAAGATTATTTTAGCAATGTACAGTCCGCATATCGCATATTGGAAGGTGAACAGTATGACAAAAACAGATTCATTTCCATAACAAAGAATCGATGACTGCATTGATATGTTCGGAAATGTCAAGTATGTCATCATGTGTGATCTTCTAAATGGACTTTGGCAAATTCCACTAAGTAAAGTACAAAGGAAATTTTGGCATTCGTGACTCCAGATGGACTTTACCAGTTTAAAGTGATGCCGTTTGGGATGCAACGGTCGCCAAGTACTTTTCAATGTCTTATAAATATTATCTATGATATATATATGATCTAGATAATTATGATACTCATAGGGATGATGCTATCATCTACAGCCACACCGGGATGAACATTTAGCAACAATTCGGATAGTATTTGGACTGATGTCAGAAGGCTTTTGATAAGTTAAAAGCCAAAGTCAAAAGAGCACCCGTTCTCACAGCTCCAAATTTACGTCAATCATTTCAATTTTATGTTGATGCAAGTGATGATGGGATTGGATCAGTATTGATTCAATAGGACTGAGATGGTATTGATCATCCAGAGGATATTGTTCTACAAAATTGAATAAACATTAAATAAATTATTCTACAATCGAGAATGAATGTTAGGCTTTGACACTGGCATTACAATATTTTGAAGTTTACATTATTTCAGCTCCTTCATCGATTATTCTGTTTAATGACCACAACCCCCTTACTTTCATAGACAAGATGAATAAAAAAAGTCAAAGACTACTAAGGTGGAATTTATTGTTACAGTAATATAGTCTTGACTTCCGGAACATCAAGAAAACATATAAAATAATAGCAGATGCACTTTCCCGTTTATATAAATGTATTATTTTATGTCCGCTGTGTATAATTAATACAAGTTCTTACGTTTTTTCAATATCTTGAATACATTAATATATGATAACAGTATAATTTATCATAATAAACTTTCATTTGTATGGGAGGAAGTGTTAAGTATATCTGATTTAAGTTATATTTGATTTAATTTAATTCTTTGTTTGTTTGTTGAAATACATGATATTCTAATGTAATTTTGATTAGTTGATTTGGCATTTTTTCAGAAAATTCAGTTTGATCTGACTCTTTTTTATAAGCACCTATCAATGTTCAACTTAGTTCCCGACCTTGATTCAGAAATCACCGAGACAAGTAAACAACTATTTATTTTTGTTCTATTTTTGGAGTAAAATGATTGGTTTTAATCAAAGTCATACTGGGAATATGCAAAGCAGGCCGTTTTGGCGCGACCCGTTTGGCGCCGGCCGTTTTGGCACGGGCCGGTTTGGCGCCGGCCACTTTGCCGCGGAGCAATGGTTATTCCTAATGAGAGGTAAGCTTACATTAGTGGAGCAGGTAAGGACTACAATGATTATCTCAGCGATCAAAGAGATGTAGTGTATAAGTGAAATATAAAGTGAAAAATAAAAGTAAAATTATTCCAATGATTAGCCTGTGTGTTATTAAAACAACTTTAACTAAAACTATAAGTGAAACACATAAAAGTGAAAGTTCTTGACTTGTAAATTTTATTCAAATAGCAACATAGCTAAAAGGTCTGAAAGCTGATTGTTCAGTAATTATTGTGTTTAGTCCATTAGGAAATTATGAGTCAGACCACGTAGATATCAGTTAATGTTTCTTGATCTGTAGCTCTCCACAATTCTCTTGATTCGTGCGTCCGTGGCAATGTATGTCTTGCGCTTCACAGGTTGTTCATCTCCGAGAATGAAATCCAACAGCAGAGAGGGTGGACAGACCGAAACTATTTCAAACAAAATCCTAAAGGATTTCAGCAGAGAGGGTGGACAAACCGAAACTATTTCAAGCAAACCGGAACTATTTAAAGCAAATCGAAACCAATTCAGGCAGACAGAAAAGAAAAGAAATGGTTTCGGTTTGTAATGCTATTGAGACTCTGTCTCCAGACAGACCCGGCACTGATTGCGCTGTGGAGACGAATTGAAAATCCTTTAATGATTTCACAAACAGACTAATTTGTAAAACCTCACCTCGTAAATCAGTCAGATTATTGGACTGGTCAGTGAATTTAAAATTAATTCTCGTTACAGAATCATTATGACATCGCATATAGACTGGATTAGTTGGATCTTCAATGATTAGAAACCCTGGAGGAGCTGTTGGTTCAAATGAATATAAAATATATCCTTGTTGGGCTTGAGTTGATCTTTCGAGATTTATTTGGTAACTTCCTTCGATGACATCACATACTAAATTCTTTGCAATCACCGAGGATATATCTACGTTTTGAGGAGCGATATGACTACCACCACCATCTGGGTCATTATTATGTTTGAGGATGGTTGTTTGTGATTGTATTATTTTCTTCCTTGCGGTAAGCATCAGAGAAAAGTTTTCCGAGATAAGATCATTCGGGTTATACCCAGGAAATTTGAAATCGGGTAAATCAGTTTCTTTGATATTGTAACCAGTTAGGAATTTTTGTTTATCTTTATTCTTGTCATTAATTATTACTTGAATTATTCGTTTGTTGATATATTCCATGTCAGATACAAGCTGATTTAATATCCTATTGTGTTTTATGATCTCATCACGTTGTCTTGTTATATCATAGAGATGCTCCTGGAAACTCTGTCGTAATCTTTCTAGTTGTGTTTTATGTAATTGAATAATCTCGCTAAAATAATCAATGATGTTAGTTAAGTAAATGTAATTGTAATGAATGATTTAATTGTTTTTCAAAAACAAAATACCATTGCATGTTATTGTTATCAAGAAATGTAAAACTCACGGTAACTTTTCAATTTTTTATATCAGATAACTCATCTTGATATGATGAAGCAATTTTGTGGTATGATTATACATCTGTGACATAATCAGATTTATTAGGTTCTGGTATATTTTGATAAGATGCTTAAGGTGGGTTTTCAGGCCAACCCAGTATTGTCCTTATAGAACTCTGATAGATATCTACCACATACCCGGGCGAGTTTATCTCAATGGCAGATGATAACGTCGGCTCATGAACTGTTATAGCGATTTTTGATTTGTTTTCCAGTAATGGATTTTATTCTACGCTGTAATTCGTTATTGATCTGTTCATTTTGGTAAGACCCAGATGGTAGCGAAACAACGTTCCAGTCTGGAGTTCCGTCTTGTTTATTCTTATTCGCAAACACCAGGGAATTATTCGGTTGTTGACAACCGAATGGTACTGATCTAATGTTGGTCCAACTATGGTATAGTCGTAATTTTGCTAGTGCTATCTCCTTCACCGGAATCGCAGTAGGGAAATTCACACTGAATTAAGGATTTGTTGAGGTTATTGAGATCATGCTGGTTTTCACCGGGGTTGTGTTTTCCGCTATTCGTTGAAGTAGTTCTTGCGATGTTGCCATTGTTATTATACTCATGTTGTTTTTCTAATTTTGACATCGCGGAATCATAAACACGTATCATCGCTGAAAACTCGCTATCGGATATTAATGTGTCATCGAGTGACGACGATATCATCGAGGATAATTGGGAGTATGCGGTTGACACAACATGGAAATTAACTACGTCATCCTGCAGTTTACGCTGACTGCCTGATAATATTTTTTGTTATTATTGAAATAATTCCCGCGATTAGACTCGTCGCTGATATACAAATTGGAACAGCGATCGGGGCAATCATTGTCACCCAGGACAGTATTATACCAGCTCCGGTGAATACACCTGATACCGAGTACACGGTAACATCAACTGCGGTAATTCTTCGTCGGTATTTTTTAATTTTTACTTGATACTCCTCAGTGAGTGTTTTGAGTTTAGTTTGAAATTCTCTGACCTGATCATAGCGATACTGTTGTGATGTTGCCAATGATGACATTTTATATATTATAATAGATTTCAAATTGCTGGCGTTAAATTCGGCAGCGTTGAAAATCCAACGGATTTTTAATTTAGTTGTTTACTTAAATCCGCTACGAATTCCACATACCATGTTACTGAAACCCTAGCCAAGTTATTATCAGTGGATGCTATTGTGAATTGTTCAATTGTTCCCTTGTCGATGATCGTTGATATCATATTGTTGACCCCAGATGAACTCGTTGATGAAATATTAAATTGAGCCGAGGACACTAGTGTTAATCGATAAATACCTTTGACGATCGTGGTGATATTTAATATGTTATTTTGTGGTATCCACGTAAATGATCCGTGTTGGATCACGTACACGCTATTTATGATATTTTTTTGTTCGTGAGGGATTTTTATTTTTTCAAGTTTTTATATCATCCTCGGTAGATCATCCCTGATGACATCGTTGGTAGTTTTAATATCCTCGCGTAAAACTTCTATTCGACGATTAATCGCTGTTATTTCATCGAGTGTTTGTGCTAATATCAGCGAGATCTATTTTAACATCATCGGGTTTCGAATTTTTTTTACCAAAATATTTATCAATGGCGTCATCGGTCCTGTTAAAGTTTTTACGTAACATAGTAAATTGAGATACATGAGCGTCATAATCGGATTGCAACTTTGACAAATTATCCAAGGAGGTTTTTATCTACGTGAGATTCGGTGTGGTCACCAATGGATTTCCAAAGAAATCTAATAGAGGTTTGTCAATACTGTCAATTATACTTCTTTGTAATTCAGAAAATCGATCGAATTCAGTTATATGGTCGTCGTATTCATCGCGTAGTTTTCTAGATGGTTCTAAATTGTTAATTCTATCCACAATAGTTGAAATGAGAACATCTGGTTTGAGTTTACTCTGGTCGGAAAAAACCGCGATAGCATTTTCCGTTACACTGCGTTGTTTAACTAAAATATCATCAAGGGAATCATTACTAGTTTTCAATTTATCCTGATGATCTTGAAATACAACTATTTCATTGGGATCAACACTTGCGAGGTTTAACATCTCAGCTATTTCATCTTCGACTTTTTTTACATCATCGGTTGCAGATATTTCCGCGGTGGGTTTTTTCAGGTTTGATTAAAGATCTCCCCCAAACATCAATAATTATACTCTAAGATCTCTCTAAAAAGCGATTACTCGTATATTCTTGTACGGTTTTATGTGGTGGTTTTCTCGATGATGAAATAGCGTTGAGTACATTTAAATACTTCTATGCCGCATATTGGTGGGTCATTCATTTTCTGTGTTGGTAGCGTAGAATACCAGATACGAGTTTTTAAGCGGTTTATATAACGGATATATTCTTTAGGCGGCGCTAACCCATATGAATCGAAATAAACAATTGCACGCGGATCAATCGCGTATGCAACCCAGTGTGTTCCAGGTCTGTTATCGAGATTAATGATACCGGTTTCAACGCTGGTTGTTGTGTTAATTGATCTCTCATAATGACACCTCTAAAGTTTTTTATCGCTAGTATTTTAGCAGCATCGAGTAAATCAAAATTTGACATCGGCGATATCTGCGATGGAACTTTCGGTTCTCGAGTTAGTAATCTGTTCCTAGTCTCAGGCATTTTCCGCTGTACCATGAATACGGAGTTCCTGGTAATCTTAGGCCCTTTCCTGATCGTTTCTTTTTTTGTATCCCTGTCCGGTAGCTTTCTTTAGTGCCATCCCTGCCGCTGTACCAACGGCTCCTAGCGCGGAGGCTTTTGCTACCGCTGGGGCTGCTGCCCCAATCAACGCTGGTAACGCAGCAAACACTGGGAATATACCACCTGATTTTATCATGTTCTTAATTGCGGCCGCAGAGAGAGAGTGACCTGAACACCTTTTTCATCCTTGATGGCATCATTGAAATGTTTTATCGGACAAGCTGTAAGTGATAGTTTATTCTGACCGCCAGACAACTGATTGTGTTAGCGATATTGTGGTTCCACATTGTGTAGCTGATTCCGAGTGCAATTTTTAATTTGACCAGGTGTTAACGTAACACTAACATGACTATGTGACATTTTATTTATTAACATATTGATCTAATTGCTACATTACATATTTTCCACTGGTGCATCAACTACTTTCATTCGTCCACCAACACCTTCGAGTAGCATTGATTTGTTGCTGAGAATAACAGAAACTTCTCTGTACTCGGGGATAAGTGGTGGAGCAACCAGAAGAGTTACACGAGCTCGGAAATGTATGTCAACGACGGATTGTCTGGTTAGTTCAAGATGTTACAGCGAGAAGTAATAGATGGGATATAGGTTTTTAAAATCCAACTGTCCAGCCATGAAAGCAATGATTTGCCACCTGTACTCATAAATGATAGTAATCTGTTTTGTTGGTGATTGATTGAGTCATTACAGGCATCCACAGTGATAGTTTTGTTATATTAGTCTTGCCATTGTCAACATCCGGATGTGCAGGATCTGCTGGATTCCTCCAGAATCCAAATATATGATGTAGTGGAATCGCACATGGGAATAATCTTCGCTCTGCTTCCAACATTGATACGCGTGTTGCAAACCCTAAGTTGTAACGAGTATAATCATTTTTTACAATATCAAAAGCAGTACCTGGTCTAGCTTCGTATTCACCAACTGCTATTGGTTGTGGATCGCATGCAGTATCTCTTGGTGTCCTTACTTTAATATACTTATTGTTATCAGCGTAATCAGTAATATTCTTAGCAAACATCATAGATGGACCTGCCGATCTTGTATAATCATCGGATTATCTTGCCAACCCCACTATTGCTGTGGTAACATCAACATCATGTTCTATAGACTCGATTTCTCTTCCATCAATCATGTATCAAACACTCTCAAATAGCGCCATGATACCATTATTGACAAAGCCGACTTTGACACCAAGTGCATATGGCGGATCATTAGCAGCATGATTATTTGTTACAATTTTTCTCCTTCTACTTCGATAAACGCTTCAGAGGGTAGAAAGTATTTGCTGGTATCCTGAACTTGAAGTTCGATTCTTGATCGACTATTTGGTTGTACTGCATTATAGGCATAATACTGATAATCGCGTACAGAATCATTCTTGGGTACTGGGGCGTCTATATCAAATGCTGTATCAGGAGCTGATTTGAAAATATTATTATGAATTTCTTGATCTAAATCGTGACCTTGCTCGCGATTTCAAACCACTTCCCGCTATCATATTTGCAGTAATATTTCCCTGAGTGTCATACCGTGATGCTATATTCTGATCCACTGCGTTGTTTATTATTTTGCTAATACTTGCAGGCATAATTTCCGTAGATGGTAGTGGTCCTAGTGACGAAGTCATTGGTGGTTTCTTTCGCCGCCGAACTAACGCTACTAGTTTTTCTTTAGCCGCGGAAAATGCTTTCCCGGCAATATCACCAACAGCGCTAATACCTTTATCACGAATAACATCAATAGCTTTCATTGATAATTGTTTTGCGATTGATGCTATTTTGGGAGACATTCTTACAAATAACCCTGCAATGATATTGCCGATACCATCTCCATAGTACGCTCTATAAACAGGCAATCGTGAGTTTACTACATAGACCATGGTTGGTTTGTTGTGGTTGTAGTGTATTATCATCTTATTTAATGCTATTTATCTAATCGCGAAATTCAAAGAATTTTCGACGAAGTCAGCAAATTAATCACTATGGTAACCGTCTGCTAGCTCATCAATAAACTCTCGATATACACCAATATCCATGATACCACCCTCAAATAGTCGTCTGCATATATCAGCTGCCTCATTAATTACTTCCGGTGAGTTATTTCCGGCTCGTTTCCCTCCTACGAGAACTTCTAATCGTGTTATATCCTCGAGAATATTACTAGGAAAACGAACTAGATCACTACCTGAAATCCCCCTTGGAGTTCCACTTTGAGAAAATCCCTTTCCACTAGTATAACCAGTTGCACCTTGTGCATCATCATCTTAGGCTCGATTACATAGTGGTTGACCACTTCTTTTTTCTTTTATTTTTTTTTTTTATATACGAAATAAAATTATTATCTTTTGAGGTTCTAAATCCACCGTGTTTTGCCAAATAGATTTTTCTATACCAGGTGTCAAAGGTTTTTATAGTGTATTCAGCTCCATCTTTTACATATTTTTCCCTTTTTTCCTTTTACAATTTTTAACAGCAAAATCAACTAAATCATCTTCCGTGAAATCTTTAAATTTTTTCATCGCTTCTTTTGTAAATATCTCTTCAGGTGGATGTATTTTCTCTCTCGAAATTTCTTCTTTTTCTTCTTTAGTATCACCTTGTTGTTGTTCAAAATCACCCTGTTGTTGTTCAATATCACCCTGTTGTTTCTGAAGTCGTGCAGTAGCTATTATATCACCAGGATGTGTTTTTAAAGACTTTTGTGTTTGTTCAGTTTCCATTGCTATTTTTGCAAGTATAGGAAGATTGGCTGTTTTTTTTTTCTCTCGTTGTTCCTCAGGAGTATCTCCCCATATGGCTCTTTCATTGGTCGATACGACTTTTCCCGTTGCAGTGGTTATTGGTTTAAATAATTGTTCAGTTCCCGTTGTAAAATCATTTTGAAATTCTTGTCTCATTTGGAGCTTATTTCGAACGGAATCACGAACTGGAATAAACTTCTTAATCGAAGCTAATCGTTCAGGTGCTAATTTAGTCATTAGTGCTTCATTTACCATTATAAATTAGTGTACGATTTAATTTGTAAGTGAAAACTCGCCCCCAAAATTCTTTTGAATTTCACGCTGTGTTCTACTTCCGCGTAGTGATAAATCACCGAACACTATCTTACCTGTCTATAGAATTTCTGTTCCGCACCTGTATTACTCATGTATGGTCGTGTTTAGAGTGTTAATTATCATTTACTATGTTGAGGCAATCAAAGGGAAATTTTCATTTTGGCGGATAATCTATTTTATTGTTTTGATTTTCGAGTTAATTGTGCGTTTGATTTCATATTGTTTCCCCAATTCACTTTTGACCCTTTCCACAACAATGAATAACGGGACGAACTTATTGATGTCGTTTACAGAATGCAAGGGAATTATTTACTGCGTGTTGAATTCGTTTGATCAGTCCACACTCCCTTGGAAGTACATATCTATTATTCCGAGCGCTATCATCAATATCTTGAAATTCAGAAAGAATCTGATCACAATCTAATTTATCTGACAATTGAATTCCTTGATTTTTCAAATTTGAAATCTCGTTAATAATGACATTCATATTTTCGAAATTCATATATGAAATATTATATATTTAATATGAAATAATAAAAAAATTAGGGGTCAATTTTTGACCCGTTTTTTCGTATGATATGATGAATTCCATTCGCTTTAAGTTGTATTCACATTTTTTTGCGCCTAGAGATATTATGCAAGTTATATATGATTATATATGATTATATATGATGAACTCCTTTCGCTCTAAGGTGTATTCACATCTTATTGCGCCTAGAGATATTATACAAGTTATATTTAATTATTTATGATGAACTTGTTTTACTTGAAAAACCACATTTGGAACCCCTCAGGTGTCATTTACTTCGGAGGGACCCAGAGGTTACAATATAAGACTGCACATCCCCATTTGGAACCCCTCATGTGTTATTCACATCTGACCGGGCCCAGAGATACCACGAAACATAGTCTCCAAGATAAGATTTAACTCGTCAAATAACGGGTTAGAACTCCAAGAAGGTATATTTTGTGAATGGACGTCACATTTACATATATTACAAGTATATTACAATGAAATGAAATGGAATTTACAATGAAATGATATGATAATACAAGTATATACAAATAGGACAGCACAAGACAATACAACATATAACAATGGATTATAGGTAGACACATATCACATACACACACACACGGGGCTGTTCTACATTCAACCTGAAACCACTATACCCCAACAAAATCACCCGGGTTGAATACAAAAACACATTCACACCGTGTTACGGTGTGTGACGTATCGTGGTTTCACGGTTTTAATTTCAAATGGCTTACAGCCCCAATACTATAGGAGACAGCATGGTATTTAAGCTAACTAATACATGAAAACCAATGATAGAGGTGTGCGATTTTTATTCTTTCGTGTACTTAATTATGATTATTGACATGCCACCTATTTGATTCGTGTTCTCTCAAAACAAATACTTGAATTTTTCCATTGGGATCCATAGCAGTTAAGCCACAACAAAAAAGCCATTCAGTCATTGAGAAATCTCATTGAATTCCGTAACTCATATCTCTGTTTCAAAAACCGTATACAAGCCCACAGGAGTTATTCCCCTTAATGCTACAATATACAATACAAAACAGAATTCAGACATATGTAAAGTGAATTCTATGTCCGGTTCGCTTTGAAATCGCTGATCGATATGTTCGTTCTGCTACTTTTCGTACTGAGGGTTCGCAAATATCAAAATACCTACCGGCTTCAGTCTTTTATTTAAATACTCTTTCTTCGTTATTTTCGGTATTAAATGATTTTATAGGTTTCACATTTTTCGTGTGTTTACCTGTCCCTCCCGTTTGGAATTTTCACTTTGTGTTATAGCTTGAAGATTATCTAAAGAATTATTCTTAGGATTAGAATCAATATGATCGATTACAAACCCATCTTTTATCAATTTATGGAAACACTCATATGCGATTCTAAGATTAAGATGCCTTTTCCCTCCAGAATGAAATATAAGATATCCAAGATTATTAACAACACCAACTGGTTTCTTCAGTCTGCGGTGTCTGACAATACCATCACAAGATGCTTCATAATTGGTAATCACGGGATGTGGCTGAAATTCTTGGTTCATTTATATACTATAATATTATTTGTCTAATTTATTATTTGGTTTAATTATTACATAAGAAGCTATCAATGTAGTCTTGAGGTGTTCTTATGAATTTGTCAGGGACAGAGTCATTGATGGAATCTTTGATGGAGTCCTTGACTCGTTTATCATAATAGCGCTTTAGCTCTCTGTATCGCTTACCACCACAATTGAGACAGAAATGCGACTTACCCCGCACACCTACCCCACATCGTATGCAAGGTAAGGGCTCTAAGCTTCTACGACGAACGCTTTGTAAATGATATCTACATAATTCATTTCTACATGATTTGTTACAAGCGGTTACTGATCCTATCATAAGCTATTTGCAATGATTCATTATATAATAAATTTCTTATTTAAATACTTGTTTTAATTATAATATGGAGGAGTTCGAGAGATTATCGAAAATTACGACATGGAAAAATGTTGAATTCAATCTCGATAGAGTCTCCACTGATGTACCAAAGGGTCTAATAAGTGATATAAGCATGATATGTAGAATCCGTGATGGTTTTAATGAATTCAAGCGCGATGGGGCATCTCACTGTTGGTCAACATTTCGAATTGATGGTTGTGTTGATGCTACCATTAACGACGAAAGATCAGCAGTGATAATCTCACATCTTGACAAGAAAAAGATATTTTTAGAGTGAAATTCATTATCCGTTCAGAAACGGGGAATTGGATTATACGCGAGAAATTTGAACACATACTGAAAAATAAGAAAACTGTCACTGTGAGTCAGGATTCCAAACCAGGAATTCTGACTGGGATTGACAAACTGTATTACGATTGATCCTATCCTGTAACAGCAGTTGTTTATGGGATCTATCCGATAAATGATACACCGAGTATTGAAAAACTAAAACCCATGAAATTGTCAGGGAGAATAAATTGTGTAGCAGAACGAATAATAGAACATTTTCCAAATACGTTGAGTGTAAACAAATTGACGGTTCTAAGAAGCAAACAAATAAATGAATGGGGATTAACAGTGAAGGAGAGTGGAGCAACAATTCAAAATGTGTCCGCGTTAGAATGGATACTAAAATTCCCAATATCCGTAGAGACAGTAACAGGCGAGATATTATATGAACCGAAATATAAATCGAGAGGATCTCCAATCAAAATTATTGACCATAATGCACACGCTTGGACATCCTAAGTAACAATATTTCCGCGGGATAGAACAATAAAATATTACACGGGAAATTTATTTGATTTTATTTCTCAGTCAAGTAAAATCGATCCTGTGTCAGTGTGGTTACTTCACAGTTTTGAAGACGAAGAGGGTAAATTCGATCAATTTGTAAACCCCAATGGCGAAATATATCGTACTGAAGCCGTCCACAACGAGATGGAAAAACTAGCTAGTCGTTTTTCAACGGATTACGACGAACAATTATTAACAAACTGTTTTACAATACCGTCAGTTGCAGCTCATTTCACGAGAAAGAGAAATCTATGGAAACCAACACGCGCAGAATTTCTCTCAGATATCGAATCAAGCTGGATTGAATACGTCTATGGTGGATTATGGAATACAAAATATGACCCCAAAAGTATTGATATTCCTGGACAAAATGAAAAACAGATTCTCGTGTTAAATAATATTTTCTTGGTTGATATCAATGTCGTAGAAGATGCATTGCGTGCTGATAAATCCCCATGGAAGTTAGGATACGCAGCGACAATACATTCTTCTCAGGGGTTGACTATATCCGATACAATTGTTTGGATCATAGATAATCGCATCGAGTGGTCGAATTTAGTTTATCTTGCGGTGTCCAGAGTACGAAGAATAAATCAACTTCGAAGAGTTGTTTTAGATGATAATTACACTAAAATAAGTGATATTGTCAGCGATGATATTGTTACACGAACAGGGGTATCCACTTGACTGAGCGGTGTCCAAACCCTGGCGCAAATCACGCTGGAAGTCATATGTTTTCCCCAAATTTCCAAAGACTTCCATACAACTTGAGTTGTAAAATGGAAATATAGACGTGTCTGCTATATTTAATAACCTTTGCTCTAATTAATTGGTGACCTAGATGAGACAACTTGCCCAAAAGTCCATTAACCGCACCTTTGCATGGTTTTTCTTCATTATCATCCGATTTCCGAAACGCCAGCCCGTCATGCCATAGAAATTACACTAGTATTCCCTTACTAACTGGGAAATATTTAACTGCGCGACCCTAGGCCAGTCAATCCACAGAATTTCCGGCGTATCACGCTCATATACAAACGCCCATTTTCCACTATGGACACATAAACGGTACCTACCAAGTTCCAAGTTATTGATTCCATTATATAATTTACTGATTTCCAACCATAAATACTGCCATTTCAACCACAACACTTTTATACACCGCTGAATTCTAAAATGGACTATGTTACTTAAGGGACAATCATTCGGCTTGTACCTAAATTCACTAGTAACGACCCCAGAATTGTTCAAATTCACTAACACTCGGGTCTGTGACGTTTGCTCCTACTAAATGGCTAACTATTTCGGGCTAGTAATATTTCCATGGCACCGAAGACCAAATACTCACATAAATAAATCTAAGAATTGCTTAAAAACGGGATGCTGTCAAATATACATACTCCAAATTTATTACAATATAATCAGAAAAAACTATCTGGTTATAAAAAACAGTACAAAAAAAAATAACAGAAAATTTGACATTGATGCTGAATTTATAATTACGCTGAAACAACAACAGAATAATCACTGCGCGAGTTGTAATTGTATAATGCGTTGGTGTTAAAGACCCCAGCCAATTTACCTAAGACAGAATAAATAGCATTTTGGTCATACCAGAGATAATGTGATGCTGACTTGTCTTGAGTGCAACAGACAAAGATGTGCTAGTTAAGACCACGCAGCGGTAATTGAGTATCCTCGGATATCAATTGTAGTTGTTCACGAGTAAATCCTCGCTGAGGAGCAGTTTAACCCAATCTATAGACTAGCGGTCTATCCGTAGATCTCGTTATACTAGATATTTTATGTGCAGTAACACTCCATATAGGATCAGTAGCTCTTTTTTTGCCACTTTTGAGCTCTCCTGGTTCACATAAATACCTAACAGTGACATTGCCGAGTATTGGTTGTTTTGAAAAATCATTTTGCGGTTTTACGGGTATATACCTTTTATAATCGCGTTGTTAGGTTTCATATTAATTGTTCGAGTAATCTCATTATTCAGCGCAGTAATTACGCCTGGTAATCTCTTGACCGTTTACGAGATGTTTATCCTGAATAAACTCCTTCGCGTATTGATATCCAAATAACCGCTCAGCAAGTGTCCAATTAAATCGTTCAACAATTGCCTGAGCGAGATGTAGTGCAGTATGTCCTCGTCTGATGGTGACATTATGATATTTCATTGTTGATAACACTGCACCCTGAAATTCCTTGCCAGGATCAACTTGTAATAGATTTGGCCAATGCAGAGGACCTCGTCGATAAATCCTTTCAAACGCAGAAGCCACTTCAGTTGATGATTTTGTTTTTAGCGTCTATGCTTGTTTGTATCGACTCGCAACATTAACTACAGTTAGAGCGTATTTGTAAACATCATCATGCGGCAGAAATAATATATCAGCCTGATGAACCTCATTAGGTGCGCTGACATCAAAATGCGAGAAGTTAATTTGTTCAGGGGGTGGTAGATAAATTTGCCATATCGCCTGTTTGAATAACCAATCCGCTGCAGTGATATTTTTCACCTTTGCGGCGCTAGCGAGTTTACTGATTGCTGATTTACCACTCCAGTATCCTTGGGGAGTAATAAATAGATTCCATGATGTTATTAATTACCAGCACCCAACATCAATTTACTTTTCATCGCCGATTTTATCGACCATGAAGCCAATTTTTCTTTGAAAGATTTATCAGTGATAGAATTCAACGCATGAATCAATTTTACATCTGCGATATGTCGTTTTGCATATTGCTGCTTTTATAAGCAACATCATGAGCGTGACACGCCTTATCAATGGCGTTAATTGGATTCTCACCGGGTCAGGGTTGGTTTTGATCATCGAGTCTGATATCGACTCTGGTCCCGGGTCCACAATAACTATACCCTGGAAGGTGTTTTTCTCCTGGATATTTTGCCCATGATGTTACTGGGAGTTTTACTAACTTGGCTGCAAAATCACCTCCTCGTTTTGTTTGAAACATCTCCAGATTTCATAGAAACAAATCTAAATTTTTTGGTAGCACATTCTACACACTTACCAGCAAGTGCTGATCTGTTATTTTTAGTTGTAGTAGTCGTCAAATCGTTTGTGCTAGTACTCTTCTTACATTTCACACAATATAGATCCATAATTTATTTATAATAACATGAATGTAATTGATTTTTCGGCGACAAAAACACGAGAACCAGTTAAGCATCACGTAGCGCTACCAAATTCTATTCGCATGATTATAATCGGACCATCTGGAAGTGGCAAGACACAACTGCTACTTAATTTAATAACGAGATGGATGAAATGTTACAAGTTGTATATGGTAGCCCCGAATGTAGACGATCAGCGATGTTACGAGGTGTTAAAGGATTTTAACGCGAAAGCAAAATCGGAAATCGATGAGGATATTATTGAGTTTATAA
Source organism: Unio pictorum (assembly GCA_030141615.1). Classification (NCBI taxonomy): domain Eukaryota; kingdom Metazoa; phylum Mollusca; class Bivalvia; order Unionida; family Unionidae; genus Unio; species Unio pictorum. The sequence continues at coordinate 448,924 of JARLTB010000030.1, read as the reverse complement.
CCGATATCGAGGAAGCACCGACCATTGGATACACTCAAATACCAAAAGTGATCAGAGATAACTGCAATATTCTTGCTGCATTCAATTTTTGTTTGGGGGGAGGGGGCACCAGACAGATGCCCCGCCCCCCCCCCCCAATCAAAAAAATTTTAAAACGTTTATTTGTCTGTGTGTTCCCCCCGATGTTTTTTATGTTGTTTTTTATTTATTCTTTAATTCTAAAGACGAATTAATTTTCCCCATCGGGTTATAGATATATGACAAGGGGTATTTTCGATGCACTAGTGTATTTCTAAGTACTCCTTACTAGTTGGGATTTGACCTACCCACTATAGTAGGCTAATTTTCATTATGTTGACCATGGCTAGTGGTCCTTCTTATCCTGGTGTATGTTATATGTTTGGTGCTATTTGTGTGTTTGCTATAAGAGTATATTATATACCCGTATATATGTTCAGGATAGCCGTATCTTTTTTCCAAATCATTACCAGTTGTCTTATTTTGTTTATCTTCTCCAATATGGAAGATAAATTTTTTTTAATTTTTTTTTTTTGATTTAAATTGAAATATTTAAATTTTCTGTTTTTTCGAATTTGGAATAAATTGAGGTGTGTTATTTAAAAGGTTACATGAGTCTCAATTTATCTAGTTTAATATGTAATGGGTCCGTTTTCCTTGAGGCAGAAACTGTACAAATTTATTTGGCTGTACAGTTCCTGTCTCAATTTGCCCGGCCTTTAATTATTTAACTTAATAAAATTTCCAAAATTATTTTAAGTCCCTTAATTTGGGATTCATGACTATTATGGGATATAGCCATGAAAGATAAAGCTAGGATATAGTATCCAGAGAGAGAAACACTTGCTTCTATAGAGAAAATATGTAACAGAAAATGCATATATTAATTACATTAATTTTGGGTGGTGTTTTCTAAACTCTTCCACAGGCCTGCTCACTTCGCGTAGCGCCCTGTGATTTAGCCCTATGGCGTCCTCATCTATACTTCCCCCTCACAATATGTATAATATTCATTTTCATATTATAACTATAGTACTTAACGTGTATATAGTTATATATATTATATATTGTTTTATAATTTTTTTTTTATTTTTTTTATTTTTTTTTTAAATTAAAATTTTAAAATTTCAAATTTAAAATTTCAAAAATTTCAAAATTTAAAATTTAAAATTATAAAATTAAAATTTTATGTTTTCTATATTAATTTAAATTTAAATTTAAACTTTGTTCCCTGACCTTCATTAGTGGACCACATTTTATTAAGGTATCTGTAATAAAGTCTGTTATTTGTCTAATTAATTGTTTATTGAAATTTCCGTCTAGGAAGAGTAATTTACGTCCGTCATATTTGTCGACCTTCATTATTTCTTTTATTAGTTTGGTCCTTTCTTCCTTTATTTTGTCGCATTTTATAATTATGTGGTCTTTTGTGTATGGGGCCTTATTGCATAGAGGGCAGCTAACAGGGGTCCTTATTAATCTCCGTTTAATTGCCACTTCGCCTGTTAGCCAGGCGTTGTGGAGGTACGTGTACATGATACTTTGTACCTTAAACGAGTTAATGCCGGACCAATGCCTCCAAACTCTGTCCCAGTTCACAGAAGGGTGTTGTAATTGTACTTTTGGTCTATATTGAATTGAAATTGTTTCTAAAATCCAGTCATATTTTCTGTCATTTCCTAAATCCCATATTTCCTTAATGTCCCTATACTTATATAAGATTTCTTTAGTTTCCCTATATAAATGTGGTGCGGCTATTTTTTTCACTAATTTGTTGTTCATGTATATTTCTTGTTTGTTGCGCATTCCAAAGCCTAGCCAAAAAATGTATAGTGCTTCCCATGGTTTCTGTGGTGTAGCGTTTAATCTTTTAAGCCTATTTAAGATTGATTTTAGTTTTATCACAGGGGGATTGGGTAAGGCTAATCCCCCTTTTAATTTTGTCCTATATAACGTTTCCTTATTTATGTGATGTGTCTTGAAATTCCATATGTAGTCTATTATTTCATTATCTATTGTTGCTAGTGTTTTATTTTTAATGTCCACAGAGTTTATTAAATATGTCAGATTTGAATACATATATGTTTTTGCAACCTGTGAACGTTCTATTAGACTAAGCGGCTTTAGAGCCCAGATATTTATTACTTCTTTTATTTTCTTTTTGACTTTTAAGCAGTTTTCCTTTTCTTCGTTTGCCCCAAAGAAGATTCCCAGGGCTTTCACTCTATTTTTAATTAAGTGGGGCGGGGGGTAAACCTGGGTGGTTCCCCCTCCAGTTTCCTATTTTTAAAATTTCCGTTTTGTCATGATTTATTTTCGATCCCGAGGCCCTCCCAAAGGCTTCATATTCTTTATGTAAGTGATTAAAAGAATTTGGATCATTAATGAAGTTTGTACAATCATCGGCATGTTGTAGCATTTTAAATTCCTCTTTTAAGTTAGGAATTTTTAATCCTTTAATGTTAGTATTGTTTCTGACTTTTTTACTCAGAATTTCAATTGCTATTACGTATAATAGCATCGATAGTGGGCATCCTTGCCTCACTGATCTTTGTATATTAATTTTTTGGGTTTTCGCCCCATTCACTTGTACATTCGCAGTTATTTCATTGTACATTATTTTAGTCCAATTCAGGAAATTTGCTGCATTCAACGACGGAGTTGACACAGATACGCTACGAAATATTTGGCAAACTTGGTGCGGAGGTAATATATTTTATAGTCTCTTTAGAAATTTCTTTAGTCATGCTCAGTCAATTCCACATGGATTTGTAACGATAAATTTGCATGACCCAAGATCAAGATATCGTGTCGGACTTGATCAAATATTCGGTTGAAACAATTTGTCTCCACAGCGCAATCAGTGCCGGGTCTGTCTGGAGACAGAGTCTCAATAGCGTGACAAACCGAAACCATTTCTCATTTTTTTGTCTGTCATTGGTTTCGGTTTGTTTGAAATAGGTTCGGTTTGCGTGAAATAGTTTCGGTCTGTCCACCCTCTCTGCTGCTATTCCTCATAACATTTTTCGTGACCCTTCTGAATGACTAAATCGTTAATCCTTTGTGTGGACTTCGTTTACCTTATCATTGCTTTCGTTTTCAAATATGAATAACACGTTAGACATCAAAAGGTTAAATTGTTAAACCTTAAGTGTTCATGACTTACAGGACAATATACCACTAGAGTCAATTATCTTAAGCAACCTGCTTATATTGTTATTTCCTAATCCTTTTGTAAATGCCGACATGGCCTCTAATTATCTTAAGGATAATGTGTAATCTTTTGATGTTAATCCTTTTGTCGGTGCCAAAACGTCCGGCGTCTAAACGGCCTACGCCAAAACATCCAAGCGCCAAACGGCCAAAACGTCACGGACCAGGGAATACGTGACCTTAGATATTTAAACAGTCTATTTTTCGCAATTCTGGGTTTTATTAAATATCGCAGGTAGATTAATAGTGATCTTTAGCGATATATATTTATTCAGTCTGGCTTTTAAACACTTGATGTCAAGTAATTTTCTTCTGCTGTTTTCATTTTATTCTTACTGTTTATGAGAACATAAACACATACCAGTTTCCTTCTTTATTTCTTGGGTAGTTGTTTGGTTTGTTGTTTATTGCTTGTTATTCTACGGGCTTCGACAAATGTTTGTCAAGTCTGTTGTTTGTCAAGATGTATATTGATCGTCAATATATCCCATTGGCGAATTAGTCTCTCGTAGAGATATGTAATATGTAAATTTGCCATGCGACAGGACGCTGCGTTGGCTAACTGTCTTCTGTGAAATGTCAGTAGGCAGTTTTTGAAGACCCAACACTGTATATAGAGATATAGAGAAAAAAAGGACAGATTGAAAACTTATCTTCGAGACTGTGTGTTAAGAAAGTTGAAAAACACAAAAATGAATAACTTCGTTAGATCACTGAGATTTTATTGCTGTGAAAACAACATTCTTGACGGAGAATAAGGCTATAATAAAACAAATAATGACAAACATAAACTCATTAAATCTACCATGACTTTAGTGAGATTTCAACGTACACACATTTTAAAAATGTTTCAGAATATTGAACGAGACATGAAACAGCTTCATATATCATAATCAACATTGTACAATTGTTGTAATTTTGTATTTTGTCTTCAATTTATCTTATGGCCAGATTGTCAACATTGATAATCGTACATAATTTAACTTCGAGAAAGTAAAGAATCGTCCAACAATAAAATCACAGAAATCGATTTAAAATCATGCATTATAGAGATAACACAGACACAGGATATTGCTATCAAAACATGTGCTTGTTGTGCCAAACTTACAACTAGATATAAGCAATAGCTAGCATAACGAGGCTTTCGTTTTTGTGTGGTTTGAGATTCAAATTTAATTGGGTTTATATTGGTTATTATCATTATAAAACTAAAATCTTAAATTAATTTAAAAAACAAATAATTCATGAAAAAATATATGACGTCATATTGTTAAATATTTCTGCTTAATCCAAAATATATAGGTGCAGAGTTGATTGCATTTCTCGATTTCAGTCACCGGTGACATTACGTATCTTTGCTTAAAAAGAAATGTTGTGAGTTTGACACAGACACGTGATGATAATCAGATCAAACCCGTAAAAAGCACAAGGTATACATAGGACCATGCTCATATATTGTACACACCCGTAAAGGACACAAGGCATATAGATGACAATGCCCATATATTGTACACACCAGTAAGGGGCACACGGCATACAGAGGACAAAAATCATATATTGTACAATAAATAAATGGTAAAATTACAACAAAAGTTAGATTTCTTCGTGATTTAGTCATTTCTAGTCAGTATGTTTCAGTGTTATGTAAATCAGTGTCAACGAATTATGCAGTATCCAAGAAATATACAATACTGTTATATCCTATTTCGTGAATTACTGGATTTTCCAGTATATCTGTTTGGTGTAGCGGAAAGTTAAGCTTGGAATTATGCGGAAGTCGGTCAATATATATTTCTGCGTCTAGTGCTTCATATAGGACTGAAATATTAAAAACCATTTTCTGATGTCGCGTGCCACATCAGTAATATCTTGTAATGTTCGCATGTAAAAGAATGTTCTTTTTAGGGATATATTTAATCTGCACCTTTCCAGCTTGCCAGATGAATTTCATTTAAGTACTGTTTTCAATAGTCCCTTTGATGCACTGCTTAGCACAATGCAATTTTATGTACATATCCTATTTTTGATAATTGTAGAAATAAATTTATGTTGGCATCCATCTTTTTTTAGTGGATGTTTTTGAGTTCTTATATTTGTTCTTATCTTTCTAAGGCAATGTTTATAAAACTAATACATACAGGAGTGTCATATACTAATCGAACAAGTCACATAAATTCTTTTCTACTTCATTCTTTTTACATGAAATTAGGAAAAAGAATTGTGTTTTATTTATATGTAAATATATAAATAACATGAAAATTAGTTTTTCTCGTGTTAAGCACGGATATATTTCATTTTGTGGTGACTAACATTGCACTCATTCTTCGCCCATTCAATGAAATATAATCATTATTCACTGTATGCCAGTAAAAATGTCGTGTGTACAAAAAACATATATATATATATTTTAAGCATCTCTTATATATGTCATTGATTATTATAAGGTCACGAAGTACATTTAAAAGCAGACTTATAAATAATAAATGGGCAATGTGAGTAAGGAAAGATCATAAGACTGTGAAGTCGTCATACAGTTCAACAAACCCACAAAGCACTGACACAAATATTCTAATATACAAATTTTCTAGTCCAGAGTACAGAATCTCCATACTTATCAATGCGTGGACACAACTTACGTACCTACATCTACATGCAAACGTAATTTAAACTGCTACTAGAAACTTACTTGACTCTCAGTGTGGCTTTGATCAAATTGAGCGCACACGAAGAGTCTTTCTTGTCAGGACGTTTCATTCTAATGCAGGTTATTTGTTTTCTTTCACCAGAATATATTTTATTGTGCATGAAAATAGTAGTTTTCTTTTATGGACAAGAACAAGGAATAAAACAAATTTATCTAAAATATCTTCATCCATCTTTCAAAAAATCAAATGGTCGGTAGTTTATTTATCTTAATTCCTTGGTTGTACCGTAGATTTTGGCATGTGTAAATGTAAATTCGAGTATGTGTCCATCTAGTTAATTATATGCATCAATCTGTACGTTTCTTCCGACTCTTAGTGGACAAGATCATTAAATTGTCTTATTCTTAGCACAAATGTAACAATTCGAGTTGTTGCAATTTTCTCCGTACAGGTAGAAGCTTCTGGTGTGATCCAGGACACCGCACTCATTAGTAGCATTACCGTCAAAGTCTCCAGCGGTCTCAAAAAAGAGGCCAGCAACAGTTGAGATCGATTGGCCGTTTAAATCTGACCAAACACCGCTAGCCGCCTCTCTTGCTCCAATCCAGAAATCACAGGAACCAGCACCTGCAAGACGTTAAAGTTTTCTCAGCACTAATCTCATTCAATATATTGAACCATCTTTAACTCTTCGGTGAACATGATGCAGTGTGAAAATTAAATTTACAAACAAATGTCAAAAACGGATGTGCAGTGATTCAATGTTATCACTAAATTTAGATCTGAAATTTCTTAAAAGTCTGTCTGATAAGAATATTATATTAAAAGGCTTAATTCCGTTGTAAAGAGATCCATAATGAGTTCTAACGTATGCTTGAGAGATGTATAATGCCTTCTAATGTACGCTTGATAGATGTATAATGCCTTCTAATGTACGCTTGATAGATGTATAATGCCTTCTAATGTACGCTTGATAGATGTATAATGCCTTCTAATGTACGCTTGATAGATGTATAATGCTTTCTAATGTACGCTTGATAGATGTATAATGCCTTCTAATGTACGCTTGATAGATGTATAATGCCTTCTAATGTACGCTTGATAGATGTATAATGCCTTCTAATGTACGCTTGATAGATGTATAATGCCTTCTAATGTACGCTTACGATATGTATAATGTCTTGTAATGTAAGCTTACGATATGTATGATGTCTTGTAATGTAAGCTTACGATATGTATAAGGTTTTGTAATGTAAGCTTGAAAGAGATATATAATGTCTTGTAATGTAAGCTTACGATATGTATAATGTCTTGTAATGTAAGCTTACGATAAGTATAATGTCTTGTAATGTAAGCTTACGATATGTATAATGCCTTGTAATGTAAGCTTACGATATGTATAATGCCTTGTAATGTAAGCTTACGAGATATATAATGCCTTGTAATGTAAGCTAGAGAGATATGTAATGCTTTGGAATTTAAGCTTGATTGATACGCAATGATTTGTAATGTAAAATTGAGAGATACAGAATGACTTGTAATGTAAGCTTCATATATGTATAATGCCTTGTACTTTAAGGTTGAGATATATGTCATTCCTTGTAATGTAAGTTTAAAAGAGATATAATGCCTTGTAATGTAAGCTTAAGAGATGTAATGCCATGTAATATTAGCTTGTGAGATAGAATGCCTTGTAATGTAAGCTTAAGAGATATAACGCGTTGTAATGTTAGCTTAAGAGATATAATGTATTGTAATGTAAGTATCGGAGATAGATACTGCTATGAATTGTAAGATTAGAGATATGTAGTATGCTTTCTCATGTAAGTAAATGGCAACTTATGTGGACTGACTAAAGACGAATGGAATTAAATATGAATGATTATTGTCGCCGGGAATATGCCTGCAGCAGCAGCCTGTATTTTGCCTACTCGTAGCCTAGATTTAGTCTATTGACAGCGTGCAGTTTGCCTACTCGTAGCCTAGATTTAGTCTATTGAAAGCGTGCAGTTTGCCTACTCGTAGCCTAGATTTAGTCTATTGACAGCGTGCATATTATCTACTCGTAGCCTATATTTAGTCTATTGACAGCTTGCAGTGTGTCTACTCGTAGCCTATATTTAGTCTATTGACAGTGTGCATTTTGCCTTCTCGTATCTCTAGATTTATTACATTGACAGCGTGTATTTTGCTTACTCGTAATCTAGATTTAGTGTATTGACAGCATTCATTTTGCCTACTCGTATATCTTGATTTAGTCTGTTGATAGCGTGCATTTTGCATACTCGTAGCTCTTCATTTAGTCTATTGCCAGCGTGCATTTTGCCTAATCGTAACCTAGATTTTGTCTATTGACAGCATGCATATTACCTACTCGTAACCTAGATTTAGTGTATTGACAGAGTGCATTTTGCCTACTGGTATATCTAGATTAAGTTTATTGACAGCGTACATTTTGTCTTCACGTAGCCTAGATTTGACTATTGTCAGCATATGTGTACTTTACGTGCAACTTGCAATACTATTACTTAAAATATAATAGCAAACAAATTTATTCTACTTGCAGCAAATACATTTAGTCTGCTATGTTCATTAGATTTACTCACAGTATAAATATCGTTATCCATAACAAGCTGACAACGTTCGTTTGACTTACTAATAGCTTTGTCACCTTTCAGTATTCATTTAGTATATTTACAACAGATATTTAACATGTATTTAATAAACTTGCCGTATGTATTTTGTATATTTATCAAAAATATTTAACATGTATGTATTCAACTTGCCGTATGCGTTTAGTATATTTATCACAGATATTTAACATATATTTAGTAAACTAACCGTATGCATTTAGGATATTTATCACATATATTTAACATATATTTAGTAAACTTGCCGTATGCGTTTAGTATATTTATCACAGAATTTAACATATATGTATTCTATTACAATACATTTTTCTCTACGTATAGCAAATATATGGTATATGTATCACACAGAGTTAGTCTACTGCTATGTCCTTAAAGCCCACGTTGCGTCTACCTACAATATGAATGAAGTCAACTAACGTTTGGTCTGCATACAGTACATATTAAAAGTCTACCTAGATCATACATTTAGCTTACCGGTAGCGAGCACTTAGTTTTCTTATGGTACAAATACTGGAAGCGCAATCGATCTCATTATAAAAGATATATTAGACCTTGGAAACATTTCAGCTCCATACACTTGCATGCAGTAAATACAGCTCTAAATATATTGCTAATTCTTTGCTAGTGTATGAGAAAATGGTAAATTATTAGCAAGTAAATATTTGCTTAACACAATGCCATTTTCCCGTAGATTCTCTGCCTACAGCTATGCGCATATCATACGAATTTCCAATGATTTGTGTATGTATCATTACGTACATCTTATGAATGTGACATGACTTGTGGGTTTACAAAGTGTCCCGATCATATCAAAGATTCATGACTCGTGTATTTAGAGAACGCCCCAAGACACCAGTGGTTGTTTTTTTAAAATATCTTTAAGAATGCTATATTCTATGTATTCTTTCTATTTATTCTTTTATCAAACGTTTACAAAACATTTAAGAAAACAATATAGGTTTCATAGGGGGTTGGTGTTGTACATATACTCATGATATAATAAAGGATTAAATATGTTTACGGTATCTATCCAACATCTTAGCATGTCAACAAAGTCCACTGTGCTATTCTATATCGGTAACGAGAGGGCCTCTAAGTTCAAAAATTTGCAATGTCATCGTTCAGCAAACCATTTCAATTAATTATGTCAGATAAAATGCTAATCTATGGCTTGTTTCTAAATATGCTATTCCAGTTGTAAATTTATTTTGTCAGAGATAGATAGATAGATAGATAGATAGATAGATAGATAGATAGATAGATAGATAGATAGATAGATAGATAGATAGATAGATAGTAAACCTTGATTTGCGTCGGCGAGTGCTCGAACTATGTCAAAATTGACTAGGTCAGGATTCAGTAGGTCGCCGCCGTCATTCTGACATGCCGTTCGAGCATCTGCGAACGATTTTCCAGTGGTAAAGAAGCGGATACACGTGTTTGAATTCGGTGAAGTGGCTATGTAGTTGGTAGGACATTCTATGAGGAAAACAGGTTGCATATAAAACAATAATGGCGATATATATGTATTGTAAAACAACAATTATCTTGATCGATCGGAACTTTAGTTTCTTCCGAATATCCGTTTAAAAGAATGGCCCTGTTTCTTTTTTTCTTTTTTAGTTTTATCACCACCATTAAGTATTGGGGCGGTGAGCATCGCAGGTGCGAAAATGTGCTAGGGAAAGTGGCCTTGACCTTTAGTATAGGTATTAGTTGCGTCATCAATGACACTACTTATGTTTAGTTAGTTTAAAAACACTTTATCTTAAGTTATATTACACTAATTGCTTTGCATAATATGATAATGTGACCTCGATCGTTATCTTTCCAGTGCCAGGTAACATCTTTGTACGTTTTGATACATGTATGTTGAAAAGTACTCCAATGAATGCCTAAAATCACATTTATTTACCCGCGTCACGAAAAGCGTCTTTTTGTCTTTTAAATATCAATAGACTCCATTCAAAACTATAAGCAGTCCTTGGAATTGTTTTTTTTTATTGAAGCAGAATTTCACTAAGGACAATGAACACAAAGTTGTAAGAAACCACCGAAAAACGGACAGGTGGATAAGACCGATATAAACAATAACATTGAACACTATGCCACACCTTTGGTTGCATAAGAACGTAAAATGTAAACCAAATGACTCGCAAAAGTTTATCTAAAGCCACGGATAGAAATTCAAATAAAAGTGAAATTTGTCTTAAGCCACGGATGGGAATTCAAATCAAAGTGAAATCGGCATCATATGATAAGTCACGCTACTTTTTATATGTTCATTTAGCGATATATTATATTGGTGTTTGCTTTGATTCGATATTTCTTTTTAACGAAATAAAATTTTAAATAGTTTCATCAAACGTTATGCCAAGCTCTATAAAAGGACGTAACGCGAACTATTACTTTCCTTTGTTGCCAGAGATACTACAGTAAACAACTAAAATCATTTTGTAATTTAGATACGCAATCATTTCTGTATCTTCTGAGTACTGTTGTATCTACCGTATCATCCCTATGTCATAAGTTGAATATAATTAGACAGTGCGTGTAATAAATACGTCATGTCGTCAGGCAAAGGAATGTCATACTGACCGAGGTATGTGTGTCTATTTTAGGTCATTTTACTACAATGACGAGATGTTTGATAATTTTTTTATACTCATTTTCGCTATGCGATTAACAGTCGTCAGTGTTTGGGTTAGGGTTAGGGTAAACTCATTTGAAATTTAATTTATGAAACTTGTACAACAATCTTTTGCACACCACGGATCGCAAGAGATAACAAGTATTCGACTTCTTTCCTAAATTTCATTTACGATGATCAGTATAGCGGACAAACTAATAATGATTATATCTTGCGAATTGTGACAGGACGACAGTAAAAAGAGAGAATTGATAATGGTTATCGATGAAAAACAAAAATGAACGCAATAATAACATTTACTAAAGGAAAAACGAGTTACAAAACTTACTAGGTTTCCTGGAGAGAGCAGCTAAGAATATAAAAAGGATGAAGAGACCTGAAATTAAAACAGGATACATGTAGGTATAATCTCAATAGCACTTCAGCCAACCCAATGTATTGAATTCAAGAAGTGCAAAGTATAACAAACAATCCATTGGGCGCTGAATTTTATAAACAGTGGAAAAATAAAAAAGAAAAATAACTTGGAATGGAAAAAAATTATCATTTGTACCAGTATGAAAGAAAAATTTAAAGAGAGTTTACTTATCCATCGACTGATTTAACGAGTTTAAGTCCTGTATTACCATGCGGTCTCAAACTAAGAACTTTGATTTAAACTCATGTCCGTCTATCTGTCTATCTGTCTCTCTCTGTTTCTCTGTCTCTCTTTATGTATGTATGTATGTATGTATGTATGTATGTATGTATGTATGTATGTATGTATGTATGTATGTATGTGTGTGTGTGTGTGTGTGTGTGTGTGCGTGCGTGCGTGCGTGCGTGCGTGCGTGCGTGCGTGTAAATCTGAAATACAATTTTTCAATTGAATTCATTGGGTTCTTATCATATGCACCTCCATGCTTATATAATTCATATTTCAAAAGAACCTTCGTTCTATTTTCTTCTTCTTCTTCATTGTATTATTATTATTATTATTATTATTAGTAGTAGTAGTAGTAGTAGTAGTAGTGGTAGTAAATGCAGTAGGCACGAACACTGAGAAGTGTCTTTTTTGATACGTAAGTAGATACGGTTGAAATTAAAGGGTGATTAAGTAGGTAGGTATGTTCATAAACGTGTAAACCCAAGCTATCTGTCCTTGATCGTGTTAAACATATTTTTGTACTAAAACTTGATTTCTAAGAGTGAGTGTAAGTTTCATGCATTCAGACAAAGAGTCAGACACACCCACCAATGCATACATACATACATACATACATACATACATACATACATACATACATACATACATACACAAAGGACACACCATGGTAGCTGACCAAGGCTAGTCCGATGATAGGATTCAAACCGGCACCATTTTCTGAGATATATATATATATATATATATATATATATATATATATATATATATATATATATATATATATATATATATATATATATATATATATATATATAATCAAGATAATGGATGTTAGTCTTACGTCATAGAAAGCATACCAAAAATGCCACTAAATCCTCCAAAACCTCCACCGAATCCACCTTGTTGTGATAGTAATCCGTCTGCTAGAGCAGACAGAGACAGGCATAGAAACGCAACTTGTACTAGTTTCATTATTGACCTAGAAGAAAGAAAAGAATCACACGATGTTGGAAACATATATTGAACCAACGGTACTTATCATATTTAAATCTAGAACCAGTGAAGAAATTTGAGCAAGTAAACACAGTGATTATGGGATGTAAAATGTCACGATTGTTTGATAATGAGAAGTGATCATTACATAAGAAATATTTTAATAAACTGTAAATATTTGGAATTAAAATGACGTCGTGAAATTTTCTACTCAATCAATGTCAGGAATTTACTAGCTTGTATTTAAAACCACTAAAATAGCAATAGATGTTCATTCGGTAAAGGTGATGCATGTTTAAGACACATCTAGCTTTCGAAAACTGGAATTATTATACATTGGAGATGGTTCTATGTTGTTAGATATTAATTTAGTATCCATCGGGAATGTTTCTATGCTACGAGACATTGATTTGGTATATATCGGGGATGTTTCTATGCTATAAGACATTGATATGGTATACATCGGGTATGATTCTATGTTATGAGACATTGATATGGTATACATCGGGTATGATTCTATGCTATGAGACATTGATTTGGTATACATCGGGTATGGTTCTATGCTGTGAGACATTGATTTGGTATACATCGGGTATGATTCTATGCTATGAGACATTGATTTGTATACATCGCGGATGTTTCTATGCTGTGAGACATTGATTTGGTATACATCGGGTATGATTCTATGCTGTGAGACATTGATTTGGTATACATCGGGTATGTTTCTATGCTATGAGACATTGATCTGGTATACATCGGGGATGTTTCTATGCTATGAGACATTGATTTGGTATACATCGGGGATGGTTCTATGCTGTGAGAAATTGATCTGGTATACATCGGGGATGGTTCTATGCTGTGAGATATTGATCTGGTATCCATCGGGGATGGGTCTACGCTGTGAGACATAGCTTTGGCCTGTTTATGTTAGAAATTTAAGGAGAAAAAACGTAATTTTCAAAAATTAGGTTCTTTTTATGGGTCAATGGAAGGAAATGAATTAGTACCATGCGTGTGTGAGGAAACACGTTGCTAATAATAAAGACTGTTTCACACCAGTCTTATAAAATATACAGTTTGGAATATACAAAGTTGATAATCCTTAACTGGCTGACCATTAATGATGGAACACCAGTAAATAAAGTCATCTTGACGAATGCTATTTTAACTGAAATGAGATACGAAAATTATTGACTATTTAATTTTTGTGGGGATTTCACTCTGTATTTCAGCACATGATAGGCTATACATGGATGCTAGTATGTTTACTGGAGGAAGAACCCAGAAAAAGTCTTTAAAGAACCATCAACCCACAAGAAGCACCTGTATTTCTGTCTTGCATACCCCAAGATGAACACATTTATACTCAACCTACGCGTACAGAGATGGCTGTGATCTGTAAAGGCGAGCACCCTAAAACACTCCACCAACGAGGACCCCATTATTGAAGTAGGGTTATTACCCCACTATTGTAACAAGGTTAGGGTTATTACCTCACTATTGTAACAAGGTTAGGGTTATTACCCCATCGTTGTAAAAAGTATTACAATCTTGCACTTACATATAATATTCTTGAGTAAAAACATATATTATTATATTTATATCATATGGTGATAAGTAAGATAACATTTCGTTAAGTCATACTTGATCGCGATAATTAATGCAATAGTACGGCAATTAATACCATATTGTACACTGTAATATTATTATAGCTAGTTGCACAGTTTTGTAATATAATATTCTATTGTACCGTGCAATATATTATCATAGCTAGTTGTACAGTTTTAATATTATATTATATTGTACCGTGTAATATATTTAGTTAGTTGTACAGTTTTTTTTAATATAATATTATATTGAAATAGTTCTCGAAAATATCATAAGAAACCATGAATAAGCCATCAAGAATTCTAAATCATTTCTTTCACTGCATTGCAAATATCAATTACGTCATTATACGAGCTGTAAAAGTTCAAAATAAATGATTAACCGATTTCAAACAACAAATTAAATGAAAAAAATCCTCTCTAACGGTGGACACTTGAATCTCAGTCTTTAAGACAATTAAACATATTTTATAGCTCTTTCTGCATCTAACGCCAATCGCAGAGCTATAGCCGTCATAATTTGTTGCATTGAAAATATGTTTGTTTTTCTTAGTTCTCTTTTAGATTTAGCGATCCTAAACTTAAAAATGTGTTATGAATATAGTTTGTGTGTTTGTTGCCAGATTATCAATTGATAAATATTTTTCTGTTTTACTTCATGTTCATGTTGCATTTTGAAAATTTGAAAGAAGGACATATGTACTTACTTTTATTGCCACGATTAGCACGAGTCCGTCCACCGAATCGGAATGCTACCTCGCTTTCGAACAACTTCCTTATATAGGGATCCAATTTACGAGATTGTTGACATCGATTGAACTGTCACATAGTTTAATGTTCACGTTGACCACAGCAGGATTAATAATGTGTCGCAGAAGGCACATAATTAGATCTTTAAGAAAATGTCATGATCTTTCTTTGTAGGACACCATTAGGGTCAAATATTAAGGCCTACTTGAGTGTAATTTCTGTGTTTAGTGTTTTCAAACAGTGGAGTTAAGTGGAAGTACGCATATACGAATGCATACAACGGAAGGTCAGCAGGAACGAATCATATCCAGTTTCTGAAAACAGGAAATGTCAATAGTTTAATACTAAGCCATCCTCTTTTTAAACAATAAAGTTCAGTAACTTTATCATTTTGACGTTTACTAGCTGGGAAGGGAATTAATGGGCAATAAACATGGTCAAGGAGTTTTAAATCTGTTAAAAAAACTGCACTCGTTGTTTGCCTATGATGTCTTCTCTTTCGATATAAGAAAAGTTAGAATTTATACGAGCCAATGTGCTACGGATTAATAGTATAAATATTATATCTCATCACTTAGGGACATAGACATTCTCTCGTCACTCGGGTACAAAGATTCTATTTCGTCCCTCAAGGACAAAGAATCTATCTCGCCCCTCAAGGAAAAAATTCTTTATAGCTTAAATACAAGGACATACAACTAGTCCAGTTTGGCAATTGAATGTTTACTTCCTTTCATATAGATTTGCTATGCGGTCTATTGATTTGTATTTGCTTGTTTGTTTAAACATGTTATTCCAAAGAAGATCGCATGTATTTATATAAGGCAAAAGGATTGGAAACAACTTTCATATAGATTTGCTATGCGGTCTATTGATTTTTATTTGCTTGTTTGTTTAAACATGTTATTCCAAAGAAGATCGCATGTATTTATATAAGGCAAAAGGATTGGAAACAACTTTTCTAGCTTAATCGTTCCTCTCCTTTCTTAATATAAATAAGTAACAAGCGAACATGCACTCAACAGTTTTAAAGAAAAGTCAAGACAGGTGATGTACATAATGTGGAGGGTTGGTGTTTGATGTGGTATGTACAATTTTAATTGCAGTTGTAATCTGACAAAGGTAATTACATGCTTCTGCATCCTTTTGTGTTAATACTAATTTATGTTTGGCATTTTCTTTTGCAGAAAAATGTTGTTTCTGATGCGGAAATTTTTCTACCAAAGACAATAATGTTTCAGTATCAATATTAATATACCAGTATCAATATTAATATATCAGTGCCAAGAAATAATGAACCAATATCAATATGAATGCACCAGTATCAATATTAATGTTTCAGTATAAATATTTATTTTCAGTATCAATATTAATGTATCAGTATCAATATTAAAGTACCAGATTAATATTAATGTATCAGTATCGATATTAATGTATCAGTATCAATATTAAAGTACCAGAGTAATATTAATGTATCAGTATCAATATTAAAGTACCAGATTAATATTAATGTATCAGTATCAATATTAAAGTACCAGATTAATATTAATGTACCAGTATCAATATTAATGTATCAGTATCAATATTAACGTATCAGTATCAATATTAAAGTACCAGAGTAATATTAATGTACCAGTATCAATATTAAAGTACCAGATTAATATTAATGTATCAGTATCAATATTAAAGTAGCAGATTAATATTAATGTACCAGTATCAATATTAATTTATCAGTATCAATATTAACGTATCAGTATCAATATTAAATTACCAGTATCAATATTAATACTTCAGTATCGATAATAACATTTCAGTTCAAGATTAATGTACCAGTAATATTATTAAGTATTGGTATCAATATTAATGTACCTGTATCAATATTAATGTTCCAGATTAATATTAAATTATCAATATTAACATATTAGTATCAATATAAACTTATCAGTATCAATATTAATGTATTAGTATTAGCATTGATGTTTTAGTATAAATATTAATGAACCAGATCAATATTAAATTATCAGTATCAATATTAATGTACCAGTATCAATATTATTAATGTACCAGTATCAATATTAATCTACCATTAAAATATTAATGTACCAGTATCAATATTAATTCTTCAGTATCAATATTAATGTAACTATATCAATATTAATGTATCTGTATTATTATTTATGTACCTGTAACAATATAAATGTACCTGTATCAATATTAATGTAACTGTACGAATATTAATGTACCTGTATCAATATGAATGTACCTGTATCAATATTAATAGTCACTAATGATAAATATAGGTTAATGCATTTGTATGGAAATGTTAACAAGATTTTTGGTTGGAAATACTTCATGACCTTGGGAGTGCAGTATATCCAATCTGGAAAACAATTTCATATTTTCACGTACAAATGAGATAACCTTCTCATTTTGTGCTAATTTTATTATTCTATTAGGATTGATTTTTTAGTAAAATTAATAAGATTACTATTTTCTTTAAATTGTATTAAAGTAATGTTTTATTCATTTATATTAAGTAAGTTCTAAGGTGTGTTAAGATTAATTTCATTTATTTCCAAAGCACAACTATATATAAATGGAATGAAAATAGTTGCAGTGCAAGTACATTGTTGTGTGGAAAAAGCGTATAATGTTACTAAAGGCATTGTATGCTGTTTTGCTGATCCAGTAAGAACTCTCCAGCTGTTTTGTAAGAAATATATAGTTAAAAAACCCAGACAAAGTTCAAGATTATGAATTGGCGAATACATGCCATATCGCTGATTTAACTACAAGCTCATAGATCATACCAGTAAAAACACAGATTCCGTAGCCCAGACATTGACGAATATATGCTATATCGATGATGTAGTTGAAAACTCATAGATTATATCAGTAAAAATATATATTCCGTGACCCAGACACTAGCGAATTACTAATTCGGTTAATAAAAATGGAACGAACTTCTGTTAGTGACGTATATTTGAGTTTTACCTTATGTCAGATGACGTCAAATTAAGCCGGTTTTGACCGGGAGAAACTAACCCTTACCTGAAAAGAGCGGAAATATTTTCTCGTCGATGTCTTATACCCTGACACAAGATGTGTATAAATAGACCGCGCATTATAGGGTCAGGTCAGTTCCTATCGACGAGGAAATAGATCTTCGCCTCATCATTTCAGGTAAAACAATTGTATATGTCGTAGGTTCTTAAGGAATAAGTACTTTTAATGTTGAGATTTTAATAGTAACATTGTTATGTTAGCAACATTGTTCACTTAATACTTTTATTTATAATATATTCTAACGGAATGTTTAAATGTTCTAAAGAATTATTATTTAATTATATTTATGTAATTTTTATTGTAAAGGTTGAATTCGCTACCAACTTCATGTTTAGATTTAATGTTGAAATAAAGTATTCCTTAAGTAAGAAAGAATATTATCTAGCAATATATTCTAAATCAATATTCTATTTTAAAATTAGTAAAATGCATTTCTTTAAATTAATTGTTACACTAATTATGGTCATAACATTTTTATATCTTGGCTATCTTGAAATTGATCGAGAATTAACTATTTGTATAATATTCTAAAATGCAGAAGTTATACGAATAAATGAAGTTGGTAAGCTTGAAAAAGGAAAATATAATATGTATTGCATGAACTTTTATTATAAAGTTTTTAGATGTGTTTCTAGAATGTAGTCAATATATTTGTGTTGTTTAATTAAATAAAAGTCAGTTCCTATCGACGAGGAAATAGATCTTCGCCTTATCATTTCAGCTTCGATTCCGTACCTGTCCCCAAGACATTTCCATCATCGGGTGACATTCTTTATCTGGAACTCATCCTTTCTCTTCCTACTATCTTCCTGAGTTCCCAGCATGTGTTTATGAGATCGATCTATAGAACATTCCAGCCAATCATCTCTTCCTGAGTTCCCAGCATGTGTTTATGAGATCGATCTATAGAACATTCCAGCCAATCATATCTTCCTGAGTTCCCAGCATGTGTTTATGAGATCGATCTATAGAACATTCCAGCCAATCATCTCATAAAAATTCTACTTAAAGTTTAATTATATAAACAGAAATACACTACAAGAAACAAAGTAATGGAAATTGTGTCGTATTCCAAACTAAATACTCAACCACAGTCATCATTACACAACAAAACATTATTAATGCGCACTTAATTCCGCCCAGATCAATTTGAACTTAGTCGCGTGCTAGGCATAGCTTTAGAAAGAATATGGCATTTTGGTCTACTTAAAAATGAAATTTGGAGTCATGATGTGAAGGAATGCGCATTGCACCAACCTTTCCATTTGATCTGGAATGAATAGATTTCGGTATATTTGTCGATTCTACAAACCTTTATGAGTATGGACTGGATTTGTCAATTCTACATGAAATACATCGAATTGTGGCAGTGAGGGATACGCGTATTAACGTCTGCAAGTTTGTTTCTGTTCTGCCATTGAATGTTTGAAATCATAATGTGGGGAGAATATGAAGTCTTTCAATTGCAATTATCAAAACGATTCTATGAAATTTAATGTTTATTCCATTTTGAGTGCAGTAAATTTGACATAATTGCACTGGAATGTAAACGAAATTACAGTACAATGTGTATTGAACCTTGAGAACTCACGACAAGGCTCATGTAAAATTCCCAATTTGCAGAACTAAGTACATTTTGAAGAACTTCAGGATGTAAAACTAAGTATATTTTTGCCATTCTTATTATCAGCTAAAGAAGAAGACAGCTTATGCTGGTCGCATCTTTGATTAAGATGGCTGCCATCGCTTTACTGGCTTGAAGCAGCTGTTCAGTGTTTGTGCCGTGTTTCAAGATATACGTCCTTTTATCTCTCTTCGTTATTGTTTCATCATCCATTGGCTGTTCAGTTCGTATACGTTTCTTCATCTCCTTGTTTTGGACACCAGCACAATTATAATTTTTCTCATCTGTATTGCTCCACTGCTTCAACGTCCATTGTTCCTGAATAAACCGCCATCACGTGATCGCTAGTCAACCCGTTTATGGTATGATGGACCCTCATTAATTACTTTAAATGACCACTCTTTGGCTCTCCAAACTATATTTTTTGTGCTAAAGGCTAAACGAACTGGGACTACATTCATAATTACTTACATGTAAACGGAAGCGAAAAATGAAACGTTGTTTCAAAGCTGGTGAGCTTAGAAAAGGAACTAAAACAGTTATTTCCCATTTGCTTTTACCGGCACAACAATTTAAACATTCGGCCGTTAATTTAAATAATTTGTTTAAATCGTCAATATTTGTATCAACAGTCTCAGAGATACCACTGCATATTGCATTTTTAATTGCCCAATCAATATGACCACCTGAAAAGCGCACATACATAGTTAATTATATCAATGATCAGAATATCGACGTCTTTTTCACGACAGAAACATGGATTCAAACATCAGCCGTTGAGCCCAACTGCGCCGATCTAACACCCACAGTTTATCCCATCAGGTCGTTACCCCGCTACTCTTGCGAATGTGGAATTGCTGTCATCTCAAAGAATTCCGTGGCAAAATGTTTTACCCACACCACAACCTTCTATGTTTGCCACACATCGTTTTTGAACTAGTCCAAACAACACTCACACTGGAACAAAGGTCAATAATTTGTTTCGGCCTCCACGTCCCTCCTTCTAGAAGAAATAACAAGATGACTGATTCTCTCTTTTTGGAGCAGTTTCCGATTCTCCTCGAGTATGAAAATTTGATAGGTGGCAACCTGATTATTTTTGGAGATTTAAACTTTCACTTTGACTGTCCTAAAACCCTTACACATCAACACTCATAGATTCCATTCATGTTTTCAACCTCAAATAGTTAAGCGGCCCACCCTTTGTAACAGAATTGTTACCGAGAGGAGGGTGGATTAAATGAACAATACAAACACAATTTGTGAAAGAAAATATAAATTTATGTAATAAATTATAAATGAAAAAAATACAGATGTAACAACACAATAATTCATGCACTCAACCCACAATTACACTCACAACCATTCACAATACATGAACAAATTAAATAACAATACAAAAGGAATCTCAGATGTAAAGGGATCTCTTGGATTATACACAGATCCAAGAATCCTTTACGAAAGTTAAATAAATGCAAGAATGATTTACGAAAAAAAATAAACACAAACGACAAACTATCTATCGCACGATGGATTGCGATAACTAGCACGATCATATACTTGTATTCAATCAAGTTGCTAGCTTTTTATTGATATCTATGTGATCACTTGAAATATTATTGCGATCTGACATAAGCATGCAAATACAACAATGTATTAAATTATATTACAATTTCAATACACCTATGTGTCTCCCCTGTATAACCGCACGATTCAGCAACAGTTGAATCGTCTCCCAGTTTCCCCGAGAACCGAGGGTTGACCAATACTATTATCGGACGTTACCCTTCACGGATCCACCACAGTTATACGTTCAGACAGCATACAACATCTACCCGAACCAACGGTTCCTCACTCCCCTAGATGTCTACCCGGACGTTTTACAACTCTAAGACAGCTCCGACACTCGGACTTCTAGCTTTCCGGATATTTACACGTTACACAGATGTTGACGAGCAGACAGTTCGACACACAGACAGATACTTCAATTCCGTTTGCACAAATTAACGGCACAAGCACATTCAGATATTTATACAGAGATGTTCCAGAACAAACAATAGATGTCCCACAACAAATCAAACGATATCAAAGACGTTTATCAAAAGATGGTATCAGATGTGTTAACAGCTACGGTATCAACGATGTTATTAGCAGCTACGGTATAAACGATGCTATTAGCAGCTACGGTATCAACGATGTTATTAGCAGCTACGGTATCAGAAACAATGTAACAACTATGTTAGCAGTTACGGTATCAGAGACGGTATCAACGATGTTATTAGATGCGCTATCAGTGATGAACTTCTACGGTATCAACGACGGAATCAGATGTTATCAACGACGGAATCAATGATTGTCAGATGTTATCAGATCTACGGAATCAACGATGTTATTAGATCTCCGGAATCAACTATAATAAACAAAACCAGACTAATAATAGTGGTCTCAAAAATAATCTAAGCCGTAGATTACGATATTGTATTTAAAGTCTAAAAGTGACTAGTAATTCCAAATATTCCACGTTTATTGCAATAAAGGCATCATTATACGAAATGATAATCTGAATAAAATTCACAATAAAACGAAATGTAAATTTAACACTCACCCCTTTGGCTGGAGATTTGCAAGACGAGGTTATCTATCCTTTGATTAGATATTTTAGTTCCCGTAAATAATAATGAGAAATCCATCGCCTTATATACTCTCAATAGGTGAACATAAATCACAACGAGCTTATTGTGCACCACGTGAAACTAAAGTTCCGGATTCCATGTAAATTAACATCAAGCCCATGCAAATCGCTACACGCCGCTTACCCTGGAGAAAAGCACTTAATCACCCCAGGTAATGCGTGTACGACGAAATCAAGAAAATGGTGAGTTTCGTTTACAATTCAAGAACAACAAAAATCAGTTCAAATTTTCGCCTAATTCTGTGACAATACCTCCCCCCTAAGAATAAAAATGTACACATTTTTAAAACTAACACAGAATAGAAGAAAAATAACTACTGATGATATCTTACAACATTTACACTGGTTATACTACAAACTGAATTTTATTACTGGGCAAATTCATACAAATTTCCCATCATGCCCTACTCAAGTAGTCTGCGCCTATATTTTCAACTCCCCTTATTGACATTGTCGCTCTGTCTCTTGATATACAGCTTGAGCATGTTCGCATGGAATGTTTTTACACTACCGTCCATGTCAATTTTATAGTCCATGTCACCTTTTACTTCTTTAACTTCATATGGACCTTTCCACTGGACTAATAACTTATTCGAACTCGTTGGAAGAAGCAATAGAACCTGATCTCCCACAAGAAATTTCCTATTACGCGCTCTGCGGTTGTAATACTTGGCATATCTGCGCCCCGATTTAATCAATTCGTCACGTGCCATCTGGCATGTACTCTCAAGCTTATTTCTTAGATCTAACACGTACTGGTAAGTCGTTTTTATTTCCTCGTTCGCGACATCACCAGTCCATAGTTCGCGTAGTATCCGCATCGGGCCTCGAACTGTCCTACCATACAACAGTTCGAAGGGTGAAAACCCTAAACTTTCCTGCGGTACTTCACGGTACGCGAACAGAACAGCGTTTAAATAACGGTCCCAGTCTTGCGGACGTTCCGCGCACATCTTTCGCAGCATGCATTTCAGGGTACCATTAAACTTCTCTACCAGTCCATTGCACATCGGATGGTATGGGGTAGTGTTCAGCTGTTTGATGGATAACAGCCTACTTATTTCACCCATGAGGTCAGAGGTGAATTGGGCACCACAATCAGTGAGGATTTCCTCTGGCACCCCTACCCTACTGAAGATATCAACTAATGCTTCAGCTACCCTTTCCGTTTCAATAGTTGGTAACGCTACGGCTTCAGGGTATCTGGTTGCGTAGTCAACCAGAGTAAGTATATACCGATTCTTTCTTTCGGTAACCGGGTGTATTGGTCCTACAATATCTACTGCCACTCTTTTAAACGGTGTATCTATTAATGGCATCTGTCCCAAGGGCACCCTTGTGACCCTTCCCTTACAGACGGTTTTCTGACATACGTCGCACGACCTACAGAACCGTGTGACATCGCCATTAACACCTGGCCAGTAGAATTCAGCGACTACCCTGCTAGTGGTCTTAGCCTTACCTAGGTGTCCTGCCATGCTTGACTCATGCGCCACCCTAAGTACTTGAGATCTATATCTCTTGGGTACGACCACTTGCCAATACTTCTTACCCTCCCGAGCGCTAAACTCCCTATGAATTAATCCGTTCTTGCGAACGAATCTCGAGCTACCCCCACGCTTGCAATGTTTAATCGCGCCGGACGTGATTTTCTCAACAATTGTTCTGATGGATTCATCATGTTCTTGCTCTTGTTTGAAATCATCACGCGAAATTCCTGAGATCGATTCAGGGACTATTAATTTATGAAACGCGGTTTTCTCTCGCCGTGTTTGCGCTCGCGTTTCGACTGCCTGGGCCAAAGGTATTTTAAAATCGGCCATGGTTGGAAGACGGGAACCTTCAACATTACCGATCGTCAGATCGTAAATAGGATTGTCCATACAAAGGGCATCAACAGTTCCCGTTAAGAAAGGTGTTTGTACTGTGATCCTTGCTACGGGAATGCGACCCATCGTCTGATCAAGTAACATACATGGGGATTCCCACCCGAGCATTTGGTTATCTTGCACGAGACTACGTTTGATCACTACGCCCGTACAACCAGTGTCACGCAATACCACGACTTCTCGACCGTTGACAAACCCTCTCGCGGTTGGTACACGCGCTTCAGGAAATAAACACGTGCCAAGCGAATGAATACAAGGTTCTACCTGTACGATGTTATCAGTTATACCTTTACTTTGTATAGCCACTGCTACCTTATGTACAAGTGCCTTTCTTTTAGGACAGTCTTTTTGAACATGACCCAATGCATTACACAAGAAACACCGCACACGCTGAAAAACTGGATTCCCAACTGACCTTTTTACCTCAGCTGATTTTACAGGCTCCCTAGGCATAGGTCTTACAGACTGGTTTCCAGACTTAAAATCTTTTAAAACCACGTTCTGGGTTCCCCCATGAGCTTCGGCAAATAAATCGGCTTGCTTAGCCATATCTTTTACGTTTGTGAAGACTTTCTCCTTCAGAAATTGATCTAATTCTCGCCCAACTGTATTAAATAATTGATCTCTGAGCAAGAAATCAGTCAACCCTTCAAACGTCTTCACCGATTTGCCGCATTCAATCCACCGCTCAAAATAGTTCGCAATTCTGACGGTGAACTGACCAAAGGTTTCTCCCTTATCGGGCTTGCTATACCTGAACTTTTTTCGAAAACCTTGTTCAGTGAACTCGTACCTTTTGAGAAGTGCTTCCTTTAGGACGTCGTACTTAAACACATCGTCCCTAGGAAGTCGCGAGTATACATCCAGTGCTTTACCTTTTAATAAAGCACTCAGATGCAGCGCCCAGTCATTTTGACTCCACTTCTGGTTTTCGGCATACCGCTCAAACCGATGAAGATAACTATCTATGTTATCTTTTTCATCGTCAAAGGGAGGTAATTTGGGGCCCCTTAATTTGTTAGTGGCAGAATCGTGTTCTCTTCCAGATGTCGCTAATTCTACCTTACGCTCATGATCCCGTTGCTTTGCTTTTTCATCTAACTCTATTCGCTTTTGCTCCGCTTCCATTTCCCATCCTATCCTATCCTTTTCGGCCTGCTTCTCTAATTCTATCTTTTCCCTTTCGGCCTGCTTCTCTAATTCTATCTTTTCCCTCTCGGCCTGCTTCTCTAATTCTATCTTTTCCCTCTCGAATTCTATCTTTTCCCTTTGGGCCTGCTTCTCTAATTCTATCTTATCCTTCTCAAATTCTATCTTTTCCCTTTGGGCCTGCTTCTCTAATTCTATCTTATCCTTCTCAAATTCTATCTTTTCCCTCTCAAAGGCCCATTTCCTATCATCAGATTCCCTTTCTAATTCCCGTTTCCTTTCATCAGATTCCCTTTCTAATTCCCTCGACCTAACCCTTTCTTCCCTTTCCCGGGCTTGTTCTTCTTGAATAAATTTCCTTAGACTTTCACCTTCATAACCGAATTCTTTGCCTAAGGCAACCAAGTCCTTAAGGGATGACATGACAAATGTAATACGAATATAGATAGGTAACCAAACCAATGTTTTAAACACGTTTATACTGGACACACGGACCTAGGTAAACTAAACAAAAATAAACTCCAACTAGAGTATTATCTTAACAGAAGGTCACGCTCGAATATAAACATTAAATGTATACCTTCACAAAAATGATTGATAGTTCACTTAATCCAACGATCCCACTTCTGACACCATTGTAACAGAATTGTTACCGAGAGGAGGGTGGATTAAATGAACAATACAAACACAATTTGTGAAAGAAAATATAAATTTATGTAATAAATTATAAATGAACAAAATACAGATGTAACAACACAATAATTCATGCACTCAACCCACAATTACACTCACAACCATTCACAATACATGAACAAATTAAATAACAATACAAAAGGAATCTCAGATGTAAAGGGATCTCTTGGATTATACACAGATCCAAGAATCCTTTACGAAAGTTAAATAAATGCAAGAATGATTTACGAAAAAAAATAAACACAAACGACAAACTATCTATCGCACGATGGATTGCGATAACTAGCACGATCATATACTTGTATTCAATCAAGTTGCTAGCTTTTTATTGATATCTATGTGATCACTTGAAATATTATTGCGATCTGACATAAGCATGCAAATACAACAATGTATTAAATTATATTACAATTTCAATACACCTATGTGTCTCCCCTGTATAACCGCACGATTCAGCAACAGTTGAATCGTCTCCCAGTTTCCCCGAGAACCGAGGGTTGACCAATACTATTATCGGACGTTACCCTTCACGGATCCACCACAGTTATACGTTCAGACAGCATACAACATCTACCCGAACCAACGGTTCCTCACTCCCCTAGATGTCTACCCGGACGTTTTACAACTCTAAGACAGCTCCGACACTCGGACTTCTAGCTTTCCGGATATTTACACGTTACACAGATGTTGACGAACAGACAGTTCGACACACAGACAGATACTTCAATTCCGTTTGCACAAATTAACGGCACAAGCACATTCAGATATTTATACAGAGATGTTCCAGAACAAACAATAGATGTCCCACAACAAATCAAACGATATCAAAGACGTTTATCAAAAGATGGTATCAGATGTGTTAACAGCTACGGTATCAACGATGTTATTAGCAGCTACGGTATAAACGATGCTATTAGCAGCTACGGTATCAACGATGTTATTAGCAGCTACGGTATCAGAAACAATGTAACAACTATGTTAGCAGTTACGGTATCAGAGACGGTATCAACGATGTTATTAGATGCGCTATCAGTGATGAACTTCTACGGTATCAACGACGGAATCAGATGTTATCAACGACGGAATCAATGATTGTCAGATGTTATCAGATCTACGGAATCAACGATGTTATTAGATCTCCGGAATCAACTATAATAAACAAAACCAGACTAATAATAGTGGTCTCAAAAATAATCTAAGCCGTAGATTACGATATTGTATTTAAAGTCTAAAAGTGACTAGTAATTCCAAATATTCCACGTTTATTGCAATAAAGGCATCATTATACGAAATGATAATCTGAATAAAATTCACAATAAAACGAAATGTAAATTTAACACTCACCCCTTTGGCTGGAGATTTGCAAGACGAGGTTATCTATCCTTTGATTAGATATTTTAGTTCCCGTAAATAATAATGAGAAATCCATCGCCTTATATACTCTCAATAGGTGAACATAAATCACAACGAGCTTATTGTGCACCACGTGAAACTAAAGTTCCGGATTCCATGTAAATTAACATCAAGCCCATGCAAATCGCTACACGCCGCTTACCCTGGATAAAAGCACTTAATCACCCCAGGTAATGCGTGTACGACGAAATCAAGAAAATGGTGAGTTTCGTTTACAATTCAAGAACAACAAAAATCAGTTCAAATTTTCGCCTAATTCTGTGACACCCTTAAACAAGTCATATAGTAGACTGGATTCTTCATAGACCGGATAATCTAAGTATACGGTCCACCCTTGCATTCTACGAATTTGCTACAGATCATATATGCATTATATGCCATCTGGACGTATCAGTCACTACCCCTCAAACTTCATTTACTACGGAGAGAAAGCTCCGTATGATGAATAAAAACAAACTAATGCATGACATCCAAGCAAACATGACAAATTGCTTACAGCAGAACAACTCAGTCACTGTCTGCGTTCATTGTTTTAAAAACATGCCCCAGCCACTAAGCGCAGAGTATCAATTCATAAGTGTTCTCATTATTACCACTATGAAAACAAATTTATATGGAGAACGCTCTTTTGCATACCAGGGCTCAGCAACTTGGAACGAATTTCCCATTGAAATTAGGCACAAAACACAGTTTTCCTATTTAAAGAGAGCTCTAAAATCTAAAGTTATAATCATGCCTTGTCAATTGCTTGTTATTTGTAGTTACACGTGGAATGTAGCAAAGCAGCTTGTAGTGGCAGTTCTTTAGAAACATCTGCTATAGTTCATTCAGTTAATCAACCAAATGAGTGCAATATGAAGAGCGCGTAAGTTCAATATCGTAAAATACTGAACGATTAAGACAATGTATAGTTAGAAGATAACAAAAAATGAGCACATAATTACAATTTTGCTATTAAAAGTCTGCATTCAAAATGAAAATCATCGTGATGGTGTTGTGTGCGCTATCGTTTTGACGTCATTAGGTTATAGGGGTTATTAATTTGATGTCATCGCTCCTGTGGTCGATTGATACAAAAATGACATTAATTGCTGCCTCGCTTGGCGATCAACATTAGGAGGTTAGTGTTAGGACTGGTTGGCCTGGTGTCAGGATAATGCGACTGGGTGAGACACCATGCTCCATGTCTGCGGCATGATGCCCCAGTGCTAAGCATCACTATAAACTGCCTCACTGCAGTTATCGTAGCAATAAGACTAAAAAAGTGTGACAGCTACGTTAACAATCTTAATCTCTCTCTCTCTCTCTCTCTCTCACTCGCTCACACACACACACACACACACACACACAAAATTTGATGTAAAGTACGTGTTACTTGCATTATCCGTGTGACACTTAATACTAAATTATCTTATACGTTTTATATGACGCCTAAAAAAAATTAGGTTGTACGGTTATGAAATTCATTCCTACAAATGTTATGAGGCTTATCGATTTGATGCCTAGATATTGTATTCCGATTGATGCCTAGATATATTATTCGGATTGATGCCTATATATTTTAATTGGAATGATGCCTAGATATTTATTCGGATTGTTGCCTATATATTTTATTCTAAATGATGCCTATATATGTTATTTGGAATTATTCTATATTTTTAGTCGGATTGATGCCTAGATATTTTATTCAGATTGATGCCTAAGTATTTTGCTGTTTAGGAAGTTTTGTTTCTAAACTAAAGCATTTTCTCTTGTTTAATCATTATTTTTGTATGTCCTTTATCTATGTATTGCATACAGCAATTGCAAGTCAATTTACTTTGATACAAGTGCTATGTATAATTTTTACGTTAACCTTCTATCGATCTCACCGCGACAAATAATAAACTAAACTAAATTGTTTATAATTACTGATATTTTGTATGGAATGGGATGGGACTCAAAGATAACGGATTATGCTTTTTCACGGTATTTTGGTCAATTCCAAAGAAATAAAAATATGAAGATGATTATGAGATGCAGTGATTTTCTCCGTGATAATTCTATCCCTAACCCTAACATCCTTATCAGATGCAGTGTTTTCCTCCGTGATAACCCTAACCCTAACTTCCTTATCAGATCCGATGATTTCCTCCATGATTATTCTAACCCTAACTCTAACATCCTTATCAGATGCGACGATAATCCAAACCTAACCTTAAATTCATACCCATTTAAGACGATAATCCAAACCTAACCTTAAATTCATACCCATTTACGACGATAATCCAAACCTAACCTTAAATTCATACCCATTTACGACGATAATCCAAACCTAACCTTAAATTCATACCCATTTACGACGATAATCCAAACCTAACCTTAAATTCATACCCATTTACGACGATAATCCAAACCTAACCTTAAATTCATACCCATTTACGACGATAATCCAAACTTAACCTTAAATTCATACCCATTTACAAGCAGTAGTAGTTTCGATAATGAAAATGAAATATGAACACCTGACAGTCAAGCAAATTATATTTAGATATTTCAGAAACGTTTTCTGATTAGGCTAAATGCCATCATCCAGAACTGAATGCCTTTTAAGTCACGATTATAGTTGAAACTGAGACAAAAAATGAATGACGGGAAGAAAGGGAATTGAAATTTAGCTTCAAAGAATTAGGGCTGGCAAGTGAAAAACAATTCTCCATTTTACACGCATGTTCAGGTTGTGATTATTTCTAAGAATTTAAATCAGACCTGTTATAATAAGATTTGAAGTCCTTATCTCTTTCTACGTATACTCAGTGTCAGAAGAAAGGATTTATTATTGTTACAAACTGAAAAATAAGCAACAAAATCGAAACACACCTATTCCAAATGTTATTACTTCTAGGAGGTCAAGGTCACAGTCATATATTGAAAGCAATACATTTATTGGGTCAAATAATCCCCAAACTGATTATAAATAGAGGAATTAGGAACTGTCACAGAATTGTAACCAAGTGGGTATTGGATTAAATGAATAACTCAACACATTGTGTGAAAGATGAAAATGTATTAACTTAATTAGTAAAGAAAATGTATGATGTAAAAATACAATGATTCTCATACACTCTCAATATCTAATTGATCCAATCGCTCTATACGAACATTCACTTATTGAAAAGAAACCAATAATATATCTCTGACATACAGCTTTACGAAACCTCAGTTTCAAATAATAGTACATATTAAGATATTTATATAGTTTCACGTGAAGACAAGGCTTGGTATTCAAACAATCTAAAGTTTTCAAATACGTTAAAAATGTTCTGCACTGTCAGTAAGACTCACAAAGCTCCTGGAATTCAATTAAGGTTCAAAAATAATATCATGAAATTACAAATATACCAATTTAAACAACAATTGGAATAAACATATGCTTCTTGATCCTTGTACAGTAGCACGATTCATCCACCAATAAACCGCACAGTTTCACCACGTTCCTCGGGTTGACCCACTCTTTTTTTATCGGCCGCTCACCCTTTTCATGGATCCACTACATGTACAGTCAGTCATACGTATACACGTACATACATCATACAGCACCCTTGTCTTAGCTACGTCTAAAGTCGTGATTCCACCACATGTATGCACACACACACACACACACACACACACACACACACACACACACACACACACACACACACACACACACACACACACACACACACACACACACACACACACACACACACACACACACACACACACACACACACACACACACACACACACATACATACATACATACATACATACATACATACATACATACATACATACATACATACATATATACATACAACCTCGTAACCACGTAACCTCGTAACGTCGTAACCACGTAACCTCGTTACCACCACGTAACCACCTCGTAAGCTACAATACCACCAAACTGGTAATAATAATGAGTTCAAAAAATACTAATACATTAACCTCTTAAAAACAATTTGAAATTCACAGTTCACAACGTTTCAAATATGCGTTGTAATAAATGAATAATTATATGACAGTACAAATTCAATTAACTGCACATATCAAATAAAATATAAATTTAACACTCACCCCTATGGCTTTTAGAATACCACGTGAAAATACGTGCTTACTTCACTACATCCAAAAGATCACATGTTGATTTTACCTTAATCTTGCTTAATTCATAGGAAAGTGAGTAATAATATTCAGGGTAAAATACCCGTGGATATCGTGATAATGTTGTCCGTAGCCGCAACTAGTTTACGGCGGCGAGACATATGTTGGTTCTGTGTACAGCGCTGTACACATGCACAACATAAATAATCTAATATTTCTCAGGCAGAACAAAAGTTTTTGTTTCTTTCTAATTCTGTGACAGGAACATTTCACTTCAAAGGGTTTACATCGGCCCAGCTAATCCTTATTAAAATTTAAAGGGAACGAAGAACTTCTCAGAGATTTTCTTATTAACAGCTACTTTTAGCTTTTTCTGAACGAAGCTCTGTTACGGTTTCTTTACATTGTGTAAATTTATCATCAAACCTAATCTTACGAGCCGTGATAGTCGTAACAGTGTGGTCTTTGCTAATTGAAGGTATTTATTTATTACTAAGCAATGACCTAGGTTGATATGTTATGGTAAATTCACTTGTACTTACAAATTTTGTTTGGATTATAATGTTGACCCTATCGAGCAAATACAACCTTGATTTATACGCAGCTTGTGCAGTTACTAGCGCTTTATCAATGTAAGTTCTTGAGTGTGAAATTGATAAGGAAATTGTTCTTTTAGCTGGCACTGACATCAATCAGTCTATTGATGAGGTCAATTGTACACCTTATTTGGAGCCATCAATATATTTATCACACTAATCCTTTTTAACTGCCCATTTGCGTTACGTTAATGAAGGTAACCATCGACAATCCATTATCGTCAGAGAGGACAAATATTCTGAAAACTCTTTATAAAGAAGGTTGTTAGTAGAACCGAGGCCACAGAAGTGTCTATTTATCATTTTGTAACAAAATGGGGTTCTTATGAGAAAATGGAGACCAACCGATGTACCTTCGAACAATACAATGGGAATTATAAGCTCGTATGAACATAACGTTAGTCCCTACAATTACTTTGGCTGGTTGTTTAGGCTTGACCCAAATCTTGAATCACTTTTGTTTTAAAGTATTGTTTATAAATACTGTAGATCTTATTACCTATGTGGAATGGTAAGAAAATCCAGACTCGTATAAACATGAAGATTAGTCTATGAATCTCCTTTGGCTGGTCATTTAGAATATGCCCAAGACGTTGAATCACTATTAAAAGTGATGTTTATAAATACTGTTACCTATGTGAAATGGTATGAAACCCCAGACAATATCCGCAGGCCATCTGCAACATATGCCTAGATCTGCCGAACCGTGTAGCAGAATAATGTGAGATTTTGCTGGTCTTAGAACAAGTCAAGTAATCAATACTTATGGACCATAATGTGTATGTACAAAAGGCAATAAATTTGAGGAGTCGTTAGACTAAAACAAATGGGAAAGCTTTGTTAAACCTTTTATACTCTGATTGGCACACTCAAATATTTTTAATTGCATCAAGGATCACATTTTATGTCTGCATTTATCTATCAGGACATGCAATAATTATGTATGCAGCAATTTAAGTTTATGCATATCAACTTTAAAGCCAATTGACTTTGGGAAGATTTCATCAAAGTTTGAAGAATAAAATTCGGTCATATTGTTTTGATACTGAAAACATTGGGTTGATGGTGTTCATTTATTGTTGTTTTCAGTTATGAAATCAGATAAGGAACTGTAAGGATTTAGTCCTTTTGAGCTAGTTTTTGGACACATTACCAGCGGATCATTAAAGTATAAAATGAGAACCTTCTTTTCAGTGAAGATACATATCTTGATCTTTTCGAACATGGTTTAATTATAAATACACGTGGTCAAAGGATTGTGAAGTTGCAATAACTAATATGCACTCTACTCCATCAAATATTAAATTAATTATGTTAAACCTATTATAGAGAGTTGACAGGGGAATACCTCTTCAAGCTAAGTAGTGCAGTCCTTCGACAGCTGAGTTGCAAGTAAGCAACTTAATTTAGATAATCAATATTTCTGAGAGGCAAAAAACACAACTTTGTCATAGATATATATTAAATAAAATTGATGACAGAGATAGCCTGGCTATTCATTCAGTCAGTTTAATTGTACCTGTCCCACACTGTGAGGATTTAAGCGACAAAATGCAAATCGGATTGTAATGGCTTTGGAGTAATGAATAATCTTGAACAGAAACGTTCACATGTCTAAAAGTAATGAATGCAATCGGATTGTAATTGCTTTGGAGTAATCAATCTTCGGAATCCAGTCATCGTGAACTATCTTGAACAGAAACTTGCACATGTCCAAAACTAAGGAATGCAGTCGGGCCGTAATGACTTTGGAGTAACCAATCGTCGGAATTCAGAATTAATGAATATTCTTAAATAGAAACTTTCACATGTCCAAAAATAAAAACATAATTAAATTAAACAGTTTTTACTTGAATACGATAACTACTTGAATAGTTTGGCTCTGATCGGTACAGCTGCATTGGTCACATGAAATCAAATATATACACATTTTTGCAAATAAACTAACAATATAGATAGTATAATGTTTATTTCGCTACTGAGAATAGATTATCTTATTGCAAAGCTTTGTTTCTAATCAAATGGAATAAATAAAAACATATGTTCATGTCCGCAAATGGTAAAACTATAACCACGACATCATTTATCAATTATATAAGTTATTATAAATTCATTGAGGGAATGATTGCAGTTGATAACACTAATAATTATTGACTTTATTTTAAAACACAGCCCAATCGTTCAAGCAATTATTTAAGTAGTATACAATTAATTACACAATATACAAGTGTTCGAGTTGCTAATTACACAGTATACAAGCGTTCGAGTAGTTGATTACACAGTGTACAAGTGTTCCGGTTACTAATTACACATTATACAAATGTTAGACTAACACATTACACGCTACACAAGTGCAATATCACATCAACATAGCTGAATAATCAGCCAGATATTCAAGTAAAGTCAAAATTAGCTCATCAAGAAACAAAACAAAAGAAGAAAACTTTACTAATTTTCCTGGACAAAATTAATGAATTAAGATTAAAGTTTGATAGCGACTTTAACATATCACGTTTGTTGGAGTATCGGAAGGTTAACTATTTGTTACATGGTAAATAATCAGAATTAGTAACAAATACAGACTGGTGCTATTGACAAACGTTATATACCAATCAGTTTTAGGAATGGAGCAATTTATAGATTTACACAGCATATCAATAAATTATTTTCTTATCTTTTTATTTTAATTTTTTCCTAATACACTATATTGGCAGAGATAAATACTATTGTATAAACATACAATTTAAAGCACAGGACAATAAAGGGACGATTACAATAAAGAAGGTAAATAAGGTAGAAACTGGTGAATAAAAAAATATTATGTATTAATAATGTCAATATAACATAATAATAAAAATGTAAATATGAGCATTTCTATAAATATGATTACAGAAGCATGCAGAAAACATTAATATACATTCACACACGCATACACAAACATTCATTTAAGCATACATACACATGATTCTATACATACATAAATATGCGTATATGTGCATACTTGCCCGAAAACACATACGAGAAAGAGAATGAGAGGAAAGGGTTATATTCTCAGAATCAAAACTCAGTGATCACATTATTTCACTTCCATAGTTGCTACTCTGTGTTTTAATAAAATATGTTTTCGCGTGATTCAATTTGGTTAAAATCAGGTCAGACTTATCAGCTTAAAATTAAAATAAAATGTCAAATCTAAGTAGAACTTATGCAGGTTGGGTTTTCTGTTTTTAAATTTCAGTGTAAATGCAATTTTTCCTGGCATTATTACTAGATTAAAAAAATTTAAATGACATGATTCATATAAAACTAATGAAAGAGTTGGAGACGAAATTGAGACTGCAGCCGAAACAGTAGAAATCAAGAAAAGAGTAGTTGTGCGGGCGAAAGTAGAGGAAGAGGAGGAGGAGAAGGAATTTGGAGAAAGGCAAAGGAAGGAAGATGACAAGGAAGTGGGAGTAAGAATGCATTCTTATATCGTTGGAGCACGCACCTGATGCCTTAAACTCCATTTGACAATTACGATGATGTATGTTGTTCCTAACCAGCACCCTTTAGTGTTTGATTCAGCAAGTTCTAGGCGAGGTTAAACTAGGTCATTTACTCTGGTAGAATATATCTTAATATAATTTAATTTAAAGTACATGTAATTACTTATCGGGGTTTCCTCTCTGTTTCTGATTCTCTTTCTGATCTTTTCAGTACTGACGTCCGTTACCTGATCAAACTGAAATCGTTTCTTTAAAAAGAGACTAAATTAAGTTATAAGCAAAGAAGCGTAACGAAGCATCATTAGGTCATGACGTCATATATACGAAGTTTTACAGAAATTCAAAACTTAAAAAAGTTTGTGTACGGAAGGACCGGATTCTTTATAGCAACACATCTGTACAAGTTTAAATAAAAATGAATAAAAGCCACGGTAGGCATGAGATTCCTCGTCTAGCCTGTAGAATGTGTAAATACATTCTAGGAGATTATTAAAGCTAGGATGCCACATTGTTAATACATTCCAGGGGATTGTTTAAGCTAGGTTCCCACTTTTAATATACATTCCAGGGGAGTAATATGGCTAGGTCGCCACATTTTTAATATATTCCAGGCATTATTAAGGCTAAAGCACCACATTGTTAATGCATTCCAGGGCAATATTAAGGCTGAAGCGCTACTTTGTTAATAGATTCCAGGGCAATTTTACGGCTAAGCTGCTACGTTTTTAATAGATGCCTGTACAGTATCAAAGTTAGGCCTACACATTATAATCGATTGAAGCAGAGTATTAAGGCGAGGCCGCCATAATTTAAATAGATTCTTGGCCAGTATTAAGGCTATGCTGCCATATTTTTAATACATTCTTTGGCATATTAAGGCTAGGCGGCCATATTTTTAATAAATTCTTGGGCAGTATTAAGGCTAGCCTGCCATATTTTTAATACATTCAAGGGCAGTATTTATAAATCAAGAACTTTGAAAATCCCTTGTATATCGGGGACTACCTATGGTTTCCTACACATTTTGTGTTATAAGTCTAGAAATAAATTTCTAATTATAATTTAGATTTTAATTTGCAAATACTAAGACGTTTCTAGAAGGTTATTTTCCGTTCGGTAATGTATTTTAGGTTCTGTAATATATTTCATGAAGCACTTGTTGAACAAGACGGGATTCTACAGGTTTAATAGTATGATGACATCATGAAGACAGAAGAATTTATGGTGACAAAAATGATTATGGTGACAAATGTTAATAGGGACAAGAAAAAATTTGAAAATAAATTTGTTTAGAAGATATGGACATAATTGTTTTATGGACAAATACAAATGTCACTTTAAAAATACTGAAGAATGATTCGAACAGTTATAGAGATACGTTAAAATAATAATAATAATAATAATAATAATAATAATAATAATAATAATAATAATAATAATAATAATAATACAGCCTAGCCTTAATACTCACATGGAATCAATTTTTATTGTGGTGGCCAAACCTTAATACTGCGCTGGAATCTATTACACATTTTAATTGCTAGATGAGAAATCTCATGCCTACCGTAGCTTGTATTGATTTTTATATAAAATTGTACAGAAGTGCGGCTATATAGGACACCGTCCATTCGTACACAAACTTGTTTAAGTTTTGAATTTCTGCAAAACTTCGTATATATGACGTCATGACCTAATGATGCTTCGTTACGCTTCTTTGCTTATTTAGTCTTTTTAAAAAACGATTTCATTTGGATCACGTAACCGACGTCAGTACTGAAAAGATCCAGAAAGTAAGAAAGAGAATCAGAAACAGAGAGAAAAAAAACCGATAAGTAACAACATTTACTTTAAATTAAATTCTGTAAAGATATATTCTACTAAAGGAAATGACCTAGTTTAACCTCGCCTAGAACGTGATGAATCACAGGCGTGCTGGCTAGGAACAACATTCATCATCATAATTGTCGTATAGAGCTTAAGGCATCAGGTGTGTGCTCCTACGTTATACGAAGACATTCTTACTCCCACTTACTTGTGATCTTCCTCCCTGGCCTTTTTCCAAATTTCTTCTCCTCCTTTTCCTTTTCTTTTGCCTCCATGACTACACTTTTCTGGACCTCTACTGTCTCTGCTGCTCTCTCAATATCGTCTCAGCTTTTAAGCTGAGTTCTAAAAATGTTTTTAGGAGTTTTAGATGAATCTTGTCAATGAAATGTTGTAAATCTAGTATTAATGCCAGGAAATATTGCATTTACACTGATTTTTCAAAACAGAAACCCAAACCTGCAAAATTTACTTTGTTTTGATATTTCATTTTAACTTAAAGCTGATAAGTCTGACCTGGAAAATCAAAATTACATACGTTTTTAACCAAATGGAATCACGCGAAAACTTATTTTATTAGAACATAGAGTTGTAACTATTAAATTGGCATAATGTGATCATTGAGTTTTTATTCTGAAAATATAACCCTTTTCTCTCTTCACTTTCTCGACTATGATTTCGGACAAGTATGCACACATGCATATTTATGTGTGCATAGATACTTTTTTATGTATGCTTATATGAATATTTGTTTATTCGTATATGAATGTATATAAATGGTTTTGGAATGCTCTCGTAATCACATTTGTAGAAATGCTAATATTTACATTATTATTATTATGTTATCTTGAAATTATTAATGGATAATATTTCTTTTTTATTCACCAGTTTCTATCTTATTTGCTACCTTCGTTCTTTTAATCTTCCCTTTCCTTCCCTATGTTTTAAATTGTATGTTTATATAGTAGTATTTATCTGTGTCAATACAGTATATTTAAGAAAGAAAGAAAAGGAAAACGAAAACAAAAGAATTTATTGATATGCTGTGTAAATCTATAAATTGCTCCATTCTTAACACTAATTGGGATGTAACGCTTGTCTCTATACGTTACTAATTCTGATTATTTACTATGTTACAAATATTTAACCTTCCAATGATCCAACAAACGTGATATGTCAAAGTCACTATCAAAATTTAATCTTAACTTATTCATTTTGTCCTGGATAATTAGTAAAGTTTTGGTCATTTTGTTTCTTGATGAGCTAATTGTAACTTTACCTGAATGGCTGGCTGATTATTCAGTTAAGTTTATTGTATTGTTGCACTTGTGTAGTTTGTAATGTGTTACTCGAACCGGTAACCGGTACACTTGTATACTATTTTAATAAACTACTCGAATGATTGTATACTGTGTAATATACAACTCAAACACTTATAACTGATGTAATTAATTGTCGGAACACTTGTATACTGTGTATCTAGCAATTCTAACACTTCAGTTCTGTGTAATTAGGCACTCGAACACTTGTGTAATATGTAATTAATTGCTTGAACGGTTGGGCAGTGTTTAGAAAAATTCAAAACTCATTATTGTTATGAAGTGCAACCATTCCCTCAATGAACATATAAGATCTTATCATAGTTGTTAAATGAAGTCTTGGTTTTATTTTTACCATTTGCGTACATGAGCACATGTTGTGATTTATTCCATTGTATACGAAACAAAGCTTTGCAATATGATAATCTATTTTCAGTAGCGAAAAAGACATTATACAAGCTATATTGGTAATTTATTTTGCAAGGTGTATATTTTTGATTTGATGTGACCAATGCAGCTTTACTGATCAGAGCCAAATTATTTGTATGTGATTTAGTTCAATGCTTTCCTCTTTTCTTATAGAGGTTTATATAATTGTATTGTTATGATTCTTTGGAATTTAAATAAATAACAGAAATGCAAAGAGCACCAAATAATTAATTTCTCTGAATGAGTGAAACTTTAGAAAAGGGACTTATGGTATTGCGAATTAAATCCTAAATAATCATTGAATTGCAGACACTGTTCTTAATAATTGAAGTTAGCAATAATCTTTTGTGGAAATTAGAATTAAGATGGACGCTGAAAGTGTTAATGCGTCTGTAGTAGCACGTAAAGTGTTAATGTGCCAACTGTTTTATAATACGATCACAGTAATATAATTCATGGTTGAATTCACTACAAGTCCTAGTTAATGTCTCTGTAATAATTTATTATGTTTTATGAGCGCTCAATATTCCAGAGATAAATCACTTGAATAATTTGACGATATATATGACAGACAATAAAATACATTACCGAACGGAAAATAACGTTCTAGAAAAGTCTTAATATATATAATTATCCATTTATTTCTAGGATTATAAACCAAAATGTGTAGTAAACAAACGTGCGTAAAGTTGAATTCATTACAACTACTAATGAATGTCTATGTCCACGAATATTAATTTTTATGAGCGCGCTATATTTCCAGAGACACATTACTTGAATAATTTGAAGGAATATAGTACATACCTAAAATACAGTACCGAACAGAAAATAATATTATATAAACGTCTTAATATTCACAAAATAAAATCCTTGCTATAATTTGAAATTTATTTTTAGAATTATAGCACAAAATGTGTAGTAAACATCAGGCAGTCCCGGCAATGAAGACCATTGCCAAAGATCTTGATTCAGACTGCGAGAAACATATTTGCAACAACCTGAAAAAGCTCGCGCACTCTTAATTATATCCTGTAACGTATCAAAATCCTCCTAACATTTTGAGAACAAAAACGTATGGTTTTCACGCTGAAAAAATTTATCACGGATACAGCAATTATAGAGGAAATTGGAACAAATGCCAAAAATCTCTTTGTTCTTTTCATCAGTGCAACTTTTCCGAATCCTTTTGAAAGATTATTCATAATGTCTGAATTCCGAAGATTGCTTACTGCAAAACAATTATAATCCGATTGCATTCTTTGCTTTTAGACATGTGAATGTTTTTGATGAAAATTATTCATTACTCCAAAGCCATTACAGTCCGATTGCATTTTCTTGCTTTAATCTTCACAGTGTGTGACAGGTACAATTAAACTGATTGAATGAATAGCCAGGTTATCTCTGTCATCAATGTCATTTAATACACTTATATGACAAAGTTGTGTTTTGTGTCTCCCAGAAATATGGATGATCTAATTTAAGTCGCTTACTTGCTACTCATCTGTTGAACATCTGTACTACATAGCTTGAAGAGGAGTTCGCCTAACAACTACTTTTCATAATATGTTTGTCATAACTTGATTTATTGTTTGATGGAGTAGAGAGCATTTTAGTCATTGCAACTTCACAATCCTTTGACCACTTTGTACAAATAATTAGAAACATAATCGAGAAGATCAAGTTCTATATCTTCACTTGAAAGAAATTTCTCATTTTACACCTCATTGGTCCGCTGGTAGTGTTTCCAATAACTAGCTCCAACGGACTCAATCCTTAAGGTTCTTTAGCTGATTTCATAACTGAAAACAGCAATAAATGAACACCTTAATCACAATGTTTTCCTTATCAAAACAATAGATCCTAATTTTATTCTTCAAACTTTGATGAAATCTTTTCAAAGCCTCTTGGCTTTTAGGTTGATTGGCATAAATCTGAATGCTAAATACATAATTCTTGCATGTCCTGATAGATAAATGCAGACATAAAACGTTATCCTTGATGCAATTGAAAATATTTGAGAGTGCCAATCAGAGTATAAAAGGTTTAACAAAGCTTTCACATTTGTTTTAGTCTAACGAATCCTCAAAGAAATTGCTTCTTGTAATCTTGTAGACTCAAACATTATGGTCAATAAGTATTGATTACCTGTCTTGGTCTAAGGTTAGGGACCAACACAATATACCATTCTGCTACATGGATCGTCAGATTTAGGCATATGTTGCAGATATCCTGCTGATATCGTCTGGGTTTTCCTTCCATTTCACATAAGTAACAAGACCTACAGTATTTATTAACATCACTTTTAGTAGTGATTCAACATCTTGGGTCAAGTCTAAATGACCAGCCAAAGGAATTTCATGGACTAATCTTCATGTTTATACGAGCTTATTATTACCATTGTATTGTTCGCTGACCACTTGTCATCAGCAATTATTTGTGTTCGTCTCCATTTTCTCATAAGAACCCCATTTTGTTACAAAATAATAAATAGACACTACTGTGGCCTCGGTTCTGCTAACAACCATCTTTGTAACGAATTTTCAGAATATTTTTCATGCTCGACGACAATTGATTGGTCCAAATAAGCAGTAAAATTGACCTGATCAAAAGACTGACTGATCTTAGCGCCAGATAAAAGGAACAATTTCTTATCAATTTCACTCTCAAGAGCTTATATTAATAAAGCGCTAGTAACTGCACAAGCTGCGTATCAATCAAGGAATTCTTTGTCAATAGGGTTATCTTTCATATCTAAACAAGACTTGTCAGTACAAGTGAATTAACCACAACATATGTAACTAGAGCATTGCTTAGTAATAAATAAATGCCCTTAAAAAATTAGCAAAGACCACACTGTTCTGACTATCACGGTTCGTAAGATTAGGTTTGATGATAAATTTACACAATGTAAATAAACAGTAACAATGCCTCGCTATACTCCTTGATTAAAAAAACTGTAAATAAAGACATCCCAGAAAAAGCTAAAGTAGATGTTAATAAGAAAACCTCTAAGAAGTAACTCGTTCCCTTAAAATGGTAATAGCGATTGGCTTGGCCGATGTAAACCCTTTAAATCCTTTCTTCTGGAACTATGTACACGTAGGAAGAGATACGGAATTCTTATCTGATTATAAAAGGTCTGCTTTAAATTCTTAGAAACATCACAACATGAACATGTGTGTAAAATGAAAGATTATTATTCAATTGCTAGCCCTAATTGTTTGAAGCTAAATTGAAATTCCCTTTCTTCCCGTCATTTATTTGTTGTCTCAGTTTAAACTGTAATCGTGATCGAAAAGGCATTCAGTTCCAGTTGATGACATTTTAGCATAATGACAAAATGTTTCTGAAAAATCTAAAAATAATTTTCTTGACTGTCAGGTATTCATATTTCATTCTCACTGTCCAAACTACTCTGCTTGTAAATGGGTATGAACTTAAGGTTAGGGTCAGGATTATAACGGAGGAAATCTTTGCATCTGATAAGGATGTTAGGGTTAGGGTTAGAATTATGAAGGAGGAAATCACAACATCTGATAAGGATGTTAGGGTTAGGGTTAGAATTATGAAGGAGGAAATCACAACATCTGATAAGGATGTTATGGTTAGGGTTAGAATTATCACGGAGGAAATCACAACATATGATAAGGATGTTAGGGTTATGATTAACACAAAGAAAATCGT
Source organism: Unio pictorum (assembly GCA_030141615.1). NCBI lineage: Eukaryota > Metazoa > Mollusca > Bivalvia > Unionida > Unionidae > Unio > Unio pictorum. The sequence continues at coordinate 405,760 of JARLTB010000030.1, read as the reverse complement.
CGCATTTAATAATGATCTTCATATTTTTTATTTATATGGAATTGAAAAACAGTTTGAAAGAATTGTTCATTTCTTTCACATATAATTTATCCCATCTATTTTTAGTAGGAGATTCACGTTCATATTGCTGTACTTTGCAATTACTATACCAATGTTAATTTCCTGTTTGAATGCTTAAATCTAGGATATGTGTTCCTCCATAAGGGATTAGAGTTAGGGTTAGGATTATCACGGAGGAAATCACTGCATCTTATAATGATCATTATATTTTTATTTCTATGAAATGGACCAAAGTACCGTGAAAAAGCATAATCCGTTATCTTTTGTGACGTATCCCATCCTCTACAAAACATCGGTAATTATAAACACTTCAGTTTAGATTTTTTAATATCAGTCTTATCCTCTCCTCTACGAAAGTTTGATAATTTAAGCACGTTAGTTTAGCCCAGTATTAAGAGCCTTATCATCTACGAAATATTGGTCCGAGTAAGCTACGAAAATGTTCTAGCATATTCTACACCCATTTTAAAATTCATTCAACCTCATAATATATTCGTCTTCTCTTCCATTTATTTCTGAGTTAGTGTTCCTCTGACATTTTCTGAATGCTTAATGAAACAATAGTGGCATATTATTTCGTATACTTGAACATTATTGTGCTATGTGAATCTGGGTAGAAATATTTGCCTCTTTGTCGCGGCGAGCTCGATGCGGATGGAAGGTTAATGCTAACAGTAAACATAGCACTGATATTAAAGTCAATTGACTTGCAAATGTTTTATGCAATACATCCCGTGATCGTGTACATATATAAAGGACATTCAATAATAATGATGAAACAAATTACAGAAGAGAAAATGCTTTAGTTGAAAAACAAAACTTCCTATACAGCAAATCCCCAATCCGAATAAAAAATACATGCATCAATCCACATAAAATACCTAAGTATATCAATCCGAATAAAATATCTATGCATGAATCGGAATACAATATCAAGGCATCAATTCGAATGAAAAATCTAGGAGGCATACCGAATAAACTATTTAAGCTTCAAATCGATAAGCTTCATAACATATGTAGGCATGAAATTCATAACCGTACAACATAATTTTATTACGGCGTTATATAAACCGTATAAGATGTCACAGGATGAAGAGTGGTTGGGACTGCATTAGTAAAGACAACGAAAGCAACTGCGTTAATAAGACGTTTATATATCACCACATTTTAAATACAAACAAATCGGACACCATTATCAGCAAATGATAGATACAATTATAAAGTCCCTTAACGTGGAACTATCAACAAGCAACTCAACAAAAAAACCTCAAAGAATGATTTTAACGAAAGGAATTTAAAACTAGCGTAAATAATGTCTTGTCGCCCGTTCAGCAAAACAAGCATACGTATAAATTAATGAATATATAGCTCGTATAACGAGACAGATGTAAATGCCTGTAATTTTGGTTATATCATTTACCAAGGTAAATGAATGTATGTTATGAGTTTATCGTTCATCTAACGATTTAGCAATGCAAAGTTGAAATTATGAGTTTATGAATTTATCGTTCATACAACGATTTAGCAATGTAAAGATGAAATTATGGATTTAAGAATTTATCGTTCAAATAACGATTTAGCAATGTAAAGATGAAATTATGAGTGTATACATTTATCGTTCAAATAAAGATACGTAAATGTAAACGTTTTGCTCAGATGGCAATAGCAATAATATTGAACACGTATTTTATAACTATGGTGGCGCCAATTTGACGTCCAAGATGTATTTCCGGTTCCACCCGCTCTAGTAAATGGTCAGCGTTGCCGTACTCAAACTGTTGTCTTGAACCAGTCCCCAAAAGAACCTTGAGCAATTACTGCACTGGTAGCCTTGGCGTACAGCTGCTTGGTAGTGTTGGTCAAGTTGTTACCAATGTTGTACTTGTTCATTGTGGCCCACAATGCCTCATGCCACACTCTGTCAAAAGCCTTTTTGAAATCTATGGACACAAAATAGATGTCTACTTGATGTTATGAGTATACGTCACAAGAAACCACACAGAGTTCCACATCACCCAATCATATATATATATATATATATATATATATATATATATATATATATATATATATATATATATATATATATATATATACAACATATATAAGGCAGCATACAAAGGCAGCATACACAAAGGCAGCATAAACAAGGCTCCATACAGACGGGCACCACACACGGCAACACACGCTGGTTAGCTAAAAATGAAACAACTAAACATTGTAATACATATGACACGGTTAAGTTATTCTACATCATACATGTTGCTCATGCGCGCATATGAATTAGTTACCCATTTACATTAAACGTTCAATGCATGCAGCGTATAATTAAAATAAATCTGTCTGTTCGGTTACAACAAATAGCTATCTCGAAGCAGACTATAGTATTTATAATATCATGGCGCTGTATAACCTAGGTATTTAGGAAAATAATCTTAAATCTATATTATCTCTTTAGCTGAAGGTTTTACTTCCGTAAAGTGGAAAGCTTTCTGACAAGATTGGCTGTAATGTTATGTTTACAGAGACTTCGCTCGTTAATATACAATAGCTGTGACCGATTTGCGCAGCTAGGTACTTTAGATTTTTAAACTGCAGGCAATTTACACATGCAGCATGAGTTGAGTCGCGCTCAGTATTTCGAAACAACTAGAGCAAATAATTAATAAACCACCATCGGTGACGCTGTACGCGTCAGCGAAACCCGAGTACATATTTGACCACATATACATATTGATAACAGTCATACACAATTCCGTGACATAGGATAATTTTATTTAGGAGTCACATGGATAATAGAAGTAACACGTACTTGACATCAAATTGTGTGTGTCAGTGTATGTGTATGTGTGTGTGTGATTGGGATTTTTCACGTAGCTTCTCACTTTGTTAGTCATATTGCTTCGTTGTCTGCAGTGAGGAAGTTTATAGTGATGTTTAGCACTGGGGCATCATGCCGCAGACATGTAGCATGATGTTCCACCCAGTCACATTATACAGACACCAGGCCAACCAGTCCTAACAATATCGTCTTTAAACTAAGCTCCAAGAGAGGCAGCTATTAATACCTTTTTTGTAAATATGACTAGACCGGAGAATGAACCCACGACCTCAAGTTTCCGCGGTGGACGCTCTAATAACTACACCACCGGATCGGAGACATCAATTTAATAATCCTTATAACATAATGACGTCAAAACTACATCGTGCACAACATCATCACGATCATTTTCATTTTGAATGCATACTTTTAATAACAAAAGGTTATTATATGCTCATTTTTTGTTCTCTTCTGACTATACATTGTCGTTATTGTTCAGATATTTTTAATATTGAACTTACGCCCTCTTCATATTGCACTCATTTGGTTGATTCACCTTTTTTCTGAATGAACTACAGCAGTTATGTCTAAAGAACTGCCACTAAAAGCTGTTTTGCTACATTCCACTTTAACGTTTTGATACATTATTCCGGATTTATGCGGGCGATAGACGACAGATTTCAGAAACTTGCTATGTACCTACAAATTAAATCATAATGGCAAGGCATAATAAACTTTTCAACATATATATAATGATGTGACTACAAAAAACACAAATAAAATTAGAAAACATTTAAACATGCTGAAAATAATTAAGATACGAAAATTCTTAGGTCTTTAAGTGTGCTCTTGCTGTCGAAAAAGGTGAGTTCTTAAAGCACTTTTCAAATAGGTTCACCATGTCTTTGTGAATAACTTATATGGGCGAATCGTTCCACGTTGCTGAGCCCTATTATGCAAAAGAACGTTCTCCATATGAATTAGTTTTCAAAGTGGGAATAATGAGTACACAAATGTTTAAGTGGTATCAACTGAAATATATTTGCGTCTCAGCTCAAGATATGCAGCCTTACCTATGTTCATAACCTGTTGGTGCTATGTGAAAGTGTTGAACAGAGCGACAACTAGTTTCCGTACTGGCATTGTTAATTTAATGTTGATGCTGTTTATATTTATTGTTTGAGTTATAAGATTTAAATAAAAAGGTCTGTGTTGTAATTAGAATCGCATCAGTTTTATAATCATTCATCTGCAGCTTGTTACGTGTCATCCATGACTTTACATGAGACATGTGTCTCTCTAGTCCTTGGGTGGCAGCATCAAGTTAAATGGGGTGGCTAGATTTGTATATTTGAGTGTCATCAGAGTACATTTGGTGAGACACTGGATGATGATGTATGACAATTGAGAGCTGCTGCGTGTATAGAATGAAGCAAACAAGTCCAAAAACAGACCCCTGTGGTACGCTACAAGAGAGATCAACTGGGCTGGAATGCATTTCATTTGCAGACATAATTTGTGTCATGTTGACTAAGTAGGACTTTAGCCACTGTATGGTTGTATTATGAATGCCAAATACATGCTGGAGACGGTGAAGTAATATATCATGGTCTATTGTGTCAAATGCTGTACAATTCTAGGAAAATGAGGACTGTAGTATTTACTCTATCCAAATCTTAGAGAATGTCATTAACTACTTTCAGAACTGTGATAAGGGCGATAATCTGTAATACATTTGTTAGTATAAATTCTAACTTTTCTAATGTAGCAAAGAGAAGGCATCATAGATAAACAACGAAAGTATTTTTAACTGATTTAAATCTCCATGGCAAGGCTTATGTCACATTAATTTCCTTCCAAGCTAGTAAATGTCAACATAAGGTTACTTGAACTTTGTTTGAAAAAAGGGATGGCTTGGTATTAAACTATTGGTATTTCCAGTTTACAGAAATTGAATATAATTCGTTCCTTCTGACCTTCCGTTGTATGCATTCGTATGTGCGTACTTCCGCTTAACTCCACTGTTTGAAAATACTAAACACAGAAACTGCACTTAATTAGGCCTTAATATTTGACCCTAATGGTGTCCTAAAAAGAAAGATCATGAGATTTTTTTAAAGATCTAATTATATGCCTTCTGCGACACATTATTAATCCTGCTGTGGTGAACGTGAATATTAAACTATGTGACAGTTCAATCGACAACAATCTCGTAAATTGGATGCCTATATAAGGAAGTCGTTCGAAAGCGAGATAGCATTCCAATTCGGTGGACGGACTCGTGCTAATCGTGGCAATAAAAGTTAGTACATATGTCCTTCTTTCAAATTTTCAAAATGCAACCTGAACATAAAGTAAAACAAAAAAATATTTATCAATTGATCATCTGGTAAATAAATATTTGTTAAGTCTGACCTCCCGTAGCACATTTGCTCGTATCAATTCTAACTTTTCTTATATTGCAAAGAGAAGACATCATAGGCAAACAACAAGTGCAGTTTTTTTAACAGATTTAAAACTCCTTGACCATGTTTATTGCCCATTAATTCCCTTCCCAGCTAGTAAACGTCAAAATGATAAAGTTACTGAACTTTATTGTTTAAAAAGAGGATGGCTTAGTATTAAACTATTGACATTTCCTGTTTTCAGAAACTGGATATGATTCGTTCCTGCTGACCTTACGTTGTATGCATTCGTATATGCGTACTTCCACTTAACTCCACTGTTTGAAAACACTAAACACAGAAATTACACTCAAGTAGGCCTTAATATTTGACCCTAATGGTGTCCTACAAAGAAAGATCATGACATTTTTTAAAGATCTAATTATGTGCCTTCTGCGACAGATTATCAATCCTGCTGTGTTCAACATGAATATTAAAATATATGACAATTCAATGTGTGTAAACAATCATGTGAATAGGATGCCTATAATAGGATGTCATTCAGAAACGAGGTATCACTTTGATTCGGTGGAAGAACTCGTGGTAATCGTGGAAAAAATAAGTAAGTGAATATTTCTCTCTTTTATATTAGCAGCAGAGAGGGCGAACCTCAAAAACCAAAAAAAGCGTCGAATCGTAAAAAAGCATCGAATCATAAAAAGCGTCGAATCGTAGAAAAGCGTCGACAACCAACGCTTCCTCGTCTACGCCAGCGTCGTTTTCGTTCGCCCTCTCTGCTGCTATGGGTTAATAATTATTTTACGAGTTCAACCGAATATTTGATCCAGTCTTTAGGACTTCACAAACAGACTAATCGCTAACACCTCCTCTTGTAGATCAATTAGATTATTGGACTGATCTGTGAGTTTGAAATTAATTCTGGTTAATGAATCATTATGACATCGCATATAGACTGGATTAACCGGAGACTCGATTATTAAAAATCCTGGAGGGGCTGTTGGTGCAAACGAATAAAGAATATATCCTTGCTGAATTTGATTTGATCGTTCGAGATTAATTTGATAGCTTCCTTCGATAACATCGCATACTAAATTGAGCGCAATCACCGAGGATATATTCACTTTGAACGGAGCGATATGTCTGCCGCCACCATTTGGATCATTATTATGTGTGAGGATTTTTATTTCCGGTGATGCTGTTTTTCTCCATGCATCATGAATTATTCTAAAACCAACATCGATGGTGTCACTGAGAAGTTTTTTTAGTTTTGGTACGTTATATCCTGGTAGTTTGAATGTGGGGATATCTTCAACGCGGATTTTATAATCTGATGCAAATCCGTCTCTCGATATGGGATTATCTTCATCTAATATATCCTGAATAATTTTTAAATTAAATGTTTCCATATCGTCGATAATTTTGTTGCATGTTTCTACGACGCTGATAAATTCATCTCGGGTGAGAGAGCCGGATTTAAGAGATATTAACAACAGCGAAAAATCATTATTCATTGCCTTGAAATTGTCATTGATTTTAAGATCGTGAGCAGTAAGAAATCTCTCTTCCTTATTTATTATATTGTGAAGGATATTAAAAAAAATCTGTAGTGACTTGGTGATCTTTATAACTTTTTATTGGATTATCAGGTTTTATCCTGTCTGTGATATAATCGGTTTTTTGTGGTTCTGCTAAATCAACGGTTTTTCCCCCTGGTGGTAATTCAGGCCATCCTAGTACGGTTCTTATAGAACTCTGATAGATATCTACGACATATCCTTCTGTGCTTATTTCAATCGCGGATGATAGCGTCGGCTCATGAACTGTTATAGCGATTTTTGATTCTTTTCCAGTAATCGATTTTATTCTACGCGCGAATTCGTTATTGATTTGTTCGATTTGGTATGACCCTGTTGGTATCGAAACAACTTTCCAGTCTGGGGTACCGTCGTCTTTATTCTTATACGAGAATACCAAGGAATTATTGGGTTGTTGACCACCAAATGATTTTGATCTGATATTAGGCCAACTGTGATACACTCGTAGTTTTGCTAACGCTATCTCCTTCACTGGGACCGGAGAGGGGAAATTCACACTGAATTCTGGATTCGTTGATGTTATTGAGATCATGCTTGTTTGTACTGGGTTCGTGTTCTCCACTATTCGTTGAAGTAATTCCATCGGTGTTGTCATCGTTGCTATACTCATGTTGTCGCTCTAATTTTGATATCGCGGAATCATAAATACTGACCATCACTGAGAACTCACTATCTGATATCGTTGAGGTTATTGAGATCATTCTTTTTTTTGGGTTCGTGTTTTCTAATTCCATCGGTGTTGTCATTGTTGCTATACTGTTGTTGTCGCTCTAATTTAGATATCGCGGAATCATAAATACCGACCATCACTGAGAACTCGCTATCTGATATAATTGTATTATCGAGTGACGACGATATCATCGAGGATAATTGCGAGTACGCGGTTGATACAACATTAAATTGAATTAAGTAATCTTGCAGTTTACTCTGGCTGCATGATGATATCCTTTTTGTTATTCCGGTTAATATACCCGCGATTGTAGCCGCCGCAGAAATGCAAATTGGAACTACGACCGAGGCAATCATTGTAACCGATGCGAGTATTATTCCGGCGCCAGTGAGAACGCCTGACAACGTGTACATGGTAACATCAACTGCGGTGATTCTTCGTCGGTATTTTTTTATTTTTATTTGATACTCCTCGGCGAACACTTTGAGTCTAGTCTGAAATTCTCTGACCTGATCATAGCGATATCGATGCGATTGTGATTCCATTGACTCTGTCAACGGGATTATTATCAGTTCAATTGATTTCGTTGACTTCGTCAATGATGTCATTGTTATTTTAAACCCGCTAGTGTTTTCAATTATTCGCCATCGTTAGCGGGAATTGCTAGTTGCTTCAGCCGGAAAAATTATCTACGAGTTCTATACACCAGGCTATTTTTGATCTAATGGTGGAGCTATCAACCGCGACGAAGTGAAAGCGTGGTGTTTTGCCAGTCTCGATAATTAACGTCGCGACGCCACCAGAGTAGGTTCTATTGTCCATGATCAGATTAAATTGATGAATAGAGGCCCACGTTAACCTGTAGATGCCATCAACCTTCGCTTCCCCACCCCACAAGAGATCGACGGTAGTAAAAGGCAGGGGATCGTCTATTATCCAATTCTTGATTCCATGATCGGTTGTATACACGATATTTTTAATGTCCTTGTGCGGAATCTTTACCTTTTCGAGATTTTCTATTAGTTTAGAAATATCGAGATAATTTGCCTTGATTTCATTTTCATTCATCATCCTCCCCGCGTCCTTGTTAAAAAAGAAAAGCGATAAAAAGTTTTTTATTCAGCGAGAGTCATGCCAACCACAGGTGGGGCTCCAAAGAACTTACCAACGATATTTCTTCGAAAAGCATTATAACCCCGAAGATGATCATCCAGCTCACGGCCGTGGGCGGCAATCGCGTCGGTGATTGTAGACACAAGTGCGCCTGGTTTAAGTTGTCCATCCTTGGAATACAGCGTAATAGAGTTTTCAGCGGCGTCGCGCTGCCGTATCAAAATGTCATCCAACGACACATCACTGCTTTTCAATTTACCCTGATCGGAAAATAGCACAACGGTATCCTCGATTGCGTTTCGTTGTTTAATCAATATATCATCCAACGACACATCACTGCTTTTCAATTTGCCCTGTTTGTCTTGAAATACAACTATTTCCCCGGGGTCAACACTTGTTAAGTTCAAAGTCTCAGCGATTTCATCTTCGATTATTCTCTTTATATCACCGGTTGCAACGCCATCGGGTTTGGGTTTCAAAGATCTCCCCCAAATATCAATCATGTTATTACAAAACTCTTTCTTTCTCTAAAATCTTTGTTGACGACTCTGTCGTTGCCAGTGATTACTAGTGTATTCATTTACGACAACATGTGGTGGTTTTCCCCTTGGGTTACCCAACGAGTTAGAAATAGCGTTAAGGACATTTAATACTTCACTGCCGCATATTGGTGGATCATTCATCGTTTGTGTTGGTAGCGTAGAATACCAAGTCTTCATTGGAAAAGTTTTTATATAACGCATAAATTCTTTAGGCGGTGCTAATCCATATGAATCAGAATAGACAATCCCACGTGGATCAATAGCGTATGCAACCCAGTGAGTTCCGGGTCCGGTGCTGTTATCTAAATTAATGATTCCGGTTTCAGTGTTGTCTGGTTGATGTGGTAATTGATCTTTCATAAAGACACCTCTGAAATTTTTAATCGCTAGTTTTTTAGCGGCATCCATTAAATCAAAATTGGACATAGGAATCGAAGATTTGGGAACCATAGGTTCGGAAATCGAAGATTTCTGAATTAATAAACCGGTCCTAGTCTCAGGCCTTTTCCGCTGTACCATGAATACGGGGTTCCTGGTAGTCTTAGACCCTTTCCGCTGTACCACGAATACGGGGTTCCTGGTAGTCTTAGACCCTTTCCCTTTTTTTATATCCTTGTCCAGTTGCCTTCTTTAGTGCCATTCCTGCCGCGGTACCAACGGCTCCTAACGCTGCCGCTTTAGCCACCGCTGGGGCTGCTTCCGCAATCAAAGCTGGAATCGCAGCTAACAACGGGAATATACCGCCTGTTTTCATAATATTTTTGATAGCAGCCGCAGAAAGAGTAATCTGAACACCTTTTTTTGCTACTAGTGCATCATTGAAATGTTTTATTTGACGAGTTGTCAACGACAACTTATTCTGACCACCGGTCATTTGATTGGGTTTCAGCGTGATTGTGGTTCCACATTGCTTAGCTGATTTGGATTGTAGTTTTTTTAATTGACCGGGAGTCAACGCAACACTAATAACACTATACGACATTATACAATAACAGATTGATTCTAAATCGTTTACGATTTCAATCAAAGATTTTCCACTGGCGCATCTACCACTCTCATTCTTCCACCAACACCTTCGAGTAGCATTGATTTATCACTGAGAATGACAGCAACCGCTCTGTAATTAATAATACCACCAGGACGGGTTACACGGGCTCTAAAGTGTATATCAACGACAGGTTGTCTCATCAAATCAAGGTGTTCCAATGAAAAGTAATAAATCGGATATAGACTTTTGAAATCCAATTGTGATATTTGCAAACCAGTATCAACATTTTGATCACGTGCCATGTACGACTATAGGTTATGATACACGCGTGCAATATGATTTTGACCGTAATTAAGTTGTACAGCCTCAGATGGTTCCTGTTGGCCGTTTATTCTCAGCGAGACTTCTTTAACACCTAACTGATCAAATATCATATGACTACGTTCTTGATTACCAACTCGCTCATTATTCTGTAACGCTACAAATATATGACGTGGAGCTGAAACGCCTTGTTTTGATGCCAGGTGCCATGTGAATATATCATCGACATTATCCTGTTTAATATCCGTAGTCACTGATAACCAACTCAACAACGACTTTCCTCCTTGATCCATAAATGATAGTAGTCGCTGTTCTGCTGTGATTGATGGAGTTAACACTGGCATCCATAATGATAGTTTTGTTAAAATGACTTTACCCTCCGGGGCACCAGCATCACGCCAGATTGCATCATTATCAGTACCCTTTCGCGCAAGCGCTACTGTATGCTTCGCTCCATAGATAACTTTTCGGACGTTTCTACAGAATCCAAATATATGATGCAGTGGAATCGCGCATGAAAATTGTCGACGCTGTCCTTGTAACGTTAATACGCGTGTTGCAAACCCTAGGTTGTAGTTAGTGATATTATTTATGACATCAAAATTAGCATCCGGTCTTACATATCCTTCTGGTGCTGGTTCAACTGCAGTAACTCGTGTTGCCTTTACTCTGGAATACTGGACGTGTTCAGGGTGATCAGTAATATCTTTAGAAAACATCATAGATGGACCCGCTGATCTTGTATAATCATCAGAATATCTCGCTAACCCTATGATTGTTGTGGCAACATCAACATCACGGTCAATGGATTCAATTTCTTTTCCATCAATGAGATATTTAGCGCTATCAAATAACGCCATTATGCCATTATTATTAACAAAACCAACTCGGATAGTTGGGCTAATGTCATATGGTGTATTAGCCGCAACATTTGTTCACCTTCGATTTCGATAAACGCTTCACAGGGCAAAAAGTATTTACTGGTATCATGAACTTGAAGTTCAATTCGCGATCGGAGATCTGGTTGTACTGCGTGATAAGGATAAAATTGAAAATCGCGTACAGAATCATTCTTGAGCACTGGGGCATCCATATCAAATGCTGGATCAGGTGACCTTTTGAACATTTTATTCTATTTATCAGAGTCTAAATCGTAAAATTGTAAACGATTTTCACCGTAGGATTTTCATCGTCGTGTTTTTTAAAGCCACTTCCCGCTATCATGTTTGCTATCATGTTATTTTGGTCACTCGGAGTCACCAATGACGAAGTCATCAACGATGCTAATTTTTCGTCTACTGCGTTATTTATAATTTTACTAACACTTGCAGGCATTTCCGCTGTAGACGGTAACGGTATCGGTTTCTTTTTTCGTAAATCACTTCGTAATTTCACTAATGATGTTATTTTATTCTTTGCGGCTGAAAACGCTTTTCCAGCGAAATCTCCGATTTTGCTAATACCCTTATCACGAATAACATCAATGGCTTTCATTCCTAGTTGTTTAGCCAACGGCATCACTTTTCGAGCCATTCTCGAAAATAATCCTAAAATGGTATCACCGAGACCATCTCCGTAGTATGCTCTATAAACAGGCAATCGTGAGTTTACCACATAGACGCTAGTTGGTTTGTCATGGTTGTAGTGTATGATCATTATTTGAAATCAGAAACAATTTTTCAATTGTAAAAAAATTTATCAATTGTAAATTCAGTCGCTGTGATACCCACTTGATAACTCGCCAATGAAATCTCGATATGTTTTGATATCCATGATACCACCTTGAAATAACCGCCTGCAGATATCAGCTGCTTCATTAATTATTTCCGGTTAGTTATTTCCAGCTCGGAACCCTCCTACAAGAACTTCTAATCGTGATATATCACTGAGAACACTATCAGGACATGAAATCCTTGGATTCTCACTGGAATCTTGCAATCCGCTTCCGCTATAACCCATTGCTTCATCCAGTTTTTCATCCAGTTTTTCTTCATCCGTGGGTTGTAAATAACCAAGAGGATCATAATCATCATCATCATCAGGTGGTAGTTGTTGTTTTTTAGGTGAAAAAGATATTTTCTTTGCAGATTGCTGTCGCCGCCTTTGCAATTTTGGCGGTTTTTGTTGTTGTTTTAGTTCTTCAAATTGTTTATACACTATACCCACCGCATTGATATATTCGATGTATGATGCACTATCTGTCTTAATTTGACTTTTTTCAGTTTTGATCTTATAGAATATATCAGCCCAGTGAGTTATACTTCTAACAAACTTATGATGTTCTGGTTTCAACATATTTTTCCTGTTTTCATAAGTCGAAACAACAAGCGCAGGAATTTCTGTTGGATCAGTCTTATCAATTGCTGCTAACCCTTCCTCGTTAAATCTCACGCGTAAATCATCTACTGTTCTTTTTGATTCCATTTTTTGTACAGCCTGTTTTGTTTGTTCAGTTTTCGCTGCTATTTTTTCGAGTTCACCGATAACAGATTTCTCCGTCTCGGGATCATCTCCCAGTATAGCACGCTCTACCCCTTTCGTTGCTGTGGTTACTGGTTTAAACAATTCTTCGGATCCCGCAGCAAAATCAGTCTGAAGACTCTGTCGTTGTTGCAGTTTATTTCTTACAGAGCCGCGAATTGGTATAAATCCCCTGATTGCATCCAGTCGTTCACGAGCCAATCGGGTCGTTAATGCTTCATTGACCATTATTTGAAATCAGAAACAATTTTTCAATTGTAAAACAATTTTTCAATCCGACCTAACACCACCGTGGAAGTGTTAAGGGCGTTATCATTGATGAGGGAAGTGTGGAAATTGTATAAAAAATAATTAATACCACACTTCCCTCATTTTTTATACACCAATGACATGTCGGATGAGTTTTAATACCACCGTGGAAGTCTTTTTTTGTTATTTTAACAGCCCTATCAGGTATTGGGAAAGTGTCATAATTGCTATAAAAATATATAATACTGACACTTTCCCCATCACAGACATGTCGGATGACTTTTAACATAGTCATGGAAGTGTTATTTTGATGTTTTAACGGCTCTATCAGGTTTGAGAGAAGTGTCCAAATTGTATATAAAATAAATAATACTGTCACTTCCCTCATTCTATTTTGATCATCCATTAACGGCCCATCGATTTTTTATTCACTGATTTTAACATTGTCAATCAAAAAATGCTAAAAAAAATGAAAATCTCTTTGAGGGTCGGTCACAATCAAAAAATGATAAATGGTCGGGCAATCAAAATCGTTCATTTTCTTGAATTAACGCCCGTAGGTTTCTAACTTTAGAATTGATATCCTTTTTCAATTCGTATTCGTTACCTAATTCTTTTCGTATTCCTTCTACGATAGTATATAACGGGACGAACACACTTACGTCACTGGAAAATGAAAGAGAGTCTCGAATAGAATTCTGAATTCTCTTGATGAACGCGTATTTCTTGGGTAGCATATACTTGTTAGTGTTAACTCCGTATTCTATATCCTGATAATCCGACATGATTTGATCAGGATTTAACCCATCTGATAGATTGATATTCTGATTTTTCAATTTTGAAATCACGGATATAATGCTATTCATTTTTTCAGAATTCATATTCTATGGTGATTACATATTTCTAAATGAAAATTATGACGCATCAGACATAAATAAATTGAATTCTCTGTTCGGTCTTTTTTGAAATCGCCGATCGATAAATCCCCTCTGCAACGAATCGTACTGAGGGTGAACAAATATCGAAATGCCTACCGGCGCTGGTTATTGATTGAAATATTTTTTCTTCGTTAGTTGTTGTATTCAAAGATTTTACGGGTCTCGCTCGCTTCGAGTATTTCCCAGTCCTTCCAGATGAATTATTTTCACTCTGTGTAACAACTCGTAAATTTGATAAAGAATTGTTCATTGGATTAGAATCAATGTGATCAATGACAGAATCATCCTCGATCAATCCATTGAAACATTCAAATACGAAACGATGATTGAGTTACGTTTTCTTTTCTTTTCCCCCACCAAACCTCAAATATCCATGATTATTCATAACACCAACTGGTTTCTTCAGTCTACAGTGTCTGACAGTACCATCACTGGATGCTTCATAATTTGTAATCAAGGGATGCGGTCTGAATTCTTGGTTCATTATATACTATACTATTCTTTGTCTAATTGATTGTTTGGTTTAATAATAAATCTTTCAATATAGTCTTGAGGTGTTCTTATGACTTTATCCTTGACTCTGACAGTGTCAGGGTCAGGGACTTTGTCAGGGACAGAGTCAAGGTCAGAATTTTTGATTGAAAATTCATATGATTTTCCATTTTTGATTCTTTTGTCATAATAACGCTTCAATTCCCTGTATCGTTTGCCACCGCAATTCAAACACAACTGCGATTTTCCCCTGACCCCAACCCCACATCGTATGCAAGGTAACGGACCAAGGCTTCCACGATGAAAACTTTGCATATGATACCCACAGAACTCATTTCTGCATGATTTGTTACACGGGGTTGTTGATCCAATCATAAGCCACTTGCAGTGATTCATTATACATAATCTTTCATTTAAATGCTTGTTTTAATTATAGTATGGAGGAGTTCAAGAGATTATCGAAAATTACGCCTTGGAAAAATGTTAAATTCAATCTCGATAGAGTCTCTGATACGCCAAAACGTCTAATCGGTGATAGAACTATACTGGGTAAAATCAGAGACTGTTTTAATGAATTCTACCGAGACGGTGCAGTACACTGTTGGTCGACATTTCGAATTATACATGACGATGTCAATGTACCCAACATCGATGCTACTATGAACGATGAAAGAGCAGCTGAGGTGATTTCACATCTTGGCTGGAAATCCAAGAGTAAATTGCAAAGTAATTCCCAACAAAAGTATTTTTTCAGAATAAAATTCATTATCGAAGTCGAGGGCAAATGGATTATTAGGGATAAATTTGAACCAATCCTCAAGGATAAAAAACAATCACGCTGAGTAGAGATTCCAAACCAGGAATTCTAACTGGAATCGACAAACCATACTACGAGAGATCTTATCCTGTAACAGCAATCGTTTATGGAATATACCCGTTAAATGATAAACCCGATATTGCAAAACTAGCTTCTATGAAATATTCTAGTTCACTGAATTGTGTAGCAACACGGGTAATGGAACACTTCACAAATGCATCCCGAGGAAATAAACTAACTGATCTGCGACGTAGGAAAATAACCGAATGGGAACTGACAGTGAAACAGCACGGTGCAAAGATTTCTGATATAGCTAAATTAGAAACATTATTAAAATTCCCAATATCAGTAACGACAATAACCGGGGAAGTATTACACGAACCGAAATATAAATTACAAGGAGCGCCAATACAGATTATTGATCATAACGAACACGCGTGGACACCTGCGGTAACAATATTTCCACGAGAACGAATCGTGAGATATATCCCCCAAGAATTCGTCGGGGATGTTTTTTATAATGAGAAATTATTCGATGCTATTCATGCGTTGTGTAAAGAGGACCCTGTGTCAGTGTGGTTACTTAGAAGTGATGAAGATCCCGAAATAGGATTCGATCAATTTGTAAGACCAAATGGTGAATTATATCGCGTTGAAGAATTAGATAACAGAATGAGAAAAATCGCTAATGATTTTTCACCGGAGAGTTTCCATGAAAATCTACTCACGGATAGTTTTACTATTCCATCAGTGGTAGCTCACTTCGCAAGAGAAAAAAACTCATGGCGTCCAACACGAAGTGATTTTCTCGAGGATGTTAAATCGAGTTGCGTCGAATTCGGTCATAGAGGACTGTGGAATACGAAATACTCACGTGATGGTATGATTTCATTTGATATATCCGCGTGTTATCCTGGAAGTTTTCTCGGGTATGGAGAATGCGCTGAGTACTTTAAACGATTTGGACACCCCACGCATGAAATGACTCGTGTTGCGATTAATGGTCCATTGCCTGATTTTGATTTAACCGGATTCGCTCGTGTGATATCATTCGAATTAGCTACAGGGTTACATCCGTGTAGTTATCTTTGGCTTGGTAGACATATATCTGAAAAACACTGGATGCCAGTAGTGTTACTACGATATATGATCGATTGTGGTATGCTAATATCGTTGATTGTTTCCGAAGCTATTATATCCTATCGAGCTCAGAAAGAAGTTTGGCTACCACAACCCGATCTAGATAGAATAATTAGCGAACAGCGAAAACGGTTTCCTGATTTCAGCGAGGAAGAAGTCATGAATTGGTCTAAGAGGTTATTTGAAATTAAAAGCGGACAAGCAAACGATTTTGGACGAAGAATAATCGGTAAATTTACCCAGGGTGGAGGATACGACAATGCAAAATATTCTTCGCGGTTGATCATAGACGTCGCTGAATACGATTTTATTGTAGCGGATTTAACGAAACAGGGAAAACTTGTATCCCGTAAGGATGCTTTTCTATCCAATGGTGAGAAATTGGGTACGGTTGTTACCTACTGTGATGGATATAATTCCCAGTACACACATTTGAGAGGTTCTATGCTAGCCTATGTTTGTATTAATCTATTTTCGATGATAAATAGATTTCCTAATGCCGCGGTTAGAGTAGCCCCTGATTCTATGTATATCCACGAGAAATACAAATCAGCTGTAGCGGCATTCACAGATCCGGAGGAAGCGTGGGGGTGTTGGAGATTAAAAAGGAGACGCTACATGAGTATTGTGAATCCGCAGATGTTACCATGGATGATAAATATCTTTCGTGTAACCGTATTGAAATTCAATCAGAATTTTCTAATGCACCACCGGTATCTGATCCAATATGTAGATATAAGACAGTTTATTTAAACGGTTGTGGTGGATCAGGAAAGACAACTCGTGCAATCGAATTATTTCGTCGGTCAAACATGATTGTGTTAACACCAACTCACAGACTCGCCAGAGAAATGATACAAAGAGGGGTAAATGCCTGTACCTACCACAGTTTTTTTCGATGGAAGGGTGACAAATGGACTCCTGATCGAATGGGTGATAAATTCATTCCTGAAATCATAATTTGGGATGAAATATGCACAGTGTCATTAGATGTATTACAAACATTTCTCGAGTGGTTGTTAAACAAAAACACAAAAGTCGTCATGTGCGGTGATCACGGCCAACCACCACCATTTGTCGGTGCATCCCCACATGAGTGGTTAAAGGGTTTTGTAGACTATTATGAAGAAATTACCACTGATTATAGATCACTTGATGAACGATTACGAGAATTCAAAGCGCTAATTAGACTACAACCGGATAGAATCCAGTGTGAAATAGCCCGTGAGGTGATTTCAGAGACTCCAATGAATGATTTCTGGGAAGCGTGGAGACCAAACGATTTAATAATTGCAAGTAGAAAAATAGTCAGAGACACACTTCAGATGAAGTTATTTGAAACGCATAAAAAAAATTTGGCAACACTTCCAGTACCGTTGTGTTATAGGCCTTCGGATACACGAAAACAGAATATAGAAGTTGATATTCCAGGACAGCGTGAAAAACAAATTCTCGTATTAAATGATATTGTGCTGGTTGATATCAGCGTCGTTGAAGATGCATTGCGTGCTAATAAATCCCCGTGGACGCTAGGATACGCAGCAACAATACACTCCTCACAGGGATTGACTATATCGGATACAATTGTTTGGATAGTAGATAATCGCATTGAGTGGTCAAATTTAGTTTATCTCGCAGTATCCAGAGTACGAAGTATAAATCAACTCCGAAGAATCATTTTAGATGATGATGACACTACAATAAGTGATATTGTCAGCGTCGATGATATCATCGGGGACATAATCAGAAAAAAACTCTCTGGTTATAAACAACAGGATAAAAAAATAATAGAAAATTTGACATTGATGCTGAATTAATAATTTCGCTGAAGCAACAACAGAATAATCACTGCGCGAGTTGCAATTGTATAATGCGTTGGAGTTGGTTGGATAAGGATCCTCGCCAATTTACCGTAGACAGAAGGAATAGCAGCATTGGTCATACTAGAGATAACGTTATGCTGACTTGTCTTGAGTGCAACAGACGAAGAGGTGCTAGTTAAGACCACGCGGTGGTAATTGAGTATCCTCGGAAATTACCTGTAGTTGTTGTCGAGTAAATCCTCGCTGAGGAGCAGTTGAATCCAGTTTATAGATTGCTGGTCTACCAGTTGATCGTGTTATACTGGATATTTTATGTACGGTCACACTCCAAATAGGATCAGTAGCTCTTTTTTTACCACCCTCAAGCTCTCCTGGTTCGTATAAATACCTAACAGTGACATTACTACCAAGAATTGGTTCTTTGAAATCTTTTTGTGGTTGTGCGGGTATAGACTTCTTTTTAATAGCGTTGCTAGGTTTCATGTTGATTGTTCTAGTAATCTCATTATTGATTGCGGTAACTACACCTGGTAATCTCTTAACCCATTCACGGGATCTTTTATCCTGAATAAACTCCTTCGCGTATTGATATCCAAATAACCGCTCAGCAAGTGTCCGATTAAATCGTTCAACAATTGCCTGATCGCGATGTAGTGCAGTATGCCCTCGTCTGATGGTGACATTGTGATCTTTCATCGCTGATACAGCAGCGCCTTGAAATTCCTTGCCAGGATCGACTTGTAATAGATTTGGCCAGCGTAGTGGGCCTCGTCGATAAATCCTCTCAAATGCAGAAGCAGCCTCAGGTGATGATTTTGTTTTTAACGGTTCTCCTTGTTTGTATCGACTCGCAACGTCAACTACGGTTAGTGCGTATTTGTAACCACCGTCATGTGGTAAAAACAATAAATCAGCCTGATGAACTTCATTAGGAGCGGTCACATCAAAATGCGAGAAATTAATTTGTTTAGGCGGTGGTAGATAAATTTGCCATAGTGCCTGTTTGGATAACCAATTAGCAGCAGTAGCCTTTTTCACTTTTGCGGCGCTGGCGAGTTTATTGATTGCTGCCTTGCCTCTCCAGTATCCTCTTGGGGAATAATAAATTGATTCCATATTATTAATTACCGGCACCTAACATCAATTTACCTTTCATAGCCGATTTTATCAAAAATGAAGCCAATTTTTCTTTGAAGGATTTATCAGGAATAGCATTTAACGCATGAATTAATTTCACATCTGCTAGATGCCTGTGTTGCAGATTATTGCTTTTATAAGCAACATCATGAAGGTGACAGGCCTTATCAATGGCGTTTATTGGTTCTTCACCGGGTTTGGGCTGATTTTGATCATTGAGTCTGATATCAAGTCTGGTTCCCGGTCCACAGTAGCTATATCCTGGAAGGTGCTTTTCTCCGGGGTATTTTGCCCATGGGGTTCCAGGGAGTTTTGCCAATTTGGCTGCGATATCACCTCCTCGTTTTTTTTAAAATCAGATCTCATAGACACAAATCTAAATTTCTTTGTACCACATTGCACGCATTTACCAGAAAGCGCTGATCGGTTATTTCTAGTTGTAATCGTCGTCAAGTCATCTGTGCCAGTACGCATTTTACACTTCACACAATATAGATCCATAATTATGTATAGAAATATGGATATAATTGATTTTTCAGCGACCAAAGCAAGAGAACCGGTTAAGCATCATGCAGCGCTACCAAACTCTATCCGGATGATTATAATCGGGCCATCTGGATCCGGTAAAACGCAATTGTTGCTCAATTTAATAATGAGATGGATGAAGTGGGATAAGTTGTATTTAATTGCCCCTAGCGTAGATGATCAACGATGTTATGAAGTGTTAAAGGATTTTAATGAAAACGCTTCAGAAATTAAAGGCGAGAACGCCATTGATTTTATAACCGATATTGACGAGGCACCATCCGTGGATGACCTTGATGGGAGCATTAACAATTTAGTCGTATACGACGATGTGATGTTGGATAAACAAACAAACCCAGCTAGAATATTTTCCCGAGGCAGGCATAAAAACACTGATGTGATATATGTCACTCAACGCTACACTCAGATTCCAAAAGTGATCAGAGATAACTGCAATATGCTTGCTGTATTCAACGGAGTTGATACTCATACTCTTAGAAATATTTGGCAGACATGGTGTTCCGATATGGACTTTAATCAATTTAAAAATTTCTTTAGTAATGCTCAGTAAACCCCGTACGGATTCGCAACAATAAATTTACATGACCCTCGGACACGATATCGTATCGGACTCGATCAAATATTCGGTTGAACTCGAATAATAATTATTAACCCATAGCAGCAGAGAGGGCGAACGAAAACGACGCTGGCGTAGACGAGGAAGCGTTGGTTGTCGACGCTTTTTTACAATTCGACGCTTTTTTATGATTCGACGCTTTTTTTACGATTCGACGCTTTTTTTTGGTTTTTGAGGTTCGCCCTCTCTGCTGCTATATTTTACAAATGAAACATGAAGCTACTGTAAAACAAATAAATAAATTGATCACCTGTTAACCAACACAAACTATATTCATAACACATTTTTATCATGGAGCAAGTTTACGATCCATATATTTAAGAGAGAACTAAGAAAAACGACATATTTCTAATGCAACAAATTTTTACAGCTATAGTTCTGCGATTGGCGCTAGATGGAGAATAAGCTATACAATATGTTGAATTGTCTTAAAGACTGAGATTCAAGTGTTGACCGTTCGAATGGATTTGTTTTCATTTTATTGTTTAAAATCGTGTTATCATTTATTTTGAATGTTTACAGCTCGTGCCTCACTATAATAACGTAACTGATATTTGCAATGCAATTAAAGAATGATTTGGAATTCTTGATGGATTGTTTATGTTTTCTTTGGTGATATTTTCGAGAGCTATTTCAATATAATAATATATTACAAAATTGTACAATTTGCTATGATAATATAATACACGATACAATATGGTATTAATTATCTTACTATTGCATTAATTATTACATAATATCTATATTATAACTAGATCTATATATTTATATTTGAATCCTATTATTGAACCAGCTATGGTCAACTACCGTGGTGTGTCCTTGGTGTATGTATGTATGTATGTATGTATGTATGCATGCATGCATGCATGCATGTATGTATGTATGTATGTATGTATGTATGTATGTATGTATGTATGTATGTATGTATGTATGTATGTATGTATGTATGTATGTATGTATGTATGTATGTATGTATGTATGTATGTGTGTATGTGTGTGTGTGTATGTATGTATGTATGTATGTATGTATGTATGTATGAATGCATGTATGTATGTATGCATGCGCGTGCGTGCGTACGTGCATGTTTGCATTCATGTATGTATTCGTGTGTCTGCCTCTTTGTCTGTCTGAATGCATGAAACTTACACTGACTCTTTGAAATCAAGTGTTAGTACAAAAATATGTTTAACATGATCAAGGACAGATAGCTTGGCTTTACACGTTTCCAAACATACCTACCTACTTAATCAACTATCGATTACAACCCTATCTAGCAACCTACCAAAATATATACTTTTCAGTGTTCGTACTTGCGGCATTTAATACTACTACAACAACAACTACTACTACTTATTATAATACTAATAATAATAACAGTCATAATAAAAACAATAATACTTACATTAATAATAATAATAATAATAATAATAATAATAATAATAATAATAATAATAATAATTATGGTAATAATTTGTAATAATACTAAAAAGAAGAAAAACAAGAAGAAAATAAAGCAGAAGAAAAAGAGGAAAATAGAACCAAGTTTATTTCAGTTTCATACATACATACATACAAATTTAACTGGTACAAGTTATAATGTTATTCCAATCCAATTTTTCTTGTTTATTTTTCCACTGTTCAGAAAATTCAGCGCCCCACGGATTATTTGTTATACTTTGAACTTCATTAAATTCAGTGTATTGGGTTGGCTGAAGGTCTATTGAGACTATACCTACATGTATCCTGTTTTAATTTCAGGTCTCTTCATCCTTCTTATATTCTTAGCTGCTCTATCCAGGAAAGGTGGTAAGTTTTCTAACTGACTTATCCTTTTGAACATGTTATTATTGCGTTGCTATTTGTTTTTCATCGACAATCGTTTTAAATTCTCTCTTTAATGACGTCCTTTATGAAAGAAGTCGAATACATGTTATCTTTTGCGATCCATGGCGTGCAAACGAGTGATATTTGCAGACGCGTCCGCAGATTATAGCAATATATACTCATTAATAGTTTGTCCGCTATACGGATCATATTAATTGCAATTTATGAAAGAAGTCGAATACATGTTATCTTTTGCGATCCATGGCGTGCAAACGAGTGATATTGGTCAACAAGTTTCATAACTTAAATTTTTAATGAGGGTTAGGGTTAGGGTTACCATAATCCTAACCAAAACACTGACGACTGTTAATCACATGGCGAAAATTAATTTTATTTTGTTAAATAACTGGTCATTGTAGCAAAATGACCTACAATAGACCCAGATACCTCTGTCAGTATGAAGTTCTTTTTCCTGACGACATAATGTATTTATTACACGCATTATCTAATTATATTCAACGTATGACATGGGGATGATACGGTAGATAATAATAATAATGAGGACTTTGTATATCGCCTAATCTTTCGAAGTTCTAAGCGCTTTACATCATCAATAATGATATGACTACACTACAGAACAACAAATGACAAAAACAATGAAATTGGGAAACAAAAACATGCTGAAAACATATAAGATAGAAAACATTATTTATTCGCTAAGTTTGTCCCTGCAGTCGAAACAGGTGAGTCTTAAGAGCACTCTTAAAAGCGACCACTGTGTCTTTGTGTCTAATTTTAATGGGCAATTCGTTCCACGTCGCTGGGCCCTGGTGTGCAAACGAACGTTGTCCATATGACTTTGTTTTCACCTTGGGAACAATGAGTATACGATTATCAGAAGAAGAGCGTAAGGATCTAGCTGGTGTATACACATGGGTGAGGCTGGATAGGTATGTTGGACTGGAGTCTGTCATTGAAACATAGCACAGAGAACAAATTTTGTGTTTGATTCTGTATCAAATTGATAGCCATTGTATGGTGCAGAGCAGAGGTGAGGTGTGCTCTGATCGAGGTTCTCTAAAGATGATCCGTGCAGCTGTGTTTTGAACTTTTTGAAGTTTCTGGAGTAAATATTGTGACGAACCAGACATAAATGATTTACAATAGTCCAGTCTTGAAAAAGTACTAATGAACACACAAGTGTTTTAGTGGCATCAACTAAAAGATATTTTCGAATGGGACTGATGCATCTCAATTCAAGATATGCAGCCTTGCATATGTTCATGACATGTTGGTGCAATGTGTGAGTACTGTCTAGAGTAACGCCTAGGTTCCATACTGACTGTGAGAATTTAATGTTGGTGTTGCTGATATTTATTGTCAGAGGTAAAGGATGTGAATGAGAAATTCTTTGTGTTGTGATCAGAATAGCCTCAGTTTTATCATCATTCATCTGCAGCTTGTTACATTTCATCCATGATTTCACATCAGAAATGCACTTCTAGATTCCATGGATGGTAGCATCAACTTCAGTTGGGTGGCTAGACTTGTATATTTGGGTGTCATCAGCATACAATTGGCGCGACAATGGGTGATGATCTATGATATGTGAGAGCGGCTGAGTATACATAATGAAGAGAATTGGTCCAAGATCAGATCCCTGTGGAACACCACAATATAGTCAACTGGGCTGAAGTGTATTCCATTTGCAGATATAATTTGTATCCTGTTGACTAAGTGGGACTTGAACCACTGTAAGGCTATATTCTGAATGCCAAATACATGCTGGAGACAGTGAAGTAATATATCATGATCTATTGTGTCAAATGCTGCATATAATTCCAGGAGAATGAGGACTGTAATCTTTCCACTATCCAAAGCAGAGAGAATGTCATTAAATACTTTCAGAAGAGTAGTTTCTTTACTGTGGCAAGGGCGATATGCAGACTGTACATTGCGAAAAAGACTATTTGAATTCAAATGAGATACAAGTTGAGTTAGAACAACCTTTTCTAAGATTTTTTATATGAATGGGTGATTTGAAACTGGGCGGTAGTTCTTTAAATCGTTATGGTCCAGTGTTGGTTTTCTTCAGCAGTGGCTTTACGATGGCAGTTTTGAAAAATGATGGGAATTCCCTTGGTGAGAGAGAGATATTAATAACATCAGTTAGTGAAGGCAATATTGGGTCTAAGCACTCAAGCAGCAGTGATGTCGGAATTTTATCAAGTTCACAAGACTTTGGTGCACTTTTCATCACGATTGTCGAAACAGGTTCAAATGCTCCTAACGGTAGTCGCTGAAATTCTGCATCATAACTGTATGGTGACGAAACAGTTGAAATTGTGCTGTCAAGCGAATCTCTAATGGTTTGTACGTTGTCATCGAAGAAATTTGCAAATTGGTCTGGTAGGTCTAGTGGAGAGAAAGTTGTTGGAAGTGGTCTACATTTGTTCCTTGACATCAGTTTGTTAGTCATCTCGAAGAGGTTTTTGCAGCTGAAACTCTCTGTGATCTTAGTACTGTAGTGGGATGATTTGGCTAAATGGACTATGTTTGTGACGTTCTTCTTAGCGGCTTCATAGATTTGTTTATAAATAGTGAGTCTGGTGGAAAGCCAAGGCCTCTCTGCTTTTCGGCTATGTCTATTAGCAGTGCGAAGCTGGTCCCTAACACTGCTATACCATGGAGAACACTTTTTTATTGATACTCTGCAGTTGGTGGCTGGGGCATGTTTTTCAAGCAATGAACGCAGGCAGTTATCAAGCTGTTCCGCTGTTGGATGTAAGAAAGTTGTTAGGTTTTCTTGGATGTCATGCATGAATTTGGTTCTATTTATCATACGGAGGTTTCTTCTCTTTTCTTAGTAGCAAATAGAGGTGGTGGGTTAGTGACTGATATGTCGAGATGGCATACAATGCAGAGGTGATCCGATGCAAGTTCGTGGGATACAAGGGTGGATTGCAGAATATTATCATCAGGTCTATACAGAAACCAGTATAAAATGTGAACAAGTTTATGGGTAGGTTGGTTAACTGATGGTTTAAGATTGAAAACATGAATGGAATCTAGGAGTTTTGACATGTATGATTTACCAGGACAGTCAAAGTGAAAGTTGAAATCTCCAAGAACAATTAGGTCGCCACCTATCGATATTCCATACTCTAGAAGATTTGGAAACTGCTCCAAAAAGAGAGATTCAGTCAGCTTGTTTTTTCTACTAGGAGGAGGACGGTAGAGACAGAAAAAATGGACTGATCTTTGTTCCTGTGTGAGCGTTGTTTGACTGTGTTGTACTTAAGGCATTTGGTCATGGAATTCTTTGCAATTACAGCAATTTCACATCCACGAGAGTTGCAGGGGAACGACTTGATGGAGTAATCGCTGGGTGTTAAATCCGCACACTTAGATTCATCACCTGCCGAATGTTACCAAGTTTCTGTCAGGATGAAGACGTCAATATTTTGTTCGTTGATAAAATTAACAATTTCTGTGCGCTTTTCCGGTGATCCTACTGATTGAGCGTTGAATAATGCAATACGTAGTGGTATCCCTGGGACAGTTGACACAACGGTTGACGATTTAAGAGGAATTTGAACCAGGTTATTAAAATTAACGGCAGAATTTTTAAGTTGTTTATCCGTTACGGGAGATATCTGGAATTCTTCCTGTTCTACACCGGCCAGCTTTGAAAGAACGTTTCTTTTTCGCTTCCGTTTACATTTAAGAAATGATGAATGTATTCCCAGTTTGTTTACTCTTGAGCACAATGTAGTATCTAGAACCAAGGTGTGGTCATTTAATCCAACTACTGAGGGTCCATTAAATTGTAAGCGGTCACGTGACGGTGGTGTATTAAAAAAACAAATGACGTCTTAACATTGGGACAAAACAGCTGAGAAAAATTCTAATTGTTCCCGTTTCCAAAACAAGGAGATGAATTAACACATACGAACGGAACATCCAATGCATGATGAAACACAATAATGTAGACAATGATATAGAACAAGCACAGATATCTTAAATATAGCACAAAATCGGAAGAGCCTATCTCGAGTAGTTAAGCGATGGCGGCCATCTTTCCGGAAATCAACAGTACTCAGAAGATACAGAAATAATTGCGTATCTAAATGACAAAATTATTTTAGTTGTTTACTCTAGTATCTCTGGCAACAAAGGAAAGTAATATTTCGCGTTACCTTTCATATAGCTAGGCATAACGTTTTATGAAACTATTTAATTCTTTACTTCATTGAAAAGAACATCAAATCCAAGCAACTATAAAATACAATATATCGCTAAATGAACATATAAAAAGTATCGTGACTTATCATACGATGCCGATTTCACTTAGATTCTTGTTTCCGTCCGTGGCTTTAGAAAAACATTTGAGAGTCATTTAGTTTACATTTTATGTATTTATTTCGCCAAAGGTGTGGCAGAGTGTTCAATGCTATTTGTTATATCGGTCTTGTGCACTTGTCCGTCCTTCAGTGTTTTCTTAAAGCTTTGTGTTATCTGTGCTTAGTGAAGTTTTGCTGCATATATAAAACAATTACAAGGACTGCTTATAGGTATGAATGGAGTCCATTGATATGTAGAAGACGTAAAGACGCTTTTTGACACGTAGGTAAATGTATGTGATTTTAGGCACTCATTGGAGTATTTGCCAGCATACATGAATTTAAACTTACACAGATGTTACCTGGCACAGGGAAGACGACGATCAAGGTCACAGTATCATATTATGCAAATCAATTAGTGTAATATAGCTTATGATAATGTGTTTAAACGAACTAAAGGTAAGTACTGTCATGGATGACACAAATAATACCTATACTAAAGGTCAAGGCCACTTTCCCTCGTACACTTTCGCACCTGCGATGCTTACCGTCCCAATACATAATTGAAGTGATACAACTAAAGAAAAAAATAGAAACTGGGCCATTCTTTTAAACGGATATTCGGAGGAAACTAAAGTTCCGATCGATCAGGAAAATTGTTCGTTTACATATATATTACCATAATAGTTTTATATCCAATCTGTTTTACTCATAGAATGTGCTACCAACTACATACCACTTCATCGAAGTCAGATGCGCGTATTCGCTTCTTTACCACTGGACAATCGTTTGCAGCTGCTCGAACGGCATGTCAGAACGACGGCGGAGACCTACTAAATCCTAATCGATTGAATTTTGACATAGTTCGAGCACTCGCCGACGCAAATAAAGGTTTTACTATCTATCTATCTATCTATCTATCTATCTATCTATCTATCTATCTATCTATCTATCTATCTATCTATCTATCTATCTATCTCAAACAAAATAATTTTACAAATGGAATGGCATATTTAGAAACTAGCAATAGATTAGCATTTTAACTCACATAATTAATTGCTGAACGATGACATTGCAAATTATTGAACTTAGAGGCCCTCTCTTTACCGATATAGAACAGCACAGTGGACTTTGTTGACAAGTTAAGATGTTGGATAGATACCGTAAACATATTAAATCCTTTATTAAATCATGAGTATATGTAACCCCACCCCCAATGAAAAATATATTTGTTTCTTTAAAGTTTTGTAAACGTGTGTGAAAAGAATACATATAATGTAGTATTCTTAAAGCTATAAAAAGCATGACAACTGGTATCTTGGGCCAGTCTGTAAATACACGAGTCATGAATATTTGATATGCCGGACACAACTCATGTGACATTTATAAAATTGCACGTAATGGTGTAAATACAAAAATTATGTGACATTCATAAAATGCACCTAAATAAACATATCGTGTGACATATATAAACTGTTGTACTAATGAAAATACACAAAATATGTGACATTATTAACATTTTGTACTGACGTAATTAAACAAATCATACGACATTCATAAGTGGTATTTAACAATTTAAATACAGAAATCATGTGACTTTCATAAACTGTCCGTAATGATTTAAATACACATATCATGCGACATTTGTAAAACGTCCGTAATGATGCAAATAATGAAATCATGAAACATTCATAACATGTTCGTAATGATGTAAATACAAAAATCATGGAACATTCATCAGATGTATGTAATGATATATACTCAGATAATAGGAACTTAATATGATTTACGTAATTATATAAATACACAAATCATGTGACGTTCATAAAATGTACGTAATGATGTAAATACACAAATCATGGGACATTCATAAAATATACGTAATGATGTAAATATACAAATAATAGAAAATTCTTATGATATACCAAATGTATACTACAAATTGACTACATATATGTTACATATCTTTTGTTAATATGCTAATAGCATACGGTAAGTTTACTACATATATGTTAAATATCTATTGTAAAAATGCTAATAGCATAAGACAAGTTTATTAAATACATGTTAAATATCTGTGATAATATTATAGAAGGCAAAATGAACGCTGACAATATACTAAATCTAGGCTAGGAGTAGGTAATATGCATGCTCTGAATAGACTAAATCTAGTCTAAGAGTAAGTAATATACACGCTGTCAATAGACTAAATCTAGGCTACGAGTAAATAACATGCACGCTGTCAATAGACTAAATCTAGGCTACGAGGAGGAAATATGCACGCTGTCAATAAACTAAATATAGGATACGAGTAGGAAATATGCACGCTGTCAATAAACTAAATAGAGGCAACGAGTTGGAGATATGCCCGCTGTCAAAGGACTAAATCTAGGCTACGATTAGGATATATACACGCTGTCAATATACTAAGTCTAGGCAACAAGTAGGCAAAGTGCACAAAATTGATGCAGGCATATTCTCGACGACAATAATCATTTATATTTAATTCCATTCGTCTTTAGTCAGTTCACTTAAGTTGCCATTTATTTTATTAGAAAGCATACTATATCTCTTAATCTTACATTTCGAAGTGTTATCTATCTCAGTCAGAAGCTTAAATTACAAGGCATTATATATATATATATATATATATATATATATATATATATATATATATATATATATATATATATATATATATATATATATATATATATATATATATATATATAGCAGGTTTACATTACAAGACATTACATATCTCTGAAGCTTACATTAAAAGGCATTACATATCTCTCAAACTTACATTATAAGGCATTACATATCCCTCAAGATTACATAACAACGCATTATATATCTCTCAAGCTTAATTTGCAAGGCATTATATATCTCTCAAGATTACATAACATGGCATTATATATCTCTCAATCTTACATTACAAGCCATTATATATCTCTCAAGTTTACATTACAAGACATTATATATCCCTCAAGCTTACATTGCAAGGGGTTTTATATCTCAGGTTTACATTAATAGTCATTACATATCTCTCAAGTTTACATTACAAGGCATTATATCTGTCTGAAGCTAATATTAAAGGAAATACATATTTATCAAGCTTATATTACAAGGAATTATTATCTCTCAAGCTTACATTTCAAAGCACTATATTATCTGTCAAGCGTACATTACATTACATATATTTTCAAGCATACATTACAAGGCATTATACATCTCTCTAGCTTACATTACAAGGCATGATATCTTTCTCAAGCTTATATATTACAAGGAATTACTTGTTTCTCAAGCTTGTATTGCAATGCATTATACATATCTCAAGCGTACATTACAAGGGATTATATCTGTATCAAGCTTAGATTACAAGAAATTACATATATTTCAAGCGTACACTGCAAGGCATTACACATCTCTCAAGTTTACGTTACAAGGCAACCGCTCCATTGGCCTAGTGGTTAGAGCGGCCGCCGCGGAAGCGGGAGGTCGTGGGTACGATCCCCGGCCGAGTGATACCAAAGACAAGAATGGTACTAATAGCTGCTAAGCATGGTGCTCAGCATTAAGAGGTTAGTGTTAGGACTGGTCGACCTTGTGTCAGGATAATGAAAATGGGTGGAATATCATGCTAGATGTCTGCGGCATGATGCTCCAGTAAAAGAAATCACTATAAACTGCATCTCTGCAGACATCGTAGCAATATGACTGAAAAATTGTTAAAGATACGTAAAAAAATCATAATCAAACCAAAAAAAAACCAAACATTATAAGGCATTATATATCTCTTAAGATTACATTACGAGGGATTATATATCTCTCAACCTTAGATTGCAATGAATTATATACCACACAAGTGTACATTACAGGGCATTACATATCTCCCAAGCTTATATTACAAGGAATTACATTAAAGGCACTATGTATCTCTCTAGCATATCTTATAAGGCATTATATATCTCTATAACCTACATTACAAGACATTATATATCTCTCAAGCTTACATTACAAGACATTATATATCTCTCAAGCTTACATTACAAGACATTATATATCTCTCAAGCTTACATTACAAGACATTATATATCTCACAAGCGTACATTAAAGAGCATTACATATCTCTCAAGCTTACGTTACAAGGAATTACATATCTCACAATCTTACATCATAAGGCATTATATATTTTTCTAGCTTACCTTACAAGGCATTATATATCTCTCTTGCTTATATTACAAGGCATTATATATATATATATATATATATATATATATATATATATATATATATATATATATATATATATATATATATATATATATATATATATATATATATCTCAAGGTTACCTTGCAAGGCATTGTATATCTCTCAAGCTTACATTACAAGGCATTATATATCTCTCAAGCTTACATTACAAGGTATTATAAATCTCTATAGTTTACATTAGAAGGTATTATTAATTTCTCTCAAGTTTTCATTGCAATGTATTGCATGTCTTTCACGCTTGCATTACAAGGCATTATATATCTCTAGCTTACATTACAAGGCATTGTATATCTCTAGCTTACATTGCGAGGCATGATATATCTCACAAGCGTACAAAACAAGGCATTACATATCTTTCTAGCTTGAATTACAAAGCATTATATATCCCTCAAGCTTATAGTACAAGGCATTATATAACTCACCAGCATACGTTAGAACTCATTGCAGATCTCTTAACAATGCAATTAAGCCTTTAATCTAATATTGTTACCAGACAGACTTTTGAGAAATTTCAAATCTTAATTTAGTGACAACTTTGCATCATTGCACATCAGTTATTTACATTCATTTGTAAATTTAATTTTCATGCTGCATCATAGTTCAGTTCACTGAAGAGATAAAGGTGGTTCAATATATTGAAAGAGATTGAAGCTGAAACAAACTTACACGTGCTGCAGGTGCTGGTCCTTGTAATCTCTGGATCGGAGCAAGAGAGGCGGGTGACGGTGTTTGGTCAAATTTAAACGGCCAATCTATCTCAACTGCAGCTGCCCTCTTTTTCAGAACGCTGACGCCGTTGATGCCTGTAATGCTAATGAACGTGGTGCCCTGGATAATACCAGCAGCTTCTACCTGTACGGAAAAGATTGCACCTCTTCGAGATGTTTCATTTGTGCGAAGAATAAGACCTTTTAATCATGCTATCCACTAAGAGTCGGAAGAAACTTACTGATTGATGAACATAATACACTTGATGGACACATACACACACACAAACATACACACACATACCAAAATCTTCGGTACAGCCTAGGAATTAAGATCAATAAACTACCGACCATTTGAGTTTTTGAAGGATGGATTAAGTTATTTTAGATAAATTTGTTTTGTTCCTTGCTCTTGTACATAACAGAAAACTACCCATGTCCATGCCAAATAAAATATATTCTGGGAAAAGAAAACAAATATCCTGCTTTAGAATGAAAAGTCCTGACAAGAAAGACTCTTCACGTTACCTCTTGTGCGCTCTGTTTGATCAATACCACACTGAGAGTAAAGTAATTTTTAGTAACAATTTAAATTATGTTTGCATGTGATAATGAT
This sequence comes from Unio pictorum, assembly GCA_030141615.1. Taxonomy (NCBI): domain Eukaryota; kingdom Metazoa; phylum Mollusca; class Bivalvia; order Unionida; family Unionidae; genus Unio; species Unio pictorum. The sequence goes on along the minus strand of JARLTB010000030.1, from coordinate 373,237 downwards.
AAAAATGAGGAATTTGTCCAGCGCCTAATCTTTAGAAGCTATATGCAGTCAACATCTATAATGATACGACTACACTACAGAAAAGCAAGTAACAAGAACCATGAAATTGGAAAAAATAAAATCATGCTTAATACATATCAGATACAACACATTATTCGGTCTCTAATGTATATAGATGTATGTACATAAGTTGTGTCCACGCATTAACAAGTATGGACATTCTATACTCTGGACTAGAAAAAGAATCTTTGTATTAGAGTATTTGTTTCAGCTTTTTGTGGGTATGTTGAACTGTATGACGACTTCACAGTCTAAATGTCACGGAATGATGTAGTTTTTATTAATACATGTATTCGGGTTTCTTTTATCGTGTGCAACGATACCTGAGGGTGATTCATATATATATGGGCAGTTGTACTTCGGAATCGTGAGTACCATTCGCTCTATACCGCACGTGCAGGGTGTTCTCGGTACGGAGAACGAATCCGTATAAATACTATGCTATATGTGTCGGATCTTTACATTACATTATTAGATCACTCGGGGCCCCTCAAGAATACAAAGTAAAATGTAATAAGAATTAAATCCCAAAATAATACTACAATAAAGACACAAGTCCTAATAATTTAATGTGCTGAATAAAATTCAGTGGATGTCCAAATTAAATCAAAAGCTAAAAATGTTAGTGTATTTGTTGTAAGCTGCATAGAACTGGTGTTTTGCTGAATCACACTAATATAATTCCAGGTTTAAATTCACTTTAAATTCCAATTAATGTCTCTGTCCAAGAAATGTATCAAACCACTTTTGTATTTCCAAATAAAATACTTGTATTCAACAATTTAAGAATTAGATTAAAGCCCGAAATAAAATACTGGACACCGCATATAATACAACCTGATGTGCTAACAGTTGAAACACATGTGAATATTCTCTTCAGTGACAAGATTATGTAGTCGTAAACTTGACTTTAGGTCACAATTAGCATTATTCTTTATAATCACACATTTACTTAATGGAAAAATTCTTCTAGAATGATCCTTGCGTTTACAAAATAATTGTTTTAGTATTAGAAACCTGTTACAAATTTAAGATATTGAACATGGAATATGCCAGGTAAACCAGATAACATCCAATAACCTTGACCTGGACTAAAATAAACATATTTACTAATATTAAGTTGATACACATAGAAAATACTTTAGGGTTCCATTAAAAAAATACATAGGGAAGGCACTTTAAAGTGGGGTACTCACCCATATATACAATTTACAATTTTCGTATCATCTTAACATGAACTCTGTGAAATCAATATACCCTGGCATGTATTTTGTATAAAATGCCTTCCCTGGGTACCATATATGTTAAATTTAATATCCCTTAGAAAGGTATTAGCTGTTAGTAGAATAAAAGGTTTTACATAATGAATTCAGCTCAAGCAGAAATTAAGTCAATTTCGAACATGGTCAAGCTCAACATACAATGCTAAATTACAATACATGTATTATGCAATGAAATATAAACTAAAAAACTAACAAACAATGTAAATTAATATATATATATATATATATATATATATATATATATATATATATATATATATATATATATATATATATATATATATATATACTGCACTAAACCTATACTCACATATTGAAGTAACAGCCACTTCAGAATCTTTATTATAATGCTACAATCACTGAACAGAATATTGATAATCAATGCCTTTTTGTGTAACGTTTATGTAACTAAACTAGCATACTGAAAGTTTTTTTGAATCTTTCATATTTATTTTATTTTAGGGAAATAAATAAAATGTTTGCGTTTACAAAACGTGATGGCTGTTACACTATTTTAAATGAAATACTTGAAGAAACTGCTAGAAATATACAGAGAAAATATAAAATGTTGAACGGAATGCCATTTATACAAGCAATTGTAATTCTGTATTAAGGATATTACATGTGTTACCTTTTCCATGTATTGGTTCTTTGGTTTTTTGGCATAGTCTCTGGGAGCCTGATGAACAAAGATTGAGTCGATATGGTGGGCCATTCTCCAGTCTGCCATAGCTCGTGTCCCACAAACTTGCACCATATCACCTCTGCATTATATGCCATCTGGACGTATCAGTCCCTAAACCTCCACCTTTATTTACTACAAAGGGAAACCTAAGTATTGTAAATAGAACAAAACTATTGCATGACATCCAAGCAAATCTAACAATGTGCTTACCTAATACAGCAGAACAACTTGATCGTTTTCTGCGTTCGTTGCTTGAAAAACATGCCCCAACCACCAAGTGCAGGATATCAATTCAAACGTGTTCTCCATGGCATAACAGTGTTAAGGACCAGCCTCGAACTGCTCAAAGAGACTGCCGTAAAGCGGAGAGACTTTGAGTTTCTACCAGGATTACTAGTCACAAGCAAATCTATGAAGCCGTTCAGAATAACGTCACAAAAATACTCCATTTAGGCAAATCGGCGTATTACATTACCAAGTTCACGTAGAGTTTCAGCTGCAAAGAGCGTTTCGAGACTACTAAGAAACTAATGTCGAGGAACAAATGTATACCACTTCCAACTACCTTCTCTCCAGTAAACCTTCCTGACCTGTTTTCAAATTTCTTTCGTGACAAGTTACAAACCATTAGAGATAAGCTTGACAACAGTTTCAATTGACTCGTCGCCATACTGTTGCGATACAGGCTTTCAGCGGCAACCATTAGCAACATTTTAATTTGTTTATATGTATCTAGTACAGGCAATCGTAATATTGAGTGCACCAAAGGCACGGTCTCTCTAAACACCCCAAGACAGCCCAAGACTAGGGGAGTCCACTTCAATATTGCATATATTAGCACCAAATCTCGCAAAAACGTACCAAAAAGCGGAAAAAAGAAATGAAAACACACATACGGACATTGTTACTATCACTGATTTATAGCATTGGTTGATGGTCCTATTTCTGGTAATCTACGGAAGCGAACTCTATGCATCAAATATCTTTAATTGTACACACACACACACACACACACACACACACACACATATATATATATATATATATATATATATATATATATATATATATATATATATATGTGTATATAAAGAATACAAATCATATGGCATATAACAGTCCTTTCAAATGCACTGGATCCAGCAAGGGATCACGTGTGTCAGGGATTGATTAAGATAAATGCAAAAAACTGACAAGCAACAGTGCAAAACTAGTATCACTCTAGCCTGAGCGCTTTCGACTCTTAACGAGTCTTTATCATATATATAAATCATATATATATATATATATATATATATATATATATATATATATATATATATATATATATATATATATATATATATATATATATATATATATATATATATATATGTATGTATATATATATATTTTTAAACGATTTCCTCATTAAATGGCGATGTTCCATACTTCTCGCATTTATTTGAATTGTTGATTTGTTTAGGCTCCGTGTTAATATTTGTCAGAAGAAAGGAATGAAGGAATAGTTAAATTGTTATTGAGATAAACAAATAATTTTATATAAAATAAATTTGCTATTTTGTTTAAGTTCTTTAACGACTTATTTGTGGTATTGCTAATTATTTATAAATGTTGATTAATATTCACGTTACTGTACCGAATACTCTTCATCAAAACGGGAGTTTTTTCCCTTGGCAACTCCTGACCTTACTAATTTTCCTGTTACACAAAATATCGCTAAATATTCGCAGTGTTTATTTGTTTGTTTGTTTGTTTTTGGTTTCTTGTGCTGTTGATAAAAAAGTGGGTATTATGTAAAGTTTAAGGTGTTCTTGGAGAGTCTTAGGGCGTCTAGGGGTGTTCGGAGAGACCTCCAAAGGCATGTGAACTCGAGACCCAATTCCAACATCACTGCTGCTTGAGTGCTTGATTTCAATATTGCTTTCAATAACCTATGTTATTAATACCTCTCTCTCATCTGGGAAATTCCCATCATTTTTCAAAACCACCATTGTAAATCCTCTCCTGAAAAGACCCAAACTCGACCATAACGATTTAAAGAACTACATTTCCTAATATCATGTTCATATAAAGACGCATCATCTCCATTCGCAATTATCTTTCAGTTGATGCCAATAAAACACTGTGTGTTCATTAGTACTCTCACGACAGGACTACTATAACTCTGTCTGGCTAGTCTCGATATATACTCCAGAAGCTTCAAAACGTTCAAACCACAGATGCCCTGAACATCCTTAAGAGTACAATTCATTCGATCCAGAATTAAACAAAAGATTTGTAAAGTGCTTAGAATCTTTAAAGATTAGTTTCTATACAATGTCCTCATTATAATTATTATTATTATTATTATTATTATTATTATTATTATTATTATTATTATTATTATTATTATTATGAACATGAGAAATTAACATATTTAGATTGCTTTATGCACAAGAGAAATTAAACATAGGGAATGTATAGCAACAATGTATTGGGTCTGTCTACGGACATTTGGAATTGAACAAGAGTTAGGGTGAGCCCTAACCTGAATTTTACGGTACTGTACACTGGTAAACAATGGCAACAATGTTGTAAGAGGCTGACCTTAATCGGGAGAAATCTAGACATAGACATAGAGACAGGGATAGATACACGGTTAGAGACTTTTACATAAATTGATTTATTGACATAAATCTGTTCAAATAAGAAACAGAAATGCAAAGCTCAGGAAATAATTTAGTTCTCTAGATCATGGAGTGAACATTTAAAAAAAGGACTTGTGGTTTTGCGAATTAAATCCTAAATAATGAATTACAGACACTAGTCTTAATAATTATAGTTAGCAATAATCTTTTGTGGAATTCCAAATTAAGATGGACGCTGAAAGTGTTGATGCGTCTGTAGTAACACGTAAAGTGTTGATGTGCCAACAGTTTTTTTTTAATATGATCACATTAATATAATTCAATGTTGAATTCACTACAAGACCTAGTTAATGTCTCTGTCCAAATGTATTACGTTTTATGAGCGCTCAATATTTCCAGAGATAAATCACTTGAATAATTTGACGATATATATTACATACCCTAAAATACATTACCTAACGGAAAATAACCTTCTAGAAACGTCTTAGTATTTGCAAGAATAAAATCTAAATTATAAATATAAATTTATTTCTAGAATTATAAACAAAAATGTGTAGTAAACAATCAATAGTCCCTGCAATATAAGGGATTGCCAAAGTTCTTTATTTATACTGCCCTGGAATCTATCACAACTATGGAATGCTTACCTTAATACTGCCCAGGATTCTATTATAAATGTGGCGGCCATGCCTAATTCTGCCCTGTAATCTATTAAAATGAGGCATCTGAGTCTAATACTGCACTGGAATCAATTAGAAATGTAGCACCATAGCCTTAACACTGCTCTTGAATCTATTAAAATGTGGAAGCCATGCATTACTACAGCCCTGTAATCTGTAAAGAAAATGTGGTAGCCTAGACTTAAAAATGTCCTGCAATCTATTGAACTTAGATTATCACTCCCCTGGAATGTATTAAAAATGTGGCAGCCTAGCCTTAATTCTCCCCTGGAATCAATTCAAATTGTGGCGGCCAAACCTAAAACTGCGCTGGAATCTACTACACATTGGACTGGCTAGATCAGAAATTTCATGCCTACCGTGGCTTTTATTCATTTTAATATAAACTTGTACAGAGGTGTGGCTATATAGGATCCCGTCCTTCAATATACAAACTTGTTTTAGGTTTTAATTTCTGAAAAACTTCATATATATGACGTCTTGACCTAATGATGCTTCATTACGCTTCCTCGCTGTTAACTTAATCAAGTCTTTCTCAAAGAAACGATTTCAGTTTGATCAAGTAACGGATGTCAGTACTGAAAAGATCCAGAAAGTAAGAAAAAGAATCATAAACAGTGAGAAAACCCCGATAAGTAATTAGATGTACTTTAAATTAATTTTATAAAGATATATTCTACCAGAGGAAATGACCCAGTTTCAAGTCGCCTAGAAATTACTGAGCCAAACACTAAGGCGTGCTGGCTAGGTACAACATTCATCATCATATTTGTCATAGGAGCTTAAGGCATCAGGTGCGTGCTCTTGCGTTATAAGAAAGTATTCTTACTCCCACTTCCTTGTCCTCTTTGTCCCTGGTCTTTCTCCAAATTCCTTCTCGTCCTCCTCCTCCTCCTTTTCCTCATCCTCTACTTTTGCCCCCACGACTACTCTTTTCTTGACTTCTACTGTCTCGGCTGCACACTCGATTTTGCCTCCAACTCTTAAAGCTGAGTTCTAAAATATCTTTTTAGTAGTTTTAAATGTATCTTGTCAAAGTTTGTAAATCTAGTATTAAGGAGAGAAAACATGGCATTTACACTAAAATTTAAAAACAAAAACAAACACCTGCAAGAGCTCTAGTTTTTTTGATTTTTGATTTTAATTTTAAACTGATAAGTCTGACCTAGAAGATTCAAAATTAAATACGTTTCTAACCAAATTGAATCACGCGAACACTTATTTTATTACAACAAAGAGCAGTTACTATGAATTTGGTGTAATGTGATCATCGGGTTTTGATTCTGATAATATAACCCATTTCTCTCATTTTCTTTCTCGTATGTGTTTTCGGGTATGTATGCACACATATGCATATTTATGTGTGTATAGATAAATGTGTATGTATCCTTATATTAATGTTAGTGTATGCGTATATGAATGTATATAAATTGTTTTGGCATGCTCTCGTAATCACTTTTGTAGAAATGCTAATATTTACATTATTATTATAATGTTATCTTGAAATTATTAATGCATAATATATTTTTTTTATTCACCAGTTTCTATCTTATTTACTACCTTCCTTTCTTAATATTTCCTTTCCTGTCATATGCTTTAAATTGAATATTTGTATAGCAGTATTTATCTCTGTCAATATAGTCTATTTAAGAAAGAAAGAAAAAGAAAAAGAATATAAAATATTTCATTGATATGCTATGTAAATGTATAAATTGCTCCATTCTTAACACTGATTGGGATATATCGTTTGTCAATAGCAGCAGTCTCTATTTGTTACTAATTCTGATTATTTACTATATAACAAATATTTAACCTTCAGATGCTCTAACAACCGTGATATGTCAAAGTCACTATCAAAATTTAATCTAAACTTATTCATTTTGTTTAGGACAATTAGTAAACTTTTTTTGGGGTGGTTTCTTGACGACCTAATTTAGGGTTAGGGTTAGTTAGGGTTAATTAGTAACAGGAACTCTTGTATACTGTGTAATTAATTACTCGAACGCTTGTATACTGTGTATTTAGCAACTCAGACACTTGTATCTAATGTAATTAATTGTTGGATCTCTTGTATATTGTGTAATTAGCAATTCTAACACTTGTATTCTGTACAATTAGCTACTCGAACACTTGTATACTGTGTAATTAGCAATTCAATCACTTGAAATTAATTGGTGGAACATTTGTATACTTTGTAATTATCAATTCTAACACTTGTTTTCTGCGTAAATAGCAACTCGAACACTTGTATACTGTGTAATTAGCAACTCGGACACTTGTTTACTATCTTATTAATTGCTTGAACGATTCGGCAATGTTTAAAAATAGTCAATACTCGTTATTCTCATCAACTGCAACCATTCCCTCAATGAACTTATATGAACTTATCATAGTTGTTAAATGAAGTCTTCGTTTTATTTTTTTTATTTGCATACATGATCATATGTTTTATTTATTCCATTTTATTAGAAACAAAGTTTTGCAAAAGATAATCTATTTTCAGTTGGACTCCAATTTCTCATAAGGGCCCCATTTTGTTTCAAAATAATAAACTATTCTGTGGTCTCGGTTTTACTAACAACCTTCGTGAAAAAGAGTTTTCAGGATATCTTTCCTGCTTGACGACAATGGATTGTCTTTGGTTACCTTGATTAAAGTAACACAAATGGGCAGTTAAAAAAGGATTAGTGTGTTAAATACATTGATTGCTCTAAATAAAGAACTAACGTGACCTCGTCAAAAGACTGATTGATGTCAGTGCCAGCTAAAAGAACACTTTTTTGTCAATTTCACACTCAAGAGCTAAGAATTGCACAAGCTGCGTATAAATCAAGTTCATCCTTGTCAATAGGGTCAACTTTCTTATCCAAATAAGATTTGTCAGTACAAGTGAATTAACCACAACATATCCAGTAATAAATAAATACCCTCATCAATTAGCAAAGACAACACCGTTCCGACTATTACGGTTCGTAAGATTAGATTTAATGATAAATTTACACAATGTAAAGAAACACTATCAAAGATTCGTTCTACTCCTTGACTAACAAAATTCCTAGTAAACGAAGACATTGCAGAAAAAGCTAAAGTAGTTGTTAATAAGAAAAACACTGAAAAGTAACTCGTTCCCTTAAAACTCTAATAGCGATTGGCTTGGCTAATGTAAACCCTTTGAAATTAAGGGTTCCTAGTTCTTCTATTTACAATCAGATTGGGGTTTATAAGACACAATAAATGTACTGTTTTCAATATATGACCGTGACGTTGACCTCCTAAAAATAATAGAATTTAGAATAGGTGTGTTTTGATTTTGTTGCTTATTTTTCAGTTTGTAACAATCATATATCTTTTCTTCTGGCACTATGTACACTTAGGAAGAGATAAGTACTTCTAATCTTATTATACAAAGACTGATTTAAATTATTAGAAACATCACAACCTGATAATGATAGTTAAATGAAATATTGTCTTTTATTTGCCAGCCCTAATTCTTTGAACCTAAATTGAAATTCCCTTTCTTCCCGTCATTTTTGTTGTCTCAGTTTCAACTGTAATCGTGATCGAAAAGTCATTCAGTTCCAGTTGATGACATTTTAGCATAATGACACAATGTTTCTGAAAAATCTAATAATAATTTGCATGACTGTAAGGTATTCATATTTCATTCTCATTGTCCAAACTCCTCTGCTTGTAAATGGGTATGAACTTAAGGTTAGGGTCAGGATTATCATGGAGGCAATCTTCGCATCTGATAAGGATGTTAGGGTTAAGGATAGAATTATGAAGGAGGAAATCACAACATTTGATAAGGATGTTAGGGTTAGGGTTAGAATTATGAAGGAGGAAATCACAACATCTGATAAGGATGTTAGGGTTAGGGATAGAATTATGAAGGAGGAAATCACAACATCTGATAAGGATGTTAGGGTTAGGGATAAAATTATGAAGGAGGAAATTGCAACATCTGATAAGGATGTTAGGGTTAGGATTGGAATTATAAAGGAGGAAATCACAACATCTGATAAGGATGTTAGGGTTAGGGTTAGAATTATGAAGGAGGAAATCACAACATCTGATAAGGATGTTAGGGTTAGGGATAGAATTATGAAGGAGGAAATCACAACATCTGATAAGGATGTTAGGGTTAGGGTTAGAATTATGATGGAGGAAATCACAACATCTGATAAGGATGTTAGGGTTAGGGATAGAATTATGAAGGAGGAAATTACAACATCTGATAAGGATGTTAGGGTTAGGTTTGGAATTATAAAGGAGGAAATCACAACATCTGATAAGGATGTTAGGGTTAGGGATAGAATTATGAAGGAGGAAATTACAACATCTGATAAGGATGTTAGGGTTAGGTTTGGAATTATAAAAGAGGAAATCACAACATCTGATAAGGATGTTAGGGTTAGAATGATCATGAAGAGAATCATTACATCTCATAATGATCTTCATATTGTTATTTCTATGAAATTAACCAACAGTTTAAAAGAATTGTTGATTTCTCTCACATCTAATTTATCCCATCTATGTTTTAGTAAGAGATCCACGTTTATCTTGCTGTACATCCCAATTGCTATATCAATGTTAATGTTAATGCACATCAGTTTAGTTCAGTATTAATAGCCTTATCATCTAAAAAATATTGGTCCGAGTAAGCGATAAAAATGTTCTAGCATATTCTACACCCATTCTAAAATTCATCATGGTGACGATCTTCATCCACCTCATTTTTGTATTCGTCTTCTCTTCCATTTATGTACGAGTTAGTGTTCCTCTGACATTTTCTGAATGCTTAATGAAACAATAGTGGCATATTATTTCATATACTTGAAAAATATTATGCGAGGTGAATCTAGGTATAAATATTTGCCTCATTGTCGCCGCGAGCTCGATGCGGATGGAAGGTTAATGTTAAAAGTATATAATTATAGCACTTGTATTGAAGTAAATTGACTTGCAATTGTTTTATGCCATACATCCTGTGATCATGTACATGGATAAAGGACATACAATATTAATGATGAAACAAATTACAGAAGACAAAATGCTTTAGTTCAAAAGCAAAACTTCCTAAACAGCAAAATGACCGATCCGAATAAAATGTATATGCATCAATCCGAATACCTGAAAATTATTATGCTAGGTGAATCTGGGTTGAAATATTTGGCTCATTGTCGGTGCGAGCTCAAAGCGGATGGTAGGTTAATGTTAAAAGTAAAAAGAACGTACAATAATAACGATGAAACAAATTACAGAAGAGAAAATGCTTTAGTTTAAAAACAAAACTTTCACACAGCAAAATCCCCAATCCGAATAAAATATACATGCATCAATCCAAAGAAACTACCTAGGTACATCAATACGACTAAAATATCTAGGCATCAATCAGAAACAAAATATCTAGGCATCGGTTCGAATAAAATATATAGGTATCAATCCGAATAACATATCTAGGCATCAATCCGAATAAAATATCTAGGCATCAATCCGAATAAAATATCTTGGCTTCAAATAGATAAGCCTAAAAACATATGTAGGCATGAAATTCATAACCGTACAACATAAGTTTATTTAGGCGTCATAAAAACCATATTAGCTGATTTTATTTAGGCGTCACACGGATAATAGAAGTAAAAGGTTCTTGACATCAAATTGTGTGTGTGTGTGTGTGTGTGTGATTAGGATGTTTAATGTAGCTTTCACACCTTTTTATTCAGATCGTTGCGATGTCTGCAGTGATTCAGTTTATAGTGATGTTTAGCACTGGGGCATCATGTCGCAGACATGTAGCGTGATGTCCCACCCAGTCGCATTATCCTGACACCAGGCCGACCAGTCATAACACTAACCTCTTTAAACTGAGCGCCAAGGGTGGCAGCTATTGATATCTTTTTGTAAGTATGACTTCACCGAAATTGAACCCACGACCCCCCGGTTCTGCGGCTGACCATTTATTCACTTGGCAACCGGAGCGGTGACATCAAATGAATAACTCCTATAACGTAATGACGTCAAAACTATATCGCGCACAACACCATGACGATTTTTTTCATTTTGAATGCAGACTTTTACTAACAAAAGGTTATTCTATGCTCATTGTTTGTTCTCCGCTAACTATACATTGTCAAAATAGTTCAGTTGTTTTACATTGAACATAAATGCTCTTCATATTCCACTCATTCGGTTGATTAACTTTGTTTCGGAATGAACTACAGCAGATGTATCTAAAGAACTGCCACTACCAGCTGCTTTGCTACATTCCAGGTTATCGTCTTGATACAATATTTCAGATTTATGCGGGCGATAGACGCCAGATTTTATAAACTTGTTGTGTACCTACAAATAACATCATAATGGCAAGGCATAGTAATAATAATAATAATAATAATAATAATAATAATAATAATAATAATAATAATAATAATAATGAGGACTTTGTATAGCTCCTAAACTTTAGGCGCTCTAAAACGTTGTAACATATATAATGATATAACTACAAAAACACAAATAAAGTTGAAAACAAAAACATGCTGAAAATAATTGAGATACGAAATAAGTCATCCATGACTTTAAGTGAGATATGTGCCTCTCTACTCCTTGGAACTTGGATGGTAACAAAGTTAAGTTGGGTGGCTAGATTTGTATATTTGGGTGTCATCAGCGTACAATTGGTGAGACACTGGATGATGATCTATGACACTTGAGAGCGGCTGCGTGTATGTAATAGAATGAAGAGAAGAGGTCCAATAACAGACACATGTGTAACGCCACAACAAAGATCAACTGGGCCGGAATGTATTCCATTTGCAGACATAATTTGTATCATGTTGACTAAGTAGGACTTGAGCCACAGTAAGGCTGCATTGTGAATGCCAAATACATGCTGGAGACGGTGAAGTAATATATCATGGTCTATTGTCTCAAATGCTGCACAAATCTAGGAGGGTGAGGACTGTAATATTTCCTCTATCCAACGCTTAGAGAATGTCATTAACTACTTTCAGAACTGTGATAAAGGCGATTTTGAGTGACTAGATATAATCTTTATACCTATTAATCTGTAATACATTTGTTCGTATAAATTCTAACTTTTCTAATATCGCAAAGAAAAGACATCATAGGTAAACAACGAGATCATTTTTAACTGATTTAAATCTCCATGGCAATGGTTATTTCACATTAATTCCCTTCCCAGCTAGTACATGTCAACATGATAAGGTTACTGAACTTTGTTTAAAAACATGGATGGCTTAGTATTAAACTACCGACATTTCCTGCTGACATAAACTGGAAATATTTGTTAAGTCTTGTGACTGATTTGTTGAATATCATAGATATAATAAGATGGTACTTGTCATTAAAAACTCACCATTGCTTTTTCTCTCTTTGAATACCCCCTTCTTATTTTCTTTGGCGGTGACACTTGACAAGTAACTTCTTCTGATGGTGACAACATTTGAAGTCTACACAGCTGATGCTTGGGTGTTGAAGGTTATGATACCTTGTTTACCTTGGTTTGTTTGTCAGTTTCCTCCACACACTGGATAGACGGGACATCATCATGATTGAGTGACTTTCTTTGGTGCCCTATACATATGCTCAACCTCAAATCTATACGTAAAAGGGAAGCATTCGGGTGTGAAATGAAAGGAGATTAGAGCAGAATACTCAGTCGGACTATCCCAGTTTGCTCATTTGATTTTTGCAAGGTCTGTCCACCTACGACGAAGTGATTGGTCCTTTGGGAAGAAATGCATGTAAAACCCACCAGCATTTGTATACCCACGATTTTCTGCAACACACTTGACCCCGCTACCCTTGCTTGTACCTCCACGATGTGCTTTTGGCATGATTGGGATGATAAAATAACTAATATGGAACGGAAAACGTGCTTTGTTTATGTTTCGATAGAAACGGAAGTAAGGCGTGTGTTCATAATGTGACGTCAGCCGATCTATACACTCCGGAAGTTTTACCGAGCGATAAAATCGGTCCGATGTGTAATATTTTCGAAAACACACCTGAGCGTATTTCTCACTTATTATAGAAAATTTTTCCATCGGGTTTGTTTATACCGCTTCCAGACTTTATTTTCAATTGAAATAATACTCAATTTGATTTACGTTATCTACATTGGTATGGCACTTTAATGTCCCGTTGTCCCCAACGTGCACCTATTTGCGTGGTAGGACGGTATAAGTATTTTCTTAAACGTAAGTAATGAAGTGGGGTACTCTACGGACAATGGACATTCCACATTACAAAAGATCCCATCAATCTCTGAACATGAGAAATTAACATATTTAGGTTACTCTATGGACAATGGAAATTAAACATGGGGAATGTATAGCAACATTGTATTGGGTCTGTCTACAGACACTTGGAATTGAACAAGAGTTAGGGTGATCCCTAACCTTAACGTCACGGTACTGTACACCGGTAAACAATGGTCACAATGTTGTAAGAGGCTGACCTTAATCAGGAGAAATCTAGACATAGAGGCAGGGATAGATACACGGTTGGAGACTTCTACATAAATTGATTTATTGACATAAATCTGTTCAAATAAGAAACAGAAATGCAAAGATCAGGAAATAATCTAGTTCTCTAGATCATGAAGTGAACATTTTAAAAAGGGAATAATGAATTACAGAAACTAGTCTTAATAATTATAGTTAGCAATAATCTTTTGTGGAATTCCAAATTAAGATGGACGCTGAAAGTGTTGATGCGTCTGTAGTAACACGTAAAGTGATGATGTGCCGACAGTTTTTTAATACGATCACAGTAATATAATTCAAGGTTGAATTCACTACAAGACCTATTAATGTCTCTGTCCAAATGTATAACGTTTTATGAGCGCTCAATATTTCCAGAGATAAATCACTTGAATAATTTGACGATATATATTACAGACCCTAAAATACATTACCGACCGGAAAATAACCTTCTAGAAACGTCTTAGTATTTGGAAGAATAAAATCTAAATTATAATTATAAATTATTTTCTAGAATTATAAACAAAAAATGTGTAGCAAACAATCAATAGACCCTGCAATATAAGGGATTGCCAAAGTTCTCCATTTATTCTGCCCTGGAATCTATCACAAGTATGGAATGCTTACCTTAATACTGCCCAGGAATCTATTAAAAATGTTTCGACCAAGCCTACTTCTGCCCTGTAATCTATTAAAATGAGGCATCTGAGTCTAATACTGCACTGGAATCAATTAGAAATGTAGCACCATAGCCTTAATACTGCTCTTGAATCTACTAAAATGTGGAAGCCATGCATTACTACAGCCCTGTAATCTGTAAAGAAAATGTGGCAGTCTAGACTTTAAAATGTCCTGTAATCTATTGAACATTAAAAATGTGGAAGCTTAGCCTTAATACTGCTCTGGAATATATTAAAAATGTATCGCCCTATCCTTAATACTGCCCTGGAATTTATGACAAATATGGCAGCTGACCCTTAATACTCCTCTGGAATCTATTAAAATTGTGGCAGCCTAGTATTAATACTCCTCTTGAATCTATTAAAGTTGTGGCTTCCTAACCTTAATACTTACCAGAAATCTATTAAATGTGGCGGTCTAACCTTAATACTGCCCAGGCATCTATTACAAATGTGGCAGCCTAGCCGTAATAGCCTTATCACTCCCATGGAATGTATTAAAAATGTGGCAGCCTAGCCTTAATTCTCCCCTGGAATCAATTCAAATTGTGGCGGCCAAACCTAAAACTGCGCTGGAATCTATTACACATTGGACTGGCTAGATCAGAAATTTCATGCCTACCGTGGCTTTTATTCATTTTAATATAAACTTGTACAGAGGTGTGGCTATATAGGATCCCGTCCTTCAGTACACAAACTTGTTTTAGGTTTTAATTTCTGAAAAACTTCATATATATGACGTCATGACCTAATGATGCTTCATTACGCTTCTTCGCTGTTAACTTAATTAAGTCTTTCTCAAAGAAACGATTTAAGTTTGATCAAGTAACGGATGTCAGTACTGAAAAGATCCAGAAAGTAAGAAAGAGAATCAGAAACAGTGAGAAAACCCCGATAAGTAATTAGATGTACTTTAAATTAATTTTATAAAGATATATTCTACCAGAGGAAATGACCCAGTTTAAAGTCGCCTAGAAATTACTGAACCAAACACTAAGGCGTGCTGGCTAGGTACAACATTCATCATCATAATTGTCATAGGAGCTTAAGGCATCAGGTGCGTGCTCTTGCGTTATAAGAAAGTATTCTTACTCCCACTTCCTTGTCCTCTTTGTCCCTGGTCTTTCTCCAAATTCCTTCTCGTCCTCCTCCTCCTCCTTTTCCTCCTCCTCTACTTTTGCCCCCACGACTACTCTTTTCTTGACTTCTACTGTTTCGGCTGCACACTCGATTTTGCCTCCAACTCTTAAAGCTGAGTTCTAAAATATCTTTTTAGTAGTTTTAAATGTATCTTGTTAAAGTTTGTAAATCTAGTATTAAGGAGAGAAAACATGGCATTTACACTAAAATTTAAAAACAAAAACAAACACCTGCAAGAGCTCTAGTTTTTTTTTTATTTTTGATTTTAATTTTAAGCTGATAAGTCTGACCTAGAAGATTCAAAATTACATACGTTTCTAACCAAATTGAATCACGCGAACACTTATTTTATTACAACAAAGAGCAGTTACTATGAATTTGGTGTAATGTGATCATCGGGTTTTGATTCTGATAATATAACCCATTTCTCTCATTTTCTTTCTCGTATGTGTTTTCGGGTATGTATGCACACATATGCATATTTATGTGTGTATAGATAAATGTGTATGTATCCTTATATTAATGTTAGTGTATGCGTATATGAATGTATATAAATTGTTTTGGCATGCTCTCGTAATCACTTTTGTAGAAATGCTAATATTTACATTATTATTATAATGTTATTTTGAAATTATTAATGCATAATATATTTTTTTATTCACCAGTTTCTATCTTATTTACGACCTTCATTTCTTAATATTTCCTTTCCTGTCATATGCTTTAAATTGAATATTTGTATAGCAGTATTTATCTCTGTCAATATAGTCTATTTAAGAAAGAAAGAAAAAGAAAAAGAATATAAAATAATTCATTGATATGCTATGTAAATATATAAATTGCTCCATTCTTAACACTGATTGGGATATATCGTTTGTCAATAGCAGCAGTCTCTATTTGTTACTAATTCTGATTATTTACTATATAACAAATATTTAACCTTCAGATGCTCTAACAACCGTGATATGTCAAAGTCACTATCCAAATTTAATCTAAACTTATTCATTTTGTTTAGGACAATTAGTAAACTTTTTTTGGGGTGGTTTCTTGAAGACATAATTTAGGGTTAGGGTTAGTTAGGGTTAATTAGTAACAGGAACTCTTGTATACTGTGTAATTAATTACTCGAACGCTTGTATACTGTGTATTTAGCAACTCAGACACTTGTATCTAATGTAATTAATTGTTGGATCTCTTGTATATTGTGTATTTAGGAATTCTAACACTTGTATTCTGTACAATTAGCTACTCGAACACTTGTATACTGTGTAATTAGCATTTCAATCACTTGTATCGAATGTAATTAATTGCTGGAACATTTGTGTACTTTGTAATTAGCAATTCTAACACTTGTATTCTGCGTAAATAGCAACTCGAACACTTGTATACTGTGTAATTAGCAACTCGAACACTTGTTTACTATGTTATTAATTGCTTGAACGATTGGGCAATGTTTAAAAATAGTCAATACTCATTGCATACATGATCATATGTTTTATTTATTCCATTTTATTAGAAACAAAGTTTTGCAATAAGATAATCTATTTTCAGTTGGTCTCCATTTTCTCATAAGGACCCCATTTTGTTTCAAAATAATAAACTATTCTGTGGCCTCGGTTTTACTAACAACCTTCTTGAAAAAGAGTTTTCAGGATATCTTTCCTGCTTGACGACAATGGATTGTCTTTGGTTACCTTGATTAAAGTAACGCAAATGGGCAGTTAAAAAAGGATTAGTGTGTTAAATACATTGATTGCTCTAAATAAAGAACTAACGTGACCTCGTCAAAAGACTGATTGATGTCAGTGCCAGCTAAAAGAACACTTTTTGTCAATTTCACACTCAAGAGCTAGGAATTGCACAAGCTGCGTATAAATCAAGGACATCCTTGTCAATAGGGTCAACTTTCTTATCCAAATAAGATTTGTCAGTACAAGTGAATTAACCACAACATATCCAGTAATAAATAAATACCCTCATCAATTAGCAAAGACAAAACTGTTCCGACTATTACGGTTCGTAAGATTAGATTTAATGATAAATTTACACAATGTAAAGAAACACTATCAAAGATTCGTTCTACTCCTTGACTAACAAAATTCCTAGTAAACGAAGACATTGCAGAAAAAGCTAAAGTAGTTGTTGATAAGAAAAACACTGAAAAGTAACTCGTTCCCTTAAAACTCTAATAGCGATTCTCTTGGCCGATGTAAACCCTTTGAAATTAAGGGTTCCTAGTTCCTTTATTTACAATCAGATTGGGGTTTATAAGACACAATAAATGTATTGTTTTCAATATATGACCGTGACGTTGACCTCCTAAAATAATAGAATTTAGAATAGGTGTGTTTTGATTTTGTTGCTTATTTTTCAGTTTGTAACAATCATATATCTTTTCTTCTGGCACTATGTACACTTAGGAAGAGATAAGTACTTCTAATCTTATTATACAAAGACTGATTTAAATTATTAGAAACATCACAACCTGATAATGACAGTAAAATGTAGTATTGTCTTTCATTTGCCAGCCCTAATTCTTTGAACCTAAATTGAAATTCCCTTTCTTCCCGTGATTTTTTGTTGTCTCAGTTTCAACTGTAATCGTGATCGAAAAGTCATTCAGTTCCAGTTGATGACATTTTAGCATAATGACACAATGTTTCTGAAAAATCTAATAATAATTTGCATGACTGTAAGGTATTCATATTTCATTCTCATTGTCCAAACTCCTCTGCTTGTAAATGGGTATGAACATAAGGTTAGGGTCAGGATTATCATGGAGGCAATCTTCGCATCTGATAAGGATGTTAGGGTTAGGGTTAGAATTATGAAGGAGGAAATCACAACATTTGATAACGATGTTATGGATAGGGTTAGAATTATGAAGGAGGAAATCACAACATCTGATAAGGATGTTAGGGTTAGCGATAGAATTATGAAGGAGGAAATCACAACATCTGATAAGGATGTTAGGGTTAGGGATAAAATTATGAAGGAGGAAATTGCAACATCTGATAAGGATGTTAGGGTTAGGATTGGAATTATAAAGGAGGAAATCACAACATCTGATAAGGATGTTAGGGTTAGGGTTAGAATTATGAAGGAGGAAATCACAACATCTGATAAGGATGTTAGGGTTAGGGATAGAATTATGAAGGAGGAAATCACAACATCTGATAAGGATGTTAGGGTTAGGGTTAGAATTATGATGGAGGAAATCACAACATCTGATAAGGATGTTAGGGTTAGGGATAGAATTATGAAGGAGGAAATTACAACATCTGATAAGGATGTTAGGGTTAGGTTTGGAATTATAAAGGAGGAAATCACAACATCTGATAAGGATGTTAGGGTTAGGGATAGAATTATGAAGGAGGAAATTACAACATCTGATAAGGATGTTAGGGTTAGGTTTGGAATTATAAAAGAGGAAATCACAACATCTGATAAGGATGTTAGGGTTAGAATGATCATGAAGAGAATCATTACATCTCATAATGGTCTTCATATTGTTATTTCTATGAAATTAACCAACAGTTTAAAAGAATTGTTGATTTCTCTCACATCTAATTTATCCCATCTATGTTTTAGTAAGAGATCCACGTTTATCTTGCTGTACATCCCAATTGCTATATCAATGTTAATGTTAATGCACATCAGTTTAGTTCAGTATTAATAGCCTTATCATCTAAAAAATATTGGTCCGAGTAAGCGATAAAAATGTTCTAGCATATTCTACACCCATTCTAAAATTCATCATGGTGACGATCTTCATCCACCTCATTTTTGTATTCGTCTTCTCTTCCATTTATGTACGAGTTAGTGTTCCTCTGACATTTTCTGAATGCTTAATGAAACAATAGTGGCATATTATTTCATATACTTGAAAAATATTATGCGAGGTGAATCTAGGTATAAATATTTGCCTCATTGTCGCCGCGAGCTCGATGCGGATGGAAGGTTAATGTTAAAAGTATATAATTATAGCACTTGTATTGAAGTAAATTGACTTGCAATTGTTTTATGCCATACATCCTGTGATCATGTACATGGATAAAGGACATACAATATTAATGATGAAACAAATTACAGAAGACAAAATGCTTTAGTTCAAAAGCAAAACTTCCTAAACAGCAAAATGACCGATCCGAATAAAATGTATATGCATCAATCCGAATACCTGAAAATTATTATGCTAGGTGAATCTGGGTTGAAATATTTGGCTCATTGTCGGTGCGAGCTCAAAGCGGATGGTAGGTTAATGTTAAAAGTAAAAAGAACGTACAATAATAACGATGAAACAAATTACAGAAGAGAAAATGCTTTAGTTTAAAAACAAAACTTTCACACAGCAAAATCCCCAATCCGAATAAAATATACATGCATCAATCCAAAGAAACTACCTAGGTACATCAATACGACTAAAATATCTAGGCATCAATCAGAAACAAAATATCTAGGCATCGGTTCGAATAAAATATATAGGTATCAATCCGAATAACATATCTAGGCATCAATCCGAATAAAATATCTAGGCATCAATCCGAATAAAATATCTTGGCTTCAAATAGATAAGCCTCAAAACATATGTAGGCATGAAATTCATAACCGTACAACATAAGTTTATTTAGGCGTCATAAAAACCATATTAGCTGATTTTATTTAGGCGTCACACGGATAATAGAAGTAAAAGGTTCTTGACATCAAATTGTGTGTGTGTGTGTGTGTGTGTGTGTGTGTGTGTGTGTGTGTGTGTGTGTGTGTGTGTGTGTGATTAGGATGTTTAATGTAGCTTTCACACCTTTTTATTCAGATCGTTGCGATGTCTGCAGTGATTCAGTTTATAGTGATGTTTAGCACTGGGGCATCATGTCGCAGACATGTAGCGTGATGTCCCACCCAGTCGCATTATCCTGACACCAGGCCGACCAGTCATAACACTAACCTCTTTAAACTGAGCGCCAAGGGTGGCAGCTATTGATATCTTTTTGTAAGTATGACTTCACCGAAATTGAACCCACGACCCCCCGGTTCTGCGGCTGACCATTTATTCACTTGGCAACCGGAGCGGTGACATCAAATGAATAACTCCTATAACGTAATGACGTCAAAACTATATCGCGCACAACACCATGACGATTTTTTTCATTTTGAATGCAGACTTTTACTAACAAAAGGTTATTCTATGCTCATTGTTTGTTCTCCGCTAACTATACATTGTCAAAATAGTTCAGTTGTTTTACATTGAACATAAATGCTCTTCATATTCCACTCATTCGGTTCATTAACTTTGTTTCGGAATGAACTACAGCAGATGTATCTAAAGAACTGCCACTACCAGCTGCTTTGCTACATTCCAGGTTAACGTCTTGATACAATATTTCAGATTTATGCGGGCGATAGACGCCAGATTTTATAAACTTGTTGTGTACCTACAAATAACATCATAATGGCAAGGCATAGTAATAATAATAATAATAATAATAATAATAATAATAATAATAATAATAATAATAATAATAATAATAATGAGGACTTTGTATAGCTCCTAAACTTCAGGCGCTCTAAAACGTTGTAACATATATAATGATATAACTACAAAAACACAAATAAAGTTGAAAACAAAAACATGCTGAAAATAATTGAGATACGAAACAAGTCATCCATGACTTTAAGTGAGATATGTGCCTCTCTACTCCTTGGAACTTGGATGGTAACAAAGTTAAGTTGGGTGGCTAGATTTGTATATTTGGGTGTCATCAGCGTACAATTGGTGAGACACTGGATGATGATCTATGACACTTGAGAGCGGCTGCGTGTATGTAATAGAATGAAGAGAAGAGGTCCAATAACAGACACATGTGTAACGCCACAACAAAGATCAACTGGGCCGGAATGTATTCCATTTGCAGACATAATTTGTATCATGTTGACTAAGTAGGACTTGAGCCACAGTAAGGCTGCATTGTGAATGCCAAATACATGCTGGAGACGGTGAAGTAATATATCATGGTCTATTGTCTCAAATGCTGCACAAATCTAGGAGGGTGAGGACTGTAATATTTCCTCTATCCAACGCTTAGAGAATGTCATTAACTACTTTCAGAACTGTGATAAAGGCGATTTTGAGTGACTAGATATAATCTTTATACCTATTAATCTGTAATACATTTGTTCGTATAAATTCTAACTTTTCTAATATCGCAAAGAAAAGACATCATAGGTAAACAACGAGATCATTTTTAACTGATTTAAATCTCCATGGCAATGGTTATTTCACATTAATTCCCTTCCCAGCTAGTACATGTCAACATGATAAGGTTACTGAACTTTGTTTAAAAACATGGATGGCTTAGTATTAAACTACCGACATTTCCTGCTGACATAAACTGGAAATATTTGTTAAGTCTTGTGACTGATTTGTTGAATATCATAGATATAATAAGATGGTACTTGTCATTAAAAACTCACCATTGCTTTTTCTCTCTTTGAATACCCCCTTCTTATTTTCTTTGGCGGTGACACTTGACAAGTAACTTCTTCTGATGGTGACAACATTTGAAGTCTACACAGCTGATGCTTGGGTGTTGAAGGTTATGATACCTTGTTTACCTTGGTTTGTTTGTCAGTTTCCTCCACACACTGGATAGACGGGACATCATCATGATTGAGTGACTTTCTTTGGTGCCCTATACATATGCTCAACCTCAAATCTATACGTAAAAGGGAAGCATTCGGGTGTGAAATGAAAGGAGATTAGAGCAGAATACTCAGTCGGACTATCCCAGTTTGCTCATTTGATTTTTGCAAGGTCTGTCGACCTACGACGAAGTGATTGGTCCTTTGGGAAGAAATGCATGTAAAACCCACCAGCATTTGTATACCCACAATTTTCTGCAACACACTTGACCCCGCTACCCTTGCTTGTACCTCCACGATGTGCTTTTGGCATGATTGGGATGATAAAATAACTAATATGGAACGGAAAACGTGCTTTGTTTATGTTTCGATAGAAACGGAAGTAAGGCGTGTGTTCATAATGTGACGTCAGCCGATCTATACACTCCGGAAGTTTTACCGAGCGATAAAATCGGTCCGATGTGTAATATTTTCGAAAACACACCTGAGCGTATTTCTCACTTATTATAGAAAATTTTTCCATCGGGTTTGTTTATACCGCTTCCAGACTTTATTTTCAATTGAAATAATACTCAATTTGATTTACGTTATCTACATTGGTATGGCACTTTAATGTCCCGTTGTCCCCAACGTGCACCTATTTGCGTGGTAGGACGGTATAAGTATTTTCTTAAACGTAAGTAATGAAGTGGGGTACTCTACGGACAATGGACATTCCACATTACAAAAGATCCCATCAATCTCTGAACATGAGAAATTAACATATTTAGGTTACTCTATGGACAATGGAAATTAAACATGGGGAATGTATAGCAACATTGTATTGGGTCTGTCTACAGACACTTGGAATTGAACAAGAGTTAGGGTGATCCCTAACCTTAACGTCACGGTACTGTACACCGGTAAACAATGGTCACAATGTTGTAAGAGGCTGACCTTAATCAGGAGAAATCTAGACATAGAGGCAGGGATAGATACACGGTTGGAGACTTCTACATAAATTGATTTATTGACATAAATCTGTTCAAATAAGAAACAGAAATGCAAAGATCAGGAAATAATCTAGTTCTCTAGATCATGAAGTGAACATTTTAAAAAGGGACTAATGAATTACAGAAACTAGTCTTAATAATTATAGTTAGCAATAATCTTTTGTGGAATTCCAAATTAAGATGGACGCTGAAAGTGTTGATGCGTCTGTAGTAACACGTAAAGTGATGATGTGCCGACAGTTTTTTAATACGATCACAGTAATATAATTCAAGGTTGAATTCACTACAAGACCTATTAATGTCTCTGTCCAAATGTATAACGTTTTATGAGCGCTCAATATTTCCAGAGATAAATCACTTGAATAATTTGACGATATATATTACAGACCCTAAAATACATTACCGACCGGAAAATAACCTTCTAGAAACGTCTTAGTATTTGGAAGAATAAAATCTAAATTATAATTATAAATTATTTTCTAGAATTATAAACAAAAAATGTGTAGCAAACAATCAATAGTCCCTGCAATATAAGGGATTGCCAAAGTTCTCCATTTATTCTGCCCTGGAATCTATCACAAGTATGGAATGCTTACCTTAATACTGCCCAGGAATCTATTAAAAATGTTTCGACCAAGCCTAATTCTGCCCTGTAATCTATTAAAATGAGGCATCTGAGTCTAATACTGCACTGGAATCAATTAGAAATGTAGCACCATAGCCTTAATACTGCTCTTGAATCTACTAAAATGTGGAAGCCATGCATTACTACAGCCCTGTAATCTGTAAAGAAAATGTGGCAGTCTAGACTTTAAAATGTCCTGTAATCTATTGAACATTAAAAATGTGGAAGCTTAGCCTTAATACTGCTCTGGAATATATTAAAAATGTATCGCCCTATCCTTAATACTGCCCTGGAATTTATGACAAATATGGCAGCTGACCCTTAATACTCCTCTGGAATCTATTAAAATTGTGGCAGCCTAGTATTAATACTCCTCTTGAATCTATTAAAGTTGTGGCTTCCTAACCTTAATACTTACCAGAAATCTATTAAATGTGGCGGTCTAACCTTAATACTGCCCAGGCATCTATTACAAATGTGGCAGCCTAGCCGTAATAGCCTTATCACTCCCATGGAATGTATTAAAAATGTGGCAGCCTAGCCTTAATTCTCCCCTGGAATCAATTCAAATTGTGGCGGCCAAACCTAAAACTGCGCTGGAATCTATTACACATTGGACTGGCTAGATCAGAAATTTCATGCCTACCGTGGCTTTTATTCATTTTAATATAAACTTGTACAGAGGTGTGGCTATATAGGATCCCGTCCTTCAGTACACAAACTTGTTTTAGGTTTTAATTTCTGAAAAACTTCATATATATGACGTCATGACCTAATGATGCTTCATTACGCTTCTTCGCTGTTAACTTAATTAAGTCTTTCTCAAAGAAACGATTTAAGTTTGATCAAGTAACGGATGTCAGTACTGAAAAGATCCAGAAAGTAAGAAAGAGAATCAGAAACAGTGAGAAAACCCCGATAAGTAATTAGATGTACTTTAAATTAATTTTATAAAGATATATTCTACCAGAGGAAATGACCCAGTTTAAAGTCGCCTAGAAATTACTGAACCAAACACTAAGGCGTGCTGGCTAGGTACAACATTCATCATCATAATTGTCATAGGAGCTTAAGGCATCAGGTGCGTGCTCTTGCGTTATAAGAAAGTATTCTTACTCCCACTTCCTTGTCCTCTTTGTCCCTGGTCTTTCTCCAAATTCCTTCTCGTCCTCCTCCTCCTCCTTTTCCTCCTCCTCTACTTTTGCCCCCACGACTACTCTTTTCTTGACTTCTACTGTTTCGGCTGCACACTCGATTTTGCCTCCAACTCTTAAAGCTGAGTTCTAAAATATCTTTTTAGTAGTTTTAAATGTATCTTGTTAAAGTTTGTAAATCTAGTATTAAGGAGAGAAAACATGGCATTTACACTAAAATTTAAAAACAAAAACAAACACCTGCAAGAGCTCTAGTTTTTTTTTGATTTTTGATTTTAATTTTAAGCTGATAAGTCTGACCTAGAAGATTCAAAATTACATACGTTTCTAACCAAATTGAATCACGCGAACACTTATTTTATTACAACAAAGAGCAGTTACTATGAATTTGGTGTAATGTGATCATCGGGTTTTGATTCTGATAATATAACCCATTTCTCTCATTTTCTTTCTCGTATGTGTTTTCGGGTATGTATGCACACATATGCATATTTATGTGTGTATAGATAAATGTGTATGTATCCTTATATTAATGTTAGTGTATGCGTATATGAATGTATATAAATTGTTTTGGCATGCTCTCGTAATCACTTTTGTAGAAATGCTGATATTTACATTATTATTATAATGTTATTTTGAAATTATTAATGCATAATATATTTTTTTATTCACCAGTTTCTATCTTATTTACGACCTTCATTTCTTAATATTTCCTTTCCTGTCATATGCTTTAAATTGAATATTTGTATAGCAGTATTTATCTCTGTCAATATAGTCTATTTAAGAAAGAAAGAAAAAGAAAAAGAATATAAAATAATTCATTGATATGCTATGTAAATATATAAATTGCTCCATTCTTAACACTGATTGGGATATATCGTTTGTCAATAGCAGCAGTCTCTATTTGTTACTAATTCTGATTATTTACTATATAACAAATATTTAACCTTCAGATGCTCTAACAACCGTGATATGTCAAAGTCACTATCCAAATTTAATCTAAACTTATTCATTTTGCTTAGGACAATTAGTAAACTTTTTTTGGGGTGGTTTCTTGAAGACATAATTTAGGGTTAGGGTTAGTTAGGGTTAATTAGTAACAGGAACTCTTGTATACTGTGTAATTAATTACTCGAACGCTTGTATACTGTGTATTTAGCAACTCAGACACTTGTATCTAATGTAATTAATTGTTGGATCTCTTGTATATTGTGTATTTAGGAATTCTAACACTTGTATTCTGTACAATTAGCTCCTCGAACACTTGTATACTGTGTAATTAGCATTTCAATCACTTGTATCGAATGTAATTAATTGCTGGAACATTTGTGTACTTTGTAATTAGCAATTCTAACACTTGTATTCTGCGTAAATAGCAACTCGAACACTTGTATACTGTGTAATTAGCAACTCGAACACTTGTTTACTATGTTATTAATTGCTTGAACGATTGGGCAATGTTTAAAAATAGTCAATACTCATTGCATACATGATCATATGTTTTATTTATTCCATTTTATTAGAAACAAAGTTTTGCAATAAGATAATCTATTTTCAGTTGGTCTCCATTTTCTCATAAGGACCCCATTTTGTTTCAAAATAATAAACTATTCTGTGGCCTCGGTTTTACTAACAACCTTCTTGAAAAAGAGTTTTCAGGATATCTTTCCTGCTTGACGACAATGGATTGTCTTTGGTTACCTTGATTAAAGTAACGCAAATGGGCAGTTAAAAAAGGATTAGTGTGTTAAATACATTGATTGCTCTAAATAAAGAACTAACGTGACCTCGTCAAAAGACTGATTGATGTCAGTGCCAGCTAAAAGAACACTTTTTTGTCAATTTCACACTCAAGAGCTAGGAATTGCACAAGCTGCGTATAAATCAAGGACATCCTTGTCAATAGGGTCAACTTTCTTATCCAAATAAGATTTGTCAGTACAAGTGAATTAACCACAACATATCCAGTAATAAATAAATACCCTCATCAATTAGCAAAGACAAAACTGTTCCGACTATTACGGTTCGTAAGATTAGATTTAATGATAAATTTACACAATGTAAAGAAACACTATCAAAGATTCGTTCTACTCCTTGACTAACAAAATTCCTAGTAAACGAAGACATTGCAGAAAAAGCTAAAGTAGTTGTTGATAAGAAAAACACTGAAAAGTAACTCGTTCCCTTAAAACTCTAATAGCGATTCTCTTGGCCGATGCAAACCCTTTGAAATTAAGGGTTCCTAGTTCCTTTATTTACAATCAGATTGGGGTTTATAAGACACAATAAATGTATTGTTTTCAATATATGACCGTGACGTTGACCTCCTAAAATAATAGAATTTAGAATAGGTGTGTTTTGATTTTGTTGCTTATTTTTCAGTTTGTAACAATCATATATCTTTTCTTCTGGCACTATGTACACTTAGGAAGAGATAAGTACTTCTAATCTTATTATACAAAGACTGATTTAAATTATTAGAAACATCACAACCTGATAATGACAGTAAAATGTAGTATTGTCTTTCATTTGCCAGCCCTAATTCTTTGAACCTAAATTGAAATTCCCTTTCTTCCCGTGATTTTTTGTTGTCTCAGTTTCAACTGTAATCGTGATCGAAAAGTCATTCAGTTCCAGTTGATGACATTTTAGCATAATGACACAATGTTTCTGAAAAATCTAATAATAATTTGCATGACTGTAAGGTATTCATATTTCATTCTCATTGTCCAAACTCCTCTGCTTGTAAATGGGTATGAACTTAAGGTTAGGGTCAGGATTATCATGGAGGCAATCTTCGCATCTGATAAGGATGTTAGGGTTAGGGTTAGAATTATGAAGGAGGAAATCACAACATTTGATAAGGATGTTATGGATAGGGTTAGAATTATGAAGGAGGAAATCACAACATCTGATAAGGATGTTAGGGTTAGCGATAGAATTATGAAGGAGGAAATCACAACATCTGATAAGGATGTTAGGGTTAGGGATAAAATTATGAAGGAGGAAATTGCAACATCTGATAAGGATGTTAGGGTTAGGATTGGAATTATAAAGGAGGAAATCACAACATCTGATAAGGATGTTAGGGTTAGGGTTAGAATTATGAAGGAGGAAATCACAACATCTGATAAGGATGTTAGGGTTAGGGATAGAATTATGAAGGAGGAAATCACAACATCTGATAAGGATGTTAGGGTTAGGGTTAGAATTATGAAGGAGGAAATCACAACATCTGATAAGGATGTTAGGGTTAGGGATAGAATTATGAAGGAGGAAATTACAACATCTGATAAGGATGTTAGGGTTAGGTTTGGAATTATAAAGGAGGAAATCACAACATCTGATAAGGATGTTAGGGTTAGGGATAGAATTATGAAGGAGGAAATTACAACATCTGATAAGGATGTTAGGGTTAGGTTTGGAATTATAAAAGAGGAAATCACAACATCTGATAAGGATGTTAGGGTTAGAATGATCATGAAGAGAATCATTACATCTCATAATGATCTTCATATTGTTATTTCTATGAAATTAACCAACAGTTTTAAAGAATTGTTGATTTCTCTCACATCTAATTTATCCCATCTATGTTTTAGTAAGAGATCCACGTTTATCTTGCTGTACATCCCAATTGCTATATCAATGTTAATGTTAATGCACATTAGTTTAGTTCAGTATTAATAGCCTTATCATCTAAAAAATATTGGTCCGAGTAAGCGATAAAAATGTTCTAGCATATTCTACACCCATTCTAAAATTCATCATGGTGACGATCTTCATCCACCTCATTTTTGTATTCGTCTTCTCTTCCATTTATGTACGAGTTAGTGTTCCTCTGACATTTTCTGAATGCTTAATGAAACAATAGTGGCATATTATTTCATATACTTGAAAAATATTATGCGAGGTGAATCTAGGTATAAATATTTGCCTCATTGTCGCCGCGAGCTCGATGCGGATGGAAGGTTAATGTTAAAAGTATATAATTATAGCACTTGTATTGAAGTAAATTGACTTGCAATTGTTTTATGCCATACATCCTGTGATCATGTACATGGATAAAGGACATACAATATTAATGATGAAACAAATTACAGAAGACAAAATGCTTTAGTTCAAAAGCAAAACTTCCTAAACAGCAAAATGACCGATCCGAATAAAATGTATATGCATCAATCCGAATACCTGAAAATTATTATGCTAGGTGAATCTGGGTTGAAATATTTGGCTCATTGTCGGTGCGAGCTCAAAGCGGATGGTAGGTTAATGTTAAAAGTAAAAAGAACGTACAATAATAACGATGAAACATATTACAGAAGAGAAAATGCTTTAGTTTAAAAACAAAACTTTCACACAGCAAAATCCCCAATCCGAATAAAATATACATGCATCAATCCAAAGAAACTACCTAGGTACATCAATACGACTAAAATATCTAGGCATCAATCAGAAACAAAATATCTAGGCATCGGTTCGAATAAAATATATAGGTATCAATCCGAATAACATATCTAGGCATCAATCCGAATAAAATATCTAGGCATCAATCCGAATAAAATATCTTGGCTTCAAATAGATAAGCCTCATAACATATGTAGGCATGAAATTCATAACCGTACAACATAAGTTTATTTAGGCGTCATAAAAACCATATTAGCTGATTTTATTTAGGCGTCACACGGATAATAGAAGTAAAAGGTTCTTGACATCAAATTGTGTGTGTGTGTGTGTGTGTGTGTGTGTGTGTGTGTGTGATTAGGATGTTTAATGTAGCTTTCACACCTTTTTATTCAGATCGTTGCGATGTCTGCAGTGATTCAGTTTATAGTGATGTTTAGCACTGGGGCATCATGTCGCAGACATGTAGCGTGATGTCCCACCCAGTCGCATTATCCTGACACCAGGCCGACCAGTCATAACACTAACCTCTTTAAACTGAGCGCCAAGGGTGGCAGCTATTGATATCTTTTTGTAAGTATGACTTCACCGAAATTGAACCCACGACCCCCCGGTTCTGCGGCTGACCATTTATTCACTTGGCAACCGGAGCGGTGACATCAAATGAATAACTCCTATAACGTAATGACGTCAAAACTATATCGCGCACAACACCATGACGATTTTTTTCATTTTGAATGCAGACTTTTACTAACAAAAGGTTATTCTATGCTCATTGTTTGTTCTCCGCTAACTATACATTGTCAAAATAGTTCAGTTGTTTTACATTGAACATAAATGCTCTTCATATTCCACTCATTCGGTTCATTAACTTTGTTTCGGAATGAACTACAGCAGATGTATCTAAAGAACTGCCACTACCAGCTGCTTTGCTACATTCCAGGTTAACGTCTTGATACAATATTTCAGATTTATGCGGGCGATAGACGCCAGATTTTATAAACTTGTTGTGTACCTACAAATAACATCATAATGGCAAGGCATAGTAATATAATAATAATAATAATAATAATAATAATAATAATAATAATAATGAGGACTTTGTATAGCTCCTAAACTTCAGGCGCTCTAAAACGTTGTAACATATATAATGATATAACTACAAAAACACAAATAAAGTTGAAAACAAAAACATGCTGAAAATAATTGAGATACGAAACAAGTCATCCATGACTTTAAGTGAGATATGTGCCTCTCTACTCCTTGGAACTTGGATGGTAACAAAGTTAAGTTGGGTGGCTAGATTTGTATATTTGGGTGTCATCAGCGTACAATTGGTGAGACACTGGATGATGATCTATGACACTTGAGAGCGGCTGCGTGTATGTAATAGAATGAAGAGAACAGGTCCAATAACAGACACATGTGTAACGCCACAACAAAGATCAACTGGGCCGGAATGTATTCCATTTGCAGACATAATTTGTATCATGTTGACTAAGTAGGACTTGAGCCACAGTAAGGCTGCATTGTGAATGCCAAATACATACTGGAGACGGTGAAGTAATATATCATGGTCTATTGTCTCAAATGCTGCACAAATCTAGGAGGGTGAGGACTGTAATATTTCCTCTATCCAACGCTTAGAGAATGTCATTTACTACTTTCAGAACTGTGATAAAGGCGATTTTGAGTGACTAGATATAATCTTTATACCTATTAATCTGTAATACATTTGTTCGTATAAATTCTAACTTTTCTAATATCGCAAAGAAAAGACATCATAGGTAAACAACGAGATCATTTTTAACTGATTTAAATCTCCATGGCAATGGTTATTTCACATTAATTCCCTTCCCAGCTAGTACATGTCAACATGATAAGGTTACTGAACTTTGTTTAAAAACATGGATGGCTTAGTATTAAACTACCGACATTTCCTGCTGACATAAAAAAATTCCATAAACTTTAAATATTTGTTAAGTCTTCCTTCCCTTGTATGCATTCGTATATGCGTACCTCAGTTTCTTGGCTAACTGCACTGTTTGAAAAAACACTGAACACAGTAACTACACTCAATTAGGCCTGAATATTTCACACTAATAGTGTCCTA
This sequence comes from Unio pictorum, assembly GCA_030141615.1. Classification (NCBI taxonomy): domain Eukaryota; kingdom Metazoa; phylum Mollusca; class Bivalvia; order Unionida; family Unionidae; genus Unio; species Unio pictorum. The sequence goes on along the minus strand of JARLTB010000030.1, from coordinate 341,651 downwards.
CATAGAAAGATCATGACATTTTTTTCTAGATCTAATTATCTGCATTCTGCAACATTTTATCAATCCTGATGTGTTCAACATGAACATTAAACTATATGACATTTCAATAGGCCTCAGCAATCACGTGATTTGGATGCATATAATAGGATGTCATTCGAAAATTAGGTATCACTCCGATTCGGTGGAAGGACTCGTGCTTATCGTGGCAAAAATAAGTAAGTAAATATATATTTCTGTTATATTTTCAAACTGCAGCATGAAGATAAAGTAAAACAGATAAATATTTATAAATTGATCACCTGGTAATAAGCACACAAACTATATTAATAACACATTTTTAATGTAGCAAGTTTATGATCGCTAAATCTGAAAGAGAACTAAAATAAACAAAAAGCATATTTTCAATGCAACAAATTATGACGGCTATATTTCTGCGATTGGCTCTGGATGGAGAAAGAGCTATACAATATACTTAATTGTCAGAAAGACAGATTCAAGTGTTTACCTTTAGAATGGACTTTTTTCATTTTAATAATTGTTTAAAATCGTGTTATCATTTATTTTGAATGTTTACATCTCGTGCCACACTCTAATAACGTAACTGATATTTGCATTGCAATAAATGAAATGATTTGGAATTCTTGATGGATTATTTATGTTTTCTTTGGTGATATCTTTGAGAGCTATTTCAATATAATATTATATTACAAATTTGTACAATTTGCTATGGTACTATAGTACACGATACCATATGGAATTAATTATCTTACTATTGCATTAATTTTTACATTAATTATCACGATCGAGTATGACTTACTGAAATGTTATATAATTTATCACCATATAATATAAATACAATAATATATGCTTTTAATAATATAATTTGATAGATAGATAGATAGATAGATAGATAGATAGATAGATAGATAGATAGATAGATAGATAGATAGATAGATAGATAGATAGATAGATAGATAGATAGATAGATAGATTCGCAAGATTGTAATACTTTTTACAACGATGGAGTCCTAACCTTAGCCCTTACTCGAATAGTTGGGTCCTAACCCTACTACAAAAGTGAGACCCTTACCATGCTACAATAGTGGGGTTATAACCCTACTTCAATAGTTGGTTCCTCGTTGGTGGAGTGTTTTAGAACGCTCGCCTTTACAGACCACATCCATCTCTGTACGCGTAGGTTGAGTCTACATTCGTTCTTAGAGGTATTTGATACATTAATAGAGTATCTTCCTGTGGGTTGTTGGTTACTGAAAGACTTGTTTGGGTTCTGCCTACAATAAATATACTGGCATTCACGTATCGCCTATCAGGAGCTGGAATACAGAGCGAAATACCCACAAACAATTTAAATAGTCAATAATTTATGCAAATATTGATTACTTTATTTAGTATTTGCAGAAGAAAGAAAACAAAGACATTTTGATAACATGCTTCGTTGCAATCTTACTATCTTTAAATTGTTATGTTTTTAAAATAATATCAGGTTCTTTTTTGCAACGAATTCATGAATGATGACTTGTCAATTTATATTATACGTAAGTATTTATTCTTGCCAGCATCTGTCAATTTATATTATACGTAAGTATTTATTCTTGCCAGCATCTGTCATTTTAAATTAGGCTTATGTTCGTATCTTATCTATATGATATTGGTCTCCAGTTAAAGTGAAACGTTATATCACTGACTGTTTATTTAATGTCACGAAACTACAAAATAAACTAATTTAATGTTTTCTTTTTAACCGCAATACCTGATGTTAAAAAGTAAAGGAATAATTTTGTTTGAAACAACTGAGACAGTAGTTTGCATAGTACACATATTACAACAATGATAAAGTATTTGGCATAAAAAAGATATGAAAATAATGAGACGGCATTGGTATTGTAAGCATATTACAACAATGATAAAGTATTTGGCATAAAAAAGATATGAAAAGATGAAATGACAAAAATGATAAAGCATTCGGCACAGTAAAGATATGATAATAATGGTAAATCATTTGGCACAGAAGAGATACCGCAAATATTATGAAGCATATGGCACAGTAAATATATGACAACAATAATGAAACGTTTGGCACATAAAATACATGACATTATATGATAAGAATAATGACACATTTGACACATAAAAGACATGACATTACATGACAAGAATAATGACACATTTGACACATAAAAGACATGACATTATATGACAAGAATAATGACAAATTTGACACATAAAAGACATGACATTATATGACAAGAATAATGACAAATTTGACACATAAAAGACATGACATTATATGACAAGAATAATGACAAATTTGACACATAAAAGACATGACATTATATGACAAGAATAATGACAAATTTGACACATAAAAGACATGACATTATATGACAAGAATGTGAAAGTAATTGCCATAATAAAGATATGCTGTTGGGGAATACCAGAAAAAAATCAGGTTAGAAATTAAAATTTTATTAATGTAATAACTAAGTTTAATTCATTTTGCATTATGTTGACGCCTTTTTTGTTTATATCGGTACTATGTACAAAGCAAAGGTGTGAAAATAATAAAATAGAGAATGAAGCATATAAAGGAACGGTTGAGCTCAAAACGAATAAGTAGAATGAAACTAAAATATTGATGCGATGGAAATAAAAATAGCAGACTAAAGAATATAAGAATCCCACATACACAAAAAAAGAAACACAGAAAGAAAAAAAACAACAGAAAGAACAAGCAGAAATATAACGACAATGTTGTAATGTTGTAAATGTCCAAGTACATTGTCACAATCAACAATATCAATATCAAAACTAACAACAGTGTAAAAATAGGATTATACGCGTTATTGGATTTTAGAGTCATTTGGATAAAAGAGCACATCATTATACAATCCTTGTGACAAGTGTTAAAAAGATATTTCGTATCATAAGCCCCACAATAAACTAACCCAATTCCTATTTTTAAAAAATGTCAAGAGCTTTAATGTTTTATATGTCACATTATAATGAATTACCCTAATTCCTATTTAAAAGAAATGTCAAGATATTCAATGTTATATATGTCACATTATAATAAACTAACCCAATTCATATTTGAAAGAAATGTCAAGATCTTTAATGTATTGTATTTTATATCAGCTACATTCGGTATTGGGGTACATAAAAAGTTAAAACTAACCCTATCATGACAGTGTATGAGTAAAAGATTTTTTTCTCATTTCAACTAAAATAGCATTCGTCAAAATGACTTTACTTACTGGTGTTAAATAGTTATGGATGATCAGCCTTGTATATTCCAAACTGTAGGTTTTTATATTGGAAGACTGGCGTTTAACATTCTTCATTTTTAGAAACGATTTTCCTCACGTACTCATGGTAATAATTGATTTCATACCATAAACTCGTGGAAAAGAACCTAACTTCAGTACATTCGTTTTGTTTCCTTTCAATTTCTAACATAAACAAGCCAAATATATGTCTCAGCGTAGAACCATCACCGAGCGATACCAAAATCAATGTTGTGCAGCATAGAACTATCCCCAATGGATACCAAATGAATGTCTCGCAGAACAGAACCATCCCAAAAGGATACCAAATCAATGTCTCGCAGTATGGAACTACCCCAATGGATACCAAATTAATGTCTCACAACAAAAAAACATCCCCAGTGTATAATAATGTCTTGCGAAGTGTATGTGTGCAGTCCCAGTTTTCGAAAGCTAGATGTGTCTTAAACATGCATCACCTTTACCGAATGAACATCTATTGCTATTTTAGTGGTTTTAAATACAAGCTAGTAAATTCCTGACATTGCTTGAGTAAAAATTTCACAACGTCATTTTAATTCCAAATATTTACAGTTTATTAAAATATTTCTTATGTAACGATCACTTCTCATTATCAATCAATCGTGTCATTTCACATCCCATAATCACTATTTTTTACTTACTCAAATGTCTTCATTGGTTCTGAATTTTAATATGATTAGTATCCTTGGTCCAATACGTGTTTCCAACATCGAATGTTTCTTTTTTCTGCTAGGTTCATAATGAAACTAGTACAAGTTGCGATTCTCTGCCTGTCTCTGTCGGCTCTAGCAGATGGATTCCTATCACAACCAGGTGGAGGTTTTGGAGGATTTAGTGGCATTTTGGGTATGTTTTCTATGACAAGAGACTAAAATCTAATATCTTGTTCAGCCCCCTGACCCCCGACCTTGATTCTATATATATATATATATATATATATATATATATATATATATATATATATATATATATATATATTCGAATCCAATCATGGGACCAGCCTTGGTCAACTACCGTGGTCAACTACCGTGGTGTGTCCTTGGTGTATGACCCCCGACCTTGATTCTATATATATATATATATATATATATATATATATATATATATATATATATATATATATATATATATATATTCGAATCCAATCATGGGACCAGCCTTGGTCAACTACCGTGGTCAACTACCGTGGTGTGTCCTTGGTGTATGTATGTATGTATGTATGTATGTATGTATGTATGTATGTATGTATGTATGTATGTATGTATGTACGTGTGTGTGTGTGCGTACGTGCATGTATGTATGCGTGTGTCTGCCTGTTTGTCTCTCTGAATGCATGAAACTTACACTCTTAGAAATCAAGTGTTAGTACAAAATATGTTTAACATAATCAAGGACAGCTAGGTTGGCTTTACAAGTTTCCAAACATACCTACCTACTTAATCACCCTTCGATTACAAACCTATCTACCTACTTATCAAACTAGATACTTTTCAGTGTTCGTACCTACGGCATTTACTACTACTACTACTACTACTACTACTACTACTAACACTACTACTACTACTAATGATAATAATAATAACAATAATACTTACATTAATAATAATAATAATAATAATAATAATAATAATAATAATAATAATAATAATAATGATAATAATAATAATGATAATAATAATAATAATGGTAATAATATGTAATAATACTAAAAAGAAGACGATGAAGAAGAAGCAGAAGAAAAAGAAGAAAATAGAAGGAAGCTTGTTTTGAAATATGGACTCTATAAGCATGTAGGTGAATGTGATAATAACCCAAAAATTCAATTGAATTATTTTATTTCAGATTTACATACAAACTTCCATACATACATGCATACATACATACATACATACATGCATGCATGCATGCATGCATGCATGCATACATACATACATACATACATACATACATACATACATACATACATACATACATACATACATACATACATACATACATACATACATACATCCTTGTACGTATGAGTTAAAATAAAAGTTCTTAGTTTGACACCGCATTGTAATACAGGACTTAAATTCGTTAAATCAGTCGATGGATAAGTAAACTCTCTTTAAATTTAGCTCTTTCTTCCTGGTACAAGTCATAACTTTATTCCATTCCAAATTTTATTGTTTATTTGTCCAATGTTTATAAATTTCAAGCGCCCCATGGTTTGTTTGTTATACTTTGCACTTCTTGAATTCAATATATTGGGTTCGTTGAAGGTCTATTGAGATTATACCTACATGTAAATGTATCCTGTTTTAATTTCAGGTCTCTTCATCCTTCTGATATTCTTATCTTCTCTCGCCAGGAAACCTAGTAAGTCTTTTAACTCATTTATCGTTTTTTTACATGTTATTATTGCGTTCCTGTTTGTTTTTCATCGATACCCGTTTTCAATTCTCTCTTTAATGACGCCCTTTCTCTATTCCGTTTGTGAGACGCGTTTGCAGATTATCGCACGATATAATTATTATTAGTTTGTCCGCTATACGGTTCATATTAATTGCAATTTATGAAAGAAGTTGAATACATGTTATTTCTTGCGATCCATGGCGTGCAAAAGAGTGATATTGTTCAACAAGTTTCATAAATTAAATTTTAAATGAGGGTTAGGGTTAGGGTTACCCTAATCCTAACCAAAACACTGACGACTGTTAATCGCATGGCGAAAATTAGTAATTTTAATTTATCAAACTTTGGGTCATTTAGCAAAATAACTTAAAATAGAGCCAGATACCTCTGTCAGTATGAAGTTCCTTTGCCTGACGACATGACGTATTTATTACACGCACTGTCTAATTATATTCAACTTATGACATGGGGATCATACGGTAGATACAACAGTACTCAGAAGATACAGAAATGATTGCGTTTCTAAATGACAAAATGATTTTAGTTGTTTACTGTAGTATCTCTGGCAACAAAGGAAAGTAATAGTTCGCGTTACCTTTTATATAGCTAGGCATAACGTTTGTTGAAACTATTTAAAAGTTTACTTCGTTGAAAAGAACATCGAATCAAAGCAAATATAAAATACAATATATCGCTAAATGAACATATAAAAAGTATCGTGACTTATCATAAGATGCCGATTTCACTTTGATTCTTGTTCATTTTACGTATTTATGCCGCCAAAGGTGTGGCAGAATGTTCAAAGCTATTTGTTATATCGGTCTTATCCACTTTTCCGTTTTTCGGTGTTTTAAAGTTTTGTGTTCTCTGTGCTTAGTGACGTTTTGCTGCATATACAAAACAATTACAAGGACTGCTAATAGGTTTGAATGGAGTCTATTGATATTTAAATGACAAACAGACGCTTTTTGTCACGTGGGTAAATATATGTGATTTTAGGCACTTATTGGAGTATTTGTCAACATACATACATGAATAAAAACTTACAAAGATGTTACCTGGCACAGGAAAGACAACGATCAAGGTCACATGATCATATTATGCAAATGCTATGTAATATAACTTAAGATAATGTGCTTAAACTAACTAAAGATAAGTAGTGTCATTGATGATATAAATAATAACTATACTAAAGGTCAAATCCACTTTCCCTCGCACACTTTCGCACCTGCGATGCTTACCGCATTTAAACGGATATTCGGAAGAAACTAAAGTTCCGATCGATCAGGATAATTGTTATTTTACAATACATACATATCGCCATTTTAGTTTTATATCCAACCTGTTTTCCTCATAGAATGTCCTACCAACTACATAGAAACTTCACCGAATTCAGATGCATGTATCCGCTTCTTTATCACTGGACAATCGTTTGCAGCTGCTCGAACGGCATGTCAGAACGACGGCGGAGACCTACTAAATCCTGATCTATTAAATTTTGACATAGTTCGAGCACTCGCCGACGCAAATAAAGGTTTTACTATCTATCTATCTATCTATCTATCTATCTATCTATCTATCTGTCTGTCTGTCTGTCTGTCTGTCTTGTCTGTTTGTCTGTCTATCTATCTATCTATCTATCTATCTATCTATCTATCTATCTATCTATCTATCTGTCTGTCTGTCTGTCTGTCTGTCTTGTCTGTTTGTCTGTCTATCTATCTATCTATCTATCTATCTATCTATCTATCTATCTATCTATCTATCTATCTATCTCAAACAAAATAATTTTACAACTGGAATGGCATATTTAGAAACTAGCTGTAGGTTAGCATTTTAGCTCACATAATTAATTGCTGAACGATGACATTGCAAATTATTGAACTTAGAGGCCCTCTCGTTACCGATATAGACTTTGTTGACATGCTAAGATATTGGATAGATACAGTAAACATATTTAATCCTTTATTCTATCATGATTATATGTATATAAAAAACATGATAAATATATTTCTTTCTTGAACGTTTTGTAAACGTGTGTGAAAAAAATACATATAATGTAGAATTCTTAAAGATATCAAAAGCATGACAACTGGTGTATTGGGCCATTCTGTAAATACACGAGTCATGAATATTTGATATGATCGGGACACAACTCATGTGACATTTATAAAATTGTACGTAATGTTGTATATACAAAAATTATGTGACATTCATAAAATGCACCTAAATACACATATCATGTGACATTTATAAACTGTTGTACTAATGAAAATACACAAATCATGTGACATTATTAACATTTTGCACTGGTGTAATTAAACAAATCTACGACATTCATAAGTGGTATATAAAAATTTAAATACAGAAATAATGTGATACTCATACAATGTCCGTAATGATTTAAATACACATATCATGCGACATTTGTAAAAAGTCTGTAATGATGCAAATACAGAAATCATGTAACATTCATAACATGTTCGTAATGATGTAAATACACAAATCATGTGACATTGTCAAAATGTACGTAATGATGTAAATACACAAACCATGGGACATTCATAAGATCTACGTAATGATATATACACAAATAATAGGAACATCGTATGATTTACGTAATTATATAAATACACTAATCATGTGACATTTATAAAACGGACATACTTATGTAAATACACAAATCATGGGACATTCATACAATGTACGTAATGATGTAAATACACAAATCATAGTAAATTCGTATGATATACTAAATGCATACGAGAAGTTGACTACATATATGTTACATATCTGTTGTAAATATGCTAATAGCATAATACAAAGTTTATTACATACATGTTAATATCTGTGATAATATACAAGAAGGCAAAATGAACGCTGACAATAGATTAATCTAGGCTACGAGAAGGCAAAATGCACGCTGTCAATAAACTAAATCTAGGTTACGAGTAGGCAATATGCACGCTGTCAATAGACTAAATCTAGGCTATGAGAAGGAAATATGTATGCTGTCAATAGACTAAATCTAGGCTACGAGATGGTAATATGCAAATATTTCAATAGACTAAAAAATCTAGGCTACTAGTAGGAAATATGCACGCTGTCAATAAACTAAATCTAGGCTACGAGTGGGAAATATGCACGCTGTCAATGGACTAAATCTAGACTACGAGTAGGTAATATGCACGCTGTCAATAGACTAAATCTAGCCTACGAGTGGGCAATATGCACGCTGTCAATGGACTAATCTAGGTTACGAGTAGCAAATATGCACGCTGTCAATATAATAAATATATATTTGATGCAGGCATATTCTCGACGACAATAATCATTCATATTTAATTCCATTCGTCTTTAGTCAGTCCACTTAAGTTGATATTTAATTTGATTAGAAAGCATACTATATCTCTCAATCTTTCTTTTCGAATCGTTATCTATCTCAGTCAGAAGCTTAAATTACAAGGCATTATATATATCTCAAGTTTACATTACAAGACATTACATATGTCTCAAAATTACATTACAAGGCATTATATATCTCTCAAGCTTACGTTACAATGCATTATATATCTTATATTTACATTACAAGACATTATATATCTCTCATGCTTATATTGCAAGGCGTTATATATCGCTCAAGTTTACATTACAAGGCATTGCATATCTCTCAAGCCTACATTATAAGGCATTATACATCGCTCAAGTTTACATTACAAGGCATCACATATCTCTCAAGCTTACATTACAAGGCATTATATATCTCTAAAGCATACATTAAATTACATATATTTTTCAAGCATACATTACAAGGTATACATTACATCTTTCTAGTTTACATTACAAGGCATGATATCTGTCTCAAGCTTATATTACAAGGCAATATACATTATCACAAGCGTACATTACGAGGGATTATATCTCTATCAATCTTACATTACAAGAAATTACATATATCTCAAGCGTACACTAATGGCATTATACATCTCTCAAGTTTACATTAAAAGGGAACCGCTCCATTGGCCTAGTGGTTAGAGCGGCCGCCGCGAAAGCGGTTGGTCGTGGGTACGATCCCCGGCCGAGTCATACCAAAGACTTACAACATTTGCCTAGCTTGGCGCTCAAGCATACATAAAAAGGCATTATACATCTCTCTAGCATACCTTAAAAGGCATTATATATCTCTATAGACTACATTACAAGGCATTATATATCTATCAAGCTTACCTAACAAGGCATTATATATCTCTCAAGATTAAATTACAAGGCATTACATATCTCTCAAGCTTACATTACAAGGAATTACATATATCCCAATCTTACATTACAAGGCATTATATATCTCTATAATTGCAATCGAAGTAGATTGCAGAGGAAAGTAATGTTTCGATTGGTCAGAATGTTATCACGTGATCAAAATGAATTGCGTTCATTTCAGGATGAACTGTTAGGAGAAACTACTTTTCAAAGAATACCCACGTATATAAATAGAGTCACGTGTACAGCAGACGATAAACAATGCTAGTGAAGGCAGAAACGAAGTAAACATTAAAGGAAAAGAACAATTTTACAATTTCTTTTAACAATAATTGAATTACATTAATCTGAAAGATTAAAGCAGCATATACTTCACATTTTTTTTAAAAAAATATTATTTCTTTGTTGAAATATGTTAAAAGTATGGATAAAAATTAAGTGCGCTAGGTCAAGGTCACCGGCATTATGGCTATCGTGTCAGAAATTTGGAGATTCGTTCGCTAACTTTGCCTGATCAGAAAGATTTCTCGCATGATATTTATAATTTTGACCCTTCTATATTTGACGTGCCTTTTTAAGTGGAAAAAGTATTACAAACTGAGTTGTCATTTCGTTTGACGGATGAAAGGTTGATCTAGCGGCCTACAGGATGATCACAAACCAAAACACTTCAAATCACTTAAGTCTCTAAAACATATCAGAACAGCGGTACTCAAAATCTACCAATATAAACACTAAATGGGTCTACAAAATTTGTACAGGTAGATTTTATCATTCATTCGATAATCATAATAAATTAACTATAATAACAATAATAATGACCAGTATACTGGACTGTTCATTAATATAAGCATTGGTAATATTACTTGATACTTATTTTTTTCTTATGTTTTCTTAAATTATATATTATGAAAAGGGAATATACTGTTTCATTCATGCCATTTTTATACAAAAGACTTAACTTGCTTTTAAGTGAATAAAATGTAGTTTATCTTTAAATTAATATTTGTGACAGCATAACAAATGTAACAAATTTGTTATATAAATACAAATTATGGAAAGGAGATATGCAAGAATGATTGTTCCCAAAGATCTAAATATTTAAAATGTTATAAAATAGTTTCTACCAAGCAGAGCAACATATGACTTTCAGAATGACACAAAGATAAGAATATAGACATAGAACTGAAGTCATCTTAGTCTGCACATTTGTCATTTGGCCCAAATGTTAACCATATTTTATCCCAAAGCAGCCCCTCAGGTCACCACAACATGAAAGAGGATGCTCCTTGAAGCCCGAGCTAAAGAATACCATAAAATCACTTTTTAAAATGCTGGAGCTATTATTAATTGCTTTACTCAGGTTGAATGTGGTCATTCAATTAATAATTTATTGTTACACACCCTGAGTTTAAAAATCAAACAACATGTTAAATGCTAAATGGAAATATAAAGTTGAATTCGACACATGCCAGTTATTCCTCCATCAGACATGTATGCGATAAATCAATACCTGATGCATGATAATCCAATCACACTCAGATACAGGGTTTGGTTATACCTCTCCATCCACTATGTTACACTTGGATAAGAATTCCACAGCCAATTAATACCCACTAGTCTCGAAATCAGATTTGATGAAACAGGGGCTGAATATATCAATTTGACCCATGAAACTATGGAAACAAATCATCATGGAGACTTAAATGCTAAGGAGGAAAATTCTTACATGGGAATGTATGCAGCTGGTGGTCAAAACTGCCCAGTCAGGTCAGTAAAATACTACCTCACACACATTAATCCAAGAGCTGAATCACTGTTCTATCACATTGATAAAAATGCTATTAAAAATCCCCAATTTTGTCAAATATGGTATACCATAAAATGAGTTGGACAGAGATAATTAGGCAGTTTTATGCCTGACATATGCAAAAATACCCATATATCTGCAAGATATACTTACTGCTCACTCTCTTTGTGCCAAAGCTTTGAATGCAATGATCAACACCAACCTTCCTGCTAGGTACATTATGTATCTGTCTGACCAATCCAATGAACTATCACTGAAATCATACACAAGGCCCAGCACTCAACATTAAAAAAAAATGATTAACATTCTTTCCAATTAATGTTCAAATGTAACATTGTCTGCTCAAGAATCTTTTGCAGTACTCACTTTCATGCAAATGTAAATGTTCAAATGACCTCAACAAACTCAAGAAATCTAACTCAAGAAAATGTTCAAAAATGACCCCTATAAACCCAAGCAGTACATATCAAGTAATAGTTACTGAATCTCCTCAAAATCTCTATCAAACACTATATGCTAATACAATGAACTCTATGACAAGTTCATCCAACTATCACTTCAATAAATTCACCTTCCAGTTTAGTTGCAACTAAACAAAGTGTAAACAAGTTAAGAAAATACGTGATATGCAAGTTAAGTGTCAACTATCCAGTCTAGAAAATATGTTTTTGTCATGTATAATTCCTATTACTTTTTTATGTCAATTTCCAATTAATAATTTTATATAAATTTTCTAAACTTATGTCCCAAACTTAATGAGAGGGATATAGTTATGAACCATTGTCACTAAACAAATCATGTAAAAGAAATAGAAAGATAAAATAAGTACTCAATTATTTTTTAACTGTGTATGTCTGAACCAACAAAAATCGGGCGTTATTTGCTGTGTGAGTCGGCAACTGACAGTTCATACCACGATGAACGCAGAAAAAACAACGTTAAACTATTAAATAGTTTAGATTAGAAGTTATTATTACTTTCTCTCAAGCTTTCATTGCAATGCATTGCATGTCTTTCACGCTTGCATTACAAGGCATTATATATCTCTAGCTTACATTGCGAGGCATGATATATCTCACAAGCGTACATAACAAGGCATTACATATCTTTCTAGCTTAAATTACAAAGCATTATATATCCCTTAAGCTTACAGTACAAGGCATTATATAATTCACCAGCATACGTTAGAACTCATTGCAGATCTCTTAACAATGCAATTAAGCCTTTAATCTAATATTTTTACCAGAAAGACTTTTGAGAAATTTCAAGTCTGAATTTAGTGACAACTTTGCATCATTGCACATCAGGTATTGATATTCATTTGTAAATTTAATTTTCATGCTGCATCATAGTTCAGTTCACTGAAGAGATAAAGATGGTTCAATATATTGAATGATATTAGAGCTGAGACAAACTTAAACGTGTTGCAGGTGCTGGTCCCTGTGATTTCTGGATCGGAGCAAGAGAGACGGGTGACGGTGTTTGGTCAAATTTAAACGGCCAATCGATCTCAACTGCAGCTGGTCTATTTTTTGAGAACGCTGGAGACTATGGTGCCTGTGATCCTGATGAGTGTGGTGTCCTGGAAGCTGGCAAAAGCTTCTACCTGTACGGAAGAGATTGCACCTCTTCGAAATGTTTCATTTGTGCTAAGAATAAGGCCTTGTAGTCATGCTGTCCACTAAGAATCGGAATGAACCCTACTGATAGATAAATATAATAAACTTGATGGACACATACACGCACACAAACATTCACACACATGCCAAAATCTACGGTACAACCTAGGAATTAAGGTCAATAAACTACCGACCATTTGAGTTTTTGTATGATGGATTAAGAAATTTTAGATAAATTTGTTTTGTTACTTGCTCTTGTACATAACAGAAAACTACTCATGTCCATGCAAAATAAAATATATTCTGGGAAAAGAAAACAAATCTTCTGCTTTAGAATGAAAAGTCCTGACAAGAAAGACTCTTCACGTTACCTCATGTGCGCTCAGTTTGATCAATACCACACTGAGAGTCAAGTAATTTTCTAGTAGCAGTTTAAATTACGTTTGCATGTAATAATTATAAAAATGAGGACTTTGTCAAGCGCCTAATCTTTAGAAGCTCTAAGCAGTCAACATCTATAATAATATGACTACACTACAGAAAAACAAATAACAAAAACCATGCAACTCGAAAACATAATACCATGCTTAAAACATATGATACAATACATTATTCGGTCTCTAATGGATATAGATGTATGTACATAAGTTGTGTACACGCATTAACAAGTATGGACATTCTGTACTCTGGACTAGAAAAAGAATCTTTGTATTAGAGTATTTGTTTCAGCTTTTTGTGGGTATGCTGAATTGTATGACGACTTCATAGTCTAATGATCTTTCCTTACTCACATTGTCTACGTTTTGTATTTATAATTCTGCTTTCAATGTGCTTAGTGACCTTTTAAAAATTAATGACACATAATAGAGATGCTTTAAACATATAGTTTCATTGTACACAGGACAGTTCTACTGGTATACAGTGACTAATGATTATATATCATTGAATGGGCTCAGAATGTGTAGCAAGGTTAGTCACCAGAAAATGAAATATTTCCGTGATTAACACGAAAAAAGCTAATTTTCATGTCACGTATATATTTTACACATGCAATAACACTATGCTACCTAATTCAATGTTAGAAGAAATAAAGTAAAAAAAATTATGTGACCTTTTCGATTAGTATATGACACTCCTGCATGTATTAGTTTTATAAACATTGCTTTAGAAAGATAAGAACACATTTAAGAACTCAAAAGCAACAAATAAAAAAAAGATGGATGCCAAAATGAATTTACCTCGATATTATCAAAAAGAGGATAGGAGAGATCAAATGTATCCCTGAAAATAACATTTTTAATACATGGGAATATTAGAAGAGATTACTGCTTTCGCACACGACAAGTGGTTTATAATATTTCAGTTATATATGAAGCACTAGATGCCGAAATATATAATAACTGACTTCCTCATGATTCAAGGTCAACCTTTCTGCTAGACCAAGCAGATATATTTAAATATCCAGTAATTCACGGAATAGGATAGAACAGTACTGCTTGGATACTGCATATTTCGTTGACACTGATTTACAGAATATTGAAACATACTGACTACAAAAATAGTAAATCATGAAGAAATATAACTATTGTTGTACAATATATGAGCTTTGTCCTTTGTATGCCGTGTGCCCTTTATTGGTGTGTACAATATATGAGCTGTGTCCCATGTATGCCTTGTGTCCTTTACGGTGTGTACAATATATGGGCATTGTCATCTATATGCCTTGTGTCCTTTACGGTGTGTACAATATATTAGCTTTGTCCTCTGTATGCCGTGTGCCCTTTATTGGTGTGTACAATATATTAGCTTTGTCCTCTGTATGCCGTGTGCCCTTTATTGGTGTGTACAATATATTAGCTTTGTCCTCTGTATGCCGTGTGCCCTTTATTGGTGTGTACAATATATGAGCTTTGTCCTATGTATACCTTGTGCCTTTACCGGTTTGATCTGATTATCAGCACGGGTGTGTGTCAAACTCACAACATTTAATTTTAGGCAAAGATACGTAATGTTAACCGTTGACTAACCCAATCAAATCTGCACCTTTGTATTCTGGATTAAGCAGAATTATTAAACAATATGATTTCATATATTTTTGTCATGAATTCTTTATTTTTTAAATTTATTTAATATTTGAGTTTTATGAAGGAAAAAAAAACAATATAAACTCCAATTAAATTTGAATCTCAAACCATACAAAAACGAAAGTCTCGATATGCTAGCGATTGCTTATCTCTTGTTGTAAGTTTGGCACAACAATCGCATGTTTTGATAGCAATATCCTCCGTCTGTGTTATCTCTTTAATGCTTGATTTTATATCGATTTCTGTAGTTTTATTGTTGGAGAATTCTTTACTTTTTCGAAGTTAAATTATGTACGACTATCAATGTTGACAATCTGGCCATAAGATAAATTGAAGAGCAAAATACAAAATTACAACAATTGTACAATGTTGATTATATTATATGAAGCTGTTTCATGTCTCGTTCAATATTCTGAAACATTTTAAAAATGTGTGTACGTTGAAATCTTTCTAAAGTCATGGTAGATTTAATGAGTTTTATGTTTGTCATTAACTGTGTCATTATAGCCTTATTCTCCGTCAAGAATGTTGTTTTCACAGCAATAAAATCTCAGTGATCTAATGAAGTTATTCATTTTTGTGTTTTTCAAGTTTCTTAACATACAGTCTCGAAGATAAGTTTTCTAACCCAGAATTGCAAAATATAGGCTCTTTACATATCTTAAGTAACGTATACCCACCCAGTATGACTGTGATAAAAACCAAACATTTTACTCCGAAAAGAAATTAAAATAAATGGTTGTTTACTTGTGTCGGTGATTTCTTAATCAAGGTTGAGAACTTTTTTCTGAAAAAAAGACAAATCAAGTAATCAAAAATTACATTACAATAGCAAGTATTGGAATGAAACAATTTAAACTAAAAAAAACTAAGAATTAAATTAAATCAAATGTAAGTTAAATCAGATATACTTAACACTTCCACCCATAAAACAGAAAGTTGTATATGATAATTATTTTTAAGCAATGTTCCAGACAGGGTTTCCATCCTCATTATTTTTAGTTGCAAACATTGAGAATGATGCGGCTGTTGACCCGCGAATGATTTTGATGTAATAGTTGGCCAGCTATAATATACTCGTAATTTTGCTAGCGCGATTTCCTTTATCTGAATTAACGTTGGAAAGTTCACGCTGAATTCAGGGTTAGTTGAGCTTATTGAGATCATGATTGTCTTTGATGGTGAAGTGTTCCCGACTATATGTTGCAGTAATTCCGTTGCCGATGACGTTGTCATTGTTATCATTGTTATGTGTTTCTAATTTTGATGTCGCTGTATCATAGATACAGCTATCTGTTGCAGTAATTCCCTTGTCGATGACGTTGTCATAGTCATCATTGTTATGTTTTTCTAATTTTGATGTCGCTGTATCATAGATGTTAATCATCACCGAGAACTCGTTATTGGATATCACTGTATAGGTCAAGACTAGATGCTGTCAACGAAGATATTTGAGAATATGCAGCCGTTGCAATATGTAATTTAATTATATACCCGTGTAGTTTATTCTGACTGTATGTGGATATTTTTTGCAATGATATTAAGAACCCCTGTAATTGTAGCAACTACAGGTGCGAATGCTGTTACCGCTGATAACAATATATATATATATATAGTATGTGATTGATTTTGATGCTAAATTACCATCAAAAGAGTTTATTGTAAACATTTACATGATGCCCTTATCTGTTGTTGTACTTGTTTTATTAATCCTCTGGGACATACTTGGTGATATGTTAAACTGTACCGGTGAAAATAGGGTTAATCTATAAATACCACGGAAATCTGCAGTAACTTGAATGATGTTATTTTGAGGTGTCCAGGTGTAAGATCCATGATGTGTAGGGTAATTGTATCAAGCCTTGTGAATGCAGGAGAATCACTAACGAAATTATCTTGCGTTTGTTTCATCATATCGATGGTTGTTTTAACATCAGTGAGTTTCATATGAAAATCTGTTGATTTTCCAAAGAAATTAAAAAATGGTCTCATGGTCTCATGGTCTCATCAATTTTTCTAAAATACCTACGGAGATTTGTATATGTGTTTATGTGAACGTCATACTCAGCCAGCAGGATTGATAGTTTATCGTCAGTGGTTTTATATTCGTCTCGCCGCTTTGTTGGTTTATCGTCGGTGGTTTTATATTCGGCTCTCAATGTTGATAGATTATTATTATTCACATAATGTTTTGTTAGTCTTAGACATTTCCCTATTTTGTATTCGTTCCCAGCTGCTTTTGTTATTGCCATTGCAGCAGCGGTTCCAACAGCACTTAAAGCAACGACTTTCGCGACTGCGGTGGCGGCGGCGACTATCAATGCTGATAACTCAGCGAGAAGTGTAGATATACCACCTGATTTAATTATATCTTTGATCGCGGCCGCTGAGAGAGTAGTCTGAACACTTTTTAAATCTTTTTTTATTGCTTTGTTGAAAAGTTTAATCTGACGCGCTGTCAGTGATAGTTTGTTTTGACCGCCAGACATCTGATTGTGTTTTAGTGATATTGTAGTTCCACATGTTTTAGCTAAATCCGATTGCAACTTTTTAATATGACCAAGAGTCAAAGTAACACTAACGTGACTATACGACATTTATTATTAATAATACGAATCATCTAATTGTCTACATATTTTCCACCGGGATATCAACGACTCTCATTCGACCACCAACATTTTTGAGTATCATCGATTTGTCGCTAAGTATAACAACTATTTCTCTGTAATTAGGGATAGCATCAGCTGCATTAGTCGGGAGAGTTACACGAGTCAACGACACTCTGCCTTGTTAAGTCAAGATGTTCTAGCGAAAAGTAATATATCGGATATAGTTTTTTAAAATCTAATTGTGATATTTGCAGACAAGTATCTATATACAAAAGACGTCCCATAAATGTCAGCAAACGATGATACGCGCGTGCTATTTAGCTTTGTCCGTAATTAGGTAAAATATCTTCCGATGGTTCTTGTTGGCCGTTTATTCTCAACGAGACTTAAGAAACACCCAGTTGATCAAATATCATATGACTCCGCTCCTGATAATTTAATCGTGCATTATCCTGTAGAGCAACAAATATATGCCGCGGCGCAGAAACACCCTGTTTTGATGCCATTTGCCATGTAACTATACCGTTAATAGGACTCTCCGTCATATCAGTCGTAAATGTTAGCCATGATAGCAATGATTTACCACCTGTATCCATACATGATAGTAGTTTTTCCTCTGCGGTGATCAATGGAGTCATTACTGGCATCCATAGTGAAAGTGTTTAATATTTACTGTACCATCAGCAATACCAGCACCATACCAGATTGCTTCATTATCATTATCATCACCTTTTCGCACGAGGACTACTGTAGGTTTCGCTCCAAAGATTACGTTTCCTACAGTTCTGCAAAATCCGAATATATGAGATAGTGAAATCACACATGAAAATAATCTAATCGGTTCTTGCAACATCGCTGTACGTGTTACCAACCCTAGGTTGTAATTATAATGAACATTTAATAATCATATCCTATACATCAACATTAATAGCTGGGACAGCACCATCCTTTGGTCGTCTTATAATACCTTAAATATTATCAGCGTGATCTCTAATATCCTTAGGAAACATCACAGATGGACCAGCCGATCTTGTATAATCATCACAATATCTTGCTAAACCCACTATTATTTTGGCGATATTATGCTCAAAGGTTTCAATCTCTATTCCATGAATCATATATCAAGCGCTATTAAATAACGCCATAATACCGTTATTAACAAAACCAACTCGCACATTTGGGTCATATGGTATGGGTAAATGATTAAAATCTTCAGCAGTTATTACGAGTTCTCCTTCTACTTCAATAAATGCTTGAGCGGGTAGGAAATATTTACTTGTATCTTGAACTTGAAGCTCAATTCTTGATCGAACATTTGGTCGTATTGCGTTATAAGAATAAAACTAATTATCGCGTAAAGATTCATCTTTGGGGACTTGTACGTCTATATCAAATGCTAGATCGGATGAAGATTTGAACATCTTATTATATATTTCTCGATCTAAATCGTGATCTCAAACCACTTCCTGCTATTAAATTTGCAGTAATATTTCCCTTACGTAGGCCATTGTTGGTTGATAATGGTGATAGTGTATGATCATCTTATTTATTATCATTATATCTAATGTATTGACAATTAGTCACTGTGATAACCATCAACGAATTCATCAATAAACTTGCGATATACTCTAATGTCCATGATACCACCTTGAAATAATCGTGTACAAATATCGGCAGCTTCATTAATTATTTTTGGTGAGTTATTTCCAGCTCGTTTACCCATTATGAGAATTTCTAATCGTGCTATATCGGAGAGAATATTATTAGGACAAGCAACAAGACTACTCCCTCGAGTAACACTCGGAGTTCCACTCTAAGATCATCCTTTTCCTGTTGTAGTACAGTGCGCCTCTCGAGATTCTTCTTGGAGAGATTCCCGTGATCTCAAACTTCTTAAAACAGCATCATCTGTTATTTCGTTTTGTTGAGATGAGGAAAGCTCTAGCTTTGAAGATTTTTGCCTCTGCCTTTGTTGTCATCGCTGTTTCAGTTCTTCTTCTCTCTGTTTTAATTCTTGTTTTCGCTGTTTTTGTTCTTCCATATTTTGTCGTTTTTGTTTTTCCTTTTGCTGTTGTAGTGTTTCTATTTCTTGCTCTTTTAGTTCTTCATATTGACCATGTACTTTATCTACCGCACCGAAATATCAGATATACCGTGCATTTTTTGTAGCGACTCAGCTTTTCTAGTTTTAATTTTATAAAGTACATCAGCCCGTTGTTGCATATCTGTAATATATGTTTTATGTCCTGGATTCAACATATCTGTAATATATGTTTTATGTCCTGGATTCAACATTATGTTTCTATCTTCGTAACGCATAGCAACTATATTGATAAAATCGTCTGAATTACTTGTATCCATTGTTATTAAAGTATCCTCAGTAATTTTATTATGTAAATAAAATTTCGACTATTTCTTCATCGGTTTTGTCTGACCAGATTGAAGTACTTGACCAGGAAGATTTTGTAAAGGTCTTTATTTTTTTTCCAATTCACTCCGTGATTTTTTCAAGTTCAGAAAGAACGCCTTGTTTTTTCCTCTTCTCCTTCTTTTCCATATATAACCTCTTTAGTAGTTGCAGTAATTGGTTTGAATAATTGTTCAGCACCTGTTGCAATCACCTTGAGATTCCTGTCGCTGTTGTAATGTTTGTTTGACAGAATCACGGACGGGTATACATTTTTTAATCGCTACTAGCCGCTATCGAACTAATCTAGTTGTTATATATTCTCCTACCATTATTATTATATGATATGATTTAATTCATAGCGCGACAACAAATATGCCTCTCGAAAGTTAGAAGCCTTAGTAGGACGCCTTGGACGCCTCAAAAATGTTGTAGGGTTCGCCATCCCTACATACATGTGTGTGCATGTATATGTGTGTGTATGTATGTATATATGTATGTATGTATGTATGTATGTATGTATGTATGTATGTATGTATGTATGTATGTATGTATGTATGTATGTATGTATGTATGTATGTATGTGTATGTATGTATTTTTTTTTGGTTTCGTAGGAAGCCTTGGTTTGTCAAACAGACACCTCCTAAAAGATGTATGGTCAACCTCCTCTACCACTGAAGCCAATGCTCATAATTTTTAACTATACTCATAGAGAAAATAATAGCTATGTATTGGTTATTTACAGAATTAAAAACAAATATACCTAACAGGTCAGGCAGAGAATAGTCTGGAACTTAGAGAAGGTCAAATCCAGAATTAATATATATATATATATATATATATATATATATATATATATATATATATATATATATATATATATATATATATATATATATATATATATATATAGCATATAATAAAATAGAAAGAAACCTATTATAAAAATAACTAACAAACAATGCAAACTAAATATACACAACAACGTTCATCATTTCAAATAGCGGCACGTGTAGTAGTAGATTTTGAAACTTGATAATATTTAATGAAACTTGAAGCGGTGTATTTCTTGACGATATATTACTTTACTGTGATTTGCTGCACAACGTTTAAATGTATTAGCCCCAGACCCGGATTACAATCAACTTTTTCAGGTTGTTTATGTATATTTTATTTAATTGTATTCAACAGTTTACCAGACTAGAAACCGTCATTGAAGTCTGTACAATATTAGTGACCACAGTTAAATAAATGCTTTAATGTATAATAATAATAATAATAATAATAATAATAATAATAATAATAATAATAATAATAATAATAATAATTAATAATAATAATAATAATAATAATAATGATGATAATAATAATAATAAATTGTATAGCGCCTATTTTTTAGAAGCTCTATGCGCTTTAGAACATATATAAAATATGACTACAAAAAAACCCATTATGCAATTAGAAAACCATATGTTGAAAATATAAAAGGTAGGACACATTAATAGGTCTTTACGTTTGTTCTTGCAGTGGAAATAGGTGAGTTTTAAGATAACTCTTGAAAGGGATCACTGTGTCGTTGTGTCTAAGTTCAGTTTAGATTGTCTCTTTTTGCATTTGGTAATTAGACAATATGTCGACTAACTTGTTCATGTGCATTAACAATGTACACAGACCGAGATCCTGCATGGGTAGGTTAGATATTACTCTTTACATTAACAATGTACACAGACCGAGATCCTGCATGGGTAGGTTAGATATTACTCTTTACATTAACAATGTACACAGACCGAGATCCTGCATGGGTAGGTTAGATATCACTCTTTACATTAACAATGTACACAGACCGAGATCCTGCATGGGTAGGTTAGATATCACTCTTTACACAAATCAATACTACCATTTAACTGCAAACCATGCAAACAAGGTAATATTTTGTCATAGTACTGTAAAGATCTGAGGCCAATGCATGTCACCCAAAATATCTAAAATGTCGTCTTATTTCGATATGGCTCCCTTTACTGGGATCTTACGTTTGGAGAACTGCTCAATATTAACAAGAAATACTAAGGCCTTATATTTATATAAGTACAAAGAACTGTAGTTAACCTTGCAGCGTGTACGTCCGTGGTATGTGATGTGCGTTTGTTGAACACCATGTTCAGTGTATGGACTAATTTTTATAGAATATATGACTTCGATTATTGGTTTGATATTTGGTGAGTGAATAATTAGGATAAAGTGACTCAGCAAGCGTATCACACACTGTCAAAGAAAATAGTCTTACATTGTTAATTTGACAATAACAGAAACATGTTTTCCACAAAACTCAAAATAAATAATTCTGTCAGTTCTATGCATAATTTCGCTCTCATAAGAGATACACTTTGACGAATGAATATTGCATACAAACTTTAGTTATCATTCAAAGCTATTGAAAATAAAAACTGACCTGATTTTACATGAACCGAAGTGAATAAACACTGTGTACGCCTAGTATAAATTGTGTTAATTGTTCAAGCTGCCAGATTTCAATTAAAATAACCACTAGTCGAAAATATTAAATTTCACCACTCCTCCATATACCTCATCTCTATGGATTTGGTAATCGTGATGAAGAGTGCACCAAAGTCATTTGAACTTGATCCAATTCCAACATCAATGGCTGAGTGCTTAGATCCATTATTGCATTCGCAAACAGATATTATTAATTCCTCTCTCATCCGGAGAATTTCCTTAATTTTTGAAAACCGCCACTGTAAAGCATCTGCTGAAGAAGCCATCACTCGACCATAACGATTTAAAGAACTACCTCCCAATTTCTAATCTCCCTTTCATATAACATAATCTTAAAAAAGTTGTTCTAACCCAACTTGTATCTTATCTGAACTCAAAGATTACTTTTAGCAATGTACAGTCTGCATATAGCCTTTGTCACAGTACTAAAACTTCTCTTTTGCAAATAGTTAATGACATTCTCTCTGCATTAGATAGCGGTAACATTACAGTCTTCACAGCCTTACTGTGATTCAAGTACTACCTAATCAACAGGATACAAATTGTATCTACAAATGGAATACACTCCACCCTAGTTGATCTATATTGTGGTGTTCCACAGCGGTTTGCTCTTGGACCTATTCCCTTTCTTATATGTGCTCAGCCGCTCTCAATTGTCATATATAATTATATAGTGTCTCACCAATTGTACGCTGATGACACGCAAATATACAAATCTAGTCACCCGACTGAACTTGATGCTACTATAAAGGAATAGAGAGGTGCATTTCTGATGTGAAAGCATGGATGACATGTAACAAGCTGCAGATGAATGATGATAAAACTGAGGCCATTCAGATCACAACACAGAGACTTTCTAATTCACACGCTTTACCTCAAACAATAAATATCAGTAACACCAACATTAAATCAGCACGAAACCTAGATTTTACTCTAGACAGTAGTATCACATTACACCAACATCTCATGAACATATGTAATGCTGCATATCTTGCGCTGAGACGCATCGGCGGCATTAACAAAAATATTTTTCAGTTGTTGCCACTAAAACGCTTGTGTTCAATAGTACTTTCAAGACTAGACTACTATAACTCAATTCTGTCTTGTTCATCTCAATATCTACTCCATACACTTGAAAACTTTCAAAACACAGCTGCTTGTATCATACTTAGGGTACCACGATCAGCGCCCACCTCTCCCCTGCTCTGTACTCTACACAGGCTCTCCATTCGATCCAGTATTTAAAAAAAAAATTGTTTTCTGTGCTACGTTTTACTGAGGGAATCCAGTAACACATACCTGTCAAACCTCACCCATGTGTACACAACAGCATGATACTTAAGCTCCTCTTCTGACAGTCATACACTCATTATTCACACAGTGAAAACAAAGTCATATGGACAACATGTTGTTTCGCATAACAGGGCCCGGCGATGATGAATCAATTGCCCATTGAAATTAGACACAACGACACAATGTTCCTTTTCAGAATGCTCTCACTTTTCTCTTCCGCAAGTACAAACATAAAGACCTAATAATTTTTCAAACCAAAAATATTTTCAGAATTTTTTATTTTCTAATTTGATGGTGTTGTTTTGTAGTCATATGATTATATACGTTTTAGAAAGCTTATTATTATTATTATTATTATTATTATTATTATTATTATTATTATTATTATCCATATATGTATCCAGAGAGTAATATAAATGGTGGCCGGACAAAATGTCCGCGGACAAAATGTCCCGGACAAAATGGCACGGACAAAATGTCATGTGGACACAATGTCCGCGGACAAAATGTCACGGACATAATGGCACGGACAAAATGGCACAGACAAAATAGCAGGGACAAAATGTCATGTGAACAAAATATCAGTGGACATAATGGCACGGATAAAAAAATTCCGGAAAAAACATTCTCCGTGAATAATCAAGGGGAACTAACCATTGAAAACAGTATTAATGAAACCAATATTAGTTTTGTCTCTTTTTCTTCTTTATCGTTATTTACGCTACTTTATCTCAGCGCCGTCATTTCCTCATTTTAATTACCTATCTCGTCGCGGCGCGGTCAGTGTTATGTGCCAAAGCAAGTTTGGTTTCAGCCCGTTGAGTACGTATTGGCCTCAAATTAAAAACACAGCTATGCGAATTAAAATGAACTTTACCAGATGACAATTTGTGTCGCCTTAATAGATTAATTGCTAGAGCTGTAATTGGAGCATGAGCTGGATTTCAAATTTTGGGCTTGCCAAATGAATATCGTTACACTATATATAAACACTTCCAGAAACTAGAATTTATAAATAAATTAAATAAAGCTGACCACAATGTTAGAATTCGTTACATCACAGAAAGGAAACCGTAAGCTTATCGTTCAAGGTTACTTTTTTACGAAGCATTTGGCGCTGTGAAAAAAGAACGTGCACAGCGCGAGTGCACACAAAAGATGATGAAATTGTCCATGAAGTTGCAATTCACAACCACACGGTAACTCATGGTCAAGTAGAGGTCGAAAGAGCACGAGCCGGCATGAAAAGAAGATGTGAAACAACTGAAGAAACAACACGATCAATTATTCAGAATGAATTGATGAATGTTCCAGTTTCAGCAGCGCATCTACTTCCAAAACGAACAACATTGGCACGAGATGTACGACGACATCGTCAGAAGGTGGGACCAAACGATCAAGATGACATCATGAGATATTCTTTGACGCAGAGCAACAGACCTTTCATCCGTATTAGGAGAGACGAGATGATCATCGTCGCAGCTGAGGATATTTGGAATTCCTTTCCAGATGTTAGCACTGGTTTGCAGATGGAACATTTCGAGTGAGTCCAAATGGATATGACCAACTCTACACGATTTATGGTTTTATTGATGGCGAAGTTTTCCCGGTAGTATATGCACTACTATCTTCAAGAACCCTAACCCAACATCTGCTTCAGGAAATTCTGATATTGAAAGCAGGTCTGAATCCAGATTCAATTATGTAATCGACAACCTGCCTCGCAGCAACTTGCACGATAACTACAACAGGAACAACACAGCACTCAACTTCTTCGTCGTCAATTGGAACTGGGAGCAACGGCTGGGAAGAAAAAGAAAACTTACATCCGCGTCAACGAGGCGTTGCACACTATGGTGACCGACTACAACAACCGAGATCCAATCACATATTGTCCGTGTCATTATGTCCACTGACATTTTGTCCACATGACATTTTGTCCGTGCCATATTGTCCGTGCCATTTTGTCCGCGGGCATTTTGTCCTAGCACCATATAAATAGTATGGCCAAATCTTTATAAGCTATACGATTACTCAAAAAACATATACAATTACAAGATCACAAAATCAAAAACAATAAAAAAACAATAAAAACTTCTGAAAGTATTTAAGGAAATAAAAACAAGTCTTTATATTTAAGGAAAGAAACACAAGTCGTTAAGTTTAAGGAGGTAAACACAAGTCGTTAAGATTAAGGAAGCAAACACAAGTCTTTAAACTTAAGTCAGTAAAGACAAGTCTTTATGTTTATAGAAGAAAAGACAAATCTTTAAGTATGAGTAAGTAAACACGTTTTCAAATTTGAAGAAGTATATACAAGTCTTTAAGTTTAAAGAAGTACACACAAGTCTTTAAGTTTGAGTAAGGAGAGACAAGTATTTAAGTTTAAGGACGTAAAGGCAAATCTTCAATTTATAGGACGTAAACACAAGTCTTTAATTTTAAGGAAAAATGACAAGTCTTTAAGTATAAGGAAATACATACAAGTCTTTAATTGTAGGACTTAAAGACACGTCTTTAAGTTTAAGGACGTAAACACAAATCTTTAAGTTATAGGACCTAAACTCCAGTATTTAAGTTTAAGGAAGAAACACAAGTCTTTAAGTATAAAGAAGTACATACAAGTCTTTAAGTTTATGGAAGTAAACCCAAGTCTTTAATTTTAAGGACGTAAAGACAGGTCTTTATGTTTAAGGAAGTAAACACACGTCTTTTAGTTTAAGGAAGTAATGACATGTCTTTAAGTTTAAGATAGTAAACTCATGTCTTTAAGTTTAAGGCAGTAAACTCATATCTTTAAGTTTAAGGAAGTAAAAACACAAGTCCTTAAGTTTAAGTAAGTAAACACAAGTCTTTAAGTCTAAGGAAGTAAACACAAGTCTTTAATTTTAAGGAAGTAAACACAAGTCTTTAATTTTAAGGAGGTAATGACAAGTCTTTAATTTTAAGGAAGTAAACACAAGTCTTTAATTTTAAGGAGGTAATGACAAGTCTTTATGTTTAAGGAAGTAAACACAAGTCTTTAATTTTAAGGAGGTAATGACAAGTCTTTAATTTTAAGGAGGTAATGACAAGTCTTTAATGTTAAGGAGGTAATGACAAGTCTTTAATTTTAAGGCAGTAATGACAAGTCTTTAAGTATGTTCCGGTAATAACTGTAGGTTAGTCTTAATAGTACTGTTGAATGCGATCACAGTGTAACGAGATCACATGCATTCGTGCATATCCAAATATATTCATCCTTTATCGACATTAATGCATATGAAATTCATATATTAATATATTTACTTGTTATGGTATGGTACAACGCTTTGTATTTCCTCTATTATCATCGTTTATCAACAGAAGTCCTATGATCATGTGAAACGCTTTCCAAACCTTAATAGCAGCAACTTAATTTGGCTTTATATAATGCTAGTAGGTTCTGAATCATTTACCAACACAAATTATTTATAACCTAAGATAATACAACAACAAGAAAAGTATTAAATATGCTAAAAGCATGTGTTTCTAGAAAATAGATACCACTAAACGTGATATAATAATGTCCACAATTAATCAATTTGTTCAAATAATTTCGAATCATAAGATTATATTTGTTGTCGTTGATTGGGACTAGCGTTATTTTGATTCACAAGATAGGCTGTTTATGACGCTTTAATATAATTGGTACAGGTAAAATCCTGGAAAATACCAGGAAATACCCACTGACCAAGTGGAAGCTATTGTCAGCCATCTCCATTCACACATTTACTGAGTATGACATTCAAACTCAAGGGTAAATAGGTGATATGTGCAGTGATTCGTACGATTACAACACTGTACACAATTATATTGAGTTGTTAGGGTTAGGGTGAAAGGTATTATATATATATATATATATATATATATATATATATATATATATATATATATATATATATATATATATATATATATATATATATATATATATATATATATATATATATATATATATATAACCTAAAGAAGCATAGGGAACATCGGGTTTTAATGTTCGAAGGCGTCGTATCCAGTAAGATTCCTTTTCTTTCCTGGTTTCGGAACTCCAGTTGTGGTTGTGAGCAATTGCAATAAGTGTTATATCACTGAAGGTGTGGCTAGGGGAAGAGAAGTGTTCTGCGACCGGACTTCTGTATAGCTTCTTTGTTATCCAATCAGATCTATGAAGGTTGATCCTTTTGTGTAGCCTCTCAGTTTATCCGACATACTGCAGGCTACAGATCTTACATGTACCTTTTATCGCGACAGGGGCCAGATTGACTAAGGTGGTCTTGATTAGTGATTGGCGCTAGCTTCGCCCTGACTAGGATGTCCTTGAGGTTTTTTGGTCTCCGGTAGGCTACTACAGGTTTGTTCGGGAGGATTAACTTTAGTGCAAAACTTGTCAACACATGATAGAAACCAGGACTTTTTCTAGCACAGTGACGAGAGAAAAACTAAACATACATGGTCCAAACAAAACGTGCAAAACAGAGAATGTAATTTATCTCATCACATGTAAGATCTGTAGCCTGCAGTATGTCGGAGAAACTGAGAGGCTACACAAAAGGATCAACCTTCATAGATCTGATTGGATAACAAAGAAGCTATACAGAAGTCCGGTCGCAGAACACTTCTCTTCCCCTAGCCACACCTTCAGTGATAAACACTTATTGCAATTGCTCACAACCACAACTGGAGTTCCGAAACCAGGAAAGAAAAGGAATCTTACTGGATACGACGCCTTCGAACATTAAAACCAAAGCGGTTTAAACCAAGAAGATTAGAAAAAGACAGCCATGCACAAATTTAATTATCTTTTCCAGCTGACACATTTTCTTTTAAATAATTCTCTAAATTTGCTTAATAGCCTCTAACTACTAATATAAAATATCCGGGATATAATTTGCGCGTACATAAATTTACATACAAAAACATATGTGTCGCTTTTGCTCATCGATTTCACATTTTACAGCATCCGCGACTAGTTGTAACATAATAAATTTCAAGGCTTAATTCCTGTAGAAACAGGCATGTAAAGTTCTGTAAACACGGTCTTTGTATTTTAATTGTCTGTCTTGTCCATGTTCTGTATTTGCCTTTGATAAAGACTCATTGAGAGTCGAAAGCGCTCAGGCTAGAGTGATACTAGTTTTTGCACTGTTGCTTGTCAGTTTATTGCATTTATCTTATTCAATCCCTGACACACGTGATCCCTTGCTGGATCCAGTGCATTTGAAAGGACTGTTATATGCCATATGATTTGTATTCTTTATATATATATATATATATATATATATATATATATATATATATATATATATATAAGCAAAATAATGAAATGCGTGCGTAGTGTAATCCATAAATTAGATTTATTTAATCATAATTACGCACATACTTGAAAATGCTAACAAATTATACAATGATACAAATCAATGATACAATGATACCAATCAATGATACAATGATACAAATCAATGATACAATGATACAAAAACCCAGAGAAGTATACAAAAAAGATGAATACAGTTTACTCAGTTAGTAAACAATGCAGGATTACTCATATAGTAAAAATGTATACGCTCAAGTATCGAAACTATATTTGAAAATAATAAAGGGACAGATATACGACTTATCTTTCCAGTCCCAAAAGATATACTGGGTTACGCAAACCCATATTAACCCACGGCTAACAAATTACAAATAAATAGATATAATCAACTATTAGTATACAGCTCCACAGCTGGTACAATTAAACTTCACAATTTCTACACACCCCGAACACTCGGAATACTACGAAACATTAGACCCTCCAGACACTCTGGTCATTTAGACAGCGCTACAGCTGGGTCACTCTTGTCACTCTTGACATTAGACACTCCGAACGCTAGACATTAGACACTCAGGCACATTAAACAGCTCTGGACACACCAGTGCATTTAAACACAGCTCCCGACGTTTGACAGCTCCGGACACCCCGGACGTTTAACACCCTCGGATCAATAGCTGAAAATATACCCGACACCGTGTACTAACCTTGATACAGACATAACGTAATGAAGTTATACACGGTAAATTATAAAGACTATATTATTATCATAATTTTAAAATGACAGGTTCAATAGTAAACCTTCCCTGTTCGATAAAGCTGACAGTAAAACAATTCTATTTTTTTTAAATATAGCTTTTCATTACCAATCTAAATGACTTGCAAACAAGAGTAGAAAATGCACGCAATATGCTGTGTAAAAGCTATATAACAAACATGCAAAGGTAAATATAGTAATACAAACGTTATCACTCAGTACCAAAAATTTACCTACCCCTACAGCTAAAGTTGTGCCAATCCTCCCTCCCTCAGATCAATAGCCCTACAGCTACAGTCCTTTAAACCTTTTTTTCTGGGGGGGGAGGTGGGCACCAGACAGATGCCCCCTCCCCCTATTGAAAAAACTAGTAAAAAAGTTTTATGTGTGTGTGTTCCCCCGATATGTAGTTTTGTGTTTTTTATGAAATTCCATTTAATTTTAAACTATCTTTAATTTTTCCCATCGGGATTATATGATAATAGGAGGATATTTTGGTCCTTAGTGTTTTTCTATGACATTTTCACTCGAACCCAAAGGTCCATTATGGGTGTCTGTCTTAATTTCTCAAAGTTAAACCTGGCTAGGGGTTTCCTGTATCCTGTGTATGCTATTTGTGTTGTGCTATTTGAATGTTGCTATATGTATTCATATGAATACTGTATATTTTTGTAAGGATAGCCATTCTTGTCAAATTTCCCAGTTTTTCTAACCATATAAATACCTCTAAACGGTATTTATTTCAATATATATTTTTTAAATTAATTAATATATTTATTTAGCAATTTTGAATTTTGTACAAAACATGGTGTCTTAAATTTAGTTTATTGGTTTAAACTAACCTATTGTTTTAATGTTTTTTCTATTATGTTCCACGTTTTGTAATTTCCTTATTTATATACCAGATCACTTGGATCGAAATGGGATCCGTACAATTTCTTTATTATTTTTTGCACTTCACTCTTCTCGATCTTTTTTATGATCTTTATTTATTATTAATTTTTTATTCCATTCCAAAAGATTATTTTATATTTCCCTCTAAACGGGCTTTCTGTGTAGGTTTTCACAAATCTCCACAGAGTAATAGTTTTGATCACCAGTGACTTTATATGATAGCATGGTTTTTTTGTTGGGGAACGGTAATTTTTAAACTATAAAGCCTATCTAATCCGTGATTTGTTTTGGTTGTGCACAAGTCTCTAGGTGAGCTTTTTTTCCAAACTCTTTCACGGGCCTGTCCACTTCGCGTAGCGCCATGTGATTTAGCCCCGTGCTCTCATTGCTCGTACTTTTCTCCTCCTGAGTTCCCTGTCCCTCCCTTTATCTAAAGTTTTCCCCATAATTATATATTGGACCGCATGCTATCATATTCTTAATGATAAAATTTGTTATTTCTTCTAATATGTCTTTTGGAAATTTCCCATCTAAATATAAAAGGTGTATGTTTTGGTACATTTGTTTTTTGTTTATATTTGTTCTAATTTGATTTCTATCATCTTGGTTAAATATACATTCAGTTATTACATGTGTTTTTGTGAAAGAAAAGTTTTTGCATAGTGGACATTTTGGCGACACTGCGATCATATGCCGTCTCACTGCTATTTCCCCTGTCAACCATGCATCATGCATGTATTTGAACAAGGTACTTTTTATTTTTATGGATCTGAGTTTGACCCAGTTTCTCCATGCCCTATCCCAGTTAATATTTATGTGTTTCTGTTCTACCTTATTTTTTTCCTTATTTATTGTGTTTTGTGCTAGCCATCTGTATGTGCATGTTTTATCAATTTCCCAATATTCCTTTACATCCCTATATTTCAAAAATAAATCTTTTATTGATCTTAATTTTCTTGGCACCTCTAGAGTTTTTGTTAATTTATTATTCCTATATATGTCGTTTCTCTGCTTCATAGAGAAACCAAAGTAATAAATATAGAGCCCTTGCCAAGCTATTTTCGGCTCCGCTTTAATCTCCCTAAATCTATTTAAGATGTTGGTGTATTTAATTAGGGTGGGGTGGGGGAGACCTAAACCTCCCCTCTTCCCCTCCTTATATAAAGTTTCTTTTTTTGTATAGTGTATTTTAAATGCCCATAAGTATTTAATAATTTCGTTATCTATTTCTTTTAGTGTTGCATTTTTAATGTCTACTGTTTTTAATTTATAATTTAGGTGCACGTACATGTAATTTTTAGAAACGTGTGCTCGTTCCATTAAGCATATTGGCAATGGTGCCCAGATTTTCAAATTTTTCTTAATACTTTCCCTTATTTCCTTTAGATTGTTTTCCATTTCATTTTTCCCAAAATTTATACCTAATGTTTTTATATTGTCTTTAATAAGAGGAGTAGGCAGACCATGTTTCTTACCTCTCCAGTTTCCTATTAATAAAATTTCTGTTTTCTCAGGATTTATCTTAGATCCTGAAACTTACCCGAATTTGTCAAATTCCTTTATTAGTTCATTATAGGATTTTCCATCTTGGATAAAGTTTGTACAATCATCAGCGTGTTGTAACATCTTCACTTCTTCTTTGATATTTGGAACTTTAATCCCTACTATCTTTTGGTTGTTCCTAACTTTGATACTTAGTATTTCTATTGCTATTACGTATAATAGCATAGATAGTGGGCATCCTTGCCTCACTGATCTTTGAATTTCGAATTTTTCTGTTTTTGCTCCATTTACCTGTACAATTGAGTTTATATCATTGTACAGGATTTTGGTCCAATTTTGGAAATTCTCTCCAAATCCAAATTTTTCTAGTGTCTTATATAGGTAGTTTTGCTCAAGTCTATCAAAAGCTTTTTCTTGATCAATTAGTACCATAGCACTAGTAGCACCAGTGATATTTATATGATCTATTATAGTTTTAATGTTTAGAATGTTGTTTTGTATGTCTCTTCCTTTTGGCCCACTTGTTTGGTTTATATTTATAATTGGGTCAAGACACTTTTTGACCCTTTCCGCTAATATTTTACTAATAATTTTATAGTCAACATTAAGTAGTGAGATGGGTCTCCAATTCTTAATTTCATCCCTATTTCCCTTTCCCTTATATATTAGTGTTATCATACCCTCCCTCATTGTGTTAGACATTTTTCTATTTCTAAGTGCAATATTATTATATAACCATTCTAAAACTGGCGACAACTCCCTGCAGAATTTTTGATAGAATTCCGCAGAAAGTCCATCTCTCCCTGATGATTTATTTTTGGATAATTTCCCTATTGTCTCTTATTTCGTCTTGTGAGATAAATTCCTCACATTTGTTCCTATGTTCTGAGGTAATTTTCTCACAGTTTGTCTCTCGTAAGTATGTTTCTATATCTTCGTCTGCTATTCTCTGTGAAGTATATAGGTCCTTATAGTAATTCCGTATGTAATCTAGTATTTGAGTTTTGTCTTCCAGTATTTCCCTTCCCGTATTTAAAATTTCTAGTGTTCTTTCCCCCCCCCCCCCATCTTCTTAATTCCTCCCTTTTATATAACCCCTCTGCAGTTTCATATAGTTCTGTAAAAATACCTGCTTTTATTTCCCTCCCTTTATAATAGTCTTTTTTTAATTTCGCTAAACTTAACACTAATGTTTCTTTTGTGTTCTGTGTTGTTGTTGTGTTTATTAAATTTTCTATAGCTTCTATTTCTAATTTATATTTCATAACCCTTAATTTTGAATGATATATTGCTATATTTTTAAATTTAACTTTTAATTTATCCCATTCTTCTATAATATCTTTATTCCCTTTATTTTTAAATTCTTCTATTTCCCTTCTAATTTCTTCTATAAATCCCGCATTATTTAATATTTTTGTATTTAATTTCCATGATCCCCTTCCCCACTTAGTTCTTTTTGATATTCCTACTTCTAAATAAATTAATTTATGGTCCGAAATTTTATAATCTAATATCCCTGATTTTATATATTTATTTGTTCCAAAAGATGTGCCCCAAAATTTATCTAATCTACTTGCTCCATCTCCACGTGTATAGGTGTATTCCACCCTTGGTAAATTTAACCGTCTATATATGTCAATCAAATTTAATGACTCCATGGTTAGTTCCATTATATCCTTAATATGTAAGTCATCGGGTGTTAGTTTTCCCTTTCTATCTATGTCGTCCCCTACCCAATTAAAATCCCCTCCTATTATCAAATTTTCCCCTGTATAGTTGTCTAAGTACTCCATAAGTTGTGTTGCAAAGGCTCTTTTCATATCTCTATTGGCTGGCACATATATATTCAAAAAATTATAAATCCCTATTTTTAAATGAATTAGTCTTCCACTAAAAAAAAACCTTCCTCTATTCTTTCCCATTTAACTCCTACTTTATTTTTGATCATAATTGTTATCCCTTCTCCTTTATCCCTCCCTACATAGTTGTTTTGAATTATTATGCAATCCAGCTCCCTTTCAAGTTCTTTTATTTCGTCCGTTAGTCCATTATG
This sequence comes from Unio pictorum, assembly GCA_030141615.1. Taxonomy (NCBI): domain Eukaryota; kingdom Metazoa; phylum Mollusca; class Bivalvia; order Unionida; family Unionidae; genus Unio; species Unio pictorum. The sequence continues at coordinate 306,795 of JARLTB010000030.1, read as the reverse complement.
CGTCTCTTGTATAAACAGTAGGTCAAAGTCCCCTATTTGTATTAACTTCGTTACTTTTTCTTGATTTAATCCATTCACATTTAACGACAACAAACGGAAGTTTTGTTCTTCCATTTGTGGTTTTTCTCCCAGGTGGCCGCTTATTTTAGTAGTTATTAGTTATTGGCTATTGTTTATAATTTAATATCTATATCTTCCCCTGTTTCAGGGGATCCCGGGTCATCCTTTTCTGATTGTGTGTCACTTGTTGGGATGTCAAAGTCACTGGTGACTTGTGAGGTGTAAAGTGTTTCATTGAATTTATCTTGTGTTTCCTGTGTTGTTGTAAATGTTTCGTTATCTAAGGTCGTTTCAATTGTATCCATTTTGCTGTCCGTTTCATTTTCTTGTGTTTCTACTGTGGATAGGTTAACTTTTCCCACTATTCTTTTCCCTTTCCCTTTTCCTTTCCCTTTCATTTCCTCTTTTACTGGTTCCCGTTTTGATGATTCTATTACTATGTCTAGTTCATCCGAAGAGGAAGATAAACTAGCTACCTTCCTCTTCTTGGTGATACTGTTTTTCCTTATGGGCGTAGATGTTCCCACTGGTACTATTTCTTCCATTTCAGGTAATGTCAGTATTTCTTCATGTTGCAGTTTAGCAAAGGGATTGGTATTTGTAAAAATAGGTATTACCAATTTGGATCTATTTTCCTTCCCCTTATTTTCCCTCCCTACCTTAGTCCACTTCTCATTTCCATTTTCCTGATTTATTGGTGCATTTTCTCTCGCAACATCAGCATATGTATTCCCTTTTCTCCCACCCATTTCTTTTTGGCAGTCCCAAGGCCCATGTCCCTTTACCCCACAATTGGAACACTTTCTATCTTCTCTGAACCCCTATACCATGTTCGTACCCTGAAACCCATGATGTAAAAAAATGGGGGTATTTTGGGGGCTTGGTCTTTGTCCATTTTAAGAATCCTCACAGCTGTGTTAATTCCATTGAAACCCCAAAAGTTACCCATTTTGTTTCCCTTACATGTTACTTGGAATCTAGAAAGTATCTTGTATTCCAGTTCTTTTGTATCTATCTGATAGGGCAACCCGTGGAAGTGAACCTCTGTCATTTTTGGCCCAATCTCCCTTTCAAAAGGGGGGCGTCATGCACATGCATGAGTTTATCTTTAACATTAAAGGTTTCACATGTCAAAACTTGTTCATTTTTGTCTCTCGGGTATATCATGAACCTCTTAGGCCCAGCACTTTCTAGTGCTTCTATTTTGTTCATATCTACTCCCATTTCCTTAAGGGCTACCAGAATTTCAATCTGTTTTGGTGCAGCTCCATCATCTCCATATAACAACAATTGGCATCCTTTTGGATGATGTGCTAATAGCAAATTGTCCTCTATCGTAACATCAAAGTAAAGTTGTAGGCGTGATTGGGTTCTCCCTTGAACGTTAGAAGGACCCCCTCCATTTCCCATTGATTCTGCCATCCTATATCTGATTGGATTGTATTCCAAAGATGTCAAATTGAAAAGACAAATGTGCAAAAAAAGAAAGAAAAAAAGTGCAGTGATATTTAAACAATGAATTGTGATGAGTAATTAAATAATAGACCTCTTTGAAATAACTCCTTTTCACAGGTGATCCGAATGTAATCCAATGGCAATGTAATAATGATATAGCTAACAGCTAACAGTCCTTTTTTTTTGGGGGGGGACACCAGACAGATGTCCCCTCCCCCTATTGAAAAAACTAGTAAAAGGTTTCATGTATGTGTGTGTTCCCCCCGATATGTAGTTGGGTGTTTTTTTATAAATTTTCATTTACACTAACCTTAATTTTTCCCATCGGGATTATATGATAATAGGAGGATATTTTGTCCTTAGTGTTATTCTATGACATTTTCACCCGAACTCAAAGGACAATCATGGGTGTCTGTCCTATTTCCATAAAGTTAACCCTGGCTAGGGGTTTCCTACATCCTGTGTATGCTATTTGTGTTTGTGCTATATGTATGTTGCTATATGTATCCATATGAATACTGTATATTTTTGTTAGGATAGCCATTCTTGTCAAATGTCCCAGTTTTCTAACCATATAAATACCTCTAAAACGGTATTTATGTTAATTTTATATATTTTCCATTTAATTCATATATATATATATATATATAATTTTGAATTTAGTACAAAACATGGTGTCTTAAATAAAAGGAATAACTATTGTTTTACTGTTTGTTGTATGATGTTCCATATTTGTAATTTCCTTATTTATATACTAGATCACTTGATCGAAATGGGATTCGTACAATTTATTTATTATTATTTGCACTTCACCCTTCTCGATCTGTTTGTGATCTTTATTTATTTATAATTAAATCCTTATTCCATTCCAAAAATGTTTATAGTCCCTTAAAAACGGGCTTTCTGTGTAGATTAAAAATCTCCACAGAGTAAACCATATATAACCAGTGATTTTGTATGTTAGCATGCTTCCCATAAAATAAAAACAAACCCTAACTATAAATCCTATCTAAAACGTGAGTTGTTGTAATGTACATGTCTCTAGGTGAGCTTTGTTCCAAACTCTTTCACGGGCCTGTCCACTTCGCGTAGCGCCATGTGGTATAGCCCCGTGCTCTCATTGCTCGTACTTTTCTCCTCCTGAGTACCCTGTACCCTCCTTATCTAAAAATCTTCCCCATAATTCCTTATTGGTCCACATGCTATCATATTCTTAATGATAAAACTTGTTATTTGTTGTAATAGATCATTGGTAAAATTTCCATCTAAATATAATAATTGTATTTCGTCATATATTTGATTTTCTCTAATATTAGTTATAATTTTGTTCCTATCAATTTGATTCTTAACACATTCCGTAATAACATGTTTCTTAGTGAATAAAAAATGTTTGCAAAGTGGACATTTTGGCGACACTGCGATCATATGCCTTCTCACTGCTATTTCCCCTGTCAACCATGCATCATGCATGTATTTGAACAAGGTACTTTTTATTTTGATTGATTTAACTTTTGTCCAGTTCCCCCATGCCCTATCCCATTGAATATTTATGTATTTTTGTTCTATCCTATTTTTTTCCTTATTGTTTCTCGTGTTAACCATTTGTATGTGCATTTTGTATCGGTGTCCCAAAATTCCTTTGCATCCCTATATTTGAATAATAAATCTTTTATGTATCTTAATTTCCTTGGCACTTCTAAGGTTTTTATTAATTTATTATTCCTACATATATCGTTCCTCTGCTTCATAGAGAAACCAAAGTAATATATATAGAGCCCTTGCCAAGCTATTTTAGGCTTCTCTTTAATTTCCTTAAATCTGTTCAAAATGTTGGTGTATTTAAGCAGGATTGGGTGGGGGAGATCTAAACCTCCCCTCATCCCTTCCTTATATAAAGTGTTTTTGGTTTTGTAGTGTATTCTATAGCCCCATAAATATTTGATAATCTCGTTATCTATATTTTTAAGTTTATTATTTTTAAAGTCTACTGTTTTTGAACTATAATTTAAGTGCACATACATATAATTTTTTTGCAACTTGTGCTCGTTCCAATAAGCATATTGGCAATGGTGCCCAGATTGCCACATTTTTTGTAATTTTTTCTTTTATTTCTCTCAAATTATTTTTCAGTTCATCCTTTCCAAAATTTATTCCTAATGTTTTTATTTTATCTTTAATAAGAAGAGCAGACAGACCATGTGTCTTACCTCTCCAGTTTCCTATTAATAAGATTTCAGTCTTTTCAGGATTTATCTTAGAACCTGAAACTTTCCCAAATCTGTCAAATTCCTTTATAAGTTCATTATAGGATTTCCCATCTTGGATAAAGTTTGTGCAATCATCCGCATGTTGTAACATCTTAACTTCTTCTCGAATGTTTGGAACTTTGATCCCTACAATGTTTGGGTTATTCCTAACTTTGGTACTTAGAATTTCTATTGCTATTACATATAATAGCATAGATAGTGGGCAGCCTTGCCTCACTGATCTTTGAATTTCAAATTTTTCCGTTTTTGCTCCATTAACCTGTACAATCGAGTTTATATCATTATACAGAATTTTGGTCCAATTTTGGAAATTTTCTCCAAAACCAAATTTTTCTAGTGTCTTATATATATAGTTTTGTTCAAGTCGATCAAAGGCTTTTTCTTGATCAATTAGTACCATAGCACTAGTAGTACCATTTGTATTTATGTGATCAATTATAGTTCTAATGTTTAAAATGTTATTCTGTATGTTTCATCTTTCGACACTTTTTGACCCTTTCCGTTAAAATTTTACTAATAATTTTATAATCGACATTAAGGAGTGAGATGGGTCTCCAATTTTTAATTTCGTCCCTATTTCCCTTCCCCTTATATATTATTGTTATCATACCCTCCCTCATAGGGTTTGACATTTTGCTATTCCTAAGTGCAATATTGTTATATAACCATTCTAAAATTGGCGACAGTTCCTTACAGAATTTTTTATAGAATTCCGCAGAAAGTCCATCTCTCCCTGGTGATTTGTTTTACCTAATTTCCCTATTGTCTCAACTATTTCGTCTTGTGATATAAATTCCTCACATTTGTTTCTATGTTCTGAGGTAATTTTCTCACAATTTGTCTCTCGTAAGTATGTTTCTATATCTTCGTCCGCTATTCTCTGTGAAGTATATAGGTCCTTATAGTAATTACGTATGTATTCTAATATTTGAGTTTTGTCTTCTAGTATTTCCATTCCCGTGTTTAATTTCTCTAGTGTTTTCCCTCCCCCCCCCCCCTTCTTAATTCTTCCCTTTAGTATAAACCCTCTGCATTTTCATATAGTTCTGTAAATAATCCGGCTTTTATTTCCCTCCCTTTATAAAAATCTTTCTTTAAATTTTCTAATCTTAATACTAAAGTTTCTTTTGTGTCCTGTGTTGTTGTTGTTTTTATTAAATTTTCAAGAGCTTCTATATCTAATTTAAAATTCCTAATCCTTAATTTTGAATGTTTTATGGCTATTTCTTTAAATTTAACTTTTAATTTATCCCATTCATCTATGATATTTATATTCCCTATATTTTTAAAAACTTCTATTTCTTATTAATTTCTTCTATAAATTCTTTTGTATTTAATATTTGGGTATTTAACTTCCATGATCCGCGCCCCCATTTAGTTCTTTTGGATATCCCTACTTCTAAATAAATTAATTTATGGTCCGAAACTTGATAATCTAAAATTCCTGATTTTATATATTTATTTGTGCCAAAACATGTACCCCAAAATTTATCTAATCTACTTGCTGAGTTTTCTCGTATAAAAGTGTACCCCACCCTTAATAAATTTAAACGTCTATATATGTCAACCAAATCTAATTGTTCCATAATGAGTTTCATTATGTCCCTTATCTCTAAGTCATGTTTTATTAATTTTCTTGTCGTTCGGTCTATTTCGTCCTCAATCCAGTTAAAGTCCCCTCCTATTATCAAATTTTCCCCAATATAGTTGTCTAAGTACTCCTTTAACCGCGTTGCAAAGGCACGTTTCATATTTTCAGTAGCTGGCATATATATATTTATAAAATTACAATTTTCTATTTTTAAATTAATTAATCTCCCCTTGAAAAAAATTCCCTCCTCTATCCTTTCCCATTTAATTCCTACTTTATTTTTAACCAAAACAGTTACCCCTCCCCATTTATCCCTCCCATCAGGGTCATTTTTAATTATAATACAATCCATCTTTCTTTCAAGTTGTTCTTTAAGTTCGTCAGTCAGTCCATAATGTGTCTCCTGAATAAAAAGTAAGTCAAAGTCCTTAATTAACTTTTAACTTTCTCTTGGTTTAAACCATTAACATTTATTGACTTTAAACGAAAGTTTTGTTCTTCCATTTTTAGTTTATCTCCAGGTGGCCGCAAATCTTACATGGAGATAATTTATTGTCTAGTGTTTATAATTTAATGCTTATATCTTCCCCAACTTGAGGGGAACCTGGATCTATATCCCCTGATTGGGTTTATGTCTCACTTATCGGTATTTCAAAATCACTGGTTATGTTTGAGTATAAAGTATCAAGGAACTGTTCATTGACGGTTTCAATATCAATAGTTGTGGTCAGTGTATCCATGTTGCCATTCAATTCATTTTCTAAGGTAACTCCCAGTTGTGAATCTACCTTATCTTCTATTTGAGTTGGAGCTTCATTGGCTTCCTTTGTTTGAGGTGTTTCCTTACAAGAAGGAGAGGGAGAAACAGGTTCTTTATCAGACCCCCCACTAATGGGAAAAAATTCCTCATCAGATGAGGTCTCAACCTTTCTTTTTTTGAGTTTGGGTTTTTGTTTCTTTTGGGGGGATTTGATTGGAGTTGATGTTACTCTAGAAATCCTTTTTGCTTTCGGAGTTTTCCCTTTAGGAGAAGTTCCCTCTTGTGATAACAATTCGAATGGATTGGTGTGAGCGAAAGTTGGAATGTCAATGGTTTTTGCTTTAGACACACTAACCACCTTTGCCCACGTATTTGGATTATTGTTTTGGGGAGTTTCAGTTGCATTTTCCATTGAGGGTCCATGCCTTACTTCTCCCTTCTTACAATCCCACGGCCCATGTCCTATATCCCCGCATTTCGAGCACTTCCTGTCTTTCTCACAGTCTTTGTACCATGATCTTATTTTGAAACCCAGAATATAGAAAAAGGGTTGGATTTTTTTCTCCTGCCCCTTCTCTACCCTTATCATGCGCACAGCTGAGGTTATTCCATTATAACCCCAGGAGTCCGCTAATTAGGATCCTTTACTGATAACCCCAAACTTTTCTTTTATCTTCATTTCAATTTCGCTTGTCTCTATATAAAATGGCAGGCCATGGAAGTGGATTTCCACCATTTTGGGTCATAAATCCCTTTCTATCGGCGGGGCTGCATATACATACATCCGTATGTTTCTGACCATAAAAAACTCTACATCCAGAATAGGTGTCTCTGGGTCCCTTGGGTACAGCATGTACCTTTTGGGTCCTGCATTTTGGAGACACACAATTTTTCTCATGTCAATGGACATAGCCTTAAGAGCAGCTAGAATCTCTAGCTGCCTTGGTGTTTCGTCCGATCCAGATATTAACAACTGGCATCCTTTGGGGTGGTGCGCTGACAACACATTTCCCGACACCGTACACTCATAGTACAGATTAAGTCGGGATCTGACCCCTCTATTGATGTCATTACTTTCTGCCTCCTGATGAGACATTGCTAACATAAAAGGATAGAAAAATGTATAAGAAAAGTGATAAAACTAAAATGGTGCAGTGAAAACCTAATTGAACAAGTGAATAATAAGAAAAACCGTAAACCCTTTGTCAATATTGAATGAAATAATCCAAATTCTCCACAGACAAATAGTCCACAAATTCTTTGCAGAGGTAATATACACTCCAATGACTTCTCAACACCTAGACTAGTGCTTACCGTTATGAATCACTGCCATGTCACCTCTGTCTGCGTGGGTTCGAGTCTAAGATTCGACTAATGTAGTTATGTGAGAAAGCTTGCCAGTAGCTTCTCGTGGGTCGGTGGTTCTTTCTGGGAGTTTTCCGGGTTCTTCCTCCACAAATATTACTGGCCGCCATGTATGGCCTATCATGTGCTGAAAATAGCGTTAAACCATCACCAACTTTTGTATTCTTGGGTAAATAAATTATTTGTTGCATGTTACATATTGCTTTTCACTCTTTTATGCTACAATACCTTTTTAAAACTTAGACTTGTAAAAAGTAGCATTACTGACTGTTTGAACATGATTAATTACAGAGCCCAATATATCATAAATCCCTGTATCACTGAAGCAACAAATAATAAGTCTACCATATTCTGATCTTTTTCCACCTTGGACCCTGAGCTTAATTAAACGGATTAGTTATATCAAATCCCTAACCAAATGGCTAACAAATTTTCTTACTGACTGGCATGTCCCTAACAAATTGGCTAAATCAAGTCCCGAACAAATTAGCTAAATAAAATCCCTAACATATTGGCTGAACCAAGTCCCTAACAAATTGGTTCTAACAAGTCCCTATTCGATTAGCTATATCAAGTCTCCAAAATATTGGTTATATCAAAACGCTAACATATTAGATAAATCAAGTCCGTAACAGGTTGTCTAAATCAAGTTCCTGACTTTAAATCAATTAATATACATATTTATCAGGTTGCTGACCACCCATAAATCAGAATAAACATAAAAAATTGTAAGTCAAACGGGAAAATAAGTACCTCTATTGTGAGCTCATGCTATACACAATTTGTGATGCTAACAAAGAAGTGAATGCAGGATAATTAGATAATAGAATTACAGCATTTAATTTCTATTAAGAGATTTTATAACAAATTAGAAGAAAGATTTCATTTGGTTTTGGTGCTTTAAAGCACAGCAGCACAGCAGCTCAGCAGCAGAGAGGGTGAACAGACTAAATCGAAACGCTCAGCAGCAGAGAGGGTGAAAAGACTAAATCGAAACGTCAACCTTTTTAATTACCAAATCGACTAATGGTGACTAGCATAGAAGTCAGTTCAATGACTACACCTAGATTGACCCAAACAAATGTTGTAGTCGACCCTCTCTGCTGCTCTCTCCATGTGTTAAATTGTCAATCTGAGGATTAAAAAAAATCTTGTATATAAATCAAACAAAATTAATAATTCAGACAAATGATCAATCTGAGATTTTTTTGAACTTTGAGTATTATTCTTCCTCGGTTGGAGGGGTTTCTTTTCTAGGTATCAAAACCCCAACTGCGATCCTACGACGGTAATACGCCATCAAAGTTCTGTATTTATCTCCACCACATTCATTACAAATCCGATATTGTCCTCGAACGCCAACATTGCATCCAACACAATGTCGAGGACCAGCATGTGGATTATTTTTATAGGATATATTTATGTTTCTTCCAGTATTCTCCACGACATTTTTTATTACATTTATCTGTGCTTCCTTGATGCAGCCATGTACAATTTTTCATATATTAAATAGTATATATTTCATTTAGTTTGAGGATGTCGTTATTTTGTCAATCTGACGCGGGTGCACCCTCTCTGCTGCTACAAATTAGCCAAATATTTTATCGATACCTACACGATATCTTGTCCTGGGATCATGCAGATTTATTGTTATAAAACCATGCTTGCGCACGTGAAAAGAAATTTCTGAATTTATTTATATCCATATCCCCTCTACACCAGGTCTGATGAATGTTTCTTAGCGAGCAGCAGAGAGGGTGAATCCTACAACTTTCCGAGCGTCGATTCGGAAATCTGAGGCTTCTACCAAATAGTAAAAAAAATGGCGTCTATTCGATAAAATAAGATTTCCTTATATACGCCATTGTCGTTGTCACTCACCCTCTCTGCTGCTGCAAGTTAACAAAAATCATTTACGATTTTAACCAAATATTTGATTGAGTCCTTAGGATCTCACAAACAGACTAATCGCTAACACCTCCTCTTGTAGATCAATTAGATTATTGGACTGATCTGTGAGTTTGAAATTAATTCTGGTTAATGAATCATTATGACACCGCATATAGACTGGATTAACCGGAGACTCAATTATTAAAAATCATGGAGGGGCTATTGGTGCAAACGAATAAAGAATATATCCTTGCTGAGCTTGATTTGATCGTTCGAGATTAATTTGATAGCTTCCTTCGATAACATCACATACTAAATTGAGCGCAATCACTGAGGATATATTCACGTTGAACGGAGCGATATGTCTGCCGCCACCATCTGGGTCATTATTATGTTTGAGGATTTTTATTTCCGGTGATGCTGTTTTTTTTCCATGCATCATGAATTATTTTAAAACCAACATCGATGGTGTCACTGAGAAGTTTTTTTAGTTCCGGTACGTTATATCCCGGTAGTTTAAATGTTGGAATATCTTTGACGGGGATTTTATAGTCTGATGCAAATCTTGTTCTCGATATGGAACTATCGTCATCTAATATATCCTGAATAATTCTCAAATTAAATGTTTCCATATCGTCGATAATTTTGTTGCATGTTTCTACGACGCTGATAAATTCATCTCGGGTGAGAGTACCAGATTTGAGAGATATTAACAACAGCGAAAAATCATTATTCATTGCTGTGAAATTTTTAACGATTTCAGGTTCGTTAACAAAATGATATCCCTCTAAACGATCTCCTTCCCTCTCTCTTCCAGTTGGTTGGTATCCGAGACCAAAAAACTCTATAGTAGCTGTGTGATCTTTATAACTCTTTATTGGATTATCAGGTTTTATCACGTCGGTGACATAATCAGTTTTTTGTGGTTCTGGTAAATCAACGGTTTTCCCCCCTGGTGGTAATTCAGGCCATCCTAGTACGGTTCTTATAGAACTCTGATAGATATCTACGACGTATCCTTCTGTGCTTATCTCAATTGCGGATGATAGCGTCGGCTCATGAACCGTTATAGCGATTTTCGATTCTGTTCTAGTAATCGATTTTATTCTACGCGCGAATTCATTATTGATTTGTTCGATTTGGTATGACCCTGTTGGTATCGAAACAACGTTCCAGTCTGGAGTTCCATCGGGTTTATTCTTATTCGCAAATACCAGTGAATTATTCGGTTGTTGACCACCAAATGCTAGCGATCTGATATTAGGCCAACTGTGATACACTCGTAGTTTTGCTAGCGCTATCTCCTTCACGGGGACTGGGCTAGGGAAATTCACACTGAATTCAGGATTCGTTGATGTTATTGATATCATGCTTGTTTGTACTGGGTTCGTGTTCTCCACTATTCGTTGAAGTAATTCCATCGGTGTTGTCATTGTTATTATACTGTTGTTGTCGCTCTAATTTTGACACCGCAGAATCAATACTGACCATCACTGAGAACTCACTATCTGATATCAAAGAGGTTATTGAGATCATTCTGGTTTTCGGGTTCGTGTTTTCCAATTCCATCGGTGTTGTCATTGTTATTATACTGTTGTTGTCGCTCTAATTTCGATATCGCGGAATCATAAATACTGGCCATCGCTGAGAACTCACTATCTGATATAATTGTATTATCGAGTGACGACGATATCAACGAGGAAATTTGCGAGTATGCGGTTGATACAATATGAAATTGAATTAAGTAATCTTGCAGTTTACTCTGGCTGCATGATGATATCTTTTTTGTTATCCCGGTTGATATACCCGCGATTGTAGCCGCCACAGAAATGCAAATTGGAACTACGACCGGGGCAATCATTGTAACCGATGCAAGTATTATTCCGGCGCCAGCGAAAACGCCTGACACCGAGTACATGGTAACATCAATTGCGGTGATTCTTCGTCGGTATTTTTTCATTTTTTCACGATAACGCTCAGAAAGTGATTTCAAGTTCGCGGAAAATTCTTTCACGGTATCATATCGATATCGATGCGATTGTGATTCCATTGACTCTGTCAACGGGATTATTATCGGTTCAATTGATTTCGTTGACTCCGTCAATGATGTCATTGTTATTTTAAACCCGCTAGTGTTTTCAATTATTCGCCATCGTTAGCGGGAATTGCTAGTAGCTTCAGCCGGAAAAATTATCTACAAGTTCTATACACCAGGCTATTTTTGATCTAATGGTGGAGCTATCAACCGCGACGAAGTGAAAGCTTGGTGTTTTGCTAGTCTCGATAATTAACGTCGCGACGCCACCAGAGTAGGTTCTATTGTCCATGATCATATTAAATTGATCAATAGAGGCCCACGTTAACCTGTAGATACCATCAACCTTCGCTTCTCCACCCCACAAGAGATCGACGATAATTCCAACAGTATCTTCTTCTCCTATCCAATCCACGATTCCATGATTGATCGTATACACGATATTTTAATGCGCTTGTGCGGAATCCTTACCTTTTCAAGATTTTCTATTAGTTTAGAAATATCGAGATAATTTGCCTTGATTTCATTTTCATTCATTATCCTTCCCGCCTCCTTGTTAAAAAAGAATAGCGATAAAAAGTTTTTAATTTCAGCGAGAGTCATGCCAACCACAAGCGGGGTTCCAAAGAATTTATGTACGACATTTTTGCGAAAACTATTATAACCTAGTATATGATCATCCAGCTCACGGCCGCGGGTGGCAATCATGCTGTCGTGGGCGTCAATCGCGTCAGTGATTGTAGACACAAGTTCGCCTGGTTTAAGTTGTCCATCCTTGGAATACAACGCAATAGAGTTTTCAGCGGCGTCGCGCTGCCGTATCAAAATGTTATCCGCGGCTATATCACTGGTTTTAAGTCGTCCGTCGCTGAAATACAGCGCAATAGAGTCTTCAGCGACGTCGCGTTGTCGTGTTAAAATGTCATCCGCGGATATATTACTGGTTTTAAGTTGTCCATCCTTGGAATACAGCGCAATAGAGTTTTCAGCGGCGTCGCGCTGCCGTATCAAAATGTCACCCGCGGATATATTACTGGTTTTCAATTTACCCTGGAGATCTTGAAATACAACTATTTCGTTCGGGTCAACACTTGCTAAATTCAACGTCTCAGCGATTTCATCTTCGATTATTTTTTTTATATCACCCGTCGCAGTGCCATCGGGTTTGGGTTTCAGAGGTCTTCCCCAAATATCAATAATGTTATTGTAAAACTCTTTCTCTCTCTAAAATCTTTGATTTCCAGCGATTACTAGTGTATTCATTTACGACAACATGTGGTGGTTTTCTCCTTGGGTTACCCAAGGAGTTAGAAATAGCGTTAAGGACATTTAATACTTCGCTGCCACATATTGGTGGGTCATTCATTTGTTGTGTTGGTAGCGTAGAATACCAAGTCTTCATTGGAAAAGTTTTTATATAACTCATAAACTCTTTTGGTGGGGCTAATCCATATGAATCAAAATAGACAATCCCACGTGGATCAATAGCGTATGCAACCCAGTGAGTTCCGGGTCCGGTGCTGTTATCTAAATTAATGATTCCGGTTTCAGTGTTGTTTGGTTGATGTGGTAATTGATCTTTCATAAAGACACCTCTGAAATTTTTAATCGCTAGTTTTTTAGCAGCATCCATTAAATCAAAATTGGACATAGGAACCATGGGTTTCTCAATTAATAAACCGGTCCTAGTCTTAGACCCTTTCCGCTGTACCATGAATACGGGGTTCCTGGTAGTCTTAGACCCTTTCCGCTGTACCATGAATACGGGGTTCCTGGTAGTCTTAGACCCTTTCCCTTTTTTTTATAACCCTGCCCAGTTGCCTTTTTTAGTGCCATTCCTGCCGCGGTACCAACAGCCCCTAACGCTGCCGCTTTCGCCACCGCTGGGGCTGCTGCTACAATCAATGCTGGAATCGCAGCTAACAACGGGAATATACCGCCGGTTTTCATCATATTTTTGAAAGCAGCCGTAGAAATAGTAATCTGAACACCTTTTTTTGCTACAAGTGCATCATTGAAATGTTTCACTTGACGAGTTGTCAGCGATAATTTATTCTCCCCGCCAGTCATTTGATTGGGTTTCAGCGTGATTGTGGTTCCACATTGCTTAGCTGATTTGGATTGCAATTTTTTTAATTGACCAGGTGTCAACGACACATTGATATTACTATACGACATTATACAATAACAGATTGATCTAATTGCTATAAAGTTTCGATTATATATTTTCTACTGGCGCATCTACCACTCTCATTCTTCCTCCAACACCTTCGAGTAGCATTGATTTGTCGCTGAGAATGACAGCAACCGCTCTATAATTAGCAATAGCACCACGAAGCACATTAGCTCCAAAATGTATATCAACGACAGACTGTCTTGTTAAATCAAGATGTTCCAGTGAAAAGTAATAGATCGGATATAGATTTTTAAAATCCAACTGTGATATTTGTAGACCAGTATCGACAATTTGATCACGTGCCATAAACGACAACAGACGATGATACACGCGAGCAATATGATTTTCTGTGTAATTAAGTTGTACATCTTCGGATGGTTCCTGCTGGCCGTTTATTCTCAGTGAGACGTCTTAATGGATCAAATATCATATGACTGAAACGTTGATCGCCATCTCGTGTGTCATCCTGTAACGCAATAAATATATGACGTGGCGCAGCAGTGCCTTGTTTTGATGCTAGGTTCCACGTGAATAACCCGTTCAGATTTGATTGTTTAACATCTGTACTCACGGTTAGCCAACTTAGTAACGATTTTCCTCCATGGTCCATAAATGATAGTAATCGTTCTTCTGCGGTGATTGATGGAGTCAACACTGGCATCCACAATGATATTTTTGTTAAATTGACTTTACCGGCATCATCATTTACATGATCTGCAGCTGGGTTTGCTGGAATCCTCCAAATTGCGTCATTATCATCACTCTTTCGCACGATTGCTACTGTATGCTTCGCCCCGTAGATAACTTTTCGGACATTTCTGCAGAATCCAAATATGTGATGCAGTGGAATCGCGCATGAAAATGATTTACGCCGCCCTTCCAACATTGAAATACGTGTTGCAGCTCCTAGATTGAAGTTAGGATCGTTGTTTATAATCATATTCTCGACATCAACATCAGCGGCACCAGCATTATTCTTTGGTCGTCTTACAACAAATTGATTTCCTCCAACGGTATTTTTAACATCTTTTGCAAACATCATAGAAGGTCCTGCTGATCTTGTATAATCATCAGAATATCTCGCTAACCCGATTATTGTTGTAGCCACATCAACATCGCGATCTATCGACTCGATTTCTTTTCCATCAATGTGATATCTTGCACTCTCAAATAGCACCATGATACCATTATTGACAAACCCGACTTGAGTACCAACTGGATACGGTGCTGGTACAGCAGGAGTATCAGCAGCTGTTACAAGTTCTCCTTCTACTTCGATAAACGCTTCAGCGGGTAGAAAATATTTACTGGTATCATGGACTTGAAGTTCAATTCGCGATCGACTCTTTGAGTCTATTGCATGATAGGCGTAATATTGATAATCGCGTACAGAATCATCCTTGCCAACTGGGGCGTCTATATCAAACGCTGGATCAGGTGACCTTTTGAACATTTATTCTATTTATCAGAGTCTAAATAGTGAAATCGTAAACGATTTTCATCGTCGTAGTTTTTTAAAGCCACTTCCTGCTATCATATTTGCAATATTGCTTTAGTCGGGGGTTGCCACCATTGACGAAGTCAATTGCGCTAGTTTTTCATCTACTGCGTTATTTATAATTTTACTAACACTTGCAGGCATTTCCGCTGTAGACGGTAACGGTTTCGAAAATCCTTTGGATTTCCTCCGTGATTTCACTAATGATGTTATTTTATTCTTCGCGGCTGAAAACGCTTTTCCGGCAAGATCTCCAACAGCACTAATACCCTTATCACGAATAACATCAATTGCTTTCATAGATAATTGTTTAGTTAACGGCATCACTTTTGGAGCCATTCTCGCAAATAACCCTGCAATGGTATTACCTAAACCATCACCATAGTATGCTCTATAAACTGGAAACCGTGAATTAACTACATAGACGGGGGTTGGTTTATCATGGTTGTAGTGTATGATCATTATTTGAAATCAGAAACAATTTTTCAATTGTAAAACAATTTGTCGATTATAAATTCAGTCACTGTGATACCCACTTGATAACTCGCCAATGAAATTTCGATATGTGCTGATATCCATGATACCGCCGGCAAATAACCGTCTACAGATATCAGCTGCTTCATTAATTATTTCCGGTGAGTTATTTCCAGCTCGGAACCCTCCTACAAGAACTTCTAATCGTGATATATCACTGAGAACACTACCAGGACATGAAATCCTTGGATTTTCACTGGAATCTTGCAATCCACTTCCGCTATAACCAGCTGCTTCATCCATTTTTTCTAAATCCGTGGGTTGTAAATAACTATCATCATCATCATCATCAGGTGGTAGTTGTTGTTTTTTAGGTGAAAAAGATATTTTCTTTGCAGGTTGCTGTCGCTTTTGCGGTTTTAGTTTTTCATATTGTTCATACACTATATCCACCGCATTGATATATTCAATGTATGATGCACTATTCGTCTTAATTTGACTTTTTTTAGTTTTGATTTTGTAGAATATATCAGCCCAATGAGTGAAATTCTTAACATATTTATGATATTCTGGTTTCAACCATTTTTTTCTGTTTTCATAAGTCGCAACAAAAAGCGCAGGAATTTCTGGTGGATCGGTCTTATCAATTGCTGCTAACCCTTCCTCGTTAAATCCCACGCGTAAATCATCTACTGTTCTTTTTGATTCCATTTTTTGTACAGCCTGTTTTGTTTGTTCAGTTTTCGCTGCTATTTTTTCAAGTTCACCAATAACAGATTTCCCCGTCTCGGGAACATCTCCCCGTATAGCACGCTCTACCCCGTACGTTGCTGTGGTTACTGGTTTAAACAATTCTTCAGATCCCGCAGCAAAATCAGTTTGTAAACTCTGTCGTTGTTGCAGTTTATTTCTTACAGAGTCGCGAATTGGTATAAATCTCCTAATTGCATCTAGTCGTTCACGAGCCAATCTAGTTGTTAATGCTTCATTGACCATTATTTGAAATCAGAAACAATTTTTCAATTGTAAAACAATTTTCCCGAACCTGACCTAACAGACATGTCGGATGATTTTTAACATCACCGTGGAAGTATTTAACGGCGTTATCATTGATGAGGAAAGTCACATAATTGCTATAAATAAAATAATACTGTGACTTTCCTCAATCTGAACCGTCCATCAATTTTTTATTCACTGATTTTGACATTTTTAATCAAAAAATGCTAAATAAAAATGAAAATCTCTCCGAGGGTCGGTCACAATCAAAAAACGACAAAATCTCTTTGAGGGTCGGTCACGGTCAAAATCGTTTATTTTCTTGAATTAACGCTCTTATGTTTCTAATTTTAGAATTGAGATCCTTTTTCAATTCGTATTCGTTACCCAATTCTTTTCGTATTCCTTCTACGATAGTAAATAACGGAACAAACACACTTACGTCACTGGAAAATGAAAGAGAGTCCCGAATAGAATTCTGAATTCTTTTGATGAGCGCATATTTCATTGGCAGCATATACTTGTTAGTGTTAACTCCGTATTCTATATCCTGAAAATCTGACATGATTTGATCAGGATTTAACACATCTGATAGTTTGATATCCTGACTTTTAAATTTTAGAATTTCATCAATAATGCTATTCATATTTTCAGAATTCATATTCTATAACAATGATATACTTCTCAATGAAAAATATGACGTATCAGACATAACTAAATTGAATTTTCTGTCCGTTCTTTTTTGAAATGGCAGATCGATAACGCCCTTCTGCAACATATCGTACTGAGGGTGAACAAATATTGAAATACCCACTGGCTTCATACATTGATTGAAATATTTTTTCTTCGTTAGTTGTTGTATTCAAAGATTTCATAGGTCTCGCTTTTTTGAGCATTTTCCAGTCCTTCCAGATGAATTATTCTTACTCTGTGTAACAACTCGTAAATTTGATAAAGAATTGTTCATTGGATTAGAATCAATGTGATCAATGACAGAATCATCCTCGATCAATCCATTGAAACATTCAAATACGAAACGATGATTGAGATATTTCTTCTTTCCAGCGCCAAACCTCAAATATCCATGATTATTCACAATACCAACTGATTTCTTCAATCTACGGTTTCTTACGATACCATCACTGGATGCTTCATAATTTTTAATCAAGGGATGTGGTCTGAATTCTTGGTTCATTTATATACATAATACTATTGTTTGTCTAATTCATTGATTGGTTTAATAATGAATCTTTCAATGTAGTCTTGAGGAGTTCTTATGATATTGTCGCTGACTCTGACAGTGTCAGGGTCAGGGACTTTGTCAGGGTCAGAATTTTTGATTGAAAATGCATTTTTAATTCTTTTATCATAATAACGCTTCAACTCCCTGTATCGCTTTCCACTACAGCGTAGACACAATTGTGATTTTCCCCTGACCCCAACCCCACATCGTATGCAAGGTAACGGACCAAGGCTTCCACGACGAAAGCTTTGCATATGATACCCACAGAATTCATTTCTGCATGATTTGTTACACGGTGTCGTTGATCCAATCATGAGCCATTTGCAGTGATTCATTATACATAAATCTTTCATTTAAATGCTTGTTTTAATTATAGTATGGAGGAGTTCAAGAGATTATCGAAAATTAAGCCTTCGAAAAATGTTAAATTCAATCTCGATAGAGTCTCTAATACACCAAAACGGATAATCGGTGATAGAATTATACTGAAGGAGTTCAAGAGATTATCGAAAATTAAGCCTTCGAAAAATGCTAAATTCATTGATTATACCATGAAAGAATTCCAGAGATTATCGAAAATTAAGCTTTGGAAAAATGCTAAATTCAATCTCGATAAGGAGTTCAAGAGATTGTCGAAAATTAAGCCCTGGAAAAATGCTAAATTCAATCTCGATAAGGAGTTCAAGAGATTATCAAAAATTAAGCCTTGGAGAAATACTAAATTCAATCTCGATAGAGTCTCTAATACACCAAAACGTCTAATCGGTGATAGAACTATACTGGATAAAATCAGGGAGTGTTTTAATGAATTCTACCGAGACGGTGCAGTACACTGTTGGTCGACATTTCGAATTATACACGAAGATGTCAATGTACCCAACATCGATGCTACCATGAACGATGAAAGAGCAGTTGAGATAATTTCACACCTTGGCGAGCCGACGGGTTGGAAATCCAAGGGTGTAAAATCCAAAGGTGAAATTGCACAGCAATTTCCAATCAAAGATTTTCAACAAATCAATTCCCATCAGAAGTATTTTTTCAGAATAAAATTCATAATCGAAGTCGAAGGCAAATGGATTATCAGGGATAAATTTGAACCAATCCTCAAGGATAAAAAAACTATCATTGTGAGTAGAGATTCCAAACCAGGAATTCTAACTGGAATTGACAAACCATACTACGAGAGATCTTATCCTGTAACAGCAATCGTTTATGGAATATATCCGTTAAATGATAAACCCGATATCGCAAAACTAGCTCCTATGAAATATTCTAGTTCACTGAATTGTGTAGCAACACGGGTAATGGAACACTTCACAAATGCATCCCGAGGAAATAAACTAACTGATCTGCGACGTAGGAAAATAACCGAATGGGAACTGACAGTGAAACAGCACGGTGCAAAGATTTCTGATATAGCTAAATTAAAAACATCATTAAGATTCCCAATAACCGTTATGACGATAACCGGAGAAGTTTTATACGAACCGAAATATAACAAAAATGGAGCGCCAATACAAATTATTGATCATAACGAACACGCGTGGACACCTGCAGTAACAATATTTCCACGAGAACGAACCGTGAGATATATCCCCGAAGAATTTTCCGGGGATGTTTTATATGAAGAGAAATTATTCGATGCTATTGTTGCGTTGTGTAAAGATGATCCTGTATCAGTGTGGTTACTTAGAAGTGATGAAGATCCCGAAATAGGATTTGATCAATTTGTAAGACCAAATGGTGAATTATATCGCGTTGAAGAATTAGATAACAGAATGAGAAAAATCGCTAGTGATTTTTCACCGGAGAGTTCCCATGAAAAACTATTAACGGATGGTTTTACTATTCCATCAGTGGTAGCTCACATCGCAAGAGAAAAAAACTCATGGCGTCCAACACGAAGTGATTTTCTCGAGGACGTTAAATTGAGTTGCGTCGAATTTGGTCACGGAGGACTGTGGAATACGAAATACTCACGTGATGGTATGATTTCAATTGATATATCCGCGTGTTATCCTGGAAGTTTCCTCGGGTATGGAGAATGTGCTGAGTACTTTAAACGATTTGGACACCCCACGCATGAAATGACTCGTGTTGCGATTAATGGGCCATTACCTGATTTTGATTTAACCGGATTCGCTCGTGTGATATCATTCGAACTCGCTACAGGGTTACATCCGTGTAGTTATGTTTGGCTTGGTAGACATATATATGAAAAGGCCTGGATGCCAATAGTGTTACTACGATATATGATTGATTGTGGTATGCTAATATCGTTGATTGTTTCCGAAGCTATTATATGCTATCGAGCTCAGAAAGAAGTTTGGCTACCACAACCCGATCTAGATCGTATAATTGATGAAATACGAAAACAATTTCCAGATGGAAATTCTTCGAATTTCAGTGAAGAACAAATCATGAATTGGTCTAAGGAGTTATTTGAAATTAAAAAAGAACGAGCAAAAGATTTTGGACGAAGAATAATCGGTAAATTTACCCAGGGTGGAAGATACGACAATGCAAAATATTCTTCGCGGTTGATCATAGACGTCGCTGAATACGATTTTATTGTAACTGATTTAACGAAACAGGGAAAACTTGTAAATCGTAAAGACGCTTTTCTATCCGATGGAAGACGATTAGGTACAATTGTTACATACTGTGATGGATATATTAAACAATATACGCATTTGAGAAGTTCTATGCTAGCTTATGCTTCTATCAATTTATTTTCGATGATAAATAGATTTCCTAATACCGCAGTTAGAGTAGCTACTGATTCGATGTATATACACAATAAATACAGATCAGATGTAGCTAAATTCACAGATCCGGAGGCAAATTGGGGATGTTGGAGATTTAAAAAGGAAACGCTACATGAGTATTGTGAATCGGCAGATGTTACCATGGATGAAAAGTACTTAAAGTGTGATGAGATTCAATCAGAATTTTCTAATGCACCACCGGTATCTGATCCAGTATGTAGATACAAGACAGTTTATTTAAACGGTTGTGGTGGGTCAGGAAAGACAACTCGTGCAAATGAATTATTTCGTCGGTCAACCATGATTGTGCTAACACCAACTCACAGACTTGCCAGAGAGATGATACAGCGAGAGGTAAATGCCTGTACTTATCACAGTTTCTTTCGATGGAAGGGTGACAAATGGACTCCTGAGCGTATGGGTGATAAATTCATTCCTGAAATCATAATTTGGGATGAAATATGCACAGTGTCATTAGATGTATTACAAACATTTCTCGAGTGGTTGTTAAACAAAAACACAAAAGTCGTCATGTGCGGTGATCACGGCCAACCACCACCATTTGTCGGTGCATCTCCACATGAATGGCTAAAGGGTTTTGTAGACTATTATGAAGAAATTACCACTGATTATAGATCACTTGATGAAAAATTACGAGAATTCAAAGCGCTAATTAGATTACAACCGGATAGAATCCAATGCGAAATAGCGCGTGAAATAATTTCAGAAACTCCCATGAATGATTTTTGGGAAACGTGGAGACCAAACGATTTGATAATTGCAAGTAGAAAAATAGTCAGAGACACACTTCAGATGAAGTTATTTGAAACGCATAAAAATTATTTGCAACACTTCCAGTACCGTTGTGTTATAGGCCTTCGGATACACGAAAGCAGAATATTGAAGTTGATATTCCAGGGAAGAGTGAAAAGCAGATTCTCGTGTTAAATGATATTGTGCTGGTTGATATCAGCGTCGTCGAAGATGCATTGCGTGCTAATAAATCCCCGTGGACGCTAGGATACGCAGCAACAATACATTCTTCACAGGGATTAACTATATCGGATACAATTGTTTGGATGGTAGATAATCGCATCGAATGGTCAAATTTAGTCTATCTCGCAGTATCCAGAGTACGAAAAAAAAATCAGCTTCGAAGAATTGTCCTGACAGAGTCAGGCGATGATGACACCACAATGGATGATGCTAGCATCGTTGATGTTAAAATTATTGATAAAAAAACTCTCCGGTTACAAACAACAAGACAGAAAAAAACAACGAGAATTTGATATTGATGCTAAATTAATAATTACGCTGAAACAACAACAGAATAATCACTGCGCGAGTTGCAATTGTATAATGCGTTGGCGTTATTCGGATAAAGATCCTCGCCAATTTACCGTAGACAGAAAAAATAACAGTCTCGGTCATGTCAGAAACAATGTGATGTTGACTTGTCTTGAGTGCAACAGACGCAACGGCGCTAGTTAAGACCCCGCGGTGGTAATTGAGTATCGTCAGGAATCACTTGTAATTGTTCGCGTGTAAAACCCCGCTGAGGGGCAGTTGAATCCAATTTATAGATTGGAGGTCTACCAGTTGATCGTGTTATACTAGATATCTTGTGTGCAGTAACACTCCAAATAGGATCAGTAGCCCTTTTTCTGCCACCTTCAAGCTCTCCTGGTTCGTATAAATACCTAACAGTGACATTACTACCAAGAATTGGTTGGGAAACGCTATAATCTTTTTTGTGAAATTCTTCGAATTTCCATTTTAGGTATAGACTTCTTTTTAATCGCGTTGATAGGTTTCATGTTGATTGTTCTAGTAATCTCATTATTCAGTGCGGTAATCACAGCTGGTAACCTTTTGACCCATTCACGGGATCGCTTTTCTTGGATGAATTCTTTTGCGTATTGATATCCAAATAACCGCTCAGCAATCGTCCGATTAAATCGTTCTACAATTGCCTGATCGCGATGTAACGCAGTATGTACTCGTCGTATGGTGACATTATGATGTTTCATTGTTGATAAGACTGCACCCTGAAATTCCTTGCCAGGATCAACTTGTAATAGATTCGGCCAACGCAGAGGACCCTTTCGATAAATCCTTTCAAATGCAGAAGCAACTTCAGGTGATGATTTTGTTTTGAACGGCTCTGCTTGTTTGTATCGACTCGCAACATCAACTACGGTTAACGCGTATTTGTAACCGTTGTCATGAGGTAAAAATAATATATCAGCCTGATGAACTTCATTGGGTCCGGTAACATCAAAATGCGAGTAGTGAATTTGTTTAGGCGGTGGTAGATAAATTTGCCATATAGCCTGTTTGGATAACCAATTAGCCGCAGTGGTTTTTTTCACTTTTGCAGCGCTAGCGAGTTTATTGATTGCAGCGCTACCCCGCCAGTATCCTTTTGGAGAATAATAAATAGATTCCATGTTGTTATTAATTACCAGCACCTAACATCAATTTGCTTTTCATTACCGATTTTATCAAAAATGAAGCTAATTTTTCTTTGAAGGATT
This sequence comes from Unio pictorum, assembly GCA_030141615.1. Classification (NCBI taxonomy): domain Eukaryota; kingdom Metazoa; phylum Mollusca; class Bivalvia; order Unionida; family Unionidae; genus Unio; species Unio pictorum. The sequence continues at coordinate 283,677 of JARLTB010000030.1, read as the reverse complement.
TATCAGGAATAGCATTTAATGCATGAATTAATTTCACATCTGCTAGATGCCTGTGTTGCAAATCACTGCTCTTATATGCAACATCATGAGCATGACACGCCTTATCAATGGCGTTTATTGGTTCTTCACCACGTCGAGGTTGATTTTGATCATCAAGTCTGATATCTAATCGTGTTCCGGGGCCACAATGACTATACCCTGGAAGGTGTTTTTCTCCTGAATACTTTGCCCATGGGGTTCCAGGGAGTTTAGTTAGCTTGGCTGCGATATCACCTCCTCCTTTTTTTTTAAAACATCTCCGGATCTCATAGACACAAATCTAAATTTCTTTGTACCACATTGTACGCATTTACCAGAAAGCGCTGATCGGTTATTTTTAGTTGTAATCGTCGTCAAGTCATCTGTGCCAGTACGCGTTTTACTCTTCACACAATATAGATCCATAATTTATATATAAGGATATGGATATAATTGATTTTTCAGCGACTAAAGCAAGAGAATCGGTTAAGCATCATGCAGCGCTACCAAACTCTATCCGGATGATTATAATCGGGCCATCTGGATCCGGCAAGACGCAATTGTTGCTCAGTTTAATAATGAGATGGATGAAGTGGGATAAGTTGTATTTAATTGCCCCTAGCGTAGATGATCAACGATGTTATGAAGTGTTAAAGGATTTTAATGAAAACGCTTCAGAGATTGCAGGTGAGGGTATTATTGAATTTATAACCGATATTGACGAGGCACCATCAGTAGAAGATCTCAATGGAAGTATTAACAATTTAGTCGTATACGACGATGTGATGTTAGACAATCAAAAAAACCCAGCTAGAATATTTTCCCGAAGCAGGCATAAAAACACTGATGTGATATATGTCACTCAACGCTACACTCAGATTCCAAAAGTGATCAGAGATAACTGCAGTTTATTGTGTGTATTTAACGGAGTTGATACACATACGCTACGAAATATTTGGCAGACATGGTGCTCTGATATGGACTTCAATCGATTTAGAAATTTCTTTAGTAATGCTCAGTCAACCCCACACGGATTTATAACAATAAATTTGCATGACCCTCGGACACGATATCGTATCGGACTCGATCAAATATTCGGTTGAACTCGTAAATGATTTTTGTTGAGCTGTAGCAGCAGAGAGGGTGAGTGACAACGACGTTGGCGTATATAAGGAAATCTTATTTTATCAAATAGACGCCATTTTTTTTACTATTTGGTAGAAGCCTCAGATTTCCGAATCGACGCTCGGAAAGTTGTAGGGTTCACCCTCTCTGCTGCTTAGCGTGTGTGTGTATCAATTCCATTAAATACAGCTAAAATATTACAATTATCTGAAGCTTTTTAACCAGGCAAAACAGAACAAGAATCTGCAATTATTTGTTATTAAATGGCTTTATATGACTATTATGTTAAAATAATATCAAAACGTTCACTTGGTAGGTATAACAGACAAAAGATTCTACACAAAGGAGACTACCTTTCTCTTCTAGTATGTTATTAACCTCTGTGATGGTCTGGACCAAGTTACCATAGAGGATATAAGTATGTTATTAACCCCGGTGATGGTCTGGAACAAGTTACCATAGTGGATATAAGTATGCTATTAACCTCTGTGATGGTCTGGACCAAGTTACCATAGTGGATATAAGTATGTTATTAACCCCTGTGATGGTCTGGACCAAGTTACCATAGTGGATATAAGTATGCTATTAACCCCAGTGATGGTCTGGACCAAGTTACCGTAGTGGATATAAGTATGTTGATGATCTGGACCAAGTTACCATAATGGATATAAGCTTGCTACTGTGTATTTGTAAGCTGTTATGCAAATAGGTACTTGCCAGTTACAACTGAAAATGCTGCTTCCTTGGTATGGATAATTCATGATCATTAGTAATATCCCTTGCTATGGATATTTCATGATCATTAGTAATATCCCTTGCTATGGATAATTCATGATCATTAGTAGTATCCCTTGGTATGGATAATTCATGATCATTAGTAATTTCCCTTGGTATGGATATTCATGATCATTAGTAATATCCCTTGGTATGGATAATTCATGATCATTAGTAATTTCCCTTGGCATGGATAATTCATGATAATTAGTAATTTCCCTTGGCATGGATAATTCATGATCATTAGTAATATCCCATGGTATGGATAATTCATGATCATTAGTAATTTCCCTTGGCATGGATAATTCATGATAATTAGTAATTTCCCTTGGTATGGATAATTCATGATAATTAGTAATTTCCCTTGGCATGGATAATTCATGATTGTTAGTAATTTCCCTTGTTCCAGATAATTCATGATAATTAGTAATTTCACTTGGTATGGATAATTCATGATTGTTAGTAATTTCCCTTGTTCCAGATAATTGATGATTATTAGTAATTTCACAATTTTCTGAATATACACATATATAATATATTACTTTATCTTAATAGTGGTTAGCAACTATTGTTAATCATGTAACTTGTAATAGTCACGTAATACGAGGAGACTAATGTAGAGGAGTGACAATTCAATCCCTTTATCACCGTTTAGTGCTGAGCTCCACAGTTGACCTTATTTGTCTTCTTTTAAGACAACTTACACACGTAAGGGCAAGATAGAAAATTTACAAAAATGAGGTGGGGTTTATTATATCAAAGGTAATGATTGTGAGAATGACTACATTAAGGAAACAGAATGTTAGAAACAAGGATCAAGAATCAAGAAACATCAGTAATCATTGATCATACAAGAACATTGGGACAATATAGGATATTCCATAGTTCCCAATCGGATAAAAGTCATCAGATTACACCAGAGGCCAATGCTAAATAGGGATAAGGGTTAGGGTTAGGGTTAGAGGCCAATACTAAATAGGGATAAGGGTTAGGGTTAGAGGCCAATGCTAAATAGGGATAAGGGTTAGGGTTAGGGTTAGAGGCCAATGCTAAATAGGGATAAGGGTTAGGGTTAGGTTTTAAGAGTAGGGTGGGAGTTTGTAAACTCCCACGTGCACGGGCCTAGGGAAAATTAATCGCATTACCTCCTTATTTTGTTTCTTATGAGAATGTCGCATAGGTTCTTGTTCTTCCGATATGCCGTTATGAGCTTTTGATGATAAATTCGAGGAAAGTCCTTCTGAATTTTAACGAATCCTTCTCTAATCAATTTTGCTGCAAGAGTTGCTTTAGTATTGTATGTGATAACGAATGATATAATGTCTATCACTTCTTCGTGCAAATTAAGGCCGAAAGGGGTAATCGTTCCTAGTTTTTTGATCCAATAGACCTCTCTTTTGGTAAGATTTTCCTTATTTACTACCATTTCAATGGGAAGGATTGAACAGTCATCCAACGAGTGTCCCTCGCTATTAAAATGATTGGAGATGGATTTATTTGCCTTATGAATTATGTCAAAGCGGTGTCTAGTAAGGGTTAGGGTTAGAGGCCAATGCTAAATAGGGATAAGGGTTAGGGGTAGGGTTAGAGGCCAATGCTAAATAGGGATAAGGGGCTTTAATAACCACCCATGTCATGTGATCAACATTACCACTGATATTTAGTTAAATTTTGAATTATTAAGATATTTATGCTAAAAGCATGGGAAATTTCTAATGATTAAAGTTGTTAATCTTTATACTGTTTGGATCATATTACTTTATCTAATGTAATGCGTTCTGCTCTGTATTTTTAGATTGTAAAACTCTGCATATGGTTTGGAATAAGTTACCATATCTGACATAATGCCTGTTTCTATGTGATATTATTGGGATTAGCATCATTTTTCAATGCAAGATAGGCTATACATGGCGGCCAGTATAAATTGTGGAGGAAGAATCCCAGAAATAATCAACGACCCATGAAAAAAACTACCTGAAAGCTTTCTTACATACCCCTATTGGCCGAGCCTTGAACCGCCACAGACAGAGGTGAGATAGCAGTGATCTGTAACGATGACTCAAGACCCCACTTGATACTACTGTGTACCTGTAAGCTGTTAAGATCCATGCATGATAACATGTAATCTTGTTGTGTATTGCTTGACTTTTCTTTTACTGTGTAATGTTTGCAATGCCTGTTACTGTGTACAGTTTATATTGTTGTTGTTTTATGGTTTAACGCCATTTTTCAGCACACGATAGGCTATACATGGCGGCCAGTATTATTGGTGGAGGAAGAACCCGGGAAAAACCCCGCAAAGAACCACCGACTGACGAGAAGCTACTGGCAAGCTTTCTCACATAACTACATAAGCCAAATCTTAGACTCGAACCCATGGAAAAAGAGGTGAGATGGCAGTGATCCGTAATGGAAAGCGCTTTAGACCACTCGGCCACTCAGGGCCCCACAGTTTATGTAATGCCTGTTACTGTGGTACAGTTTTTTTGTAATGCCTATTACTGTGGTACAGTTTTTTGTAATGCCTGTTACTGGGTAGTTTGTTGTAATGCTTGTTACTGTGGTGCAGTTTGCAATGTCTGTTACTGTGTATGGTTTATAATGTATGTCACTTTATACAAATTCTAACACCTGTTACTCGGCATGGTTTCTAATGCCTGTTACTGTGTTCAGTTTTTTTTGTAATTCTCATTACTGTGGCACAGTTTGTAATATAAAATTTATGCTATAACGGCTATGTTGATTCATAACTTCAATGAAATTAAATAACTATTTTATGCATTCTGAACCCAGCTGAAATTAACTACCTATGGATTATGAATTACACTGAAATGAAATATGTGTAACTCCAATGAAATTAACCTCCTATGGATTATGAATTACACTGAAATGAAATATGTGTGAACTACAATGAATTTAACTACCTATGGATATGAATTACACTGAATTACACTGAAATGAAATATGTGTAACTCCAATGAAATTAAATACCTATGGATTATGAATTACACTGAAATGAAATATGTGTGAACTCCAATGAAATTAACTACCTATGGATTATGAATTACACTGAAATGAAATATGTGTGAACTCCAATGAAATTAACCTCCTATACATAGTTTAGTTTGCTGAAAGATAAGTGCCAATGCTGCCATTTATCATAAATTTCAACATTTTTCCAATCTAACTAAATTTGGAAGGATGGAAATGTTAAAGAAATATCCGACTTTAGCCATTTTTGAAATAATCAAGATGCTAGGTTTAGGTGACAATTAAATATTCAATTTAAGAGTTAGGAGGTGCAACTTCTTAATTTAATCGCTGAGGTCACTCCTAATGCCAATAAATTTCAGGAGTGCTAATAAAGTAGTTACACATTACATTAGTGACCAATCTTAAAACATTTCACATGTTAAAACAATTGATCTAACGGACTGCAGAGTAATATCCCCAAGTTTAAAAAAGTGAATCTGAGACGAAAAAGATGCATTAGCTAACAATTTTACTGTTGACTGGCATGCATTAGATAAAATAGTACTGGTGACCAGCTGGGGCACAGGATACTTAGAATGGTAACTTGTATCAAAGACAAAACCAGCTGCTGTGGATCTCATTATTTGGTAAACATAACACATCGACTTGCAGAGTGTAGTGCTTGCTTCTTCTGTTTACAAAGGTAACATAATCAAATCTTGTGCTTCAGCCTTTGACTGAAATCGGTTGAATAAAAGATGTTGCCGATCAACATCAGCTTCATTTTAAAGGCTAGGAACAATATTTGTCAAGTTATCAGTAATATTCAGATGATTTGGCCTATATGACTTTTAGCATGCAATGGCAACATTGGGGCTTGACAAACTTAATGGATTTCAATGACATGAACCATCTTTGCATATTGGTCTATAATGACATGAATCATCTTTACACATAAGTCTATAATGACATGAACAAGGTGATGATTGTCTCAAATGTAATCATCTACATATATTTTGGTCAACTATGTTCTTATTTACAATTTTATTTCTCAGGTTTGGATTGCTTTTAGCTCTATGTATGTGTAATATTGTCACCAACTGGCTGTAAAATACATTACATACAATGGCATTACATTGAACACTGTCATCACTTGGATGAAATAAATATTACACACAACAAATTCCCATTACATTTTATGATCACTTGGATGAAATAAACATTACACACAACGAATTCCCTTTATATTTTATGATCACTTGGATAAAATAAACATTACACACAAGAAATTCATATTAATTTTATAATCACTGGGATGAATTAAACATTACACACAACAAATTCCCATTACATTTTATGATCACTTGGATGAAATAAACATTACACACAACGAATTCCCTTTATATTTTATGATCACTTGGATAAAATAAACATTACACACAAGAAATTCATATTAATTTTATAATCACTGGGATGAAATAAACATCATACACAACAAATTCCCATTACATTTTATGATCACTTGGATGAAATAAACATTACACACATCAAAATTCCCATTACATTTTATGATCACTTGGATGAAATAAACATTACACATAAGAAATTCATATTAATTTTATAATCACTGGGATGAAATAGATATTACACACAACAAATTTCCATTACATTTTATAATCACTTGGATGAATTAAACATTACACACATGAAATTCAATTTACATTCTGTCATCACCTGGATGAAATAAACATTACACACATGAAATTCAATTTACACTCTGTCATCACTTGCATGCACTGAACATTACACAAGGATTTCTATTTACATGTTGTCTTCAGTTGGCTGTAATATACATTTTTCAATGAAGGATTATCTTTACATTTTGTCATCTCTAGGATAATAAGAGATGATAAAATAAACACCACACACAAGGATTCCAATTGTCATTTTATCAGCAGTTAGCTGTAATATTACAAGGACTTAACATCATATTTTCACATATTATCAGATTTTAGACCTATTCCTTTTAATCCCTGCTTTCATGTTATAAAATTTGTGACCCATTAAATATCATGTTGATCAGCATAAAGTACTCTATAAAAAAATGATTGATATAACAATCATTATTGCAGCTACAATAAGCAATCTAAATACCAATCATTGTTACAATTACAATCTAAATATGAATCAATTATTACAATAACAACCCAAATACCAATCATTATTATAATACATGCAGGGCAATAATCAAAATTCCAACCATTATTAAGACAATATGCAATATAAATGAAACTCATTATTATATTTGCAATATATTTGCAATATAAATGTCAGTTATTATTACTATTGCAATATAAAATACCAATCAGTATTACCATTTGAAACAGGGCAAATTCTCCAAACAAGTTTATTTTACAAATTTTTGGAAGAAAATTTTAGATTGAGATCTTTTAAAACTTTTACAGTAATAAGGCTCCACAATTTATGCTATTAACTGCCATAATGACCATTGCTCCAAATATTTACTGGAACAAAATAGTCATATAAACAAAATGCGTTGGACTGTAGTAATAAATCCTCTACTACAATGCAGTGATATGTCACTATGAAGACAATCTGTAGACAACTGATGATTTAAGTCTTGAATCCAATATAGTGTCACTCATCATAAAATCCCTAAATATAAAACTACTTCTCTTGTAAAGTATCCTTCACTATAAAGCCTATACCTCTGCCCCTCTTGTACTGTGGGTAAGGTTACATATGCCATACTGAGTCCCTCCCTATACAATTGTTCTTCTTGTACTGTGTGTCTGATCAATGATTCCATAGTTTGAATTACTATAAACCCTAAAACATCATCCACTTTCCCTACATTCTGTGAATGGTGATACATCCCATAAAAATCCCCCAAAAATGTGTTTATCACCACTTATATTTTATTAAAGTTATTAGCTCTTGACAATTAAATATGAGATTTTGCAACATTAAATACTTTGTATTTGTTTTTGCAAAATGATGACAATTCACCTACCTCAAACATCCATTGTCAATTATCTCGCTCACTTGCAACACAGGCTGTCTTTATGACATCCATGAACAGAATTATAATGAGGGACCAGTATACAGACCTGTTTACCATGACAGATTTCAGTGTACAGACCTGTTTACCATGACAGATTTCAGTGTACATACCTGTTTAGCATGACAGATTTTAGTATACAGACCTGTTAACATGACAGATTTCAGTGTACAGACCTGTTTACCATGACAGACTTCAGTGTACAGACCTGTTTACCATGACAGATATCAGTATACAGACCTGTTTACCATGGCAGATTTCAGTGTACAGACCTGTTTACTATGACAGATTTCAGTGTACAGACCTGTTTACTATGACAGATTTCAGTATACCGACCTGTTTAACATGACAGATATCAGTATACAGACCTGATTACCATTACAGATTTCAGTATACAGACCCATTTACTATGACAGATATCAGAAATAAGCAATTTACCATCAGATACATCCATCAGTACAGCTCTGTCTAACCATGACAGATATCAGAAAAGACCTGTTTACCATGACAGATATCAGAAAAGACCTGTTTAACAAGACAGATATCAGAAAAGACCTGTTTAACAAGACAGATATCAGAAAAGACCTGTTTAACAAGACAGATATCAGAAAAGACCTGTTTAACAAGACAGATATCAGAAAAGACCTGTTTACCATGACAGATATCAGAAAAGACCTGTTTAACAAGACAGATATCAGAAAAGACCTGTTTACCATGACAGATATCAGAAAAGACCTGTTTACCATGACAGATATCAAAAAAGACCTGTTTACCATGACAGATATCAAAAAAGACCTGTTTACCATGACAGATATCAGAAAAGACCTGTTTACCATGACAGATATCAGAAAAGACCTGTTTACCATGACAGATATCAGAAAAGACCTGTTTACCATGACAGATATCAGAAAAGACCTGTTTACCATGACAGATATCAGAAAAGACCTGTTTACCATGACAGATATCAGAAAAGACCTGTTTACCATGACAGATATCAAAAAAGACCTGTTTACCATGACAGATATCAAAAAAGACCTGTTTACCATGACAGATATCAAAAAAGACCTGTTTAACAAGACAGATGGCAGAAAAGACCTGTTTAACAAGACAGATGGCAGAAAAAAAATGTTTACCATGACGGATATCAGAAGAAAAAAACTGTTTACCATGACATATATCCATTATTACAGCTCTGTCGAACCATGACAGATTAAAGAAATGACCCGTTTACCATCAGATATATTCCATCAGTACAGCTGTGATAAACATTGCTCACCTTCATGAATACAACCACCATGTTTCAAAACAGTATATTCAACAGCATCAAAAAATCTCAGAAGAATGAAAAACACCATAAAATGATGCTGGTGTCAACATCAACAACAACCACAATCATAAAAGTAATATGATGTCAACATCAACAACAACCACAATCATAAAAGTAATATGTATGACTAACCTATGCCTCACTGGTGAAGGAAACAATTAACTTTGCATCAGACCTATCTAATTTAATTGTTTAACATTTCAAAGAAAATAAATCTGCTTGCTGGACAACTCTTCTAGGTAAAATTGTAACCAAAAAAATAACATTTCAGTGCATTGGTGCAGGATTTATTTTTGGATATACTTTTCTAGATTCATACTTTTTCTAAAATCAACCCATAAAAAGTCAACTCATGCAAATGACACATAATGCTTTAGCTAACTGAATGTCTCCTACATTTATAAAATTTCCTTTCTCTTCTCAAATGGAGGGGGTATTTATTATGCATGACTAAAATATCAGTTAAAGAATGTTGCTGTATTAGGGTTTAATGCCATTTTTCAGCACTAGATAGGCTATACATGGCAGCCAGTATTAATGGTGGTGGAAAAACCCGGGGAAAATCCCGGAAAGAACCACTGACTTTTGAGAAGCTACTGACAAGCTTTCTCACATACCCACATTGGCTGAATCCGTGACTCAAACTCACACAGAGGTGAGATGGCAGTGATCCATAATGGAGAGTGCGTTAGACCACTCGGGGCCCCAGTTAACGAATTGATCTTGCACTCTTTCCTGAGGTTGTGAATCCCAAAAGTTTGATAAAAACACATAATACTGACATTCAATTAAGGAACAAATTGTACAATAGAAAGAAATTGACACATGTATAATATTATCATCTTACATTACAAATAACAAGACAGTGACCAATAGCTGTCATCTATATTTTACTTAAGAGTCAATGAAGTGCACAAAGACACGTTTAGAGCATCTCATGTTAAACCAAACACTTGCCAATGCCTCATTAGACCTCAGGCAAGATATTAACCTCATTAGACCTCAGGCAAGATATTAAAGCCATCCGAGTTACTGTTTCAAATCATCTACAGTGCTTCATTCATCACAACACTTTGTGTACTGTGCCGATTGAAGACCCACGGGTAGTAATGGTGCTGTTGGGACGAAAGGATGGACCATTCTGCAACCAGTGCTGAGGGGAACTCCAGTCTGAGACGGCCACATCTGAGTCATACATCTTATATGCTGTCTTGTTGTATACCGGTAGACATTCACTGGCCTCATTGGACAACACCTAGTTTTAATAAAAAGATGCAATTAACACAAAAATGCTATTAATACCAATTACTCAATTTAAGATGCCATTTACACAAATTATCAAAATATAACTGGTTATGTATATATATATATATATATATGGTTCATCACAATATTTACTCCAGAAACTTCAAAAAATTCAAAACACAGCTGCACGGATCATCTTTAGAGTACCTCGATCAGAGCACACCTCACCACTACTCTGTACCCTACATTAGCTATCAATTCGATACAGAATCAAATATAAAATTTGTTCTCTGTGCTATGTTTCAATGACAGACTCCAGTCCAACATACCTATGTGTATACACCAGCTAGATCCAACATACCCATGTGTATACACCAGCTAGATCCTTGCGCTCTTCTTCTGATAATCGCATACTCATTGTTCCCAAGGTGAAAAAAAAGTCATATGGACAATGTTCGCTTGCACACCAGGGCCCGGCGACGTGGAATGAATTGCCCATTGAAATTAGACACAAAGACACAGTGGTCCCTTTTAAGAGTGCTCTTAAGACTCACCTGTTTCGACTGCAGGGACAAACTTAGCGACCTAATCATGTTTTGTATCTTATATGTTTTCAGCACGTTTTTATGTTTTCCAATTTCATTGTTTTTATCATTTGTAGTGTAGTCATATCATTATTGATGGTGTAAAGTGCTTAGAGCTTCGAAAGATTATGCGCTATACAAAGTCCTCATTATTGTTATCATTGTTGTTATTATTATTATTATTATTATTATTATATATCCTGCATTTATTGCGGCCTTAAAATAAGTAGTAGAAAGGAGTGAGAAACAAAGTTTGTAACATTCAACACATAATTTTTTGTCCCTAGGATACATATTGAAAATTTATTGCAAATTAAATCCCAAATAATCTTAGAATTACAGACTCAAGTCCTAATGATTCAAGTTCTGAATAAACTTTAGTGGAAATACAATTAGAACAGTGAAGGTGTTGATGTGCTTGTGATGGACTGTGTTGTGGTGATGTGCCAAAATATTTTATTGGATCACAATAGTACAAGCCAAGAATATAGCCTTACTTGAAATGTCACTAAAAATCCAAGTCTATTTCCATAAATGTAACAAATACTACAAAACAACAACAATGTGATGTTGATCATCAGCATGCAATACACTTTAGTGTTTGATAAAAATATATACTTAACAGAAACCAATGTGTGGTATCGTTAGCATGCAATACACTTTAGTGTTTGATAAAAATATATACTTAACAGAAACCAATGTGTGGTATCGTTAGCATGCAATACACTTTAGTGTTTGATACAAATATATACTATACAAAAACCAATGTGTGGTATCGTTAGCATGCAATACACTTTAGTGTTTGATACAAATATATACTATACAAAAACCAATGTGTGGTATCGTTAGCATGCAATACACTTTAGTGTTTGATACAAATATATACTATACAAAAACCAATGTGTAGTATCGTTAGCATGCAATACACTTTAGTGTTTGATACAAATATATACTATACAAAAACCAATGTGTAGTATCGTTAGCATGCGACACACTTTAGTGTTTGATACAAACATATACTACAAGGGAGGTTATAGGGTTAGGGTTAGGGTTAGGGTTAACTGTGATTGTGGTACTTTAATGATTTTAATGATGATCCGAGCAGCTGTGTTTTGAAATATATGAGCTGTCTCACCAGTAAGAAATATACAAATACACTGGTAAGAAATAAATTAAATATCTGCGCATGCCAGTAAGAAATATATGAAATATTTGAGCTTGCCAGTAAGAAAAATGTGAGATATTTGAGCTTGCGAGTAAGAAATATGTGAGATATTTGAGCTTGCCAGTAAGAAATAGATAAGGTGTCTCACCTGTAAGAAATATGTGAGGTGTCTCACCTGTACGAAACATGAGATATTTGAGCATGCCAGTAAAAAATATATCAGATATTTGATCCATATGCAACTCATAACATGTTAAAACTAAACAACCTTCTCCAAATCAGAAAGCCTCTAGTTCTTTTTACTACATGGAAAATTTCTTCACACACAATCCTGTCAGCGTTCTTTCTTCTTACCTTCAGATAAATGATGGCATCTGTTCCATAACCTTCCACTGAACTAAGTGCCAAATCTCCCTGAAAGTAGCGAGCATAAAGTCTCGAAAGTGGCAACCCGTAGCCATACCCAGCCTGAAATTAACAGTAGCATGTGCTAAATACTCTGCTAATTAATAGTATTACGTGATATACACCGCTAATTAACAGATTTATGTGATATACACTGCTAATTTAACAATATTATGTGATATACACTGCTAATTAACAGTGTTATGTGATATAAACTGCTAAGTAACATATTTGTAATATACACTGCTAATTAATAGTATTATGGGATACACACTGCTAATTAACAGTAGTATGTGACATGTCATATACACTGCTAATTAATAGTAGCTTGTGAAATGTGAAATACACTGATAATTAATAGCAATAGGCAAAATACAAAACATAAAACCCTAGGCTAAAATAAATGTGGGTGTGTCTAACATTTTTCAACACAGTAACCACAAAGGTCTATATGCATAAGGATACATTTTTATATTGATCACAACTCATAAAAAAATATTCTTTACTGAACACAAGCTTCTTTGTCGGATTCTTAGAAAGAAGGATTATACAGTCGACTCCACTTAACTGCACATCGGTTAACTGCACACTCCGGATAACAGCACGTAATCACGCCGGTCCCGATTTTTCCCAATGCTTAAAAATGATCTGTACCGTACTCCGGTTAACTGCACACTCCAGTTAAATGCAAGGTCTCATGACGGACCCGAGGGTGTGCAGTTAACCAGGGTTGACTGTACTTCAATGAAATACTGTTGCAGAATACTGGTTTTGTTTGATACAAAATGTGCTGGAAATTTGGTAGTAGCCAAAGTATCACCTTTTCGTAGAAATGCAATTTGTAGTAATCAAACAATTCATACCATGTTGTGCTATTTTTAAGCTCTTTACTAGAGTGAGCAGTAATGGTGTGAGATAAAAGGCACCTCCCAAGACAATGACAATGTTCTCTTAGTATGATTTGCTTCAACATTACACAATGTACCCACATGATCTTTTAAGCACAGTGTCAATATTGTGTCAAATACTGTGTCTCAGCCAAATTCCTTAAAGGCATGGTGTGGAAAGTAATGTTTGACACCACACAATATGATGTAAATGTAACTTCATAAAACTAGTTCACAAGCCACATGTTGAACATGCCTGCTGAATACTGCTTGCTTTAATTTTCCTTGACATTTTCTGACCACAGATTAAATATGCAGGGGTATTTTAGGAATTGTACAAACCATCAGTTTGCTTAAGTAATTAAGGACGTCTAGGCTGACCCAAAGCAATACTCACCTGTAGTAATTAAGTACTAACTCTTGACCAGTACATGTTAATACCCTGCAGCAATAATTAAACATATGTTCTTGACACTAATGCAGTAACTAAGTGTTCTAGATCTTTATATAGCAGCAAGCTGTTGTGGTAATCAACTACATATTCTTGGCCCATACAGAGCAATACAGTAATACCCTGCTAAAAAGATCTCGTTTTCTAGACCTTACATAGCAATACCATGCTGTAGTAATTATGTATGTTGGACCTGTGATCTATAGTAATTAAATACATGTTTTGTGTTCATGAATAGCAATATTCTGATTTGGTAATAATGTTCTAGAGCCATACATAGCAGTGCCAAGCCATAATAATTAAGTAAATATAATAGACCCATGCATCGCATTAGCCTGCTGTTCATGTTCTACACTTGTACAAATCAATGCCCTGCTATACATGTTGTGTACTCGTGCTGTTTATATGCTCCACCTGTTCTGGAATCAGATAGCAATACCCTGTTCTACATGTTATGGAATCTTACATAGCAATACCCTATTCTACAAGTTCTGGAATATTACACAGCTATAACCTGTTCAACACATTCTGGAATTTTACACAGAAATACCCTGTTCAACACATTCTGGAATCTTACACAGCACATTCTGGAATCTTACACAGCAATACCCTGTTCTACACGTTCTGGAATCTTACATAGCAATACCCTATTCTACAAGTTCTGGAATCTTACACAGCTATACCCTGTTCAACACATTCTGGAATTTTACACAGAAATACCCTGTTCTACATGTTCTGGAATCTTACACAGCAATACCCTGTTCTACACGTTCTGGAATCTTACATAGCAATACCCTGTTCTACATGTACAGGAATCTTACAAAGTAATACCCTGCTGTACATCTTCTGGAATCTGAACACATACATAACAATAAGCTACCATACATGTTTTAGGCCCATGCATAGCAATACCCTACTATACATGTTCTAGGCCCATGCATATCAATACCAAGCTGTTCTATTTTCATATACAGCAATACCCCACTATACACATTCTAAACTCATACAGGGCAATACCCTGGTGTAGTAAAAAAAGCGTGCTCAATTAGTCAACATTCACTAGACTCGTCAATTTCAGTATACTTCCAATTTCTAATATTCCATAGCAACTTGACTAATTACAAGTGATGTGGAAGTAAAACATATAAAACACTTGTGAAAACATGAGGATTATTTTTTTAAATGTTCATAAATATTTTAATTAATAAAATAAATGAATACAAGTGTATATCTATGTTTCGTAACATTTCATTAATATGGAATATGACCTGGTAATCTTAAGGATTACTGATCTATTATTCTTCAGGATTACTGACCTGGTAATCTTAATGATTACTGACCTGGTAATCTTAAGAATTACTGATCTGCTAATCTTAAGGATAACTGATCTCCTAATCTTAAGGATTACTGACCTGGTAATCATAAGGATTACTGACCTGGTAATCATAAGGATTACTGACCTGGTAATCTTAACAATCACGGACCTGTTTTTAATTTCTTTTTCTTTCCTTCCAACAATACATTCCACATTAACACAATATTTTGTGTTGCAATTTTTTTCGGAGGAGGGGGTGTGTGGAGTGGAGATACGAACATAAGAAAAACTGAGTTTTAAAGTATATTTACCAAAGGAGCTGATCCCTCATTCACACTAGAAGTATGGGGTTGTGGAGCTGTAGAGAACATGTATTGGAACAGCAGGTCAATTTTGCTGTAGGAAATACCCCCACCTCTATCTGACAACTGCAAAGAGATAATAATGTATCAGATCTACTGATAAGTGATCCAAGTGTAATGATTATTATCAATAAACACAAGGTACAGAAACTTATTATTATTGATAAAAACAAAGTACACTGACTTATAATTATCAATAGACACAAAGTAGAGTGACTTATTATTATCAATAAACAAAAAGTACAGTTACTTATTTATTATTGATAAACACAAAGTACAGTGACAATATTATTGATAATCTCAAAGTACAGTTACTTATTATCATCGATAAACACAAAGTACAGCGATTTATTATTACTGATTAATAATCCCAATTAAAAGTACAATGACATTATTATTGATAAACACAAAGTACAGTGACTTATTATTGATAATCCCAATTAAAAGTAAAATGACATTATTATCGATAAACACAAATTAATTGACTTATTATTATTGATAAACACAAAGTACAGTGACATTATTATAATCAATAATGATAATCACAAAGTGTACAGATTATTATCTATAATCACAAAGTACAATGACTTATTATCGATAACACCAAAGTACAATGACTTATTATTATTGATAATGGTAATCCCAAAGTGTACAGATTATTATTATCTATAATCATAAAGAACAATGACTTATTATTATCAATAATCCCAAAGTACAATGATTTATTATTATCGATAATGATAATCACAAAGTATAATGACATTATTATTATTATTGATAATGATAATCACAAAGTATAATGACTTATTATTATTACTGATATGATAATCACAAAGTATAAAAATAATTAGTATCTAATATCACAAAATACAATGACTTATTATTGATAATCCCAAAGTACAATGACTTATTATTATCAATAATCCCAAAGTACAATGACTTATTATTATCAATAATCCCAAAGTACAATGACTTATTATTATTAATAATGATAATCCCAAAGTACAATGATTTATTATTATCAATAATCCCAAAGTACAATGACTTATTATTATCAATAATCCCAAAGTACAATGACTTATTATTATTAATAATGATCATCCCAAAGTACAATGACTTATTATTATCAATAATCCCAAAGTACAATGACTTATTATTATCAATAATCACAAAGTATAATGACTTATTATTATTAATAATGATAACCCCAAAGTACAATGACTTATTATTATCAATAATCCCAAAGTACAATGACTTATTATTATCAATAATCACAAAGTATAATGACTTATTATTATTAATAATGATAATCCCAAAGTACAATGACTTATTATTATCAATAATCCCAAAGTACAATGACTTATTATTATCAATAATCACAAAGTATAATGACTTATTATTATTATTAATAATGATAATCCCAAAGTACAATGACTTATTATTATCAATAATCCCAAAGTACAATGACTTATTATTATCAATAATCACAAAGTATAATGACTTATTATTATTATCAATATGATAATCACAAAGTACAATGACTTATTATTATCAATAATCACAAAGTACAATGACTTATTATTATCAATAATCCCAAAGTACAATGACTTATTATTATCAATAATCCCAAAGTACAATGACTTATTATTATCAATAATCACAAAATACAATGATTTATTATTGATAATCCCAAAGTACGATTACTTATTATTATTGATAATGATAATCACAAAGTATAATGACATTATTATTATTGATAATAATAATCACAAATTATAATGACTTATTATTATCAAAAATCACAAAGTGTAAAGATAATTAGTATCTAATATCAGAGGCGTAGCAATGGTATTTTGTGCCCGGGGACGAACTATAAAATTGGCACCCCAGCGATCTTGTGACCGATTTATTACCCTTGTTTACTTATTATAATGTAACGTTGCAAGCCTCATTTTGGCGCCCCTGTACCTTGGCGCCTGGGGACATATGTACCCCCCTGCCCCCCCTTAGCTACGCCTCTGTCTAATATCACAAAATACAATGACTTATTGTCGATAATCACAAAGTATAATGATTTATTATTATTGATAATGATAATCACAAAGTATAATGACATTACTATTATCGATAATGATAATCACAAAGTATAATGACTTATTATTATTATCGATATGATAATCACAAAGTGTAAAAATAATTAGTATCTAATATCACAAAGTGTAATGATAATTAATATCTAATATCACAAAGTGTAAAGATAATTAGTATCACAAAATATAAACTAGTGAACAGTAGAGAAAGAATATAAATATATCTTGTCTGCATAAAATCTTATCTTTACATGGCTGGAAGCTGTAAGGACTGTTGCATTTCAACATAATATGGTACCAAAAAAAGACATTTAGCTCTCCATGACTGATATTATGCATATCTACAGGGTATATTATGGTACCAAGATAAGACATTTAGCTCTCCATGACTGATATTATGCATATCTACAGGGTATGTTATGGTACCAAGATAAGACATTCAGCTCTCCATGATTGATATTATGCATATCTACAGGGTATATTATGGTACCAAAAAAAGACATTTAGCTCTCCATGATTGATATTATGCATATCTACAGGGTATATTATGGTACCAAGATAAGACATTTAGCTCTCCATGATTGATATTATGCATATCTACAGGGTATATTATGGTACCAAAAAAAGACATTTAGCTCTCCATGATTGATATTATGCATATCTACAGGGTATATTATGGTACCAAGATAAGACATTTAGCTCTCCATGACTGATATTATGCATATCTACAGGGTATATTATGGTACCAAAAAAAGACATTTAGCTCTGCATGACTGATATTATGCATATCTACAGGGTATATTATGGTACCAAAAAAAGACATTTAACTCTCCATGACTGATATTATGCATATCTACAGGGTATATTATGGTACCAAAATAAGACATTTAGCTCTCCATGACTGATATTATGCATATCTACAGGGTATATTATGGTACCAAAAAAAGACATTTAACTCTCCATGACTGATATTATGCATATCTACAGGGTATATTATGGTACCAAAATAAGACATGTAGCTCTCCATGACTGATATTATGCATATCTACAGGGTATGTTATGGTACCAAGATAAGACATGTAGCTCTCCATGACTGATATTATGCATATCTACAGGGTATATTATGGTACCAAAATAAGACATGTAGCTCTCCATGACTGATATTATGCATATCTACAGGGTATGTTATGGTACCAAGATAAGACATTTAGCTCTCCATGATTGATGTTATGCATATCTACAGGGTATATTATGGTACCAAGATAAGACATTTAGCTCTCCATGACTGATATTATGCATATCTACAGGGTATATTATGGTACCAAAAAAAGACATTTAGCTCTGCATGACTGATATTATGCATATCTACAGGGTATATTATGGTACCAAAAAAAGACATTTAACTCTCCATGACTGATATTATGCATATCTACAGGGTATATTATGGTACCAAAATAAGACATTTAGCTCTCCATGACTGATATTATGCATATCTACAGGGTATATTATGGTACCAAAAAAAGACATTTAACTCTCCATGACTGATATTATGCATATCTACAGGGTATATTATGGTACCAAAATAAGACATGTAGCTCTCCATGACTGATATTATGCATATCTACAGGGTATGTTATGGTACCAAGATAAGACATGTAGCTCTCCATGACTGATATTATGCATATCTACAGGGTATATTATGGTACCAAAATAAGATATTTAGCTCTCCATGATTGATATTATGCATATCTACAGGGTATATTATGGTACCAAGATAAGACATTTAGCTCTCCATGATTGATATTATGCATATCTACAGGGTATATTATGGTACCAAAAAAAGACATTTAGCTCTGCATGACTGATATTATGCATATCTACAGGGTATATTATGGTACCAAGATAAGACATTTAGCTCTCCATGATTGATATTATGCATATCTACAGGGTATATTATGGTACCAAGATAAGACATTTAGCTCTCCATGATTGATATTATGCATATCTACAGGGTATATTATGGTACCAAAAAAAGACATTTAGCTCTCCATGACTGATATTATGCATATCTACAGGGTATATTATGGTACCAAAATAAGACATTTAGCTCTCCATGATTGATATTATGCATATCTACAGGGTATGTTATGGTACCAAGATAAGACATTTAGCTCTCCATGATTGATATTATGCATATCTACAGGGTATATTATGGTACCAAAAAAAGACATTTAACTCTCCATGACTGATATTATGCATATCTACAGGGTATATTATGGTACCAAGATAAGACATTTAGCTCTCCATGACTGATATTATGCAAATCTACAGGGTATATTATGGTACCAAGATAAGACATTCAGCCCTCCATGACTGATGTTATGCATATCTACAGGGTATATTATGGTACCAAAATAAGACATTTAGCTCTCCATGATTGATATTATGCATATCTACAGGGTATATTATGGTACCAAAAAAAGACATTTAGCTCTCCATGATTGATATTATGCATATCTACAGGGTATATTATGGTACCAAAAAAAGACATTTAGCTCTCCATGATTGATATTATGCATATCTACAGGGTATATTATGGTACCAAAAAAAGACATTTAGCTCTCCATGATTGATATTATGCATATCTACAGGGTATATTATGGTACCAAAATAAGACATTTAGCTCTCCATGACTGATACTGATATTATGCATATCTACAGGGTATGTTATGGTACCAAAATAAGACATGTAGCTCTCCATGACTGATATTATGCATATCTACAGGGTATATTATGGTACCAAAATAAGACATTTAGCTCTCCATGACTGATACTGATATTATGCATATCTACAGGGTATATTATGGTACCAAAATAAGACATGTAGCTCTCCATGACTGATATTATGCATATCTACAGGGTATATTATGGTACCAAAAAAAGACATTTAGCTCTCCATGATTGATATTATGCATATCTACAGGGTATATTATGGTACCAAAAAAAGACATTTAGCTCTCCATGATTGATATTATGCATATCTACAGGGTATATTATGGTACCAAAAAAAGACATTTAGCTCTCCATGATTGATATTATGCATATCTACAGGGTATATTATGGTACCAAAAAAAGACATTTAGCTCTCCATGATTGATATTATGCATATCTACAGGGTATATTATGGTACCAAAAAAAGACATTTAGCTCTCCATGATTGATATTATGCATATCTACAGGGTATATTATGGTACCAAAAAAAGACATTTAGCTCTCCATGATTGATATTATGCATATCTACAGGGTATATTATGGTACCAAAAAAAGACATTTAGCTCTCCATGATTGATATTATGCATATCTACAGGGTATATTATGGTACCAAAAAAAGACATTTAGCTCTCCATGATTGATATTATGCATATCTACAGGGTATATTATGGTACCAAAAAAAGACATTTAGCTCTCCATGACTGATGTTATGCATATCTACAGGGTATATTATGATACCAAAATAAGACATGTAGCTCTCCATGATTGATATTATGCATATCTACAGGGTATATTATGGTACCAAAATACGACATGTAGCTCTCCATGACTGATGTTATGCATATCTACAGGGTATATTATGGTACCAAAATAAGACATTTAGCTCTCCATGATTGATATTATGCATATCTACAGGGTATATTATGGTACCAAAAAAAGACATTTAGCTCTCCATGATTGATATTATGCATATCTACAGGGTATATTATGGTACCAAAAAAAGACATTTAGCTCTCCATGACTGATATTATGCATATCTACAGGGTATATTATGGTACCAAAAAAAGACATTTAACTCTCCATGACTGATGTTATGCATATCTACAGGGTATATTATGGTACCAAAAAAAGACATTTAGCTCTCCATGATTGATATTATGCATATCTACAGGGTATATTATGGTACCAAAATAAGACATGTAGCTCTCCATGACTGATGTTATGCATATCTACAGGGTATATTATGGTACCAAAAAAAGACATTTAGCTCTCCATGATTGATATTATGCATATCTACAGGGAATATTATGGTACCAAAATAAGACATGTAGCTCTCCATGACTGATGTTATGCATATCTACAGGGTATATTATGGTACCAAAAAAAGACATTTAGCTCTCCATGATTGATATTATGCATATCTACAGGGTATATTATGGTACCAAAATAAGACATGTAGCTCTCCATGACTGATATTATGCATATCTACAGGGTATGTTATGGTACCAAGATAAGACATGTAGCTCTCCATGATTGATATTATGCATATCTACAGGGTATATTATGGTACCAAAAAAAGACATTTAGCTCTCCATGATTGATATTATGCATATCTACAGGGTATATTATGGTACCAAGATAAGACATGTAGCTCTCCATGATTGATATTATGCATATCTAAAGGGTATATTATGGTACCAAAAAAAGACATTTAGCTCTCCATGACTGATATTATGCATATCTACAGGGTATATTATGGTACCAAAAAAAGACATTTAGCTCTCCATGATTGATATTATGCATATCTACAGGGTATATTATGGTACCAAGATAAGACATTTAGCTCTCCATGATTGATATTATGCATATCTACAGGGTATATTATGGTACCAAAAAAAGACATTTAGCTCTCCATGACTGATATTATGCATATCTACAGGGTATATTATGGTACCAAAAAAAGACATTTAGCTCTCCATGATTGATATTATGCATATCTACAGGGTATATTATGGTACCAAGATAAGACATTTAGCTCTCCATGATTGATATTATGCATATCTACAGGGTATATTATGGTACCAAAAAAAGACATTTAGCTCTCCATGACTGATATTATGCATATCTACAGGGTATATTATGGTACCAAAAAAAGACATTTAGCTCTCCATGATTGATATTATGCATATCTACAGGGTATATTATGGTACCAAAAAAAGACATTTAGCTCTCCATGACTGATGTTATGCATATCTACAGGGTATATTATGGTACCAAAAAAAGACATTTAGCTCTCCATGATTGATATTATGCATATCTACAGGGTATATTATGGTACCAAAAAAAGACATTTAGCTCTCCATGACTGATATTGATATTATGCATATCTACAGGGTATATTATGGTACCAAGATAAGACATTTAGCTCTCCATGATTGATATTATGCATATCTACAGGGTATATTATGGTACCAAAAAAAGACATTTAGCTCTCCATGACTGATACTGATATTATGCATATCTACAGGGTATATTATGGTACCAAGATAAGACATTTAGCTCTCCATGATTGATATTATGCATATCTACAGGGTATATTATGGTACCAAAAAAAGACATGTAGCTCTCCATGACTGATATTGATATTATGCATATCTACAGGGTATATTATGGTACCAAAAAAAGACATTTAGCTCTCCATGACTGATATTATGCATATCTACAGGGTATATTATGGTACCAAAATAAGACATTTAGCTCTCCATGATTGATATTATGCATATCTACAGGGTATATTATGGTACCAAAAAAAGACATTTAACTCTCCATGACTGATATTATGCATATCTACAGGGTATATTATGGTACCAAAATAAGACATGTAGCTCTCCATGACTGATATTATGCATATCTACAGGGTATATTATGGTACCAAGATAAGACATTTAACTCTCCATGACTGATATTATGCATATCTACAGGGTATATTATGGTACCAAAAAAAGACATTTAACTCTCCATGACTGATATTATGCATATCTACAGGGTATGTTATGGTACCAAAAAAAGACATTTAACTCTCCATGACTGATATTATGCATATCTACAGGGTATATTATGGTACCAAAAAAAGACATTTAACTCTCCATGATTGATATTATGCATATCTACAGGGTATGTTATGGTACCAAGATAAGACATGTAGCTCTCCATGATTGATATTATGCATATCTACAGGGTATATTATGGTACCAAAAAAAGACATTTAGCTCTCCATGACTGATATTATGCATATCTACAGGGTATATTATGGTACCAAAATAAGACATTTAGCTCTCCATGATTGATATTATGCATATCTACAGGGTATATTATGGTACCAAAAAAAGACATTTAGCTCTCCATGATTGATATTATGCATATCTACAGGGTATATTATGGTACCAAAATAAGACATTTAGCTCTCCATGACTGATATTATGCATATCTACAGGGTATATTATGGTACCAAAATAAGACATTTAGCTCTCCATGACTGATACTGATATTATGCATATCTACAGGGTATATTATGGTACCAAGATAAGACATGTAGCTCTCCATGATTGATATTATGCATATCTACAGGGTATGTTATGGTACCAAGATAAGACATTCAGCCCTCCATGACTGATGTTATGCATATCTACAGGGTATATTATGGTACCAAAATAAGACATGTAGCTCTCCATGATTGATATTATGCATATCTACAGGGTATATTATGGTACCAAAATAAGACATTTAGCTCTCCATGACTGATATTATGCATATCTACAGGGTATATTATGGTACCAAAATAAGACATTTAGCTCTCCATGACTGATGCTATGCATATCTACAGGGTATATTATGGTACCAAGATAAGACATTCAGCTCTCCATGACTGATGTTGTGCATACCTAAAGGGTATATTATCATGACAGTTTGTAAGGGCTATAGTTAATATCTTTAATGCCAAATTACTTATCAATACTGAGATTGCACTTTAAAAATCTGAAATGTAAAGTGCATAAATTGTTTCATTCATGGATTTCAAGGCTCAGCAAACTTTCATATAAGTAAACATCACATGACATGAGCTCTACTGTGAGAGGCAAAGTTGACCTAGTTCCTAATTAGTCAGTGTTATAACAGCTAATCTGTTTAAATGATGCTGCTAGGAATTTTCTTAAAAGGGAGAGGTCTCCCACATCTACTTCCAGATGGGGAGAATCGGGATTGGGGGGGGGGGGGTAATGCTTAATGGAAGCTGATGAGTTAGAACATTATTATAAAGTATATGCATGTCTAAGTTAAGACTGCATTTAATGACTATGAATCACTTTGACAAGAAATATGCAAAGTATCTTCATACCGAATTTAGTTTCTGCACTGGTAAATATTCTTCTCTACTTCATCAAAGCTTCTGAAAACAGGAAATGGTCATTATATTCTCCTTGCATCTGAACAGCCATCTAATAATCCACTGTTTCTGATTTTAAAATCTGTATCACTTATGTTTTGTGAACTATTTCACCCCCCCCCCAAACAACTGGCTGTTCATAACAGGAGAAAAACTGCAGTTTAACAAATCATGGTACTGGCATTCATTATCTTCAAGCTTATTTTTCCACAACTCCATGATGCTGTTCTTATTTTTCTATTGTAGGATTACATTTGTTGCAAGGTTATATGCCAAGGTTGCAGCTTTTGATGAACATAGGTTAATCGGTGCAATCATTTTCATTAGTAAATCTTTTACTGACTCTCAACAACAAAAAACCTTATAGCATACCTCCTTTTGGTTCATGCCTGAGTCAGTTATAGGTAATTAACCATGTCTTGAAATTTTGGTTTCTTATTTTTTACTCAGCCTCTGGTTCCACATGCTTTAGATGAAATTTTATTTATGTAAATCTGGTTTGTGCAATGTCTTCACTTTGCATCAGAACGAGTTTTCCTCTTGTTCTACAGTATCGACTGTAGCAGACAATCTTACAATCAAGATATCAGTTATCTTCCATTTCAACATTTATCAATCTTGCTGAATATACAAGTCTATTAGGGCTGACCAATGCATAAGTTTGTTATAGTCCTCACAGAGACAATATAGTCAAAACCCGTCATAGTTTTGCAAAACCCACATTAGATCTCAATAATTGAGTTGATTGTACTTAAACACTAAATCTAACTTAAAATAGCTTGATTAACACATTAACCCCTGGCGACGACTTTACAGGGCATGAGGTAGTAACCTACTTCCATGGTCTGTAGCGTCAAGGTCGTACTTGATACACTAAAGTGGGTGGTATCATAGAGAGGTAGATAGATGTAGCTCTACAATGATAGTAAATAATCTGGATATTTTAGTTGCACTACAAAATACAGAGGGAAAAACTGAAGTTTTTGGACCCATTTTTTTTTCACCCAAAAATCGCCCATGGTTGGATTCCGAATTTGTGTCCAGATTTTAGACTTTATGGCCTCAGATCTATGGCCGACTGGTCTGAAACGCACAGACAGGTGAACCTATGCAAAAAGTAGGATAAGGTGGACATTTTGAATAAAGAGTCTTCTACATAAGAAAGTTATGGATCCATTAAGCAAAAAAAAACAACAAAACAAAAAAACCATCTAAAATTTTTGCCCTTCTGCTCATGGGCCAGCAAACTAACCAATAAAAAACATTTTCTTTAGCATGACTAGCCATTTGTCTAACAGAATATTGCTTGCAAATCGATGGATTACGATGTATTCAGAAACAGTCCCCAAAATGTGTTTCCTACTTGCATTTCATGCAAAAACAGCAAAAACCTCCAGGAGTTAATGTGTTAAGATCAACAGCAAAACAGATGACTAAGACTAAGTTGATGACAAACTGTTATTTTTAATTTTTGTCGTTGAATAAAAATGAAACAATAATAAA
Organism: Unio pictorum; assembly: GCA_030141615.1. Classification (NCBI taxonomy): domain Eukaryota; kingdom Metazoa; phylum Mollusca; class Bivalvia; order Unionida; family Unionidae; genus Unio; species Unio pictorum. The sequence goes on along the minus strand of JARLTB010000030.1, from coordinate 257,155 downwards.
AAAGCTACACCTACATTGTGTACGACAGATTGCAAGTAACACACTTTGAACCACCTTTCCCACAATGGTTTTGTGAAGTTGCATGATTAAAAATATTTGCCCCACGATTCCGCGGCCTGGCAGCATCTATGGGATTACTGTTGGCAACAAACTTAAATAAAAGCATCGTTTCATATATCATAGTGATTATCCATTGTGCCGTGAAAGTTTCCTGTTTGCAACAAAACAGTTCTTGCTTACCATCGCTACTAATGGTGATATTAAAGTTCCAATAGTTTGAAACAATAATAATAGAGTAAATTGTTTTGGGAAATGTTTTTTGTTGGTAATGGGAGATAGACCAAACAAGGACTAACGTTATTTTATATACACATTTTAGTTGTGTTTTCTAATGGGGTTTGAATTCATTGATTTTTCATGTACAGGTATATTATTTAACACATTGTGTACCACACAAATGTAAGTTGTCAATATACATGTACATTTCAGTTGTCAATATACATGTACATTTCAGTTGTCAATATACATGTACATTTCAGTTGTCAATATACAAGTTCATTTCAGACTAGTTCTCATCATTTAATTAAAATTTCCATTTTGTTTCCTCTACCGAAATCCTGGACACCTCTTGAAAATTTCACTTGTATGCAAAATTTAAATTTATTTTTAGCCCCCCAACTCTACTTATCTAAACATCTGCTTATGTCGACAATATTACATTGGTTCTGAGGATGTCAAAATAAATGGAAAGAACTGTATTATAAAAATAGTGTCATTTTTATTAAAAAAATTAGCGACAAAATATTGAGGTTGGTGAATTTTTGTGCGACAAAATAAGGCACTTAACATGCCTTGAATGAAAGCTATTCCAATTCTACTTAATACAGTACCATGGTAAGGCATTTGTTTCTCTATGAATGCGTGCCGTAAGGGCTGTTCCATTTCTACAGAATACAGTACCATGGTAAGGCATTTGTTTCTCTATGAATGCGTGCTGTAAGGGCTGTTCCATTTCTACAGAATACAGTACCATGGTAAGGCATTTGTTTCTCTATGAATGCATGCTGTAAGGGCTGTTCCATTTCTACAGAATACAGTACCATGGTAAGGCATTTATTTCTCTACGAATGCATGCTGTAAGGGCTGTTCCATTTCTACAGAATACAGTACCATGGTAAAGCATTTGTTTCTCTACAAATGCATGCTGTAAGGGCTGTTCCATTTCTACAGAATATAGTACCATGGTAAGGCATTTATTTCTCTATGAATGCATGCTGTAAGGGCTGTTCCATTTCTACAGAATACAGTACCATGGTAAGGCATTTGTTTCTCTACAAATGCATGCTGTAAGGGCTGTTCCATTTCTACAGAGTATAGTACCATGGTAAGGCATTTATTTTTCTATGTTAGCTGTAAGGGCTGTTCCATTTCGACATAATACAGTACCATGATAAGGCTTTTATTTCTCAATGAATGCAAGTAGTAAGGACTGTTCTATTTCTTCATCAATAATACCAATATAATGTATTAATCTCTCCATGACTAAAATCTGTAAGGATTGTTCCATTTCAATTAACATAGTACCAAGATATGGCTTTGCTTTAAAAGTATTTGTCAACATGGCAATCTGTCAAAAGTATTTATCAACATGGCAATCTGTCAAAAGTATGTGTCAACATGGCAATCTGTCAAAAGTATTTGTCAACATGGCAATCTGTCAAAAGTATGTGTCAACATGGCAATCTGTCAAAAGTATTTGTTAGCATGGCAATCTGTCAAAAGTATGTGTCAACATGGCCATCTGTCATAAGTATTTGTCAAAATGGCAATCTGATTACTACATGCATTCACATGGAATGGTAAACAAAATTATGAATTACATCAATGGGTGACAACTCTACGCTGATACTTCCCTAGGTCCCAAGTATGTTTTACTGGATCAGACCTAAAACACAACTTTCAGTTCACAATCCAATATATAATTTGTCAATATATTCTAGCCACATTGGTATAAAACAATTAAAACATTTTAAAAATAAAAGTCTGAATGTCATCAGTAGCAATCACAAATAAATCATCATTATAATTTCACTGACAAATGGATCAAGTATGTGTGTGAGTGTGTGCATGTGTGAATACCTTAAGAGTTAGGTCCTCTTCCCCTTTACATATTAAGAGCTTTAGTGGGGGTAAATCACTAGATTTGAGGTTACTCTCCACAACTGCTCTCATGGCATTCTGAAATTATTTATCAATAAAGATTGTGTTAGACCTACTATATAATTAGTGAGATTATTTATCAATTAATATTGTACCCATAGTTACTGGAGCATCACCAGACTTGACAAACATAACAAGACCATCGCAGTAAGGCAATCAATTTTTTCCCGTAAGTTACACCTGTAAGGCAATCAATTTTTTCCCATAAGTTACACCTGTTTCCAGTATGTGTAACACAATATGATATACTGCTATTGCAAGATAGAAAACATGGATTTAAAAGTCCAGAAGTGTGACTCAAGACTGATGCAGCCTGGGTAAACATCACATTATAGAGCTTACTTGAAGCTAATTACCTGCAATAAAGTTTCAAAAACGTTAAGTCCAAACCCTATGGAGCTCAACGGCATTTTTTTTATCTCAGAGTCTCTACTTTATGTAATCCTTAAAAAAGTAATTTATGGGGAAGCTCAACAGATATTATGAACTTCAGAGAGAGTGGAAGGTAAAGCTGTTTGCATTGCAACATGTACAGTGGAGAGAATGTTGGCATGCATCTATGTTACTTTCATGTAATCAAGCTGAATGTTTTCAGGATGTTGTATTTGTGGAAATTAGAATCTTAGCACACAGCTAATCAATATTATGTGTGACTTATCATGAGTTGGTGAAATATGTGCTACCAAAAATTCATGATTAATATCTCTGTTAATTATTACTGTACAAGGTCTATCACATCAAGAGTGAACCATCAATGTTACCAAAGACATATCCTTTCCAACCCATTACAATTATATCAGATGTGTCATATTAAAAGTGATTGAAACTGTCTCCCTGTGTTATTATATGCATGACTCAAGATATCTATCTCAATTATTACTGAGATCTATCACATCAACAGAATGTGCAATATCCCCATGCAAAACCAAACTTATGTACTTCACGATATTTTCATCAATTACTACAGTAAAAAAATTTATCAAATCAACTGTGAGTGGAATCTGTGAGTGAAACACTCCTATAACATGCCTTGCTATAATAGAAATAGATCGGTCTTAGTGTGGCTCCGAATTTTTTTTAACAATTTCTACTGTAAAGTTGTGTGACAATATCAACAAGATGTTTTTACAACAATCTGACAAGACATGTTGCTTTTATGAAGAAAAATAGTATTATTATTGTATTTTGATGTGCATATAAAAAAAACACTGCATTACATGCTGACATATGGAACCTTTTATGTGCTTCATGTTTCCTTATGTAATGTTTCCTTATGTAATGTTTCCTTATGTAATGTTTCCTTTTCTTGTGTGTGCACTTAATTGAGATACAGAATGACTAAATATTATACCTATCTGTACATACTTTGATGGAACTGAAATGGATTCAATCAAACCAATCGAACAAAATTATTTTCCCATACAAATACAGTAATCAATAATTACTGATGCAATGAGATTGGTTTGTGAGTACATGTATATACAGTAATCCATAATTACTGATGCAATGAGACTGGTTTGTGAGTACATGTATATACAGTAATCAATAATTACTGATGCAATGAGATTGGTTTGTGAGTACATGTATATACAGTAATCCATAATTACTGATGCAATGAGATTGGTTTGTGAGTACATGTATTGATACTTTACTTATTATCATCCTATGTACACCATGATATATATGTATTCATGGGTCTCTGAATACAGTAAAATATCAAATATGCAATCTCTGTTTCCACTATTTCCTGTTTAATATGCATTATTTAAGATGGTAACTTTGTCAATGAAACAGTTGTGCACCCATTCCTATTACACCACCCCACCCTTCTTTGTAGAGCCTATGGGATAAGTACACAGCATTTCCTTCAGTTAAATAACATGTTTGCACGGTACAGTACATAGCAGGGTCACTCTATGTGGACCCTGAACATCATGATGGTGTTTCACTGTTTATTTACATATTGCTAAACATCTGGCAATTGCTACAGTGTAAGATCTATCAAATCAATAGTGAGTGAAACTTCTATGTCTAACCTGTCTGAAGTCTCTGTCTATTGCTATTGTGTGAGACCTGACCCATTGCATCAATAGTGAGTGGAATATATATATATATATATATATATATATATATATATATATATATATATATATATATATATATACATACTATTTGTCTCAGATGCTGATTTCTGAGATGTGCCTTAAAATATAGTGAACATAATCTCTATATCTATACTGCTTGTAGTCTCTATCAATTTCTGATTTCTGAGACCTGACCTACTTTTGATTTTACAAATAAAAGGTGTATTGTATTATTTAAGAGCATTTATTGAAATAACAAAATCAAAAGTTGGTTTGCTTCCTGATGTCACAAATCATGAATAAATCAATATCTAAGGTTCTGTATACAGCAGAATTTCATGCATTTTTTTCCTTTGACATATTTTCACCCACCTTAAAATGTATACAACAGAATTTCATGCATCTTCTCCTTTTACAAATTTTCACCCACCTTAAAAAGCTCAAAGAGCATGTGGTAGAGATGAGATGGGACATACACTATTTGAACTGGAAGTCCTTTCTCCTTCACTGTGGAAAAAAAAAACAGATCACTAATTAAGGAATTGACATCAAAATTAGATGAATAAAAAGCTTTTCACAAATACCTGACCTGGCCAAATTTACCATAAATATCTTACACTGAATGCAAATTCAATATATTCTGGTAGAATATGCTGTACTAGAGTACAGCGTGGTCTGACATAATATTTAGTACTGTTTGCAACCATCTGGTTAGAAATAATAAATCAATGAATGAACTAAGTTTTGTTCATTCTTAAAATCTTAAATGCTTTAATTTTTAAAATCGGTATGGGGCACAAACAAATGGGATGATATAAGAATAGTGTTCAATATACACTCAGTCTTGTATACTATCTTGTGCTAGAGTGTTCTAAATTCAGTATGGTTTGGTATATTTCATACTTGTTTAGCATGGTCTGGTATATCTGTCATAATAGCATGTAATTGTATAGTTTGTCCTGGTATTATATGTCATACTAGTGTGTACTGTACAGCATGGTCTGGTATATATGTCATACTAGTGTGTACTTGTATAGCATGATCTGGTATATCTATCATACTAACGTGTATTTGTATAGCATGGTCTGGTATTATATGTCATACTAGTGTGTACATGTATAGCATGGTCTGGTATATATGTCATACTAATGTGTATTTGTATAGCATGGTCTGGTATATATGTCATACTAGTGTGTACTTGTATAGCATGGTCTGGTATATCTGTCATACTAGTGTGTACTTGTATAGCATGGTCTGGTATATATGTCATACTAGTGTGTACTTGTAAGGCATGGTCTGGTATATATGTCATACTAGTGTGTACATTTATAGCATGGTCTAGTATATCTGTCATACTAGTTTGTACTTGTACAGCATGGTCTGGTATATCTGTCATACTAGCATTTATTTGTACAGTCTGATCTGTCATACTAGTGACATACTAGGAAGTTTCAACCACACTAGCCTCTTAATGCTGAGCACCAAGTGAAGCAGCTGCTATACCATTATTATATATCTTTGGCATGATTTGGCCTGGGTTCAAACCTGGGATCTCTCACATCCAAGGTGAATGCTCTAAGGCCACTTGAACGGTTGTCTTTTTTTTTTTTTTCATCAAATCAACAATTAAATTGGTCAAAGAATTCGACTCAGTCATTCCTTTTTTGTATCTAATAACAATTAATTTGGCTACACAGTCATCATGTTGCAATCTATTTTCATAGATAACTAACAATTAATTTGATCTCAGTCATGATATTTTTGTCTTTTTCATATCAAATCAGCAATTAATTTGATCTCAGTCATGATATTTCGGTCTTTTTCATATCAAATCAACAATTAATTTGATCTCAGTCATTATATTTTGGTCTTTTTCATAGATAATTAACAATTAATTTGATGTAAGACATGATATTTTGGTCTTTCTCATACCAAATCAATAATTAATTTGATCACAGTCATGATATTTCAATCTTTTTCATATCAAATCAACAATTAATTTGATCTCAGTCATGATATTTTGGTCTTTTTCATAATAAACAATTAATTTGATCTCAGTCATGATATTTCGGTCTTTTTCATATCAAATCAATAATTAATTTAATCACAGTTGTGATATTTCAGTCTTTTTCATATCAAATAAAACAATTAATTTGATCTCAGACATGATATTTCAGTCTTTTACATATCAAATCAATAATTAATTTAATCACAGTCGTGATATTTCTGTCTTTTTCTTATCAAATCAACAATTAATTTGGCACAACAGTCATGATGTTTCAGTTTATTTTCATATCTAATCAATAACTGATTTGGTCAGATGGTCATATTGGTTTGGTTTATTGACATTTTGCAGTATATTATTGGCTATAGATGGTGGTCAGTATATTTGGTGATACCCATATTGGTCTAGCCAAGATTCAAACTCATGTGGACATGTGAGAGTGATCTGTAAGGGTGAGCACCTCAGACCACTCCACCTTCCCGGGCTCCATGGTCATGTTAAGTCCATCTTTTATCACACCTAAACACAAAACAACAGTTAATTTGAGTCACACAGTTATGATGTCATTTTTTTAAAAATTAAATCAATACTTAATTTGGTCACACATGTCAGTATTTTTACTGATTCTGCACAACATCAATTTTGGTTCATGTATCTCATACAAAAAAAGTTAAGATGCTGATGAAAAAAGTATGTATATTTTCAAACCATCTTTGAAATAATTTTTGTTCCTATATTCATAGGAAGTTTAAACCATAATGCTTCAATATTAAATATTCTATATCATGATATTGATGTAAAAATCTATTCCATACTTTTAAATGGGAAATAGCTCTTGACCATAAAAATCAATCTGAACACAAAAAGTTTAGGCAACACTATGTCATTCTTATATACAACACAGTTTGCACATGTGAGAAAATAATACAGGATACACAATCCTATATATGTGTGACACAGTTTGCCTATCTTAGAAAGACATGTGAAATGCTTATCTTATATTCCTATACATGTGTGACACAGTTTACCCATGGCAGAAAGCCATACAGGACACATGTATGTCACATTCCTCAATAAGTGTACAGTTTGCCCATGTTATAAAACCATACTGGATGCATGTATCTTACATTCATATATATGTGACACACCAAGCTAATGTTATAAAACCATACTGGATGCATGTATCTTAGGTTCCTATATATGTGACACACCTAGTAATGTTATAAAACCATACTGGATACATGTATCTTAGGTTCCTATATATATGACACACCAAGCTAATGTTATAAAACCATACTGGATGCATGTATCTTAGATTCCTATATATGTGACACCTAGCTAATGTTATAAAACCATATTGAATGCATGTATCTTAAGTTCCTGTATATGTGACACACCAAGCTAATGTTATAAAACCATATTGGATGCATGTATCTTAGATTCCTATATATGTGACACACCTAGCTAATGTTATAAAACCATACTGGATGCATGTATCTTAGGTTCCTATATATGTGACACACCAAGCTAATGTTATAAAACCATATTGGATGCATGTATCTTAGATTCCTATATATGTGACACACCTAACTAATGTTATAAAACCATATTGAATGCATGTATCTTAGATTCCTATACATTCATAACAGTATTCACATGTTAGAAAGTCATCTAGGGTTCATTTATCTCAAATTACGACATCATGTGACACTGCTGAAAACTAAATGAAAATTTGCAATTTTGCCTGAGGCTGTATTACTTAAAACAAAGATTTTTCTTACCCAAGAAAATTATTCAATTTGTCTATGTTTAAACCATATACAATTTTACTGACTAAAGTTTAATGAATTTTTTATCTACCGTATATTCCAGCCTATAAGTCGATACTTTTTTATTTGAAAGTCGGGGCTTCGTTTTATACTCTGAATCGATTTATATATGGATTGTGTCATTGAAAGTTTATACAAGTTACGTTAGTAACTACAGGTAATAAAATGAACTACAAGATGGATATGCTTTCAATTATAATAAAACAAGCATGGACTGTTTATTCAGCTGTGCCAATTGATAACAGAATATAGCAGTGATTTGTTCAAAAGTAAAATCACAAGCATGTTAGCAACGGTAATGCAATTTCACGATTGCCAGTAATATGGAATATCATGCAATGATACCATTACTAGTGTAAAATACGAAGCCAAGATATTGACCTGGCCTCGTCTTTTACTCTGAATCAAGTTATATATTGACGAAGGACGGAAAATAAGTCGAATTGGTGAATTCGACTCGTACTCTGCATCGACTTAAAAGCCAGAAAATACGGTACTTCAAAACTTTTCAAAAGGACTAAAGTTTTATTGTTATATGCATTCAAATTATTTCTGGTAATAAATTAGTGAAAAATCATCCATCATAAAAATATAACTATTATGTGTTAATTAAGAATGAACACTGATACACTTACCATTAAAGCATTCAATTTTCAGATCAGGTGCAGAGAGGTAATACTGTTCACACAAAAACCTTGCATTGGCAAAAGCATCTGAAATCAGGAAATATACAAAGCAAAACTTCAACTTTTGAGAACGTATAACCTATGATATTTATAGTCGAAAAAGACCGAAGTAAAACATCAACTTTTGAGAACATATAACCTATGATATTATAGTCGAAAAAGACCGAAGTAAAACTTCAACTTTTGAGAATATATAACCTATGATATTATAGTAGAAAAAAAATTAACTATGGCTAACATAAATACTAGTCTACATAGTTTGTTTTTTACTGACGTATGGCTACCTCTACCACATCACAGTTGAGTTTATACAATTCATTATGGAGTTAAATACCAGCCTAATATGAAGTTTGTTACTGAACCCTGACTACCACTACCACAAAACAGCTGGGGTCGATACAACCAATATGGCCCTAAATATTATTGACCTCTGACTAACACATACATTAAAGATTATAAAACATAGCTGCCAACCCCCCTCGGATTAAAAAAATACTGATTTTCAGGGAACAAATATATATTTAAATTTTTAATGTATATGTAACTATTTACAACATATACAACCATGAGCAAAGTAGGAAAGTGCCTTACATAATTATTTAATGTCGAAGATTCATGTGTTGCATACTTGTACCTTCTGGAGGGGCAACATGTTCCATTCAGAATGTGCAAGAGAGTAATACAATCAGACACAGGCTGTTTATAGGAGCATTTTCCACACCTTGTTTTTTCTTCTGTAATCATTATCGATTACAATGTACCAACTGATGCATCTCAGTTCAAGATATGCAGCCTTGCATATGGTCATGACATTCTCAATTCTGTGATTTTCTTACTGAAATGTTTTTGTTAAGCATAATGGTGATCCTTTGCGATTTTACTGTCTTAAAAATATGTGCAAAACAAATCGCCAGCAACACTAGTAAGTTAACAGGAAATCTGTTATTTTATTAAATATTTAAAATAATTGAGAATCAAAGAATTTGAAATATTTGCATCTGTCGTGAATCCGTGAATCTCTGGAAAAGCTGTGAAATTCACTCCAGAGTCATGAGGGTTGGCAGCTATGAGTAACTAAAATAAAAAGGTTTATTCCTAAAAGATATTTAATAAACTAATTTTTATCGAATCACATTCAGGTTCTCTCTGGTATTTATATATGTCATAAGTTCAGGCTGAATTGTGTGTGATAAAGCAGCAAGCTGATGTTTTTTAGCTTTTCCATGCTCTCGCATTTCATTGGCGACTCCATGCCCAATAGCAAAATCACATTACACAATTTGAAAAATGTAAAGTTTTCTCCTTTACTAGATGGTTTTACAAATCTACACATGATAGCACAATTATCCTTCCAAGTTTTCATCTCTTTTTCCAGGAGAACATTCTGCTTTCAGATTCAACATGATTAGAAGTTGAATATTACAAAGACAGTGGTAACCAATTGCGAAATCAAATATGGCAGGTAAAGACAGGCATGGTAGCCTCACTTTCAAACTAACCAATCATATTGTAGAGCTGTATCAAACTAACCAATCATATTGTAGAACTGTATACATGTACAGTTATATCAAATGGAACAGAGAACCCATTCTAAACTGAAAATTCCATATAATTATTTTTCTTACATTTTAAATAAAAAAATGTATTTTTTGCCAAAAAACATACACCTGTATTCAGGTCAAAAATACAGAACAAATATGGAAAAAAACGGGACTGTTGGCAGCTATGATAAAGGCAATAAGTATCTAAGTGCAAGATTATGTAGTTTGTTACTGACCTTTGGCAACCTCTACCACATCACAGTTGGGGTCAATACAGCCAATATGGCGGGGATGATTTGCCAACTGTGACCCATACAACAGAGCTGAAACAAAGATAAAAATATCACTAATCTTATAAATGAACATATATCTAAAACCCTAACCCCAATCACAAAGCCTTAAACACCTAACCCCAATCAAAAACCCTTAAACACCTAGCCCCAATCAAAAAGCCTTAAACACCTAACCCCAATCACAAAGCCTTAAATGCCTAACCCCAATCACAAAGCCTTAAACACCTAACCCCAAAGCCTTAAATACCTAACCCCAATCAAAAAGCCTTAAACACCTAACCCCAATCACAAAGCCTAAAACACCTAACCCCAAACACAAAGCCCTAAACACCTAACCCCAATCACAAAGCCTTAAACACCTAACCCCAAAAACAAAGCCTTAAACACCTAACCCCAAAGCCTTAAACACCTAACCCCAATCACAAAGCCTTAAACACCTAACCCCAATCACAGAGCCTTAAACACCTAACCCCAATCACAAAGCCTTAAACACCTAACCCCAATCACAAAGCCTTAAACACCTAACCCCAATCAAAAAGCCTTAAACGCCTAACCCCAATCAAAAAGCCTTAAACACCTAACCCCAATCACAAAGCCTTAAACACCTAACCCCAATCACAAAGCCTTAAACACCTAACCCCAATCACAAAGCCTTAAACACCTAACCCCAATCACAAAGCCTTAAACACCTAACCCCAATCACAAAGCCTTAAACACCTAACCCCAATCAAAAAGCCTTAAACGCCTAACCCCAATCAAAAAGCCTTAAACACCTAACCCCAATCACAAAGCCTTAAACACCTAACCCCAAACACAAAGCCTTAAACACCTAACCCCAATCACAAAGCCTTAAACACCTAACCCCAATCACAAAGCCTTAAACACCTAACCCCAATCAAAAAGCTTTAAACACCTAACCCCAATCACAAAGCCTTAAACACCTAACCCAAATCACAAAGCCTTAAACACCTAACCCCAAAGCCTTAAACACCTAACCCCAATCACAAAGCCTCAAACACCTAACCCCAATCAAAAAGCTTTAAACACCTAACCTCAATCACAAAGCCTTAAACACCTAACCCCAATCAAAAAGCCTTAAATACCTAACCCCAATCAAAAAGCCTTAAACACCTAACCCCAATCAAAAAGCCTTAAACGCCTAACCCCAATCAAAAAGCCTTAAACACCTAACCCCAATCACAAAGCCTTAAACACCTAACCCCAAAAACAAAGCCTTAAACACCTAACCCCAATCACAAAGCCTTAAACACCTAACCCCAATCAAAAAGCTTTAAACACCTAACCCCAATCACAAAGCCTTAAACACCTAACCCAAATCACAAAGCCTTAAACACCTAACCCCAAAGCCTTAAACACCTAATCCCAATCACAAAGCCTTAAACACCTAACCCCAATCAAAAAGCTTTAAACACCTGACCTCAATCACAAAGCCTTAAACGCCTAACCCCAATCAAAAAGCCTTAAATACCTAACCCCAATCAAAAAGCCATAAACACCTAACCCCAATCACAAAGCCTTAAACACCTAACCCCAAAGCCTTAAACACCTAACCCCAATCACAAAGCCTTAAACACATAACCCCAATCAAAAAGCCTTAAATGCCTAACCCCAATCACAAAGCCTTAAACACCTAACCCCAATCACAAAGCCTTAAACACCTAACCCAATCACAAAGCCTTAAACACCTAACCCCAAAAACAAAGCCTTAAACACCTAACCCCAAATCCTTAAACACCTAACCCCAATCACAAAGCCTTAAACACTTAACCCCAATCACAAAGCCTTAAACACCTAACCCCAATCAAAAAGCCTTAAACACCTAACCCCAATCAAAAAGCCTTAAACACCTAACCCCAATCAAAAAGCCTTAAACACCTAACCCCAATCACAAAGCCTTAAACACCTAACCCCAAAGCCTTAAACACCTAACCCCAATCACAAAGCCTTAAACACCTAACCCCAATCAAAAAGACTTAAACACCTAACCCCAATCACAAAGTCTTAAACACCTAACCCCAATCACAAAGTCTTAAACAAACCACAAAGTCAGATATGCTTGCTGGTGGCTAATCCAGTAAGCATTTTTGTTCTGTCTGGTTTCAAAGACACACTTACTATTGATTTGATTCCATGGTCTTGAAGTCATAAACAGAAAGAAGCAAAACCAACAAACTTACTAAAATCAACAAATAAATGTTTCAGTGTTACAAAGCCAAAAATTAAGAGGACATATATATATATATATATATATATATATATATATATATATATATATATATATATATATATATATATATACAAAGTATTGTAAATTAAATCCCCCAAAATCCTATAATTTCTATCACAAGTCTAAAAGTATAAAGCTTTCTGAATAAATTCCAATTAATTTGATGAAGTACCAATAATCTTGAATGATCACTATGATATAATACAGAATGTTTTGTGAATGTATTCACAATAACACCAAAGTCATGTTTGTCCAAAATGTTCATGAGCTCTTTGTAATTCCAACACATACTTTTTATATCTTATTCAATGATTCCTCTCAAATTGTATTTGAACACAACAGTAAGTATTGCTAGAGACTGAGTTTAGTGGAAGAATCAGACTTTGGTGTCAAAAATTTTTTTGGTATATCCTTACTTGACCGAAGTTGCCAAAAACATTCTGAAGAAAAAAGAAAAAAAATTCAATTATCTTCATGGAAAATTACACCAAACAGCAAACACATTCCAGAATCATCTAAGGTCATAATCAAGACTTTACTTGAACCTCAAATATCAGGAAAAACTTATTCCTAGTTTAAAATGGGGCAAAAATCAGGTACATAATAGAACTCTATCCTCCGTTAAAGGTCAAGCTTACAATACAAATGAAATAAATATGACACTGTCCAATAAATGCCTAATGAAACGGATGGAGATTAATGCACATTTTTATCCACAAAAAGGAAACCAAAGGCAAAACATCATCAAATCCTTCCCCCAACCGACAACATACCACCAATTCTAAGATGTAATAGATGAGCAGAAAATGTTAGGGTTAGGGGATCTGTAATGAAGTAACTATTACAACTTTTTCCAGATCACTGATTATATGAGTAATTGGTTGCTTTGCTTAAAAAACAAGTTTCTATCAACTGAATGAATTAATTTCATGCATCCATTTTAATCAATCTATACAAAAATATATATTTCTGTATCAAAGTCTTTATACTGTACCATGCTGGTTGATCAACATCCGAATACTAATGCGGTTGATGTAAAATCGGTCCAGGAAGTACTGAATTTGACTTTCCTGTTTTCCATCTGTCCCAAATGCCTCTTTCATCTCCAGTACACCCTGGAAAAAATAGTATGTAAATATCTGAAGGGTACAAATGAGCACAATCATATCTATATAATGCAGAGAAAACTAAGGCAATGCAAAATGGCATACAATACAAAGACTAAAGAAAAACAAAATTAAAATCTTAAAATACAAAGTTCCATTTTTCCAAAAAGATGGTAACCTTGTACAAAATCAAAAATAAATTTCTCAGATGGAAGGATATATCACGTTGTTGTTCTAGGGTCTAATGCTATTTTTCAGCAGCCAGTATAAATAGTGGAGGAAGAACCTGGGAAAAACCCCGAAGAACTTCCGAACCATGAGAAGCTAATGTTATGCCAATTAATTCAAGTAACCAGAAATGTCAATATGATGAAAAATGCTGGAACAGAAATAAGTCATTATGACTAAGAACTCTGGGGATGATAGAGGGAGACAGAAATAAGTCATTATGACTAAGAACTCTGGGGGTGATAGAGGGACACATAAATAAGTCATTATGACTAAGAACTCTGGGAGTGATAAAGGGAGACAGAAATAAGTCATTATGACTAAGAACTGGGAGTGATAAAGGGAGACAGAAATAAGTCATTATGACTAAGAACTCTAGGGGTGATAGAGGGTCACAGAAATAAGTCATTATGACTAAGAACTGGGAGTGATAGAGGGAGAGAGAAATAAGTCATTATGACTAAGAACTGGGAGTGATAAAGGGAGACAGAAATAAGTCATTATGACTAAGAACTGGGAGTGATAAAGGGAGACAGAAATAAGTCATTATGACTAAGAACTCATGGGGTGATAGAGGGTCACAGAAATAAGTCATTATGACTAAGAACTGGGAGTGATAAAGGGAGACAGAAATAAGTCATTATGACTAAGAACTCTAGGGGTGATAGAGGGTCACATAAATAAGTCATTATGACTAAGAACTGGGAGTGATAGAGGGAGAAAGAAATAAGTCATTATGACTAAGAACTGGGAGTGATAGAGGGAGAAAGAAATAAGTCATTATGACTAAGAACTCTAGGGGTGATAGAGGGTGCCAGAAATAAGTCATTCTGAATGAAAACATGGTGAACAATATTTGAAAGACTGGATACAAAAATAACATTAGCTACAAAACGTCTGGCATATTAAAAAAGAAAATAGGACTAAGCAATTGTGATTGATACCTGTGCTTGCATTCAAAGACTGATAGTGTCTTATCTCATAAATAACTTATAGCAAACAAGTTTTATACAAACAATGAGAGCATTACAACTCACCTGAGCCATAAATCACGTACTGCAAATATGCCTGACACTAATAAAATGTGGTTGGTCAAGATTTACAACACATTTAACACATAAATAGCTTACAGATAATAAGTAGGGCAGACAGAGAGATTGTGAAATGATGAGGGATTTTCAACTGGTTTGGGCCATAACAAGGGCACCCACATATTGGGGCAAGCAGGGTTAGGGTTAGGGTACACCTGCCAAACCCCCAACCTCTGATTTTACTTCTGAACATGTTCTGGCCATCATCCACAAAATGTAATGGCTGACCACTACATGTATGTAACCCCACTCCCAAGATTAATTATGTGGTGCCCTGAGCCAAAAACAGCTTACAGCAAACTTGTGTGAAGAAATGTAGGGTAACTCATTTGGGCCATAAATAGCCACAGCAAATAAATCTGATAGACTGTGTGAAGAAATGTTGGGTATGTAACTCATCTGGGCTACTAATAGCCAAAGCAATCATATCTGATTGACATACTGTGTGAAGAAATTTAGGGTATGTAACTCATCATCATCAGTCTCTTGAACTAGTGTGGTCATTGAGGCACTGTGCTGCTGAACATCTGACCAGTTCCCTCCACTTGTCTCGATCATGCGTCAATGGTTTGTCTCCCCAATACTTTTCCTGGTCTATTCTGTGATGTTGTCAGTCAACTTTGTTCTCTGTCTACTTCTCCTTCTGCCACCTTGGACGCTATCTTGCGGTACTGTTGTGGATAGGCTGTTGGCTCTAGTGAAGTGGCCATACCATTTCAGCTTTCTCCTTTTGACAGTGAAGAGGTTTTCATAATGGCCTTCTTCTGCCTGATAGTGTTACAAACTTCTTCATTTGTGATGTGGTCCATTTAATAGATGTCAGTGATGGTTCCGTAGTATCTCATTTCACATGCCTGGATTCTTTGTTGTAATTTTGTTGTCAAGGTCCAGGCCTCACAAGAATACAAAAAAATTTAGATAACTAGTGCTCTTAACAATCTCATTTTAGTTTTCGGATCACTATTCCTGTCTCTCCAGATGGGTCTTAGCTTTGACATAGCTGCCATTATTTGTGCTGCTTGTAACAAAATTCATGCACTTGATCCCTCTTCGGTCATTATGGATCAAAGATATTTTAACTGGTCCGCTGTTTCCAGTTCCTGTCCTCCGACTTCAAGCTTGGCTGAGATTTGTTTGCCACTATCTGTCATTAGCGTTGTCTTCTCAGCGCTTATGACCATGTCAAATCTCAGGAAGATGTTTCATCCAGGATCTTCACTACTGTAGCAAGCTCATCTTCACTGCCTGCCAGCCCATCAATGTCGTCTGCAAAGCAGAGGTTGGTGATGTTGTGCCCTCCAATCCTGACAGTCCCACAGTGGTTTTCCAGGGCTTTGCTTATGATGCACTCAAAGCAGATGTTAAAATGAGTAGGTGACAGGTGACAGCCTTGACATACTCCAACTGTTGTCTTGAACCAGTCCCCCACAGAACCTTAAGCAATTACTATAATCAGTGACTGGGTCCACTGTGTTGGCCATTCACCTGTCTACCAGATCATGTTGCAGATTTTTGTTAGCAGCTCTATCACTGATTCCACCCCACCCACCCCAATTCTCGACAAGTTCAGCTGGGATGTTGTCTACTACAGCTGCCTTCACATCCTTCAGTGCTCTTATTGCTGACTACACTTCTTATTTGAGAATGGGGAAATCATCATCATTTGTGGAGTTTGGAACTTCAAGCACCTCTGTGTCTCATGTGGACTGAAGGTTGTAGAGTTCTTTACAATATTCAGTCGATCCTTCTGCATTGTCACTTGCTTCTGTGAGGCATTTTCCAATTTCTTCTTGAATAGTACTGATTTTTGGTGTCTTCTGTCTGGTGAGATCTTTCAGAATTTGGAATGCCTTTTTGCTGTTATTCTTTATCAGACTGCTCTCTATTTCTGTGCACTTTTTTCCAATCCAATCTTCTTTTGCTTTCTTACGTAACTCATCTGGGCTATAAATAGTAACAGCAAACAAATCTGACACACATTCTTGTGTGAAGAAATGTAGGGTAACTCATCTGGACCATAAATAGTCACAGCAAACAAATCTGACAGACAGACAGACTTGTGTGATGAAATGTAGGGTATGTAACTCATCTGGGCTATAAATAGTCACAGCAAACAAATCTGACACACATTCTTGTGTGAAGAAATGTAGGGTAACTCATCTGGACCATAAATAGTCACAGCAAACAAATCCGACACACATTCTTGTGTGAAGAAATGTAGGGTAACTCATCTGGACCATAAATAGCCACAGCAAACAAATCCGACACACATTCTTGTGTGAAGAAATGTAGGGTAACTCATCTGGACCATAAATAGCCACAGCAAACAAATCTGACAGACAGACAGACTTGTGTGAAGAAATGTAGGGTAACTCATCTGGGCCATAAATAGTCACAGCAAACAAATCTGACAGACAGACAGACAGAGAGACTGTATAAAGCTAAGAATGGTATGTAAATGACCTTGGCCATAAATAGCCACAGCAAACAAATCTGATAGACAGACTGTGTGAAGCAAAGAAGGGTATGTAACTCACCTGCGCCATGGTTTCTACCACATTTGTGTGACGATTCCTGATCTTTATCAGCGTGTCTGTAAACCTGTTAAAACATACAATGGAATACTCAGACAACAATACAATATAATACTTAGACAACAAAAGAACTGAATACTCAAACAACAATATAACAGATTATTCTAACAATACATCAATGCAATGGAATACTTAGACAACAATACAATGGAATATTCAGACAATGCAATATAATATACAGGCAACAATACAATGGAATACTCAGACAAGAAAAACAATGAAATGTACACAGAACAATACAAAGAAATGCTCATGCTATAAATAAAATGGAATACTCAACAATAGAACTGAATAGTCAGACAAACAATATAATGGAATATTTCAACAACAATACAATAAAATACTCAGGCAATATATACAACTGAATATTCATACAATACAGTAGAATACTCAGACAACACAATAGAATACTTAATTTAATTGAATGCTTAGAAAACAAGCAAGCCGAATATTATAACAATACATAGGAATACAATAAATACTATGGAATATTCAGTTAAAAATACAATGAAATACTTAGAAAACTATACAATGGAATACTTAGAAAACTATACAATGAAATACTTAGAAAACTATACAATGAAATACTTAGAAAACTATACAATGAAATACTTAGAAAACTATACAATGAAATACTTAGAAAACTATACAATGGAATGCTTAGAAAACAAGCAAGCAGAATATTCCAACAATAAAATTGAATATTCAGACAACAATACAATGGAATATTCAAAAATATACTGGTTCAAAACAGCCGATTTTTGGGGTATAACAAATCCTCCAGTCAATGAAATTGGTTCAAGGGTTATATACATACAGGTATTTCGCATTGCTATAGAGCTACCGAATGCTAAAGAGTTCATCTGGTGACATGTACATTATATTTCCGGAGCAAGTCCTATATCTGGTGACTTGTAAATCCAAGTGAAACAAAACAATCCTCTGCTCTCTGGCCATTTTTAATTTGTGTTAGATATGGCTGTTACCAATGACCAGTATGTGTCTAAAGTGTATACAGGCTTGTTAAGCAAAGATTTGCAACATTTTATTGAAATAGTGACATGAGACTCACATATCATCCATCATTATCAACACCGTTAGAGGTGGGCATTGATTTAATGAACTCGCCAGTACAGTACATGCTACTAAGTATGAATAGCACTTTCAAGTTATAGGCCAAAATTTACCTGTCCATGGACAAGTACCTTTGCAAAAGGGTGCTTATCCATAAGAATGTATGACTTGGACAACATAGACAATGGGTTTCTGACCCCCAACCCCACCCCCAACATCATTTTTGAGCCAACAGTTACTCATCTGTATAGCCCCAATAAACTCATCTACTTCAAAACTTTCAAAATTATCATCATCATCATCATCATCATCATCGTCTGATGTTAAACAATATCATCATCAAAATATAAAATCATGAGACAGACAATTTTAATTTAGCAGTTAGAATGTGTAAAACTAAATTCATGGTAAAATAATGAACGTTTGTTCAAACCCCAATATACCAATAAAATTTACTTTACCAATCAACCAATCAGAATGTTTAGTTTTACACAATGACAAAATGTTTGTTCAATCCCCAATGTAGCAATAAAATTTAGTTTTACAACCATCCATGTCAATCAAGATGATTCAATCGATGCTTACCTGAAAAATGTCTGTACCATTAGAACTTAAACATTTCTTATAGTATTGGACGTTTAATGTCCCCCCTTGTCTACTTTACACACAACCAGTATGGCACCATAATGAATGACAGGACACCATCTAATGTCCCCCTTGTCTACTTAACACACAACCAGTATGGCAACATAATGAAAGACAGGACACTATCTAATGCCCCCCTTGTCTACTTTACAAGCAACCGGTATGGCACCATAATGAAAGACATTACACTATCTAATGTCCCCCTTGTCTACTTTACATGCAACCGGTAATGCACCATAATGAAAGACAGGACACTATCTAATGTCCCCCTTGTCTACTTAACACACAACCAGTATGGCACCATAATGAAAGACATTACACTATCTAATGCCCCCCTTGTCTACTTTACACACAACCAGTATGGCACCATAATGAATGACAGGACACTATCTAATGCCCCCCTTGTCTACTTAACACACAAACAGTATGGCACCATAATGAAAGACAGGACACTATCTAATGCCCCCCTTGTCTACTTAACACACAAACAGTATGGCACCATAATGAAAGACAGGACACTATCTAATGTCCCCCTTGTCTACTTTACACACAACCAGTATGGCACCATAATGAAAGACAGGACACTATCTAATGTCCCCCTTGTCTACTTTACACACAACCAGTATGGCACCATAATGAATGACAGGACACTATCTAATGCCCCCCCT
The DNA here is from genome assembly GCA_030141615.1 of Unio pictorum. Lineage (NCBI taxonomy): Eukaryota > Metazoa > Mollusca > Bivalvia > Unionida > Unionidae > Unio > Unio pictorum. The sequence continues at coordinate 236,843 of JARLTB010000030.1, read as the reverse complement.
TGTCTACTTAACACACAAACAGTATGGCACCATAATGAAAGACAGGACACTATCTAATGTCCCCCTTGTCTACTTTACACACAACCAGTATGGCACCATAATGAAAGACAGGACACTATCTAATGCCCCCCTTGTCTACTTTACATGCAACCGGTAAGGCACCATAATGAAAGACATGACACTATCTAATGTCCTCCTTGTCTACTAATCACATGACCAGAAAACACCAATTTTAATTAACACCAATGCAAAATAGTGCAATGAAAAGTCATTTTTAAATCTAAACTTAGTCATACACATCTGTAAGATATGGATTTATAAACAAAAAAATAATTCAAGTAATCATGTTTGTGACAGCCTATCATAAGTAATCACGTTTGTGACAGCCTATCATAAGTAATCACGTTTGTGACAGCCTATCATAAGTAATCACATTTGTGACAGCCTATCATATTAATTATATCCACTCTGTAAGCTTTCTTAAAAAATGTCCTCATATACAGCAAAGACCTTTTAAATTGCAAGATTTTTTGTTTAAAACCAACTTACTTTGAGAGAATCTTGGGACTGTCAGCATCTGAATTCTCAAATTCCAGGATTTCTGCAAAACTCTGCTTATACCTACAAGAAATAAAGGCAATATTGTCCATGTAGCAGCATGTAGAAAATCTAAAAATGTACATACAACATAAAATCTGAAAATATACATACAACATAAAATCTGAAAATGTACATACGACATACCCCCACTGTGATGCATACATATCTTGACATGGGAGAGTTTCAATATAAGAAACATAACTACTTTATTTTCCGGCCCATAAGTCAATACTTTTTTCACTTGAAAGTCAGGTCTTCGTCTTATACTCCGAATCGACTTATATATGGATTATGTCATTGAAAGTTTATGTAAGTTACATTCGTAACTACAGGTAATAAAATGAACTACAACATGGATATGCTTTCAATTATAATAAAACAAGCATGGACTGTTTATTCCGCTGTGTTAATTGATAACAGAATATAGCAGTGATTTGTTCAGAAGTAAAATCACAAGCATGTTAGCATCGGTAATGCAATTTCACGATTACCAGTAATATGGAATATCATACAACAATACCATTACTAGTGTAAAATACAAAGCCAAGATATTGACATGTCCTCGTCTTATACTCCGAATCGACTTATAGGCTGGAAAATGTGGTAGCATGGATAAGCACAGGTAAACTATACTTGTCCTTCATAATAAATACCCCCAATATACCAGTATCCCTCTAAGCACTACACTCATCCATCACTACAAAGATCCTCAGCATACCAATGCCCCTCCAAAAACAACTTGCTCTACACTTTAAAACCATCAGGAACCACTGACCCTCTTAAAAAAACTTGTCCCACACTAAAAACCACCAGTCCTCTTAAAGGAACTTGTCCCACACTATAAAACCACCATGAAACACTACAGATGTCTCTCTCTAAAGTACAGCTCTGGCCCTCTTAAAGCAACATGTCCGCACTATAAAAAGTCCTCCAGTAGACGAATGGCCTTCATACACACTACACTTGACTATAAAGACTACTCTACACAATAACAACTCTCTATACCACTAGCATCTTGAATCAGAGGTACAGTCATGAATCCAAACAATTGGGTCAAGCTTGGTATAATTGTCATTTATACTTAGATAATAGCATTTGATATTTTTTATCATCTAATGAAAAGCAATTATCATGTGATTTAATATAATTAAATTATCTATTTATGCGCTTCAAGCAGTTTTGTTTCTCTAGTAGGTGTCTTTGCAAAAAGGAAAAGTAAATGTCAGCCAAGGTTAATAAATACATGCCACAAAATGACAGTCCATATCCTTTGCAAGCATGCTCTCTCCATCCAAACTATTAATCAAGTCATTAACATGCTTGATTTTATCCCTTAGACCCTATCAATCAAGTACAAAATTAGCATAATTCACAATTTCATGTCATATTTTGAAGCTATGTGGTTATTTCAATAAATCCCTTCTATATTCAGAAAATTCTCCCCACTCATTTTCTTTTGCATGCAGTGGAAAAAGTCTCCAAGATATTTAGTTTTAAAGATAGACTTTGTTATAATCATAATAATAATAATATTAATAATAATACTATTAATATTAATAATAATAATGATAGTAATAATAATAATAATAATAATAATAATAATAATAATAATAATAACAATGAGGACTTAGTATAGCGCCTAATCTTCTGAAGCTCAGCTCTAAGCACTTTTCAACAGATATAATGATACGACTACAAAAAGCAAAACAAACACCATAAAATAAGAAAGCATTTTTTTTAAATATCTTGTATGCTGAGGTCACAGCATGCAAAATGAATAATCCATAGTCAGACAGAGGTCATAGCACACAAAAAAGTGATAGCCTAGAATAATCTATAGTGAGACAGAGGTCATAGCACACAAAAAAGTGATAGCCTAGAATAATCCATAGTCAGACAGAGGTCATAGCACACAAAAAAGTGATAGCCTAGAATAATCTATAGTCAGACATAGGTCATAGCACACACACAAAAGTGATAGCCTAGAATAATCTATAGTCAGACAGAGGTCATAGCACACACAAAAAAGTGATAGCCTAGAATAATCTATAGTCAGACAGAGGTCATAGCACGCAAAAAAATTATAGGCCCAGTAATACCTTATAAAGAGCACACAGCATGCCTCATAATCTAACAAAACAGGCAAATTAAAGATAGGCCCTGGAATACCATGTACTCTGAAGAAGAAGAAAAAAATTAAAGATAGGCTCTGGAATACCTTGTACTTTGACAAAACAAGCAAATTAACAGAAAGGCTTTGGAATACCTCATACTTTACAGAGCTCACAGCATGGAGATCAAAGATAGGTCTTAGAATACCTGATGCTGTTAGACCCTGTATTACCTCGTAGTCTGATACAGCTCACAGTTTGGAAATCAAAGATAGGTCTTAGAATACCTTATGCTGTTAGACCATGTATTACCTCATAACCTGATGGGGCCCCGAGTGGCCGAGTGGTCTAAAGCGCTCTCCATTACGGATCACTGCCATCTCACCTCTGTCTGCGTGGGTTCGAGTCTAAGATTCGGCTAATGTAGTTATGTGAGAAAGCTTGCCAGTAGCTTCTCATGGGTCGGTGGTTCTTTCCGGGGGGTTTTCCAGGTTCTTCCTCCACCAAAAATACTGGCCGCCATGTATTGTATCGTGTGCTGAGAAATGGCATTTAACCATATAATAACTACAACAACCACCTCATAATCTGATATACGGTAGCACACAGCATGGTAATCAAAGTTATGTCTTAGAATACCTGATATACGGTAGCACACAGCATGGTAATCAAAGTCATGTTGTTAGGCTCTCTATTAACCCCCATGCTGATAAATGTCATCTAAAAGCAAATAAGCTAAAGCATGATAATCAGCATTTGCTGGGGGTGGGGGTTGTTTTATTGCAAAGTCAAAGACAAAAAGAGAAACACACTAACCAGCCATTCACTATGTTGACAGAAGGCATAGACAGAAGAGTGTTGGGAAGAAGACTTATCTCCTTCATTATATTTGCAAGACGGACCGGCAATTCATGGCGAAGAAACTCAAATGACGATTTTTCTGTACCAGTCTTGCTGCCTGAAAATTAAGCACATAACAATAAATAACTGATTATTAATACACATAACAATAAATAACTGATTGTTAATACACATTTATAACTACACATCATTCCCTTTTCCTTTGTATTGCAGCAGATTTGTGATATTGTGAGTCTTTAAATTCTACAGGTAATTTTCATTTCAAAGGTGGAGTAACTTACTCCTTCTATACTGACTAAAACGAGTAACATAACCTAATTTTACCTATTTTTACCAGCCAGTTTTCAAAAGGTTTTGGTTTCATTTATTGATTTGTGTGTGTGTGTGTGTGTGTGTGTGTGTGTGTGTGTGAGAGAGAGAGAGAGAGAGAGAGAGAGAGAGAGAGAGAGAGAGAGAGAGAGAGAGAGAGAGAGAGAGAGAGAGAGAGAAGCTAAAAATAGATATAATAATCAAGTGTGTACATTGGGGTACAAAGTACAAAGTACAATTTGTTTTGTGGGTATGACTACTTAAGAGTCCAAGATATATTGTCTTATGTAAGCTTCCAAACCATTTTTAGCACATTCTAATTTCTAAAAGGAAAATGTTATACTGAATATTACTGATACTCCCATTATCAGTAACACTGTTATGTGTTACTGTTAGAGTTAGCAATATCTGTAACACTGTTATGTGTTACTGTTAGGGTTAGCAATATCTGTAACACTGTTATGTGTTACTGTTAGGGTTAGCAATATCTGTAACACTGTTATGTGTTACTGTTAGAGTTAGCAATATCTGTAACACTATTATGTGTTACTGTTAGGGTTAGCAATATCTGTAACACTGTTATGTGTTACTGTTAGGGTTAGCAATAGCAGTAACACTGTTATGTGTTACTGTTAGGGTTAGCAATATCTGTAACACTGTTATGTGTTACTGTTAGGGTTAGCAATATCTGTAACACTGTTATGTGTTACTGTTAGGGTTAGCAATATCTGTAACAGTGTTATGTGTTACTGTTAGGGTTAGCAATATCTGTAAACTGTTATGTGTTACTGTTAGGGTTAGCAATATCTGTAACACTGTTATGTGTTACTGTTAGGGTTAGCAATATCTGTAACAGTGTTATGTAAACAGAAATACATTATCTGTACTAGTGTTATGTTAACAGCAATAAATTATTTGTAATAGTGTTATGTGAACACCAATACATTATCTGTGTTATATGAACAGCAATACATTATCTGTACTAGTGTTATGTTAACAGCAATAAATTATTTGTAATAGTGTTATATGAACACCAATACATTATCTGTGTTATATGAACAGCAATACATTATATGTGTTATATGAACACCAATAAATTATCTGTAATAGTGTCATGTGAACACCAATACATTCTGTAAAAGTATTATATGAACACCAATACATTATCTGTTTAATGAACAGCAATACATTATGTGTTATTTGAACAGCAATACATTATCTGTAAGTGTTATGTGAACACCAATAAATCATCTGTAATAGTGTTATGTGAACACCAATACATTCTGTAAAATTATTATATGAACACCAATACATTAACTGTAATTGTGTTATGTGAACACCAATACATTATGTGTAATAGTGTTATGTGAACACCAATACATTATCTGTGGTATGTGAACACCAATACATTATCTGTAATTGTGTTATGTGAACACCAATACATTATCTGTAATAGTGGTATGTGAACACCAATACATTATCTGTAATAGTGTTATGTGAACACCAATACATTATCTGTAATAGTGTTATATGTAATGCTTTATCTGTAACACTGAACATGAAGTCATAAGTTATTTTAATTAATTTCCCTGAAAAACACCACAGTTAAATGAGAAGTTTACAAAACTTTTAACTGAGCTTTCAAAAACTACAAATGGACAGTACTGTACAAGCTGGAAAGTTTCAAACTGACCTGGCAAGATATCCAAGACAATATTGATTTAAAGAAGGTAAAGCAAAGGATGGAAAATCCTGAAACCACATTTTTGTAGATGTCCTTGACAGCCATACTGTAGGACAGATTTTATTAATGTTTAGATATGCTGTTTGGTAACTCAAACACATGGCTGGCATACTTAGAGACCTAATAATGTTTTGTATCTTACATGTTTTCAGCATGGTTTTATGTTTTCCAATTTCATTGTTTTTGCCATTTGTTTTTCTGTAGTGTAGTCATATCATTATAGATGGTGTAAAGCACTTAGAGCTTCTAAAGATTAGGCGCTATACAAAGTCCTCATTATTATTATTATTATTGTTGTTGTTGTTGTTGTTGTTATTATTATTATTATATGCCAAAATTATTATTATCATTATTATTATTATTATTATTATTATTATTATTATTATTATATGCCAAAATGAATCCAATGGATTTTAGATTGCTCACGTTGTTTGCATATGCCAGAGACTCCAATGGGCTTTAGATGGCTCACGTATCTGTCATATGATGTTTTACAAGAATATGGCAAAAATACCTTTGGCAAAACAGTAGTGATTTAAAAACATTATTTTTAGCAACATTTCATGGTTCAAGGACACATCAAGCAGAAAGTGGATATCTGGGTCTCTTTCATTATGCCCATTATTGTGTTGTATACTACCATGTGTACCAGTCTGTTCATTCTTTTGTGGTTCAATGATTGGTTAAAGCTCATGCTTTGAACCACTGTCACCTGGGGCCAACACCAAATATCATCATCACACAGCTTAAAGTGCAAGCTGGATGTCTGATGGGTACTCATTCCTATGAAAGGATTCAAGAACTCCCCCAGTTATATTTTACAATCAATATTTGGAAAACTGGTTCTTTATTTTCTCTGTCTTAAATGGTATAAAAATTAATAGGTAAAAAAAAAATAATCTTATCATCTGGTGAACTTCAGGCAAAAATGAAAAACAGCTCTGATTGTTTTTCAACCTTGTACTGGACTATTGATTTCAGAAAATTCACTTGGCCCATGTAAATTTTCACTTGCCCAAAATTTTAATTCCTTAAATAAGGCTTGAAGAGATGTGCATTTCAAAAGGGGGTGGGGGTGGAGAATAAACAGCATATTTATTTTTTCAAAGAGATATTTTGAAACTAGTTCATACTCTGATATGGTAGCATTCATACTTCATAAATGTAAAGGAATTTACTTCAATTAGAATTTTTTCATCTTCATACTCTGATATGGTAGCACCTAATTATACTTCATGAATGTAAAGGAATTTACTTCGATTCTGATTTTTCCACCTTCATACTAAGACATGGTAACATTCATACTTCATGAATTACAGGAATTTACTTTAATTCTGATTTTTCCATCTTCATATGCTGATATGGTAGCATTCACAATTCATCAATGTAAAGGAATTTACTTCAATTCCAATTTTCCATCTTCATACTCTGATATGGATGCATTCATACTTCATGATGTAAAGGTATTAACTTCATTCATACTTCATGATGTAAAGGTATTAACTTCATTCATACTTCATGAATTACAGAAATTTACTTGAATTCAGATTTTTCCATCTTCATACTGTGATATGGTAGCATTCATACATTACTTCATCAATGTAAAGGAATAAACTTCAATTACAATTTATTTTTTCATCTTCATACTCTGATATGGTAGCATTAATACTTCCTGAACGTAAAGGAATTTACTTCAATTCAGATTTTTATGTCTTCATTTTTTAGCACCTGATGAAATGAAAGAACAAAATCTCTTGCCTTGTGTATGTTGCACCAAGTTTAGGGACTGACGAGGTCCCAAACTATCATAGACATGCAAATAAAAAAATAAGCCATAATAAAACTTGTGCACGTGATCACATACTGTATTATCACAGTAATGAGTAAATAGAGATAGATTCAAGCAGTTTGCATGCCTCGAGATTGCATACAATATGGCCAGTTAATGGTTGATAATTGAGATTGGATACAATATGGCCAGTTAACGGTTGATAATCGAGATTATATACAATATGGCCAGTTAACAGCTGATAATCGAGATTGTATACAATATGGCCAGTTAATGGTTGATAATTGAGATTGTATACAATATGGCCAGTTAATGGTTGATAATCAAGATTGTTTACAATATGGCCAGTTAACGGCTGATAAAACGATTACAAATTGAAAACCAGAGTTTGACTGGCATTTTTTCACAAAGAAAACAGTATCTGTCCCCGACAAGAACTTGGGATATTATTTTTCTTCTAACTTTGATGGGATATGAAGGTACAGGATGTGATTAGCACACTGAAACATGTATATAATGGCCAATCATGGGATATGGTGCAATTGTTTACTATAAACAGGTATCCTTTATATACATTATCAATACTCTGGATGTGTTAATGCAATTATAAATGGAACCCATAACTATCACTGGTTAATATCATGTACACACCAGTCATATAGAGTTACTACTGTTCCTTTTAATTTAATTTGACACAACAAAATCAAAGTGAACATAATGTGTTAATTACAGATAAATATAAGCTCATTTTATTGGCTGACAGCACACGATAAACAATGGTCGCAGTATTGTTTGGGTAAGTACAATGGTCGCAGTATTATTTGGGCAAGTATAATGGTTGCAGTATTATTTAAGCAAATACAATGGTCGCAGTATTATTTGGGTAAGTACAATGGTCGCAGTATTATTTGGGCAAGTACAATGGTCCCAGTATTATTTGGGTAAGTACAATGGTCGCAGTATTATTTGGGCAAGTACAATGGTCACAGTATTATTTGGATAAGTACAATGTAAAGAGCGAAGTTATCACATTTTGATGACATAATGAATCTGTATAGAAATAAGCTTAACAAAATGAATAAATAAATTTTTTTTAAAAATCATTGATCAACAAGTTCTCTGTCAATTTTTTATTCTATGTTCCTGGTACCACCAGTCATGTCCGAAACAAAAACAAAGGCGGACACCAGAGGCACTTGATTCTGGTGTATACTAATGTGTACACTCATCAATTAACATATTAGTTGATTCTGGTGTATACTAATGTGTACACTCATCAATTAACATATTAGTTTAGCTAGGGATCAACCTGTGCGGAGAACCTGATGATCTATATGTGGAGCATAACCAAAGCCAAGGCGGCTCCAAAAATCACTAAATCCCATGACCCATTCAAAATTCATCAAACCGATTCTACATCTCTGACTTTTTTTTTTTTTGTTTTGCTGTAACATTCGTGTAGCAGTGTTGATTGTTTTGAATTTAAATTTTTGACAAGCGTTACAAGAAACTTCTTACCAAATTCAGTCAACTGTTGCAAAGTGAGTGAGGAAGGGCTGTACTTGGAATATTTATCACATTCGGGGTTATCAGGAGAAGATTCAGAATACAGGCTTTTCTTCCTTCTAATTGCACTTTTACTCGATGCTTCCTCCACTGTATGTTGTTCATCTTTACTCCCATATGACTTAATGTTCTTGTCCAAGTCTTTTTTAGTTGAAACACAACGAAAAAACTGCTGAAAGATGCCAACCACTTTGTGTTCATACAATTTCCGGGCATGTATTGCAATTACAAAAGGTAAAGACATATTCAAGATATAAAATCCAGAAATTGACAAAGTTACTTCGATCTTCTTCACATGAACCACTTCGACAACGTCTGCAGTATACTGTTCTCGCACTACGTGCTTACGAACCACAACCTGTGCTTCCGTCTAAAACTAGCATTATCTCCGCCCTTTTGTTTACATCAAGATAAGTCCGCAGAAAACAAGTACCCAAGGTTAGTCTAATACAAATACTTGGGAATAACAAACAGTTCTCTCATGAACTAGCTTACGGACACCAGTACACTGCGATACTACGTCAACAAGCCTATAAATACTTGTTTTTGACCTGACACTCTGTACCAGTATAAGGCAGAATTTTCTCGTTTGCAGATAAAACAGGCCCCGTCCAGTGGTCAGGTCGGTAAAGACCGATAAGAGTCAGTCACTGACACTGACCTATATACCAAAGTGTGATTGCCCTGTTACTCATCAATGTATTTCCACCTCATGTTTATTTCGCTGTTTATCCTTTCCTGTCCGCTAGTGATACAATGGCGAAGGCATTAACCTTCAGAGATGCTAATGTTTGAAGCTCGTCATAGAAAATTTAACGTGTCCCTCCACATTTTCCCCATAAATTATTCTTTGACATTAACAAATGAAATGCGTGCATTAATACCAAACTCACCCGAAATGTTTCCCATAGTCTCTGGGCATAAAAAATTATTTCGGCTGTGAAGTTATAAAATATGTTGACATATGCAACATCTTACTAAAAATGTTATTATTTTTTTTTTAATAAAATATAAAACGGCGGCCGGGGGTGGGGAGCTTTATTGTTACTTTGAATCACAGGGAGTCGTATCGCTGCTTACAATCGACCGGTGGTCATACATGTACTATATAATAACTAGTCACGTATTGAGTAATCACGTCGTGACATAACGGAGCGCTGTTTCAATTAGTGTCATGCACAGGTGCTCGACGCGAGCTTGGTATTAAAGGGGGTGGGGGCTGAAGGTAAAAATTATACATAGTGACAAAAATACCTCCGATTACCTCCAAGACCCGTTCTGAGTTGTTCTGGGTTGTGGGGGTAATTTGAGGTATTGTTGTCACTGTATGATTTTGTTACTTCTATTTTCATTTTCTTCTATCAAGCTCGTGTCGAAGCCCCGTGTTGTTATGACCCTGTTTGAAATGATAATGACGTTCTAATGTTATGGACTGTAACATTGAAGCTATTGGACGTCGAATAGAGTAGACGTGTTTTTTCTGCGCTCGAAAATCAACTGTAGATGCAGTCTGCTTGGAGCCGAAATAGATAAAGATACCTATGACAAAAAAATTAAGAAGAAATTAACAAGAAAAAGAAAAGGAAAAAGGAAAAGACGAACAGAATACAGAGCAGAACTCTGAACTCAGATGAAGAAATACTAAAAGGAAAAACTAACTAAAGAAAGAAGGAAATTACCAAACAAACAAGTATTCAAAGTGAGTTGTTTTTAAGCACGAACAGCACGAGAGAAAATGGCGTCAGCGAAAAGAACTATGACAAATCTACAGAAGTATTTTAAAACCAGGAGAGTACAATTAGAAGATGGTGATTACATTGAATGCAAATACAGAGAAGGAACCCAACAATTAATCTTTCCAGACTCAAATGGAATAGGGATACCAGGTACAACAACTGTACTGGCATGTTTCCAAATGTTGGACAAGGACCTACTATCCAAATTATATTCAATCAATTACGCAAAAGGGGGATATAACGTTAGATATAGAGGAAATACACCGGCCATACCATACGGAGAAACAACAATAATCGGACATAGAGCCATAGTTAGAGAACCAATACCAATCATGAGAAAAATTAAAAAAAACAAACGGGGGAGCTCCATATTGAGGGTATACCCATGGAAATACCACTGGAAATTGTAGTCAAATGGGTAGAGGAGAAATTCGACATCAAGGTAAAGAACTCAAGGTTAGGAACAGTCCCTGGATTTAACATCTACAATGAAAACAGAATCCTTGAAATAGAAAGATCAAAACTCCAAACTATAAAAAGCATGTTACCTGCGTGGCTTCCTAATAACTACGTGGTATAAGGGCTGCATTCATCATAGGAAATGTAACAAATGTGGAAATGTAGGGCACACACCAAGGAAATGTACACTACAAGGAACGAGAGAAGAACAAAATGACGTACCAATATTAGCGGAACAAGAAATAGAAAACGAAACAAAAGAAGTAAAACAAATAAAAGGAAATAGTACCAATCCTCAAGGGAAAAAATGTTTAAAAAAACAGAGAAAAGCTAGACAAGAACTGGAAATACAGAACACAGTCTAGTGCAAATCGGCAAGAATTAGAAGTCATGACTCAAAAAACAACAGAACAACGAAAAACAACAGGAGAAAAAAGTAAAACTAATACCAAAAGCCCAGAAAAACGAAAGGGAGAAAAAACTGACAGTCACAAAGTCATGACTCAGAAAACAACAGAACAACAAAAAACAACAGGAGAAAAAAAGTAAGATGACTACCAGAAGTCCAGAAAAACAAAAGGGAGAAAAAACTGGCAGTCACCAAGTCGTGACTCAAAAAACAACAGAACAACAAAAAACAACAGGAGAAAGAAGTAAGACTAATACCAAAAGTCCAGAAAAAACAAAAGGCTATGACTCAAAAAACAGCAGAACAAAAAACAACAGGAGAAAAAGTAAGACTAAAACCAAAAGTCCAGAACAACAAAATCACCAAGCCTTAACTACAACAAACAAAATACAAAGAGAAAGAGAACCACTCAAAAAGAAACGGAAATTGAATAACAGAAGAAATAGTAATGAAGAAAGAAATATGCTACAAAAACAAGAAAGAAAGGTACCGAATGAGAGTGATGAAGACTAATCAATCAGAAGAAGAAATTTATAACGACGAAACAATAGTGGAAGAATTAACAGCTGAAGAAATCCTCAAAAAAGGAAGGAAAGAAAGAAGGAAAGAAAAGAGAAGAAGAGAAAGGGAAGAAAGGCTTAGACGACAATATGATCTGAAATATGACGAATGTTTGATTTTAAAAAATCCTTAAATATATATTAAAAAAAATATACATATATTGGGTATTTGTTTGAGATGGGACTAATACCTAGATATAATTTAAAAAAAAAAAAAAACATAAGAACCAAAGTATATAGCAAACACCTTATAGCATAAAAACAGGAGGGCCTTCCCTTAAAATGGTCTGTAAAGATCAGCGGGAAGACGACCCCTCCAAAATAGAAAAAAAAATGATAATGACGTTTTAATGTAACACTGTCATACAGGGTACCGATAAAATAACACAAAAATTACAATTAACTGCGAAAGAAACATTTTTAAAAAAAATCAAGCCTAACACGTTTTATTTTAATTTTTGTGTGTCTTACTCAACCATTCCATGTACTGAATATGAACCTCCACAATCAGCTGTGAGTAACCAAATACATAAATAACAGACACAATTCAATTAAAACTTACCAAAATCTACAAAAGTCTGAATGGAAACCGGTTGAGGATGAAACTGACAATAATTTTCCAGAAGAAATCCTAATCGCTGCATTAAATTTCTTGTAGCCCTCATTTTTATTTTCTGCACAATTTGTTAACTCAAAATGTGTATGTCCGCTTATGCTCAGCCGGTAATGCGGTTTCCATTCTACATCTGTGTCAAGCTATCTACAGTTCGGTCAATATACATGGATGACGTCATGAAAATATTGTTGCGCACTATTAGTGCGGTCATTCGGATTCCGTCGAAGTTTAAATTTGCTGGTCTAATTTATGGTACCACGATACAAATTATAGGTTTGTTTGTTTTTCTTGCTTACGCGTCTTACACTGTCGTGGATAGCAAAGTTCAATATTGTAAATTTCACGAAGACAAAGTCCAGGTATTCCACTACGGAAGCCCATTAGCGCCAGGTAACAAATTTTTTTTGGCGTTTTTATGAGATACTATTGCGTTATTACGAGATAGTATTGCGTTATTACGAGATAGTATTGCGTAATTACGAGATAACATTGCGTTATTACGAGATAGTATTGCGTAATTACGAGATAACATTGGGTTATTACGAGATAGTATTGCGTTATTACGAGATAGTATTGCGTAATTACGAGATAACATTGCGTAATTACGAGATGGTATTGCGTTATTACGGGATAACATTGCGTTATTACGAGATAGTATTGCGTAATTACGAGATAACATTGCGTAATTACGAGATAACATTGCATAATTGCGAGATAGTATTGCGTTATTAAGAGATAACATTGCGTTATTACGAGATAGTATTGAGTTATTACGAGATAACATTGCGTTATTACGAGATAGTATTGCGTATATACGGGATAGTATTGCGTAATTACGAGATAGTATTGCGTTATTACGAGATAGTATTGCGTAATTACGAGATAGGATGGAGACTCATTTCTTATACATAAGGTATACATCTAGACTGATTTATAGAACATGGCGGATATATTGGACATAGATACTTTGCTTAGATTCTATTTTAGATTAAATGTTTCACAAAAATATGTGTTAGAACTTTTAGCATGTAAACATCAGATCGTAATAAGCAGGCGCACATTGCAAAGAAAATTGAAGAATATTCGACTCTACAGGAAGAAAAATAAGACAGATCTCATTCAGGTCGCCGCATTTCTTCAGAAACAGATAGAGAAGTCTGGTTGTTTGCATGGATACAGATGGGTGTACACGAAATGTTGTATTGAGGGTCTTGTTGTCGATCGTGAAAGTGCCAGAGTTCTGTTGCAAATTATTGATCCTGTCGAATTGCGGAAAAGCCGACGCTTGCGACGCCGTATTTATTTTAATCATGGGCCCAACTAGACCTGGCATATAGATTCTAATGATAAACTAAAACCATACGGAATATTCATTAATGGATGCGTTGATGGATTTTCCCGAAATATAATTTGGTTACAGGCTAGTGGCGGAGGAATGGCACGTAGTATTGCCTATTATTTCATAGAAGCGGTTAAGTGTCGAAAAGGTTGTCCTCGAATAGTGCGCACTGACATGGGAGTAGAGAATACCGTCTTACACAAAATGCAAGCTTTCCTCAGGAGAAGTCATCAATACAACCGTGCTGGTAACAACAGTGTTATATGTGGAGACAGCAGGGCAAATCAGCGTGTTGAATTTTGGTGGAGTGTCCTCAAGAAACAATGCCTACAAGTCTGGATTGATCTATTCCGACAAATGCAGCAAGATGGTTACTTTAGCGGGGACTATCTATATAAACATTTGTTACGATTTTGCTTCCTGGATATTATTCAAGTGAGTATTTGTTAACATACAAGTATTTTCAATATTGAAGTCGTACCGTATTGTATGCAAGACATAGCTAAGAAAAGGGCAATTGGAAAGGGACATAAGCTTGGCACTTTGGTTCTTCCAATAGGACTCACGATACTAATTCAGTTCCCATAGTATACATATGCAGCAAACACCATGATATGAAAAGTTAAATCACTTTAAATTTCTAAGTGCTCATGATCAAACCTATATTTATCAGTATATATGAAACCTGGATGTCAGCTTCGGTGTAGAGAAAAGGATTTCATCCGCGGCATTTTTTGGACATACTTGTGTTTGGAACATATACTTTCAATTCCTCACCAAAGGGTCAGGTGCCAATTTCAGTAATAAGTGTTCCAAACTTAAGACTGTTAAAGGACTGAAATTCCATCAATAAAACAATGTCATTGCCCATTAATCTAAAACTACTTTTTGGAACTTTATGAAGCTTTCAGTAGTTAATATTGAGGGAGTGGTGAGTGATATTTTTCATGAATGTCGAGTCCTTTTCTTATATGAGGTTAAAGCAGCCACTAATTTCTGTATATTTTGTTACAGTATATTGCAAATTGGCATGAATTATGCTGTCATATTTGGATTATTGTGGTTATAACCAGTTCACATTCTTTCTAAACCAACCTTGCCCTAGAGTCATGACCCTGGGTTATGTTCCATAGTGTCTTCCTGTCCCTGGGGACAAAACTCCGTGGCCATAACCAGATAATCATCGAGATGCCCACCATATAACACACACACACACACACACACACACACACACACACACATATATATATATATATACATATATATATATATATATATATATATATATATATATATATATATATATATATATATATATATATATATATATATATATATATATATATATATATATATATATATATATAGTGTTGTTCCGATTATCGATTATAATCGATCATCAGTTGGTTGGACAGAAAATCGATTGTGAACTCCATAATCGATTGTGTAAAGGGAGACTACTTTTTAGGTGTATGCAAAGCACAAAGGTTAGTAAAACTCTCAGCCACTAAAGTTGACTTGAAATTTATTAATTTCCTACATATAGTCATTATTATATGGTCAAGTTGTTAAATTGTTGACAATACATTTAATCACATTTTGTTGATTTGTTTCAGTCAAATTGCAACAACTTTTTGAAAGAATTTCGGGGGATTGTAGCAGTATTTCAGTTACATACGACTGATCAGCCGTAAATGATAAAAGTTGTGTTCATTTAGCAAAGTTGTAGAACAAAATTAACACATAATGTAATATTATTGTCAGATTAAAGTATACATGTCATTAAAAGAGATTACTCCTGTACATTTATAAACATATTGAACTCTTGATAAAAGATATAACTGTTTAACAAAAATTAAAATGTGCTCTTAATAACCGATTATAATCGATGATCAGTTGGTTAAGGGAAACCGATTATCGATTATGAATTTCTGACCGATTCCGTATATATATATATATATATATATATATATATATATATATATATATATATATATATATATATATAGACACACACACACACACACACACACACACACACACACATTTTCTCAGCATGCAAAAACCCAATGTATATATGTATGAAGTCAATACATGCTAGCCCCTATTGGAACGGTTTCAGGGTCATGATTTTAAACCTATTGATTCTTATCCTCTTGGAAACGACTACTGTGTCATGACTCCATACCATTGATTGACATACCCTTTCTATCTTTAATGGCCACTTATGGAAATAACGGCAACGTAATAGCCAAAGGCAAAAAATGGCAAGACATAGCTTTCCGCAGATCTATTTTATTTGTTTATTTATGAAAAATGCCAGCAAAAAAAATTCAATGTGATTTGAGACGTTAAATACGAGTAATGATTTCATGTGCAATTTTATCAAATGTACAATACTACCTTTAAATTTCTTCATGGTAAACAATAAGGTAAAGAACTTACACGTACTTTGAAAAGAAAACAACAGCCAGAAAAGCACGGTAATTTCATGAATGAATATTAAGAATAAAATCTTGTTACAGGCAACCAATAAAATAATAGCATGTGTTTTTAGTCATTGTTTTTTCATTAACATCATTATATTTATTTATTGATTTTTCTGAAATACAGCACTCGAAATTAAAAAGACGGTAAAGAGAAGATGGTTTCACAAGATTCTATCAACTATTTTACAGGCTGAACTAGACAACGCCGCTGAAGTGTGGAACACGCACCGCATTCGAAGTAATCGGACTACATGACTACCTTGCGACAAGCCCGTATCGCTGTACACATTGCCACATCTCTTTGGATTCGATAATTTAATTTGCCAGGTAGACAATTTAGATACCGAAGTTTGTGAGGAAGAATGTCAAGCAAAGAATGACTTGCCTTGTGATGAAGATTTATAAAAGTTGTGCCTGATTCTGATGGACGAGAATGACTGGAACCAGCCAGTAGATCCGTATGAAGCCGTAAATTTGTACCAGGAACTTAAAGCATGTATCAGAAACACTCTATAAGAGTGTTTTTATTACTTATCAAATAAATCATTTGCGAACTACAAACTTTATTCAGCCTTGTATATACCTCTTCTGGATCCCATTTATTATGGACTTTATTGTATAAAGATGTACAAAGTATCTTTATATGTAGCTACGGTCCTTAAAAATGTCTTTGAGATAAATTTAAAGCTTATTACCGTAGCAAATTCTATGTTAGACAAATTGTTGTCGTTGTTGTTGTTGTTGTAGGGCTTAATGCCATTTTTCAGCACACGATAGCATATACATGGTGGCCAGTATTAATGGTGGAGGAAGAACCCGGGGAAAACCACCTGAAAGAACCATCGACCCACGAGAAGCTACTGGCAAGCTTTCTCACATATCCACATTAGGCGAATCTTAGACTCGAACACACACAGACAGAGGTGAGATGACAGTGATCCGTAACGGAGAGCGCTTTAGACCACTCGGCCACTCGGGGCCTCTAGACAAATTGTAGATCCACAATGGATCATGTAACCCTAGTGTCCGTCGCCATTTCGAATTACCTGATTTCGTCAGCTGATAATCGGTAGTTCCATCGATATCGAATGACCAATAAGTTACAGCTTTCTTACGTTGGAAACCTTACTTTGGATATTATTGTCATATTGTTCTAACGTATATTTATTTGTTATTTGCCTGTCACATGTGAATATATCATGTGACTATTTTCACGGTTCATTAAACGTTCCAGATTACAACATGGATAGAATGAGTAGGTGTGATGTCAAACACAAATTTAACAGACGTGTAAACAAACAGTAAAAGCAGTGTCTCCATATGCAGTAAATACAGCGTTGAATAGATCTTTTCATGGCGTTATAAGATCGCTGACGACAACTTCCTTGATGTACATAATAAGAATGAGGACCCAATGGCATATTTCCCTCCTATGAATGTTGTATTCATGCGTAATATTCTTCTTACATATGGGACCAGGTTAACTGGAACAGTGCCTAACTCGTGAGTAAAGAGTCTCAAATTTGAATCTGGCTTTGGTCAGCCTAGATTGGCTACTGCAAAACTCGTGGGCAAACGGTTTTAAATTCGAACCCAAAGTGGGCTAGCCAAGATAAGCTTTTGTTGCAAGTTCTTGGTAAAGACACTTCACTATTCTCTATGTTAAAGCTCTATAGTGAGTACATGATATACAAAAATGACCGAAATTTGTTCCAAAATATGACCTCCAGAGTAGCTGTAGTTAAAAGCAATTTTTTTTTTTTTTTTTGGGGGGGGGGGTCCTTTCCCCCAACTCAGGGGCCATACCGTAAACTCATGTCTTGTTCCAGTCTTTAGATTATCGCCGACTCCTTGATAATTGCAAAACTGCCACTAGTCTTCCTCTAAAGGAATGCTCCAAAGATAATGAGAATATTTCATTTAATTCTTCGCTTCTTTATTTAAGAACTAGTAAAAGACATGGTAAAGGGTAAAAATATCCTTGGAACTCGAAAACGTTGGTGTAAACCACATCATTGTGAATCTGTACATTGATTATTAAAACGATTTTGTAACAGAAATTTAATTGACACGCTCCTAGAAATGCGCTGTAACTGTAATTACTTAAATATCAGAATCTAAATTATATACATTATACAATTGTATGTTAAATTGACATTGGATGCATTTTCTGATAGTTGTATATATTCAAACTTAAGTTTAAAGATAAAATTATGCTTATGTAAACAAAAAAGCAACATGAGTGATAAATTGCACTGTGGTGAAGCAAATGAAGGCTAGTACAGGTTGTTAGAATTATTTTAAAATTTTCTTTTGATCTATGACGCTACCTTTTAAAGTTTATAAATACTTTATAAATTTTTAAAGATATTAGATGTGAATGATGATAGAATTTAAAATGCTTATCTAGAGTTGTCATAATTTGTAGCTGGCGCCTCTATCGGACAATCTAGACTAAACTAACAACGTCAGTTAGAAATCGCAAAACACAAACAAATCAGCAACAAAATTGAAAAATCGATGCTATAAAGGACTCGAATTCTGGCGTTTGTACTGTTATTTGCAAAGTTTGTCAAAATATATTTCAAAAGTATTACAGCTCTTCATATAAATTGTGGATAATGAAATGGTCTCTTAAAGCGGCACCTCACTTGTACAGTATCTGAATTGTAATCCAGGGGATGCAGGCTCGATACAAGCCCAAGTCAGAGCGGGTCCGTAACTTGGATGTACAGTAGTCCCCCTCTTGTACGCCCCCCCCCCTGACCAGCGGCCACCCGCTCCTAACGGCCAGAATTCGTTTACACCGACGAGTTTCTGTTCAAAAGTACCCCTCACGAAAGGCCACCCGGCTAACGCGACCAGCGGCCAGCATATTTGTGCAATAATATAAAATTTACCCCTCACGAGCGGCCTCATTTTATTTTTAAATGTATCCAGAACCAATAATTAATTCAAATCTTGACGTAAGGTAAGCAATTTTGATTATCTCTATCGTAGATACACGTCTCCGATTGTCAAGTCGCCGTTAAAAGTGTCGACTAAAGATTCATAGTGTTACACGCACAGGGGTATTCACTTGACCGAGCGGTGTCAAAACTCTGGCGCGAGTCACGCTGGAAGTGATATGTTTTCCCCAAATTTCCAAGGACTTCCATACAACTTGAGTTGTAAAATGGAAAGAAAGACGTGTCTGCTATAATTAATAATCTTTGCTCTAATCAATTGGCGACCCAGAGGAGACAACTTGCCCAAGAGTCCATTAATCGCACCTTAGCATGATTTTCTTCTTTATCATCCTATTTCCGTACCGCAAGCCCGTCATGCCATAGAAATTCCACTAGTATTCCCTTACTAACTGGGAAATATTTAACTGCGCGACCCTAGGCCAGTCAATCCATAAAATTTCCGGCGTATCACGCTCATATACATACGCCCATTTTCCACTATGGACACACAAACGGTACCTACCAAGTTCCAACTTATTGATTCCATTATATTCCCCCCCATAAATACTGCCATTTCAATCACATCACTTTTATACACCGCGGAATTTTAATATGGACTATGTTACAAAAAGGGATAGTCATTGGGCTTGTACCCAAATTCACTACTAACGACCCCAGCATGGTTCAAATTCACTAACACTCGGCTCTGTGATGTTTGCTCCTACTAACTGGCTAACTATTTCGGGCTAGTAATCTTTCCATGGCACCGAAGACCAAATACTCACAACTTTTTAAAAACGGGATGCTGTCAAATACACATACTCCAAATTTATTACAATAGTATATCGTTATCTATGAAAGTCGATGTTTACAGGAAATGGGCTCAATAATGTTATGATAGAGTTTGGGGTTTAACACCTATGTTGAGTT
Source organism: Unio pictorum (assembly GCA_030141615.1). NCBI lineage: Eukaryota > Metazoa > Mollusca > Bivalvia > Unionida > Unionidae > Unio > Unio pictorum. The sequence continues at coordinate 216,377 of JARLTB010000030.1, read as the reverse complement.
CTTCTCGTTGATGATTATAACCAGACGTAATTGTTATAATCATAACAAGGTCAGATTAGGCTAAACGTAGATTTTGTACATTGGCACACACATACAACCTTAAAAAAGACAATAGGGTACCAGACAAAGACCGGAAAAAACACGCGACCACACATATTGTTATTTCAAGTGATTTTTCCGGTCTTTGTCTGGTACCCTATTGTCTTTTTTAAGGCTTCCTTTACGAAGGCTGTGCGTAGAATCGACACAAGTTTTGTCTGCATAATTAAATCGCATACAGTCAGCAATATCCGGTTTCAGGACGTACTTAATATTTTCGAAGAAAGTCGGTTATTCTACTCGACGACATGGGGGGGGGGGGATGCCGAAAAATTGTATGTACAAAAGACTCGTAAAAACAAGTTTATGTTGAAATAATTTGAATAAACAAAGTAATAACCGATAAGAAGGTTATTCAGCAGCAGTGGGAAAATGGAGCAAATGGAAAGATAATTATGTATGTACCAAGATGTAAATGACGTTTTTGAATCCATTTGCAATGTGCATGACAACAATACCCGCTCGCATATCAAACTTACGCCAAGAAAGCAAAAATAGTAACGTATATTCAGTTGAAATAAATTTGTTATTATAACCAAAAAAACTTTTATTGATTAATGTTTCATTTAGACGAAGCTATTTAATGTTTTGAAGTATGTAGCTTTCTTACTACTTACATTACATATACATGTACTTCTCATAATAAATTTAGCCCCAACTCTGGAACGGTCACCCGCCTTATAAGGCCACTTTCCCGGTGCAGCAGGGGTGGCCGTATAAGAGGGGGACTACTGTATTCCGCTTCTGTTTGCCCTAGTACGATTTAATCTTAACGTGTTCACGTGCAGTAAAAGACTCCCAAATTCATGTTTTTCTGTCCATGGCAGAGGTGTATCCGGTTTCCGTGGCATAATTATTGAGTGCTCCTTCAGAGAGCAGTCAGAAACTGGATTACGGACTCTTCATGGATAAAGACACCAATAACTAAGCCATGGGCTCCAAGGGTTGTTATCGCCGGGGGCGGACGTGGGAGATCAGCACCCACTTCCTTTGGAAATTCCCCAATGGCTTGCGTCTGATAGAGCCTCTGACAACCAAATCCAGCTCCAGGCCTTCACTATTGGCGGAACCTGTTTAAACTGACAGGAGAAGGAACGACAGACGAGTTTCTGGCGCCTCAAAACCAGATGCTTCGGGCAGATGGGGATCGTTAACCTTGGGTGGTTGCCCATCTAGGAGAAGGTAAACTCCGATTTAAAATCTTCGCTGCCTTGCGACTATACCCTCCCATAGGAAAGGCTAAGGGAGTAAACCCCAACAGAAAATCCGGAGACGGAGTCCCTAAGGCGACTTGGTATTGCAATTAGTATCATCTCTGCAACTCCTGCGACGTAGTTGGTGCCATGACGTATCGGCTTGTCCTTTCCCTTGGATCCATCAGCTGCGTGAAGACCCCCTCCCCGCCCCCCCCCCCAATCAGCTGCATGGGCAACAGCTGATTATTCATATCCCCCTGCTCAGAGAAAAGAACTACACGTTCTTCTGACTAGGAAAGAGTGTCGACGAAGCCAGTGAGTTTGGTGTTGGATTCGCCGTCAGGAGCACTCTGCTGAGGATGATAGAACCCTGCAAACAAGGAAACGGAAGACTGCTATCCCTCGACCTCCACATCACAACCGGGCCTGTTTACCTGATCAGCGTTTCCGCTCCCACACTAAGCGCCACCACAGACACCTAGGATGAGTTCTACGATGAGTTATCTCGTAATAACGCAATGTTATCTCGTAATAACGCAATCCTATCTCGTAATAACGCAATCCTATCTCGTAATAACGCAATACTATCTCGTAATTATGCAATGTTATCTCGTAATTACGCAATGTTATCTCGTAATAACGCAATACTATCTCGTAATAACGCAATACTATCTCGTAATAACGCAATACTATCTCGTAATAATGCAATGTTATCTCGTAATAACGCAATGTTATCTCGTAATAACGCAATACTATCTCATAAAAATGCCAAAAGATTTTTTTTACCTGGCGCTAATGGGCTTCCGTACCCCACTGCATTTAAGAGCGAGAACTCTGCTGGAGCAACAGAGAGGATGAAACTGACTCTTTTTGCTGAAATGTTATTTGCTTAAAAATAAAGTTTTCTACGAAAATTAAAAATATAAGATCAATAACACCAAACCGAAGCCTCCAACTAACCGAAAGTTAGGTTAGTTTATTTTGTTACTTTATCCTGCCGTGTTTTTACGCGCGTTTTGTTTACTCACCGGATATTTCATTGAGGTCGCACCCTCTTTGCTCCCGTAATTAGATCATTATTATATATCAATAATATAGCACTATCTATGGAATCTTATACCGCTAGACTAGCTCGAGAGCGACTAGAAGCATTCAAAAATTATTGCACCAGTCCGTAATTCAGTCAGACAAAATTTACAAAAATGTAAAGAATCTCAGGTTGATTATGCTGAAAGTTCTCAACAATTATTTAAGCTTGTTACTGAGACAACTAAATCTATTCTTCCTAAGCTTGACAAAAATAGCCGAAAAAAAACATGAAGAAACATCAATACTTTTACAAGATCTTCCTGGTAGAATGCATCAACCAGCAAAACCTATTACTAAAGACCAAATAAAAAAAGAAGAAAAAAAAATTAATCGAAGAATTACGGAATAGATTTAGTGAAGATGCTTTAAAATTAATAGATAAAACTGATCCAGATAAATTTCCCTCTCTTGTTGTTACACGCTATGAACTAAAAAGAAATATATTAACAGTACACAGCACTGGACTGATGTGTTTTATAAAATTAAGATAAAAAATATCAAATTTACACAAAAAGTGCACCGTATATAGAATACATCGATGCGATAAACGATGTGTATAATTAATGTAAAAATAAAAACTGCAATAAATGTGAGAACAGAAACAACGAAAGAAAGAACTAAAACAGTAGAATGTAAAAACAAGAAATGGGTATTATTGCATCCGTTCAAAAATTAATTGATAAACATGAACCCAGAATCTTCGAGAAAACTAAAAAAATATGGATGATGATGAATTAGCTGCATATACTGATATGTTACCAAAATAAAAAAAATGCCTGAGATTAAATATCGTAAGATGATCTTTAGAATTCGTCATAAAAGGAGTGGTATTAGTAATGATGATATAGACTTTTTAAAGTTTCCTGACAAAGTAGATTAACTAACAGCAAAGAAGGAGGAAATTTATATGTCGACAGTTCCACTTACTAAATCGCCTCCTTCATCCTCTCAAGTATTTCACTTCCCCCGCCTCTTCCAGAAATTGAAACTCAACACACACAAAGAAACAACTTTATAAGATTAAAACTAAATTTAAACCTGATTCTATTAAATTTCTTCTCGGTTGTACAATGGACACAGGATAAACGGCGTCACTATATGAATTAAGTAATATTCCTTTTAAAATCCCAAATATGTTGATGAAACGTATTTTGATACCGGAATTCATGATACATATAGTATTTATAAAAATAAACAATCCGATATTAATGATCCAGATTATATTAAATGTAAAAAGAAAGTTTATTTATAATTTAAAAAAATAATTAGCCGATATTAATGATCCAAATTATATTAATGTAAAGAGAAAGTTTATTTAAAAAATCAATAAGTCAGGTAGATCCATCACAACAGCAATCACGATCATCACAACACAACAAAAATATCCACCTTCTGTTCAATCTATATTTATTCCTGGAGTTATTTCCAAATTAAATTCTTTAGAAAAAGCATTCGATATAGCTGCAAACTATAATTTAAAAAAAAACTGTACATAAAAACGAGTTTCTCAATAGCATAAAACCTGAAAATTGGAATAATGCCATGCATCTCGTTTTAAAGGTAAGGAACATGCCAACAATGATGATCCATACTTTATTAAATTTGAAAAAAATAGTATCAATTGATCGAAAGATTAGGGTATCCACAAATCAAAAACAAGAAAAGGGAGCAACCGGAAGTATTTCTACTCAAGGAAGTGATCTTGTTACTTGTCCTAATAATATTCTTTCTGACATAGATCGACTAGAAATTCTGATTGAAGGAAAACTGTGAAGGGGCAAATTTCTGTCGATCTAACAAGAATACATTAGTTGAGACAGGAGAACCATTAATTAGAACAGGCAGGTATCGATCGCCATACCGCCATGTTCAGAATATTCTTTCGAGGAGAAAATGCTTTTCTTAATTAAGCATTTGTTCAGACAGCAGCAGGACAGACTATTTGGGACACAGTAAATGTTTTTTTCATGGTAAAGCTGTTACTGTTATGAAGAAAAAAAGTTGTTGTTGTCACAACAAGGGAGAGAGAGAAGAAGGAAGAGAGAAGGCTCTCTTAAACGCGTGCCGCCACGATGATAAAACAGCTACACTACATCTGAAATGATAAGGCGAAGATCTATTTCCTCGTCGAAAGGAACTGACTTTATTTAATTAATCAACACACACATATATTGACTACATTCTAAAAACACATCTAAAAACTTTATAATAAAAGTTCATGAAATACATATTATATTTTCCTTTTTCAAGCTTTTCCAACTTTATTTATTCGTATAACTTCTGCATTTTAGAATATTATACAAATAGTTAATTCTCGATCAATTTCAAGATAGCCAAAAGTGTAAGATGTAATAACTATAGTTAATGTAACAATTAATTTAAAGAAATACATTTTACTTATTTTAAAATAGAATATAGATTTAAAATATATTGCTAGATAATATTTTTTCTTACTTAAAGAATACTTTATTTCTTCAACATTAAATCTAAACATGAAGTTGGTAGCGAATTCAACCTTTACAATAAAAATTACATAAATATAATTAAATAATAATTCTTTAGAACATTTAAACATTCCGTTACAATATATTATAAATAAAAGTATTAAGTGAACAATGTTGCTAACATAACAATGTTACTATTAAAATCTAAACATTAAAAATACTTATTCCTAAAGAAGTTACGACATATACAATTGTTTTACCTGAAATGATAAGGTGAAGATCTATTTCTTCGTCGATAGGAACTGACCTGACCCTTTAATGCGCGGTCTATTTATACGCATCTTGTGTCGGGTTTATGGCCGTTCTCCTTTCAGGTAAGAATCAGTTTCTCCCGGTCAAAACCGGCTTAATTTTGTAGTTTATCTATATTCGTTTGGCATTAGTTAGGTCCAAATATGATAATTCCTTAATATTCTAAACCAGCAACATGTTTAACATACTAAGCCAGCAGCAATGCCTGTCCATCATTAGATAAGAACCATTTTGTAGCGACGACTGTCCATCATTAGATAAGAACCATTCTGTATTTACGTCAGCACGGAAGTTTGTTCTATGTTTTACTTATAAGACTTAGGGGCTGACTGACCCAGTAAGATTTTTGCTTTATAACCTATTTCCACACAATAATGTACATTCGTATAGCTAGTGATTTACGTTGCCAACTTATGCTTTGCACATCAACTATTTTCCTTCAATTAATATATAGTTGTGCTTTGGAAATAAATGAAATTAGTCTTAACACACTTTAGAACCCACCCAATATAAATGAACAAAACATCACTTTAATACAACTTAAAAGAAAACAGTAATCTTATTAATTTACTAAAAAATCAATTCCTAATATTACAATTGCAAAATCACAGAAACTAGGTAACTATCAAACTACCAGGTCAAGCTGACCCCAATTTTAGTGCCTATGAGAAAGGCGGCAGAGAGATTTGCCTGATTGTTTACGCTAATTTAGGGGAATGTTCCCACGCAAAATTTCCTAGGGTTTTAATAACGCCTCATCGAACATTTGAATCAGTCTAAGTTTTTCTGCAAGAGAAATCTGAGTATGTTCCAGGGAATTTGCAAGAAATTCCCTCGTAGAAACTGTTATCTAAGGAAACCGACAAACTGATTTGGATGGACGTTGAATGCAATGGTAGCATGACAATTCGTTGCAATATGTGTTACGCATATTTAAGTCATTTATTTATTATTTTACTTGTTTGTCAGATTCAAATTTGACATTTTAAGTTTAAGATTCATTCATTGGGAGATATTTTTTTTAAAAAGTGGGATGACTTGTACTTTACAAATAAACACCAGATGTTGACCTCATTTCTGACCTGGCTTCAGAGTTGTAAACAAGCTTTTAAAATGACTGGTTGATTCCAAGGACATAATAGAGCTTTGTTATAAACATCTTTCTATTTTTAGTTGGGTCATACGGTGTGCACGAGATCTTTTAAACGTAAATTTGTTCTAAAGATTATAGAAGATCATGTGACCCCTTCCTTGTTTACGTAAAAACAGGTATATAAATTATGTTTTGGAGCGAAATATTTAGTAGAAGTTGGGCTGTTAGAATATTAAGTCGTATTGTTTTGAGTTATTTTAAATTACCTTGTATTGGAAATTATTTAAATTCGTTTGGATCAAGAGGATTTATTTTGTTATTTATCTGGAAAATAATTGTGCTCATTGAATTTTGACCAGAACTGACTTCATCATGTGACATCGTCTTCCATCTTGAATGCTTCACTAAGATTCAAACTGGGAATTATTTGGACATTTTATTACCAAGACTTTTGCAATTTCTCTAGTGGATTATATTTTGAATTATTTTTGGAATTGATTCTTAAAACCGTAAGTTTATTTTTCTTTTCTGGAAATTATTTGTGCTCAATAAATTGTTTATTAAGTTTTTACAAGCTTGTTATTTTCACTCTTTCTATGTTACTGTTTATTCGAGCCTAAGCACGTAACATATGTTGATGCCAGATATAATGCTTTGATGAATTTATTTGTATCTGCATGAATATTTTCTAATACATCCGTATAATAATTTGCTTTATGAAGTATAATAGTGTTGAGTTTATGAATAGGGCGTCATACACTAATTTTTATATTTATAAGTTTGACGAATTGTTTTAATTTGCTGTCTTGTGTGCATAAAAATTAGGTTATTTGAATTGAATAAATTACCTCACTTGATATGATTACGAGAATCCATGTGTCTTCATCGAATTTAGAACATTTCATGTATGATTAAAGAGTGTGTGTGAAATGACGTAGTAACTGATGTAATGTATCTCATTTATTAGCTGTGTAACTTGAAGATGGCTGAGAGAGTGTGTGTGAAATGACGTAGTAACTGATGTAATGTATCTTATTTATTAGCTGTTATAGAGAACCATGTTAGATCGTCAATTTGACGATGACAAAACCAGGTACTCCATTACATTTAATAGAGATAACTCTGCTGGAACTAGACAGGGGTATGAGTTATCTAGTCACAACATACATATTTTCAGTCATGTCCATAACATTTTCAAAAAATCATAAAAAATATAAAATTTGATCTATTTAGGAATTAGCATAAATTCACATGTTGCCAAGAGGCTAAAATATTTTTTAAGCCTAACAGAATGTACAACTTTTACATAATCCACCAATCATAGCTAGTGTTGTTGTTTATTTCTGATTTCAATGTTCCATACACTATAAGCTCCACCCACTTGGACTTACGCAATTGGTACCGTTATACCTGATAGCCTTAGTATCTGTTTAGCATCGATAGAAAGATCTGATAACGAGCAGAGGTCAACACAAAATCACCGGTTTCATAAATAACAGGAAATTTCGGTTGTCTTTATTTATATTTATTTAAAAGGGAGAAAATAGCTCCAGAGATGTGTAATCTTGAGATGTATGAATTCTGAGGTATTCTGAGAGTATACTGATCCGGATTGTCGAAAGTAGCATCCTCAGATCCAGGGGTCTGAACAGCTACAGTGGAAGTAGAGCACACAGAAGAACAGGTTATGCAATCGTACAAGACGTTGACTTCGATTGTTCACACGATCCTATGATGAACTAGATATATCAGTAAACACATCAGCTATTCTATTTAAATCCATTTGTGCGTTCCTTTGTAATTCGATAAAGTTTTATTTTCTAAATGCAGAGATATTCCTATGTAATGACTTCGCATGGTTGTTTTATGTAATTGACAAAATTGTTTGTACCTGTATGGGGGCTCGTGTTTTGTTTGTTCTATATATCTGCTCAGATCTCTATATATTTCACCTAGAAGTTTCACCACTTACATTTTTTCGAACCGGGCAATAGCTTTGAGGGCGGAACACCAAATTAAGCGGGACGCCTAATCAGTACAATCCCGTTCCCAACAAAAACAAATTGGACATTATTTGATTATCTACCATACCCTAGCACTAGTTTACCTTTAATTTCAGATCTAGCTAACAATTAGCTAATGCTATTCTGAAAGATTTTTTTAAAAATCTAACAAGTGTATCAAATTTACATCTGCAATATATCGATGTTGTAAATGTTTTTTAAAAAAATTCATACATCATGAACGTGACATGCTGGATCAATATCATTTACTGGATACTCTCCAGGTTTTGTTTGATCTCGTTCGTTTGGCAAGTCTGGTTCCAGAACCACAGTAATTAAATCAAGGAAGGTATTTTTCTATTGGGTATTTAGCCCATGGAGTTCTGATAATTTTCCGAATGATATAGCTATATCACCATCTTTCTGGTTTGTCAGGGAGTAAAATTTATAGTTTTGTACCACAATTCACACACATTACTGAAAGTACATGAATTCTTTCCTTTTGCATACCAGATTTGAAAATAAAATAACTGGAGACCCAAGACGGAGACCTGACAGAATTGTTAAATCCATCCATCCATCCTCATGATTGGGTTAACAAAAAAGCAATCCGTGTTAAACATAACAAAATTCAGAAAGTACGTTTAATACTCCGAAAGAGCAACAAATAGAAATCGTCAGAATACAATTTAGTTAAGTTATGGTTTAACAAATGTCCAATAAAATAAAGACAATTATTGCAATTGAAAACAATGAATTACCTCTTGCATCTGGGATTAACTGCCATATTCCAAGGCACCTAGTAGAAACGGTGACAAACTGGCGAGAATAACTTGGGAGAAAATGTAAAATATGTTTGGATTATATTTGCCTCAAGTGACCAAATAAATACAAAAATGTTATACCTTTGGTCAAAATTGCCCCTCTGTACTGACAAGGTGATGGAAGAAGCAACGTTATTTCAATTTTTATTTTTCAGGGGGAGAAAAACTTGATGGGCTTGAAAATTGTCGTATATAAGCCACATTATTTTTACAGCACATGCAAATTCAGAAGATACTATTTAAGCGGAAAATATTTGTTCAGTGGAAATAGAAAGTGCTCACTGGACCATAATGTTTCCCCTACCCATGACAATCCCTAAATGGAATGTACCATTACGTTGGAATATATATATACCTGATTTTTCACAATTGTCTATAAATAGACAACACACACACAGATACTGTTACGACTATATAATCATAAGCTTAGTAACAGAAGTAAACAGAAGCAACTAGTGTTTTTCTAAATAAAAATTAACAATTTCATTATCAAAGTTATAAATGAAACTTGAGAAGACCTTTAAGTTTTGCAAACTGAATCTAAAATAATCCTGAGAAAAAGTTCTTTTTCAATCCAAAAGAATGAAAAGTTCAGTATAAATTTCAGAACCAGAAATATACTTTTCCTCTAAGAATGGCGGTGTTGACAAAATGGCATTTTCGAGGGCACATTTTAATAAATTAATCATAGTATGGACCAATGCGTACTTTATATTTCCAATGAACAAATTTTTTTCTGCTTAAATAATATCCAAATACTGCATAAAATACATATGCAGAAATTATGGTACAAGAATAGAAGAAAGAATAAGAAAACTGCAGTTACATATAGGCTAGAAGGCTAAACATGTATATAATCATTATTACTACTTACTTGACAAATTGCACATTTATAGATTCCGTGCATTTTTAGGTTCTTTACTATCTTTTAATAGACTCGATACACACATGCCAAATCCAACCAGATAATCACTACGTGTGTGCAAGAGAGAGAGAGAGAGAGAGAGAGAGAGAGAGAGATTTTAATCTTTTTAAACATAGCTCTAAAACAAAGTTCAGTCACATTGTTACAATGTCTGCATTGTGACAATTTACTGTGACGTCTAGCACTGGAGCATCATGATGCTGACATGTTTCTTCATATCCTACCCACACAAATTATTGTGAAACCAGGATGACCAGTCCCAACACTAACATCTTAATGCAGAGTGATGCAGCTATCAGTCTAGTGACTGATAGACTGATAGTCTATCAGTGCAGAGTGATGCAGCTATCAGTACCATCTGTGTACCTGTATGACTTTGATGACTCAGCCAGGTTTTGAATCCGCGAGCAGGGACGTCCCTGGAGGACGGACAGATCCTTTAGGCCAATGGAAAGGCCATATCAAATCTTGAGCCAGTACTTCCAAAAAAGCATGGATATACATTAAACCTTTCCTGATAAAGAAAATAAAGATTTATGCAATAAATCTTTCTTTTTCTATATTAATCAAATAAATTTTAATATTAATAAAATTACACAGGAGAGGTACAGTGAATGTACATAAATGTATAAAAAATAATGCGATATATAACTCCTATGTATGTGAAAGTGCATATCTGATTAAATTTGCTTTTACATTGATGCGCCTAATGTTGATGTTCTTGTAACATCTTTTTAAAAACCTCTAATTTTTATTTTTAATTTTGTTGATGAAAGTCAGAAGTTGTGATCAGTGAGTACAATAATGGAAGGAGGATACACACACCTTAGCCAATCACTTCTTGATAGTGTAATAATTTGGAGCTCATAGTTTTAAAGGATAGCAAATTGGATGATTTAGGTCTCCTGAATGTTTATACAACATCAACTCCAGCATCACTTGCATGAACAGTATATTTAAATGGTTGATTGAAATTTGGAGCTGAAGGTGCACTTTTATGTATGACTATAAACTTTTCTAATGCTTCCTGACAATCATCAGAGCATTACAACTTGGTCTTTGTATTCAATAAATTGGCAAGGTGATAAGCACATGATAATGCTAAGTTGCTTCTTAATGATAAGCACAGGAAATTACCTTCCACAGACTAGATTTGAACATGTCCCGCAAAAAGTCTTAAAATCGTGACACAAGCTCAGTACAACTCATATTTTCTTAAATTTTAAGATTTGCCTCACTCATTCACATTAAGAATTTTTAGATAGTATCCAGGTGATCTTTCCAGGTGTCACTCTATTTAATGATGTCCTCAGTATACACATTTCAGACATTAATACCTGATTTTATCATGTTCATTGAGCGCTGGAATGTTGAGTTAGAATAATACCCTTGTAATTGATTCATCTCGAGTTGCAAAAGTCAAAATTTTGTTTGATTTATCAGTAAGTAGAATCTGACAATTCTTTTAACAGGTCAAACTAAGTGACATAGTTTGCATTTCTATTTCTATCGAGAGTCATCAATTTTTGGTACTGTCAATAAGTCTGTTTTGGTGATACTATTCATATATCTGTAGTTCATATACCTTTAACATATTAATATGGCAGAGTTGTTTGTTTATACCTATCAAGTATGTGTATGATATATCTGTTCACTTTTGTTTTTAACTGTGTATGGACCACATTACCTAACCTAAAGAATTTGTGGTATGGGCAAGTGAGCCATAACTTTATCACCAGCCTGAAAGCTTGTTTCATTGTAATTTTGTCGTACCTTTCATTGGGTATGGTTAGTAGACTGAATATTATTTCTTGCTTTCTCACAAGCTTTGGACACTTCGTTTCTAAATCAGAAACATAATCAAGTAAATTAATTTAGGATTTTTCTGTTAAAAGAAGTTTCTTTTTCAACAAATGCAATGGTCCACAAACAGTGTGTCCGAAAATAAGTTAAAAGTGCCCAATCATTGGAACTTATAACTGGCTCCCTATTAACAAACAACAGTGAATGAACACCTTTGTCCCAATCTTTTTTAGTATTAAACCCTTTCATATGCCTTCAAGTCTAATGGAATCTTTCCAATACTCCTGGTGATCAGGGTAAAATGCATACCTAATACAGACGATCCCTGACATCAAATTAGAACCTTTATCAGATTGAATTGATTTGGGAATGCCAAAAAGTGTAAAGATCTTTATTAAGGTATTCACATTAGTTCTAGTCTTCATATTCCGGAAAGGAATTCCTTAAACCTTGTTGACGCACAGTCAACTACCGGTAGTATTGGTTTTCCAACTTTGTCATGGATAAGGCACATACACAGGTTTGTGAGTTATTGATGGAGTGGTGTATACTATTTACAAACTGGGATTCTGCTACTTCAAATAAGTCTACTGGACTGGTAATAAATGTAGTTCCTTAAGCTGGAGGAACTTTTAAGGAAGAAACAATAACTTTGACTTTATTAATTTTATTAAAATCTTATAAGTTACTTAATGCTATTCATATGCAACTCAGAAAAATTGTCTGTATTACTGTTACTTAACCTATTATAAAAACCTTCCAATATTGTAACAGCATTTTATCTGTCACACAACAAAATAAAAACTATGAAAGTAATCCATGTTTGGGCCAGTGTTTATGCTTGGGTATACGCCCCTCTACACTTGGTGGATCTGGGATAGGATCTGGAAGTGGTATCTCAGGCAGTGTATGTTTGGGCCGTTCAGTGTGGTGAACACGTGTCAAGCTAAAATATCCGATAGGTGGCCTCTCTATTCCAACTTTCTCCTGCATACAGTCATCAAATATTTTCTGCTGTTTCTTGCATCTGGAAAAACAAATACAGGTGTTTCAATGCAAACAAACCTTTGTGTAAATTATGATGGAAGAAACTTGATTTATGACATGTCATGACTATTAGAGAAGAATTATGCACTTAACTTTACTCAATTACAACTGTGCTTTTGTGAAAAATCTTGTTCACAGTAAGTTCTAATAACAGTAATCTGTTCAGAAAATTTTATTTTTTATTTCAACACAGCTCGGCCAATACAGTCTAACAATAGCTAACAATACTATCTTCTGGCCAATCACACTGCCAATCAAAACACATTTATGCGTGAATCACAAATACAAATTTAATTTCAGCAGATTGTTGTGCCAAAAAATATAGAAGGCTAAAACAATCTGAATGCTCTTTGCTAACTCTCTCAGCAGCATCAAAGACACTCTAAAAATTGAACGAGCCTAAAGTGACTTGTTTTATTTCCTTGCATTAAGCAGAGCCTAATAACAACTTTAATTTTTTTTTTGCCCTAAATGTGCAGAAATGTAGTGCAATCTTGAAATTTATCTACGGGTTGTGCAGGACTTGAAAATCATTTGTAGTGACTGTTATTTGTGTGAAGTAATAAAAAAAAATTGGGAGATGTGAATAGTTTGGGTTAAATTTTACAGCGAAATTGTCAACAATTAGGTCTTTATCTGTGCAAATTAGTAGTAAATACACAAAATACTAATAATATATATTGCATTTACATAAAATGTGACTAATACATATTGAAAGCAAATCAGCACCTTCCATTGCATTTTCAACAGAAACATAAGATAGATTCAGATTTTTTTTTACAGTATTGATGCACTGGTACAACCATTCTTGGGATTTCATACATATCTTTGAGTTTCATATCTGAATGGGTTGTATAATCAGAAAAGTTATTGATGGATTTAACGCTATTTTTCAGCACACGATAGGCTTCACATGGCAATGTAATGTATATTTGATTAAAGTCATTTATTTTTAAATTTGTTTGTTTGTCAGATTAGAATTTGGCATTTTAAGTTTAAAATTCGTTCATTGGGTGGGGGGGGGGGGAGAGACCTATACTTTAAAAATAAACACCAGGTGTTGACCTCATTTCTGACCTGGCTTCATAGTTGTAAACAAGCTTTTAAAATGATTGGTTGATTGGGCCATACGGTGTGTACATGATTATCTGAACGTAAATTTGTTCTAAAAGATTCTAGAAGATCATGTGACCCCTTTCTTGTTTACGTAAAAACAGGTATATAAATTATGTTTTGGAAGCGAACTTTTAGTAGAACTTGGGCTGTTAGAATATTAAGTTGTGTCGTTTTTAGTTATTTTAAATTACCTTGTATTGGAAATTATTTCAATTCATTTGGGTCAAGAGGAATTATTTTGTTATTTATCTGGAAAAGAATAGTGCTCATAGAATTTTATTACCAAGAACTGACTTCATCACGTGACATCATCTTCTATCTTGGATACTTCGCTGGGATTCGAACTTGGAATTATTTGGACATTTTATTACCAGGACTTTTGCAATTTCTCTACTGGATAATATTTTGAATTACTTTTGGATTAATTTTGGAATTGATTCTTAAAACCGTAAGTTTATTTTTTTTCTTTTCAGGAAAATATTTGTGCTCAATTAATTGTTTATTAAGTTTTTACAAGCTTGTTATTTTCATTCTTTCTATGTTACTGTTTATTCCAGCCTAAACACGTAACAGCGGCCAGTATTAATGGTGGAGGAAGAAACCGGGAAAGCCCACTGAAAGAACCACTGACCTATGAGAAGCTACTGGCAAGCTTTATCACATACCCCCATTGGCTGAATCTGATACTTGAACCCACACAGACAGAGGTGTGATGGCATTGACCCATAACGGACAGTGCTTTAGAAAACTCGGTGCCTCCATAATCAGAAAAGAAAAGCAATGTCATATTCACAGTTTCTGATGCAGAATATAACTGGATGCAAAGTTTGTGGCAAAAAAAGGTTATTTTGGACAAAAAGTTGGCAGGGTATGTGCTGTTCATTTGATGTGGCTATTTCACATTTCACACAAATACCCCCCCCTCTTATTTGACCCATTTGATAAAAAAATTGAGTCATCACACTTTAGTGTGTGTATATGAAACAAAAAATGACCACTGATTGATGGATGAACATTAGAATATAATGCACACAACAAGCACATTTTAAACTCAAACTGGGTCCACAAAGACCATACAAAATAATAGTGTCAATCAGACCTTAATTAGGTCTTCTTAAAACGCAATTCATTATGTATCAAAATTGGTTTCAATTGAGTTCTTCAAAAGAAGAGCTATTGCGGATTTGACTGGAAGGAGGTGAATAACACACTATGGCTCCTCCATACACATATAATAGAGAGTGACTTTTTGATGGAATGATAGTCTATCCCAAACGTAGTTCCCCACGGAAAGAGAATAGAATCATGGAAAAATAAATAGTCTATTCAGTTCTCAAGAGACACAGAATTGAGGGCCCTTAAGTCACATAATAACATAATCAATCTCAACAGTACTGGCCATCTATCTGCATACATAGAGCAGAGTTTGACGCCCTTTCACTGATCTGAATGTATGAACCAATGCTTTTAACTTTATATCAAACATATCATTTATAATTAGGGGTGAAACGATACGCCTGTGCCACGGATCGATACGATACACGATACACAGCCTACGATACGATACATATATCAAACTTAAAATGGGATTATCACAGTACATTTGATTAATCATGTGAATGTATATGTTGAATGGTATTTTCAAGTTTAAACAGTGTCAAATATGCAATGTATCAGCAGTGAGTTACCTTGTTAACCTGTTATGTATAATGATAACAGAGAAAAAATTGAATCAAGATACAATGTCAAGACTACTAACATTGTTGTTCTGTGTAACCAAATAAAATATAACAAAATCTTTGATGTGTTTCTTTATCCTTCATTCAATAAAAATGAAATGTTACAAGTTTTGTGTCTGATTCATCATGCAACAACATACAGGAACAAAGTAATATATTAAAATGTACACGTAACACAAAAATACAACAAAAATTTAAAATGCTTAGGATTAGGAAATCGTAATTATGCAACCTTTTCTAAGCCGTATACTTTCCTCCTTTCTTTAGTTCAAGAAAGATCATCTTAGAAAACACAAATGATAAACTTCACTGCAGCAAACACTAATTAATTTCACATAATTTACCATGTGTGTAATTGAAGTCTATAGATGAATTAAAGAAAGTTAAGATGATATCCTCATCAACTTAAATGCATCTTCCAGCAAATGAATAAATCTTCTTAAGTCACAAACTCAGAGTTTTTCTAAAACTAGCTGACAATTGTGATGACTGTAAATGGCATAAATGAACTGAATTAGATAATTCTGCCTAACAGGACTATTACAAGTTTTGTGTCTGATTCATCATGCAATAACATACCGCAACACAATAACACACTAAAAAGTACATGTAACACAAAAATACAAAATAAATTTAAAATTATTGGGATTCAGAAATAATAATTATGCAGTTTTAAACCTGAAATCTGTTATATCAATCTATATCACACAAACACCCAACTGCAGTGTAAAAACTGAGATCTGTTATATCTATAACACATACAAGCACCCAACTGCAGTGTCAAACCTGAGATCTGCCATATCAATTTACAACTTGCAAGCACCCAACTGCAAACAACGTTGAGCCTGAGATCTGTTATATGAATCTATAATACACAGCACTTAACTGCAAATAATGTTGAACCTGATATATGCTATTGCAGTCTATAACTCGCAAGCACCTAACTGCAAACAGTGTTAAATGTAATTTCACATAAATTGTCATGTGTATTTGAATTCAATAACTGAATTAAAGAAAAGTTCATGATGATTGAAAATGATATCCTCATCAACATAAATGCATTTTCCAGAATATGAATGAGTCTTCTTAAGTCACAAACTCATTCTTCTAAAACTATCTGGCAATTGTGATGACTCTGTAAAAGGTATAAATGAACTGAATTAGATCATTCTGCATAACATATGCACAAGACTGTCAGACTACTCATCACAACTTTCAAAGTTTCATATTCTTCTTCAAAAAAATCAAAATATCTACATTCTCCCCAGTCAGAGAGGTTCTTTGTGCTGATACAACATCTCCAGCAGTTGAAAAGACTCTTTCAGATGGCACTGATGTTGCTGGAATAGTCAACAACATCTTGGCTAGTTTGGCCAGCAAAGGGAATGATGTTTTGTTGAATTTCCACCACATCAGTGGATTGTCACCAATATGTATACTAGATGTCTCATTCCTATAACGTGTTATCTCTGTGTCAGCCCTCTGAAAGAGGGACTTTGATGGCTCCATCTTGACCACGTACACATCTCCAAAAAGATCTTCAAGTGCACCCTTTTTTACTGGAGCTCATCAACTGCAACCTTCGCTGTTGCTGCTGGTCTGTTCTCTAGTTCTGTAACTTGTACTACAGGAAGCTGTGGTAGTGGGGGAAGACTAGATGGTAGTACATGAGTGAGTTCATCAATCTTCTCTACTATTTCACACTGTAATAAAAATAAAAATTATATAATATGTACTCCTTAAGTTAAAACGAATCTCGCAACTTTATGTTAATTAACATTTTAGCATTAATTCACTGGCATTTAATATAAAAAAACATTATTTTATCAATATAAGATCAATATTGAATATTAAGAAATATTTGTGTATATGAAGTTATGAACTTCAAACAATGAAGTTATATAATAGTTTGTGTGTTTGCTCTATGTGTCTGTGTGTGTGTATGTCAGTGTTTCAGAGTGAGATGGAGAGAATCGGATGACATAAGAACTTTGAAGGTGACTCTGGGGCATACCAAGATCAGTGGTGCATCTAGGGTAACCTTTGGGGACAAGTGTCCAATTTTAACTACCAAAATAAATTTCATATATCCTTAAGATCTTGAATGGGGACAATAATATTATGTTATACTTCAACTGCTGCACGTAGATAACACAACGATACTCATATGTAAATTTTTTACTTACCTCATTGACCTTCACTGTTTGCATGACAATGGAAGCATATATTTGGATCCTTGTAGCATCGTCTACATCAGTTAGAGCCCTAAATCTTGGATCTAGGGAACAACTCTGCAACAGAAACTGCTGCGTATCCTTGTCATTGTATCTTTTGTCTAGGTCTTGGGAGATTGCCACCTTGACTGCCTTCACAAGTGCAGAGTCACTTTCTTGCACTTCCAATGCACTAATAATACGATGTTTAAGAGGAAAAATCATTGATATGGCAGGTGCTGCTTCATCGCACAATATCGTTGTAATGGTTTTCATTGGTTTGAGCAGTTTGAGAATATCCTCTGCATTTGAAACATCATCCTCTGATAAAGTGTTTAAATCCGTCTCCCTCTGTCTGATTTCCTTACTTAATAGAGTAGCTACAATGGCAGGCTGCTGCTCTAAAAATCGATCAATCATATCATAAGAACTATTCCAACGTGTCTTGACATCTTGGATAAGTTTGTGTTTAGGAAGCTGCAACAGCTCTTGTTTGGATTTCAGCAGGGTAGTAGCAGTTGCACTGCGATGGAAAAACGAGACAATGTGCCGGATCCTTCCAAGAAGGCGTGACATCTGATGAACTTGCAACCCTCTCTGGGTTGCTAGATTTATAGTATGTGCAAAGCACTTGATATGTGGTGTGAACTTTGCCTCTTGAATAGCAACATCCATGTTAGCAGCATTATCTGTTACTATGGGGAGTAACTTGTGGGGCCTTTCCAGTTGCCATTCCTTACTGGCATCAACTAGTACTGCTCCTATATTTTTACCAGTGTGAGACTCGTGTAAAGGTCTCGTCTGAAGAACAAAGCTTTTCATGCACCATTCCTTATCAATCAAGTGAGCTGTGATTGTTATGTAACTCTCAGTAGCCCTTGAAGTCCAACCATCTGTAGTAATGGCCACTGATTCTGCCTCGAATATGGTGCTTTGCACTTCTTGTCTGGTGTGAAGGTATAGGTCTGGGATAACTTTCTCTGCGAAGTGTGTTCTTGATGGGATGATGTAGTGAGGTTCCAGAGTACGAATCAGATTTCTGAAACCTAGCGAATCAACCACTGAGAAAGGGCGCATATCATGTGCAATAAACATCGCTATATGCTTAGTGATTGTCTGTGATCTTTGCGATGATGGAATTAACGGAGACTGAAAAACTTCAGTCAATCTGAGATGACCAGTGGTTGTTAGATGTGATGGCTTAGGAGTAGGAGAAACACTGACCTTGGGAGCTGAAATCTTGTCATCTTTAAAAGGAATTCCAATGGCAATGGTTGGGTGGTGCCGTTTTAAATGTGTAGACATATTTGTGGTGTTTCCAGTATTCCTAAGAGCTGTAAAACAGATTGCAAACACACCTGGACTTGTCTACTTTTCTTACTCCATTCTCATACTCCACAAGATATCCAAAATAGTTCCAGGCCGATGATCTTCTAATCGCAGGTAACTAGAGTTCAATGCTTTCGGCCTTTTGCGTCTGCTCCATTTGACCGGATGTTAGAATCACCTTGGTCACCCCGCTGTTTGTAGTTCATTGCGTGAAAGCATCCCAAACGTGTTAGTGATTAAAAATAATCATAAATTCTATCACCGGTTCCACACCCATACCGATAGTTTAGTCCCACGCAAAGAGAAAAGAATTGACACTTACACTATTATAATAATTTTAAGAAATTTTTTTTTCCTTCAGAAACTATTATTAATTTATGTCTTTGATTATATTTTTAAATTATGGTATTATTAAAAAAACAAAAACTTATGTAATTTCCTAGTACTAGGAAACTCTTATCTATAGAATTGGTCCGGGTGCGGGAACCGAGATGACTAACCGAATCTCACACACTATACTTCCTGTGTATACAAAACAACTACCACAACAGGTTGGTCTAATGAGCTAAAAATTTAATTATCATAACTGCTGAAGATTTATGTAGCTATTATAAGGTAGATATCGTTTTGTATCGATTCTTCACCTTGTGTATCGATATGTGTATCGAAATGGCAAAAGTATCGATGCATCGATGTATCGTTTCACCCATATTTATAATATTTGCAAAAACATAGATTTCCATGTTATGAGAACCCATAACAAAGGTTTTTGTTTCCACACATAGATGTCAATGTTATGAGAATGAAAAAAAAAAATGGTTTTCACACAATAACATAGAATTCAATGTTCTGTGAATTAAAAAAATGGTTTTCATACAATAACATAGCAGACAATGTTACGAGAATGAAAAAAAAATGGTTTCACATAACACAGGATTCCATGTTATGAGAATAAAAGAAAAGAAAAAAGATTCGTTTTCACACAATAACATAAAATTCCATTTATCGAAAAGCCATGTTATGAGAATTTAAAAAAAAGGGTTTTCACAAAATAACATAGGATTCCATGTTATGAGAATAAAAAAAAATAATTTGTTTTCACATAATAACATAGAATTTCATGTCATGAGAACAAAGAAATTTGATTTTCACACAATAACATAGAATTCAATGTTCTGAGAAATGAAAAATCTATCTTCTGAAACCATTCAGGAGAATATAAAATTGGTATAGTTAACATAAATGAAGATCCATTCAGATACTGTAAACCCTCATAATCATGAAACTCACTATTAAGAATTAATTAGGCTAATAGCATAAAATACATAATCATTATGCCTCAGACTGTACTTGAACCTAAAAATAATGTTTCATCATAATGATTGCCTCGCTGTCACAAAACAAGGACTCCAAACCATTTGTTAAAAAAAAGAACTACTCTTGTTAAATTACTAACCATTATCAAAACAGAGTTAAATCCAGTGGTGTTAAGTTCCTTGCAGGGCTTTAGTTTCGATAATAAAGGAAACAATCCTGTCATTTGAGGAAAATTGTATTATTCTTATTTTAGTTTACCATTAACAGACCTAACAAGATATCACTGTGATAAAATGAGCATCTGCTTGATATGACTGAGTACTTTGACTTAAGAAACATTCCCTTAACAAGACTGAGAATTATAACTTAATGACTACTGACATGACCAGACACTATTATTAAGCAATCCCTTAACAAGACTGAGAACAATAACTTAATAACTACTGATATGACCGGATACTATTATTAAGCAATCCCTTCACAAGACTGAGAACTATAACTTAATGACTACTGACATGACTGGACACTATTATTAAGCAATCCCTAAACAAGACTGAGAACTATAACTTAATGACTACTGACATGACCGGACACTATTATTAAGCAATCCCTAAACAAGACTGAGAACTATAACTTAATGACTACTGACATGACCGGACACTATTATTAATCAATCCCTTAACAAGACTGAGAACTATAACTTAATGACTACTCACATGACCGGACACTATTAATAAGGACACTATTAATAAGGACACTATTAATAAGCACTACAGTCTGTGACTTACGGCTTAAAGATTAGATCTCTGGAGGAAAAGTCGATGCACTCATGGAACTTTGTGAATTCATCAGCACAATGCTTCTTCACTTTGCCAAAAAATTCAAATCCACACCGAGTTACTTCCTTACCCTCATTTAAACATTTTCTGGGATCCAGAGTTTCATGATAACAAAGCATGAACTCCTGAAAGGAAGATAAAACAATGGTAAATAAGCAGCTGGTGAATAGATCAATCTGTCTAATACATATACATCTTCTGTAAGAAAAAACCCTGAAACATCACTGTAACAGGACTATAACTGGCAGCTTATCTTTAAATCACCCTATTGCTCTGCCAATAAGTGGTATATATGATAACAATACAAGAATGGAAAAAGATATAGCCCCCATTATACACATTAACCCCTAGAGGTTTTTGCTGTTTTCACATGAAATGCGAGTAGGAAACACATTTTGGGGACTATTTCTGAATACATCCTAATACATCGACTTCCATGCAATTTATGTAAGTATGTAAGTTTACTTTTCACAAGACAAAAGTAGCTAGCTATCTGAAGAAAAAAAATTCCAAGCTTATTCTCAAAAGTTTGATCTTTGACATGTTGAACTCATAAGGATGCTGAGAGCTCATTGAAAGGGGCAATAACTCCACATTCATCTTGGATCAATGACAACAGTCTTAAACATATCAACCCATTTCGAGGGAAAATCTGACCCAACCCCAATTTCACAAAGGACATATCAGAGCAAATGTTAAAGACAAGTTTGATCAGCAATTATTTGGGTCTTTAGACTTCAAGAAATAAAAAGGTGGTGATGCCATAGAACAAATGGTGTGGATTTATACTTGCATCCTGGACACAAAGGTCAAGTCAAAATAAACATAATAATTAGCAGTCTTCAAGTTAAGCCCAAGGTCAAATATTTGTTACTCAGTGCTAGCTAATATTTCTATGTTCACAGTCCCCCCACCCGAACAGTAAATAATCAAAGAAATATAAATAAAAATTTGGATTAAAAAAAAATGTAATCGGTCTGTATAATCCAGTCACCATATTTTTATTTTGCTAGGGTGCTTCACAAAGTAACCAGGTCTGCTATTTTTTTTTGTTGATCTTTGCTGATATAATTGATAGCCAATTGCTTCTAAATTGCATATAAATATGAATCGCATTTTAATACAAATTTTCACAACTGAAATGATCATGCTTTGCAGTAAAATCGGGCTTAAGCGAAACTTTGCTGCTGTCCACAAATTTGACAAAAATCCCAAATTACACATGGCTTAAACATTTTCATTTAGCACAATGATATGTATTAACTTTTGTTCCCCTACAAGCTTTTAGCATCTCTTTGATTTACTTTCATTAGCTTGTTTCATATCCTGATCGTACTTGAGCAAATTGTGGCCTCACATACTGCAGTCGTCAAACACATCTCAATAGCTATTGTTAGCCAGTTAAGTAATATGTAAATAGTGGTTTATATTGAAACTCTTTACCTTTTAATTACTGCTATTTAGCTGTCTAAAGGACAGTTTTACATCAGCTCCAATCAAGACTGTTTACTATTTATATATGCTACATGTAACAGGCTTATACCAAAAGGTTTTTTTTAACAACTAAATTACTAAAAATTGTTTTCTTGAAACCTAACGACATGAGGGGTTTGCGAGAACAATGTTTTGACATGACATGCCATGTTACAATCTCCACTTCGCATAGGGAATTGGCAATCTGATTTTAATTGGACTGCAATGCATTATGGCAGATATATGAACATGTAAAAATTACATTTCCACATTTCACAAGCGAGTTCAAGGTTTTCTCTTAAAGTTTTAATTATATGAC
This sequence comes from Unio pictorum, assembly GCA_030141615.1. Taxonomy (NCBI): domain Eukaryota; kingdom Metazoa; phylum Mollusca; class Bivalvia; order Unionida; family Unionidae; genus Unio; species Unio pictorum. The sequence continues at coordinate 193,197 of JARLTB010000030.1, read as the reverse complement.
AAGTCTAAGGCAGTTCTTTCAGAATACAGGATGGGCCCAATCTGAACTTAAGAGGCTCCCAGGCATCAGATTTTATAAGCACAGACAATGGTTCACTTTTTAGTATCAATCTATGTCAGAGCAGAACAGTCTTGTATTCAGCTGCCTTCTACCTCAGATCTGAGCTGCTGATGCAGGCAAGTAAAGCAGCTTCCTAAGGCAATGCCTATTACCGTATTTTGTTGTGTATAACGCGCACTTTTTTTTACCTAATTTTCTTATCTTAAGTCGGGGGTGCGCGTTGTATACAAGAACTAAAAAAAAAAAAGATTTTTTCCAGGTCGATCTGAAGAGGATGAAGGCACTCACTACTTGTGAAATATTAAATCCATTGTACATTGCATTGTAACTAAAATGTTTACCGGTACTAGCCGTATTAAAGAAATAAATAATGCTTACAAATAGTCTTGTTCTTTGATTGCTTATGTTAATAAACTGGTTTCATTTCACGTCACTGTGTCAAGTTTTGTTCTGTGCCACGGCCGGAAATACATGTACATAACGACTTGCCTTTGTTCAAAAGCTGTGCAAAGTGCCGCATTGGAGCGGAACAAATACCACTGTGTGGATTACCGTACTTGTTTCGTAAATGTTCAGTACCGTATTCCATAACTGTTGATCTAATCGAATTTTTCTTCATTTATTATTGGTCGAATTGAAATATAATATGTGTAGAATTCAACTAGTGTTAATGTTCTCATCAGAGCATCTGTTGTGGACATATATATTTTTGCGACTACGGGTTCTTTCTTACGGGAACACTGATACGTTGTGGAACAAAATAATCAATGTATGAAGTCGGGAAACATTTTTTTTCCTCTTTGGAAAATAAGCTTGTTACTTAGTTTTATTTCTCATCTTAAATCATAGTATTTGAGATATCTTTGCGATTATACAGTGATCAATGGCTTCAATGCTTCATCGACTTGGTGTGGTCTTTTCACGGTAACCGGCGCCAGGTAAGCTTTGATGCGCTCAACATAGTTACAATGCTTTGCCTCAGTGAGCAGTATTTAATTGATTCAGACATACAGCGACTTTTCGAAAGTAATGAAGACAAAGTGGAATTTGAGGGATTTGATGCAATAGACTGCGTCAACTAGACGAACATTTAAAGGGCCCTTTTAAGGGCCAACAATAAAATCGGAAAGATACAATATCAATATTGCCACTTTTTCATTCACTATCTAATATGACCAACTGTTGTTGCACTATGAAAACGAAGCGAAATAGCGGTAGTCAAAATTTTAAAATGCATTATATCACATGCGCGTTATATGGCAGAACTACGTTTTTTCCACTTATTTTGGGTCGAAAATCGGGGTGTGCGTTATACATCGGTGCGCGTTATACACACCAAAATACGGTAGCTCTATAGTGTATCTGATATCACTAGCAACTGATGGACAAACAAGTAGTTCTCTGCCCATTTTTTCTGACATTACTAATGGCAGAGACCAACGGTGTTTACCATTATCGGTGCTGGGGTTTTCAGCATTTGGCTCTTATGGGCTATCTGGCGGCCCACTTCTACACATGTATCATCAATTTAACATTTTTCAGGTTAAGAACGGTTGGACACACTGGTGTTCTGTTCAAACAGGGATTACTACTAAAATAAAAGTGAGTGTTCTGAAGTATTTAATGCCACTGTTCAAATCAGGGGGGGGCGCGAGTGGTCTAAAGCGCTGTCTGTTACGGATCACTGCCATCTCACCTCTGTCTGCGTGGGTTCAAGTCTAAGATTCGGCTAATGTAGTTATGTGAGAAAGCTTGCCAGTCGCTTCTCATGGGTCGGTGGTTCTTTCCAGGGGTTTTCTGGGTTCTTCCTCCACCATTAATACTGGCTGCCATGTATAGCCTATATTGTACTGAAAAATGGAGTGAAACCATAAAAAACAAAAACAAAAATATCAAATGAAGAGGGATTTTACATCCATGTACAAAGGTCAGTCAAAATAAATGTAATAATTGCTAGAGAGCAGTAGATCGTCTGTAAAAGCCAAAGGATGAAAACTCCAGCACAAATAGTGCCAAGCACCACCGGTCTTTACCACCAATATTGTCAGAAGAAAAACAATTACAAGTTAATCTGTGGGGAAACTACTATTGCCAAGCATTTAGCTAGGAAGCTAAGATGTTAAACTCTTGCACTGAATACACAGCTGTTCTCTTCTGACAGAGCTTAATACTAAAAAGAAAGTGTTTACAAAGATTTAATGCCAAGAATAATAAGAGCAGGATTACTCTTGCCATATGGAAACAAAGGTCAGTTGAAAGATATTTAATCCTTTATATATTTATCAGCCCAATAATCCATATCTGTAGTGGAAAAAGACAGTCCAACAAGGATGGAGTCTATATGGTTTTCTCTGCCAGTAGTCCTACAATGTAGACACATCATCTGATATTTTTGTTCATTAAAGATATCACCAACATGAATTTACTTTGGCAAGCCTTGATCACAGTCACATGGCAATAAATTCAAATGTTTGTCAATGGAACATGAAAATGAATCCCTTTGCAAGTGTCATATTTTCATGCTACCAGGATAAAGGCAACACACAAGTATATTAACAACACATAAATTAGTGGAAGAGTGTAGATATAGGCTGGCAAGTAATACATTACTGAAACTTTGACTACTCATTCCGATGTCAACCAAATCAAAACAAGCTATACAAGGCCGTTTTGTTGGGAAGCATGACAAAGCACTAAAACAAAAATGTGCTACAATTTACATGGCTGAAGAATAAAACAGGCTGAGAACTAGTTGGTTTACTTGACCTAGTCCTGATATGTAAGACGTATAGCATATTATTTATGTTTTAGTGCCTAAAACATACAATAAAAACGGAGGTCTTACACTGAACGACAAAACAGTGAACTTGAAACAGTAGTTTACTAATCCCCCCCCCCCTTGTGTACTGCCATCCCGTAATTAGTAGTTATATACTTTGCACTGATTGTCACAGTATTTTCCGAAGTGAAGTGCCCCAGCTCGCATGACCGGTGTGGTCAGCGTTAATTCAGGAACAGTTAGTTCCTCGTAGCTGGGTAGATAATCAGTTTCTTTCCAAGGCATCTTCGTCTGATGAAAACGAACGCCCTCTGCCACTAGGGAAAGGGTAAAATCAGGGGAGATAATTATGTAAAGTTTAAGTTTATTTTTTTTCTAGACCGAAGCGGAACCCGCACGCGGAATAACAATCCAATAACAGTTATCCGTTTCACGTCTCCTTTATGAGACAAAAACATTTCACTAAATAGCGACAAGTAATATGAATACAATTCACATTTTAATTTTTATTATCTGTGCTGAAAGAAGAACTGATTGGCCTACCCCGGTCTTGCTATTTCGTGCTCCATGACTGGGAAAGCGACCCCCCCCCCCACAAAAAAAGCAACAGACACCCCTACAGATAAAAGTAATAAAACAGCAACATCATCTTAACAGAAACTAAACACAAACAATGCAATACATTATTTAAACTGATGGGCATTTCTTCAACAGTGATGGCCATCTTCCGAAAGCTACACAAAAAGTCACACTGTTTGGTTTGCTTTCCTTCAAACAATATAATGCAAGAAAAATAAATAACAATAAATACATAAAATAAAAAGAAATATGTAGAAGATTTTGAACTAAAATACATAAATACAATTTTCATAATATTAATAATAATATTAAGACAATGACTAAAATAAAAAAGTGAAACTAATTGGTATACTCACGTGAGGTACCTTTACAAAATGATAAACATAGAACGAAAACAAATTTAGGTACATAATATATTGTTTAAAACAATAACAATATATTAGTCATGGAGGCCCTAATCTCATTTAATGAATATATATAAGAATCAAACCCAAAAATAATCTAAGAATAATCCACGAATTAAATTACAAAAGTCCTAGTAATGAAATGTTATAATTGATTCAAGTTCGATTCTTGTTGGAAAATATGGAAGACGAAATCGTCTGTTTGTGCTTATCTACAGTTTTTTTTTGTAGAAACACGATATTTAAGACTCTGGTGTTGGTAATCCGAATATTTTTTTAAATAAACTGTCTTTGTCCAAGAATACTGTATGAGCACATCAAATATTTACAGATATACAAATTAATCCTTAAAAATCCAAGTGAACTGAACAAAGTTGACATGGATTCAAAAACTGGCTACAACAAAAGAAAATGACTTTACGTCATTTGTATAAAAAAAACCCACCAAACTAAGAATATTTCATTAAAACAAAGATTATATCGTATTCAATACGCAGATTCAAAATACTCCCCAAATTGCAAAATCACGAAGGTGGGGGAGTCACGTGATCGTTTATGTCACGTATTCCGAACATGACCCTGATGAGAACAATCAATCTTACTTTAATAAAACAAAGTTGTTAACTTCTTAATTCAATAGACCGACGATGACCTTGACCAAAACTAATAATTTTAAAATTAAAATAAATCCTGCTTACGTGGTTGCCACTAACCTTGAATCAAGGTCAGGATCTAGGTCAAGAATTACTTGTTTACCAAAGAACAGTTCAGGCCAAAAGATTTTCTGAAGATAAAATGTAATCTCTAGTGAAAACATTTTCGTTACAATAGCATACAAGGAAAATTAAAAAAGAATTTTAAAACTGGTAAACAATGTTAAATGAAAACAAATATATATCAAATCAGATATGCATAATAATCTCACCCCCACCCCAATCCCAAAAAAGAAAGCTTTCTTTTCACCATATATTATGTATACACGAGGTTTACGAAAATCATAAGAAGTACTCTTATGAATTACTATATGAAATAATACATTTCTACACACTGGAAAGTGCATCTGCTATTAATTTATCTTTTCCGTTGATATCAGGATTATATTCCTGTTACAATTAACTCAAGCTTAATTGTCTTTGATTTTTTTCGACGTCTACTTCTGTGGCACATCGGACACGTAAAACCGTTTCCATACCACCATTTTGCCCCATCAAAAGTAATATCAGCAAACAGTGGTGACTTGTTAAAAAATGTGAAAGTCTTAGCCAGCATTTCTACGATCCAATCCTTTCTTCCCAATCCTATCCTTAAATACTCCTCGAACGGGAACAATAAAGGTATCCTTGCGCCCAACGTCAGTCATACTCCCAACAATTTTCGCCATAACAATCCTCTTTTAGACACTCCTCTGACTTACAATGAACCCTCGAACCTCTGAGCTCTAGAATTATGAATAACAACAATCAATTTTGATGACCGAAGTTCATGACAAGCAAGTGTAAAAGTACATGGATGCCAATGTAAAATAAAAGAGTTAAGCACATAGCTCACAAATGAAACATACCACCGATACAATTATAATTCTCCCCAGGATATTAATTAGGGCTAGACAAACTAAGAAAAGAATAGCCGTTCGAGACGTTTTTGATTATTAATATATCATAGAGAGAAAAAAAAAGAAATAAAATGATGCATCGAGAGTTTTGCCTTTGTTCTAAGTCGGAACTGGATCTGTTTGCCATGTCACCCACTATTATGACCATGCAAGAATCCCAATGGGTTCGAATTTCATCCCGTCTCCTCTTTGACGGATTCAGCTCATATCGAGTTTGAAATCAAAGGACAGCCAGAAGATTACATTGATCTGAATAGCAGTTACGAAAGTGATCGCACCACCTAACACCAACATATGTGACGATGATGCAGTAGCAACCGTCAACAATTTTATTTATTTCTTGTTCAACGAAGTGGATTTGTATTTGAAAAGCATGGATGCTTACTCTTAATGAGCGTACCTAGAAAATCTCTTGAAGTACGGAAAGGAAGACAAGAACACTCATCTGGATGCTGCCATGGTATGGAAACCCAACAGAGTAACTAAGTTCAGCATCATTACGATTGCTGAGGATGATACCAAGTTATCGGGATTTGTCGTACAACGAAAGAAAATTGCTGAAAGTCGAAGTTTAGAACTGATGGATTGTTTGTATTTGTTCATGTGGTTGCCAGACAATTATTTGCTGAACGGTTAGGATGTCCGCCTTAGACTGAATCGCTGTAGTGCCGCTTTCCATTTGATGGCTGCAGATGCTATTCTTTACAAAAGTGTCATTCAAGAAGCCCGACTATACGTACCACGTGTGGAAGTGTTACCTAAAGTGGGAAACATCAGTCACACTTTGAGCAGAACGACGACAACGTATCCTATGCAACGCGTGGAAGTGAAATTCAGCGTTCAAAGGAGATTACCACAAAATACCTTTCCAGTTTCAGCACTATAAAGTGTACAATATCGATCTCAGTCAAGGCAAAGCTTTAGAGGAGGTGGTGATGAAATCCAGATGGCCAGAACAAGAACAACATTTAGTCTCCTGTTGTGCCAAACACTTGGCAGATAAAATTACAGAATTGATCAAGAAAGATTGTTATGGATGTCAAATCAATCATCCCAGTCAAATTCAACACGTTAAATGTCTGATGATGAGTTAAGAAGAAATAGTGGACGAGAATCTTAACAAAGCTAGGAGTCTCATTAGAAGAAGCAGTCTTGATATAAAGAAATGCACGATCATTCCTCTCCTCCATTGATTGCTCGAGAGATCAATTGGATCTCACAAGTACTGAATAGATGAAATTTTTTACAAGAAATTATTTTAAAGTTCAATACACTACCAATAATAAAATTTATCTCCTTGGACAGTCATCATGCACCAAATAAAATAACCCACAGCATTACAATGTAAGGCATTCACCCTGATATGTATGTTTTTGGGGGTCTTAACAGTTTCTGATTGGCGTACTTTATTGATAAAACGTCAGACTCCTGTGGTCTTACATCGTAGGACTGACTACATAACCCTGTGCCCAAATCCACACAATCAATTTGAAAATGTAATTTGTATCTAAGAATACGAGAAGGCAGGTGTGTTCTTTTGGATTGAAATGATATATGATTTTGTATTCAGTACTTGTCATGTATTAGATAAAGATATTTTATTTAGATATCAGGCATACGCTTACTATCCGGATTATTAAATTGTTTTCTCCGATAACTCCGATTCAGCATTCGATTCGGCGTTGGATTAAAAGAATACTGCAAATGCGGATACCTTCGGATAATTATGTCAAACACTACCTAATGGTCTACATAAGAAAAAATGTTCTCCCGGACTGTTTCCCACTTTGTTCGAAATGAAGTGTACGGATCGAAAACCATTTGGAAAATTTGCAATAGGTAGTTACACATTACTTGAAGTATAAACCTAAAGAGTCTGTTGTATGGGAAATCTAATCCGTATGTACCTTAACTAACTTTTGATGACAGTTCAAAGTCCAGGGTGGAAGGGTCAGTTTTTATGCATGCACACATTTAACCTCAAATGCATAATTAATATATAAAAAGAATAATTACAAAAAATAGACAGGATTGGTCAAAAGGTTTATGATTTTGGATATACAATTATAACAAAGCATTATTTATTCACATGACCTGTGACATAAATGGCAGTTCAAATCAAAAGAAAATGTATACGTTACTGATTCTTTTCTTTAAAAAAAACATTGCTATTTACATACGTTTAAGTTCGAAACACAAGTTTAATTACCTTTTTCATCAAATGATAATTTGCGGTAATTGGGCAGTAATTGCTAACTTACTCAGGGAAAGGGTCAAGGTCACTCAGCAGTCAAAGACATAACCCTTGAATGTGCAAGAGTTTGTTGGCGCAGTTGATATCAACACCATCATTTCGCCTTGAGCAACAACATAGCACTGGAAGTAACTGGGCCAAGTCGAGGTAGGATCTCAATAGGACGGTCATTAAATATTCTTTTAAATCACACGGCATAGTGTTATTTTGCTTTCAAAATAGAAGAAGGCAAAATTTACATTTCTTAGTTGATTTTGGTTGCCCACTTTGCTTGGTCACATGACCTCTGACAATGTGATGATAAAAAATATCCAAATATTTTTCTCATCTTAATTAGATAGGTCATAATTATGGAGTGCCCATTTTGTTTTTCATGCTACCCATAAATTACATTTACCTCAGTTTTGATGTGTATTTACAAATCAGTTCATGAATCTACTTGTAAAAAAGCCAAAACTCACTAAATCTTTGTTTAGAGGGCATTTTTCTTTAATGAATCAGTATAAGAGGATGAATTTCCTTGTAAATCAAAATGATAGCCATCTTACATCAGCCACCCAAGGGTTTTACATTTACTATTAGCTAGTACATTTGTAGTATGCACCAGTCAAGAAAATCTATATGAGAAATGTAACTACTTTGAATAATGCACAAACAATGAAATAAATGCCTTTCTCATCTGTATCTTTTTATTTAGACCATTACATTGATTGTTCCCAATTAATTCCTGGTAGTGACATGTACAATGTACAGCTGTTTTATTTGCTGGTTGGCATTGATGTCATGCATCTCTGAGCCTAGAATAAAAAGAAATAAAATCCATTATTATTAATCATAATATTAAAAATAACTTAATAAATCATTTTTAATATCTGTTTATTATTATAAGCTTAAGCATTAAATAATAATAATAATAATAATAATAATAATTAAATTAAACTAATATATGCATTGTTAATAATAAAACTATTTACCTTCAAAAGGTATTATTGAATTTATAACCGATACCGAAGAAGCACCGAGCATTGATTCTATCGATGGAAGTATTAACAACTTAGTCGTATATGATGATGGGATGTTAGACAATCAAAAGAATCCTGCTAGGATATTTTCCAGAGGCAGACATGAAAACACTGATGTGATATATGTCACTCAACGATACACACAAATTCCGAAGGTGATCAGAGATAACTGCAATTTATTGTGTGTGTTTAACGGAGTTGACACACATACTCTTAGAAATATTTGGCAAACTTGGTGCAGCGGTGATATGGATCATAATCGATTTAGAAATTTCTTTAGTCATGCTCAGTCAATCCCACATGGATTTGTGACGATAAATTTATCAGATCCTCGGACACGATATCGTGTCGGACTTGATAAAATATTCGGTTAACCTGTTAGCAGCAGAGGGGGTGAGTAATATAATAATGACCCAGACGGTGGTGGTAGGCATATAGCTCCTCAAAATGTGAATATATCCTCGGTGATAGCATTGAATTTAGTATGTGATGTTATCGAAGGAAGCTATCAAATAAATCTCGAGTGATCAAATCATGCTCAGCAGGGATATATTTTATACTCTTTTGCACCAACAGCTCCACCCAGATTTCTAATAATTGAGGACCCAACTAATCCAGTTTATATGAGATGTCATAATAATTCGTTAACGAGAATTAATTTCAAACTTGTTGACCTGTCAAATAATCTAATTGATCTACAAGGTGAGGTCCTACAAATTAGTCTGTTTGTGAAATCGTAGCGATTTTCATCGTAAAGAATTGTTAACCCATAGCAGCAGAGGGGGGGGGGACAACGACAATGGCGTCTTTGAAGAAACTTCAATTTACCGAATCGACGCTTTTTTTTTTTTACAATTTTCGAGGAAGCCTTGGTTTGTCAATTAGACCTTTCTATTAAATATTTACGAGAAGGAAGCCTCGTCGACGTCTAATGCTTTGTATGATTCCTCCCCATCTGCTGCTCTGTCATACAGCAGTTTATAAATTTGTTTTCCAATTCTTGCCTGTAAAATTACTGTTGCAGCAACTGTCTGCAGTATTGAAAGTACATGTTACTCTATTATAAAACTAATATTAAATTATCAAAGTTATGAATTATATGTACACAATCAAAGATATGATATATACATATATCCATTAGTCTCAAGAAACGATGAAAGTATGCCCATGAGAGATGTCTTCATTCATTTGTTGTGGCTATGTAATCCAAAATGGGAGTGGCAGTCCTCACTGTACTTGAAAGTTGAGTCTGGTGTGTGTTGGAAATGTTTCTTCTTCCAATGAGATTGCTTTACATCAGCTAGCAAGTGTAGCTTGTCCTCGCCGGCTTTCAAAACAGAGATCAGAGCATGTCGCCAGCTGGACCTGTATGGAGTAAGTTCTTCCCAGGTATTGACATCGATGTCAAGAGCTTTCAAGTCATGCATGCAGACATCCTTGAAGTGAAGATGTGGCCCTCTGATCGACTTTTTGTCAGAGGCACGTTCCTAATAAAGAAGGTTTATGGGGATCCGTCTGTCATCCATCTGTACATGGCCCAACCATCATATGAGATGTTGGCGGAGGAGTGTGACCATGCTAGGAATCTTGGCACATTCAGGCACCTAGTTGTTTGATACTTGATTACTCCAAGTGATCTTGAGTATATGTTAAAGACATCACATGTTAAAGGTGCTCAGTCTTTTCTCTGGTGAGGCGCACAGAGTCCAGGTTTCACTGGCATACATTAGAGTGCTTAGCATGTAGGCATGGTACATGGAAATCATAGTGTTCAGGGTCAGCATGCTGTTGTTCCACACTCTCTGCAACAACCTGGCGAGTGTTGTTGATGCCTTTCCAATCTGCTTGTTTAGCTCAGCATTGAGGTACAAGGTTGTTGGTGATGGTAGAGTCGAGGTACATTGAACTGACTACCTCAAGTTCATAGTTGTTGATGATGATGCTTGAGGGTGGGTGGGGTGTTTAGCATTCTGAGCAATCATGTTTGTTTTCTTTAGGCTCATGGTCAGCCCAAACTCAACCACATACTTTAGCTAAGCAGTCCATCAGGTGTGGTAACTCACCCCAAATATATAACAGCACTTTTTACATCCAAAGATCATTTTTAACACCAAGAGATCCTCACAGTGCATTCAAAAGCCATTTTTCTACGTAACAGTTCTGTACAAAACTGTATTAAATCACTTGATTTAAACTAGTTTTCATGCATATTTAACATATTCTTTTTTTTTTTTTTTTTTTTTTTTTTTTTTTTTTTTTTTTTTTATTGAACACAAGGTATCAGGATTTTACATATTCCCCTACATCACCACCTGACCTGGCGTATGGGGCATGATCTTAAATTCTTTTGTGTCCTGATCTCTACATGTGTTCCCTACACAACACACACACACATACACACACAGACACTTACTTACAATCACAATTATTGTACACAAAGTCATACTCGCATACAAACCCCAAGATGCATGAAATTGCATTTAAAAATAATAATAATAATAATAGTAATAATAATAATAATAATAATAATAATAATAAATATGTAAATTTTAAAAGTAAAAATAGTAATAATAATAATAATAATTCATGTACCAAAAGTTGATAATAGGGTCCACTTTCTTTTAAACTCGTCACTGCTGTTATTCACTTTGGCGACATATTTTTCCAGCGTTTTATATGATAAAACACAATTTTTATAATAGGCAAGATTTGGGCTTTTTGATGCACAACGTGATCTGTATATAACATATTTTGCAAGCAAAATTAGGAAGTTAATAAGATCGTCAAAGTTGTTATTTCCTATAAAGACATCTTTTCGTGTAATTCGAAAATTTGGGTCATAAGTTTGTATCCATTCTACCAACAGTTTCCAAAAGTTTTCAGTAACTAAACAGTCATAAAATAAGTGCTCAATTTCTTCTATTCCCTCATTACAAAAGGTACATTTATCATTATCACTTAAATTAATCTTTTTTAGAAACTGGTTTGTGGTAATATTTCTGTGGAGAAATCTAAAGTTAAAGCTAATCAGTTTTGTGTCTTTTGTACAAAATCTAGCCGAAACAAAAGAGTTGGTCCATTCATTTGTACCAATCGCACACTCTAGCTGTCTGGACCAAGTTTCCTGTTTACCATTTGGCTTTATTATTTTGGTTCTTATCAGGTCTTTATAGATAAATTTATTCTTTGCTCTTACCCTAAGGAGAGATGTTTTGTCCAAAGCTACAAGAAAACTATTTCCACTTTCATAGAAAGTTTTAATTTTCTTTTTCCACATCACAGAGATCTTTGAAATAAGAGCAAAGTACTGTATGAAATTATTTGTTTTTGTTTTTTGTTTTATTTCATCAAAACTTAATAGAGACCCTTGTGCATCAAAAAGATGTTTAATAATTATAATACCATTTGTTCTCCACCTTGTGTATGATTTAAAATTATCTACAGTCACTAAATTAAGAATATCTTGAGACAAGTATTCATTGACAGTAGATGGTTCATTTTTCCATTGAGATAACGCATAAATAACATCACGCCAAAAAATATTTTTAATTAATTTAGAGATTACTTTTAGTTTAGTTTTTCCTAATGAAAGTAACAGCATACCTCCAAATTTTCCAAATATTTGTTCAGAAACCAGTTTTTGCCATAAGCCATTTTCGTTTATTAAGAGGCGCCTAATCCAGGTAAGTTTTATATAACACACAAATGAGTGCAAGTGAATCATATTTAACCCCCCTTCCTCAAAAGAAGCAATAAGTGTGTCTCGTTTAACTCTCTCAGTTTTACTGCCCCAAATAAACTGGAAAAATAATGTATTCAGTTCCTTTTCTATATGGGGTGGAGGATTTGGCAAAGCTGCAAAAAGATGAATGAATTTAGGCAAAAGCAAGGACTTTATCAAAGTAATTTTTCCAATAATGGATAAATTTCTTCTACTCCACCAGCCAAGCAGTTTCTTAACTTCCTTTAACTTCATCGAATAATTAAGCTCTACCATATCCTCCAAGTTCAAAGAGAAATATACTCCAAGCAATCTAAAATTAGACATTGACCAGTTAATATCAATTTCTGGACATATTTTTTCATTAGAATATTTTTTGTTTCCAATCCAAATTGCTTTCGATTTCAAAACATTGCAGTGCAGACCTGACACCAAAGCAAAATCATTTAAAATCTGCATGGTTGTCCTCAAGGACAACTGAGAACCATCTAATAATAGAAAAGCATCATCAGCGTACTGCCCTATTTTAAACTCCATTTCATTATAAAAAATGCCTGTAACATCTGTGTTTTTCTTTAGTTCTGTTGCAAGAAGTTCAATTCCTATTATGAAAAAATAGGGTGATAAGGGGTCTCCCTGGCGACAACCTCTCTCCAAATTAAAGAATGGGGATAAATGTCCATTATTAATAACACAACTTTTTGATTTATTGCAAAATAACACCAAGAGATCCTCACAGTGCATTCAAAAGCCATTTTTCTACGTAACAGTTCTGTACAAAACTGTATTAAATCACTTGATTTAAACTAGTTTTCATGCATATTTAACATATTCTACTTCTGACTTGTCATTGTCTTCTGACTTGTCATTGTCTTCTGACTTGTCATTGTCTATTGCAATGGGTGTCTAGCTCATTGCTGATTGATGGTATTAAACTCAATTTACTAAAATGTAACAATGGAAGGTGCACATGCTTCACTTATTTCACTCTACTTACTACATGGTAACAATGGAAGGTGCACATGCTTCACATATTTCACTCTACTTACTACATGGTAACAATGGAAGGTGCACATGCTTCACATATTTCACTCTACTTACAAGATAACTATGAAAGGTGTACATCCTTCACATATTTCACTCTACTTACAAGATAACTATGAAAGGTGTACATCCTTCACATATTTCACTCTACTTACTACAAGGTAATGGAAGGTGCACATGCTTCACATATTTCAATCTTCTTACTCAAACAATCCTCAGTCTGATTTTATTATGGACATTCATGTTGAATGGTTCTATATCACTCATTAGTGATTTGCCAATCCTATATCTGTTAAAAGTTTAAGGCACACAGCCTATTGTATTACTACATTTTTAAAAATAGGAACAACATTCAATTTTTGTTTCTTTTCTTAACATTTCATATAGTAAAACTTTGCTCAGCATTTGGTTTGAATTAACACATAATTTGGTCAGAAACAGCAAGCATTCTGACATGCAACTTTGCATGTATTATCTTTGAAAGAAGGTGCTGATGGAGAGATATGTCTATAAACAGACAGATAAAAAAGCATTTCATTGTTTTCAATCCAATACCTGGCTGCACCAAAATCACTGCCTACAGCAAGAGCATAAAACATTTAAACTCATGTTGATAATTATAAGACAGCATGAGGTGGCATTGATAGTTTTGTAATTGACCCCTGTCAAATTTCTTAAGGTTATAATGTGACTTTTTCAGATATTAATGTTTAGTAATTAAAAATATGTATATATTTGTCAATTAGCTGTTTGGGTCTATATTGTTCTTGATACTGATGTGAAGGATGTACACCTTTCATAGTTATCTTGTAGTAAGTAGAGTGAAATGTGTGAAGCATGTGCACCTTCCATTGTTACCTTGTAGTACGTAGAGTGAAATATGTGAAGCATGTACACCTTTCTTGTAGTACGTACAGACACAATCAATACATGTGTTGTAGATTTTAATACATGATCATGACCATAACCTCTTAAATACAAGAGCCTTTGGAATAGGTCTGTCTTGATTATGTTGTTTTTATCAATCAGAAAAAACATGTCCTTTCTTCTTGCAAGAGGTACACATGGCTAGAGATAATAACTTCTGATCAATCTTATCAGAAACTTGATTTCTAAATGTTATGTCAGTCTGCGGTTTGGAAGTGCTCATATTAGACTGAAATAGTTTTTTTCTAACGAGAAGACTGCTGAGTGAAGCCTTACTGACAATAGAAATGTTATGAGCTTAAGAATAATCATCAGCTGAGCATTTTTGAAAGTTTTGACCTATTGCTCAGCAAGGTGAGTTGTAATGTCACAATGGATGCAATTATTGAACTCTTCAACCAATATGAGTTGTTTGAGATTTTCTTAATCCTGACCAACTTTCTTGGCTGAGTACCACCTATCAAGTAATTGTCTTTTATCACTTGCAAATTTGACATGGTTTGCCCAGTTTCTTTTATATTTTCTAATCATTTGCTCATAAGCATTAGGTACTAGCTCAATATAAATTCCTTCATCAGATCTTTAAAGTTATCACAAATGTTTTGTAATAATAGTCCAATAGTATGTTGGCCATTTCTGATTTTCAGCAATTTTTCCAAAATGAGGAAAATATTTACCTACTCTTTCTCTTTAAAATGGGGTGCTAACCTATTATTTGTATCAATATAAAAACCTGAATTTTGTGCAAAGTGGGATGTGCTTTCCATTTGCCAGCTCTTATTCTTTTAGTCTAAATTAAAATTCCCTTTCTTCGATTTCTTTCTGCATTTTGTTTTCTTTCTTTTCACACTGGATTTGCACTAGCCTGCCTTCTTGTTCTCCCTCTTCTTTTTTCTACAGCTGTACTTGTATTTGTCTTTCTTTTTCTTCTACAGTTGTAATTGTAATTGTATCTTTCTTCCTTTTATAGCTGTAATTGTTTGTCTCTCATCTTTCCACAGCTGAAATTATGTTTCTCTTTCCTTTCTACAGCTGTATTTGTGTTTGTATATATCTTCTTTCTACAGCTGTAATTGTATTTGTCTCTTCAGCTGTAATGATATTTTTCTTCTTCTTTCTACATCTGTTGTACTTGTATTTCTCTTTGTTCTCTATAGCTGTAACATGTATTCTTTTCTTTTTGTACAGTTGTACAGTTTTATTTACTCTTTTCTTTCTACAGCTACAGCTGTATTTGTTTCTCCTTTTGCTGTAACTGCATTTGTCTTTCATGTTTCTGAAGCTTAAGCTTTCTTACTCTATTTTATTCTTGTATTTTAATTTTAATTTCAGAACTTTTAAGTTAGAGCTAGATGGAGACTAACTAATCAAATTCAAAGGACCTTTTTCCAAAACATTTTTTTTCACCAAATAATAGACAAAATATTTATTTTGCATTGTTAAAGAAGCTTTTACATCTGAAAGATCATATGATCCTATTTTCTGGCAAGATGGAGCAATGCATACTTTTGTCAAGGAGTATAGCCATTCCTGGGAAGGGTTTCAAATAAAGTTTGCCACTTTAGATGACATTGCAAAGGTCTGCTGATTTGAATAAAGATGTCGAAAATGTGATATAATACCCACAATTTAAAAAATTCCAAATCAAGGTGATTTTAAAAACAGTTCTTAGAGAAATATGTATCTTCAATGAACCCCCAATTTTCTGTTTTGAATCAACGGTCTTAAAGTAATAGTATGAGTACTTGTATAAGAATATCCATGATGATGTTCATCACTGTAAACAGAGATGATTTCATTAAATACATTGCATCTTAATGCATTTGGTTGATTGAGATGATTACATTGCATACATTGTATCTTAATGCATTTGGTTGATTGAGATGATTTCATTGTATACATTGCATCTTAATGCATTTGGTTGATTTAGACGATTACCTTGTATACATTGCATCTTAATGCATTTGGTTGATTTAGATGATTACCTTGTATACATTGTATCTTAATGCATTTGGTTGATATAGATGATTACCTTGTATACATCGTATCTTAATGCATATGGTTGATATAGATGATTACCTTGTATACAATGTATCTTAATGCATTTGGTTGATTGAGATGATTTCATTGTATACATTGCATCTTAATGCATTTGGTTGATAGAGACAATTACCTTGTATACAATGTATCTTAATGCATTTGGTTGATATAGACGATTACCTTGTATACATTGTATCTTAATGCATTTGGTTGATATAGACGATTACCTTGTATACATTGTATCTTAATGAATTTGGTTGATATAGATGATTACCTTGTATACATTGTATCTTAATGCATTTGGTTGATAGAGACAATTACCTTGTATACAATGTATCTTAATGCATTTGGTTGATATAGATGATTACCTTGTATACAATGTATCTTAATGCATTTGGTTGATATAGACGATTACCTTGTATACATTGTATCTTAATGAATTTGGTTGATAGAGACAATTACCTTGTATACAATGTATCTTAATGCATTTGGTTGATTGAAATGATTTCATTGTATACATTGTATCTTAATGCATTTGGTTGATATAGATGATTACCTTGTATACATTGTATCTTAATGCATTTGGTTGATATAGACGATTACCTTGTATACATTGTATCTTAATGCATTTGGTTGATAGAGACGATTACCTTGTATACATTGTATCTTAATGCATTTGGTTGATATAGACGATTACATTGTATACATTGTATCTTAATGCATTTGGTTGATATAGACGATTACCTTGTATACATTGTATCTTAATGCATTTGGTTGATATAGACGATTACCTTGTATACATTGTATCTTAATGCATTTGGTTGATAGAGACGATTACCTTGTATACATTGTATCTTAATGCATTTGGTTGATATAGACGATTACATTGTATATATTGTATCTTAATGCATTTGGTTGATAGAGATGATTACCTTGTATACATTGTATCTTAATACATTTGGTTGATAGAGACGATTACCTTGTATACATTGTATCTTAATGCATTTGGTTGATATATAGATGATTGTAGAAGTTCCAAAGCCATCCAGCTGCATTCTTTTGTGTAAGCTGACCCACAGTGAAGATTTCAGAAACTGAAAGAACAACAAATCATGGAATACTTTCCCCTTGAAACTAAATGTACATAGTGCCTCTGCTTGAAATAATAGCTCGACACATCGATCGATCCTAATAGTGGAGGTGTATTCCACAATTTTTAAGAATTCTGCTGCTGAACATGTCAAAATTGTGAAGTTGTAAGTCCCTTTAGGACAGAATGTGACTGAGGGCTCAAAATCATAAATGATATCAAAAGTATAAAGATAAGCATGTTTAAGCAGGACTCCTGTCAAATGTTTATGAGCATTACGGTAACTCAGCTAGATCAATCAGTCTTGCCTAGGACATTGATATAAAAGCAACTGCATGGACCAATCAGTCTTGCCTAGGACATTGATATAATAGCAACTGCATGGACCAATCAGTCTTGCCTAGGACATTGATAAAATAGCAACTGGACCAATCAGTCAGGCCTCAGACATTGATATAGCAACTGGACCAATCAGTCAGGCCTAATACATTGATATAGCAACTGGACCAATCAGTCAGGCCTAATACATTGATATAGCAACTGGACTAATCAGTCAGGCCTAGGACATTAATATAGCAACTGTACCAATCAATCAGGCCTAATACATTGATATAGCAACCGGACCAATCAGTCAGGCCTAATACATTGATATAGCAACTGGACCAATCAGTCAGGCCTAATACATTGATATAGCAACTGGAACAATCAGTCAGGCCTAATACATTGATATAGCAACTGGACCAATCAGTCAGGCCTAATACATTAATATAGCAACTGGACCAAACAGTCAGGCCTAGGACATTGATATAGCAACTGGACCAATCAGTCAGGCCTAATGCATTGATATAGCAACTGGACCAATCACTCAGGCCTAATACATTGATATAGCAACTGGACCAATCAGTCAGGCCTAGGACATTGATATAATGGACCAATCAGTCAGGCCTAATACATTGACATAGCAACTGGACCAATCAGTCAGGCCTAATACATTGATATAGCAACTGGACCAATCAGTCAGGCCTAATACATTGATATAGCAACTGGACCAAACAGTCAGGCCTAGGACATTGATATAGCAACTGGACCAATCAGTCAGGCCTAATACATTGATATAGCAACTGGACCAATCAGTCAGGCCTAATACATTGATATAGCAACTGGACCAATCAGTCAGGCCTAGGACATTGATATAATGGACCAATCAGTCAGGCCTAATACATTGATATAGCAACTGGACCAATCAGTCAGGCCTAATACATTGATATAGCAACTGGACCAATCAGTCAGGCCTAATACATTGATATAGCAACTGGACCAATCAGTTAGGCCTAGGACATTGATATAGCAACTGGACCAATCAGTCAGGCCTAATACATTGATATAGCAACTGGACCAATCAGTCAGGCCTAATACATTGATATAGCAACTGGACCAATCAGTTAGGCCTAATACATTGATATAGCAACTGGACCAATCAGTCAGGCCTAATACATTGATATAGCAACTGGACCAATCAGTCAGGCCTAATACATTGATATAGCAACTGGACCAATCAGTTAGGCCTAATACATTGATATAGCAACTGGACCAATCAGTCAGGCCTAATACATTGATATAGCAGCTGGACCAATCAGTCAGGCCTAATACATTGATATAGCAACTGGACCAATCAGTCAGGCCTAATACATTGATATAGCAACTGGACCAATCAGTCAGGCCTATTACATTGATATAGCAACTGGACCAATCAGTCAGGCCTATTACATTGATACAGCAACTGGGTACCAGTCAGCAAGGAGGACATTGATATAGCTAATGTACTAATCAGTCAAGAGGACATCGATACTTCAACTGGGGACCAATCAGTAAGGAGGACATTGATATAGCTAATGTACTAATCAGTCAAGAGGACATCGATACTTCAACTGGGGACCAATCAGTAAGGAGGACATTGATATAGCTAATGTACTAATCAGTCAAGAGGACATCGATACTTCAACTGGGGACCAATCAGTAAGGAGGACATTGATATAGCTACTGGACCAATCAGTAAGAACAACACTGATAGATCAGCTGGACATTAGTTGACATCAAGGAGCTAGAGGAAAACATTGAGGGAAATAGAATCAAAATTTGTATGATCAGAATAAAAAATAAACGAACTATTTTGGTACTGAATACAGGTTTACATAGGACCCAGAGAAACATTTCTTTTAATGCTTAGTTAAATCCAAATATGTGGGCATTATAAGTCACACACAGTTCTTGTCAGAAATACTCATTGTGAGAGGCAAGACAAGACTCGTGAAATTTAAAAGATTTGTTTTCTTTTGTTATTGAAATTATAGCAATTTTAAATTTTGCCCAAATAATAGTAAACTATTCAACTCTTTTATGGACATTTAATTTTAATGCTCTCCTTGTCACACTATAAAAGTGGCTAGTTTGTATTAATGTTGTCATGCTAAGAAAGGGTCCAGTAGGTATTAATGTTGTCATGCTATAAAAGGGTCTAGTTGGTATTAATGTTGTCACGCTATGAAAGGGGCAAGTTGGTATTAATGTTGTCACACTGTAAAAGGGTCTAGTTGGTATTAATGTTGTCACACTGTAAAAGGGTCTAGATGGTATTAATGTTGTCATGCTAAGAAAGGGGCAAGTTGGTATTAATGTTGTCACACTGTAAAAGGGTCTAGATGGTATTAATGTTGTCATGCTAAGAAAGGGGCAAGTTGGTATTAATGTTGTCACACTGTTAAAGGGTCTAGATGGTATTAATGTTGTCATGCTAAGAAAGGGGCAAGTTGGTATTAATGTTGTCACACTGTAAAAGGGTCTAGATGGTATTAATGTTATCATGCTAAGAAAGGGGCAAGTTGGTATTAATGTTGTCACACTGTAAAAGGGTCTAGATGGTATTAATGTTGACACGCTAAGAAAGGGGCAAGTTGGTATTAATGTTGTCACACTGTAAAAGGGTCTAGATGGTATTAATGTTGTCACGCTAAGAAAGGGGCAAGTTGGTATTAATGTTGTCACACTGTAAAAGGGTCTAGATGGTATTAATGTTGTCACGCTAAGAAAGGGGCAAGTTGGTATTAATGTTGTCACACTGTAAAAGGGTCTAGATGGTATTAATGTTGTCATGCTATAAAAGGGTCTAGTTGGTATTAATGTTGTCATGCTATGACAGGGGCAAGTTGGTATTAATGTTGTCACACTGTCAAAGGATCTAGTTGGTATTAATGTTGTCATGCTATAATAGGGTCTAGTTGGTATTAATGTTGTCACACTATGAAAGAGGCAAGTTGGTATTAATGTTGTCACACTGTAAAAGGGTCTAGTTTGTATTATTGTTGTCATGCTATAAAAGGGGCAAGTTGGTATTAATGTTGTTACACAATAAAAGGGTCTAGTTGGTATTAATGTTGTCATGCTATAAAAGGGTCTAGTTGGTATTAATGTTGTCATGCTATGAAAGGGACAAGTTGGTATTAATGTTGTCATGCTATGAAAGGGGCAAGTTGGTATTAATGTTGTCATGCTATACAAGGGGCAAGTTGGTATTAATGTTGTCATGCTATGAAAGGGGCAAGTTGGTATTAATGTTGTCATGCTTTACAAGGGGCAAGTTGGTATTAATGTTGTCACACTGTAAAAGGGTATTAATGTTGTCATGCTATAAAAGGGTTTAGATGGTATTAATGTTGTCATGCTATGAAAGGGGCAAGTTGGTATTAATGTTGTCACACTGTAGAAGGGTCTAGTTGGTATTGTTACATGCTTAGGCTCGAATAAACACTAACATAGAAAGAGTGAAAATAACAAGCTTGTAAAAACTTAATAAACAATTTATTGAGCACAAATATTTTCCAGAAAAGAAAAATAAACTTAAGGTTTTAAGAATCAATTCCCAAAATTAATCCAAAATTAATTCAAAATATAATCCACTGGTGAAATTGCAAAAGTCCAGGTAATAAAATGTCATAATATTTCCCAGTTCGAATCTTAGTGAAGCATCCAAGATGGAAGATGATGTCATGTGATGAAGTCAGTTCTGGTCTTATGAAATTCAATGAGCACAAATGTTTTCCAGATAAATAACAAAATAGATCCTCTTGATCCAAACGAATATAAATAATTTCCAGTACAAGGTAATTTAAAATAACTCAAAACAACACTTAATATTCTAACAGCCCAACTTCTACTAAATAGTTCGCTCCAAAACATAATTTATGTACCTGTTTTTACGTAAACAAGGAAGGGGTCACATGATCTTCTAGAATCTTTAGAACAAATTTACGTTTAAAAAAAATCTTGTGCACTTCGTATGACCCAGATGAGAATCAGTTATTTTTACTCTCAAGAACTAAAAATAGAAATATGTTTACAACAAAGCTCCATAATATCCTTGGAATCAACCAATCATTTTAAAAGCTTGTTTAGAACTCTGAAGCCAGGTCAGAAATGAGGTCAACATCTGGTGTTTATTTGTAGAGTACAGGTCATCCCAATTTTTAAAAAAAATATCACCCAATGAATGAATCTTAAACTTAAAATGTCAGATTTGAATCTGACAAACAAACAATTAAAACGAAAATAAATAACTTAAATCAAATATACATAACAGTATTAAAGTTGTCATGCTACAAAAGGGTCTAGTTGGTATTAATGTTGTCATGCTATGAAAGGGGCTAGTTTGTATTAATGTTGTGATGCTATAAAAGGGTCTAGTTGGTTTTAATGTTGTCACACTATAAAATAGTGTAGTTGGTATTAATGTTGTGATGCTATAAAAGGGTCCAGCAGGTATTGTTTTCACACTATGAAATGGGCTAGTAGGTATTAATGTTGTCACACTATAAAAGGGTCTTGTTGGTATTAATGCTGTCATGCTGTGAAAGGGGCAAGTTGGTATTAATGTTGTCATGCTATACAAGGGGCAAGTTGGTATTAATGTTGTCATGCTATACAAGGGGCAAGTTGGTATTAATGTTTTCACACTATGAAATGGGCTAGTAGGTATTAATGTTTTCACGCTATAAAAGGGTCTTGTTGGTATTAATGCTGTCACACTATGAAAGGGTGTAGTTGGTATTAATGTTGTGATGCTATAATAGGGGCTAGTTGGTATTAATGTTGTTACACTATAAAAGGGGCTAGTTGGTATTAATGTTGTTACACTATAAAAGGGGCTAGTTGGTATTAATGTTGTCATGCTATAAAAGGGTCCAGCTGGTATTAATGTTGTCATGCTATAATAAGGGCTTGTTGGTATTAATGTTGTCTCACTATGAAAGGGTCTAGTTGGTATCAATGTTGTCACACTACGAAAGGGGCTAGTTGGTATTAATGCTGTTTTACTATTAAAGGTTCTAGTTGGTATTAATGTTGAAATACTATTAATATTGTCATGCTATTAAAGGGGCTAGTTTGTGTTTAAAATATCTGGCGGCATCTTGGAATCTTGTTATTGTTTTTCCTCCAGAATGGAAAGTCAAATAGATATGGTGTTTTTATGAGAGGACTAATTATATCTATTTGGTCATGAAGCTGATCTGACCTCAGATATTGGTGTCACAATGAACATTTTGAGAATCTTGTCTCTAATTATCATGAATTTTACTATCAAGCAGAGGTTTTAACCAAAAGTCTTCTGACAGTATCATCCTAGATGACAATGGTTCTGACCTATTATCCAGTAATATGGCTGCCACAGTTGCTAACTTTAAAATCTTATAGCACAGGAATGTAAGAGAAGGTTTCAACACTTAGCAGTTAAAGGAAAGAAATGCTCTTATCTTGAATTCCTGGAAATTCCTTTAGGACATTAGACTAACAGTCCCATGATGGGAATTTTTGTTTTTAAGCCTTGCACCAGTGTTTGAAATAAACTATCTTTTATCACTGCATATATTAATGTTTCAGGTTGTCCAGCACTGCTCGAAGGCCTGAGATTGCTGAAGCCTCAACTCTGACTGATATTGGGACCAGAAGCATTTTCTCAGAAGAGCATGACATCTTTCGAAAGAGTGTCCGACGCTTCTTCCAGGAAGAAGTGCTTCCTCATCACAGCAAGTAAGTTCAAATTATTTGCATCATGTTATGGTGGCTGTATTACTGTTGGCATGCTTTTAGTATGTCATATCTCCCAGGTAGGTAGTCAGAGAGATTGTATTATTGATTATTGATTGCATACCTACACTATGTCATATCTCTCCAATTGTCACAGAGATTTTATTAATGTTTTGGCATGCTTACATTATATCATATCTCTCCAATAGTCAGGGAGACTGATTTAATGTTGGTATTACAATATGTCATATCTCCCAAATAGTCAGGGAGACTATTAATGTTGGCACGCCTTCAATATGTCATATCTCCCAGATAGGCAGACTGTATTAATGTCGGCAGGCTTACTAAATGTCATGTCTCCCAGATAGTCAGGGAGACTTTTAATGTTGGCATGCTTGATATATGTCATATCTCCCAGATAGTCAGGGAGACTATTAATGTTGGCATGCTTGCTATATGTCATATCTCCCAGATAGTCAGGGAGACTATTAATGTTGGCATGATTGCTATATGTCATATCTCCCAGATAGGCAGACTGTATTAATGTTGGCATGCTTACTATATGCCATGTTTCCCACATTGTCAAGGAGACTGTATTAATGTTTATATTCTTACTATATGTAATACCTTTCAGATCATCAAGGAAATTGTCTATATAGACATCACATTTGACCAAAGATCTGTCAGATAAAAACTAGAGATTTTCCAGAAGTTTATCAAAAAATTCCTTATACACTGTACATTGTTATTGTTTTGAAAGTGTTCCAGAAATAAGAACCAATTTCCCAGAAGGCTGTTCCATAAGTCTGATAGATCCAGTTTTCCATTAGATTACTCATTCCAACAGTTGTTACATAGTTTTATATTCCTATGTTCATATCAGTACTACAGATGTATTAAGATCTGCCATATAAATTAGATTCATACCCTTTTGTTTGAATTACTTAAGGCACATACTCTACAATTAGATCGTTGATGTTATTCAGACTAATGCATACACTACAATTAGCCCATTTGGGCAATGCTGAAAGAGAGAAGGTACAAGGTTAAGATGCTTGACCTTTTGCCCTTACAGTGTTGAGAAGGTACATGGTTAAGATGTTTGACCTATGATCCTAACAATGTTGAGAAGGTTAGCATATAGTAACTGTTGTATTTTATCTTGGGTTACATGACTTCCCAGATGGATAAAATCAGGAGAATGATTTTGAAGTTTGATATGAGATCATTTTACTTCCATTTGGTTCATTCTTCAGTTTAGGATATGGGGCCAGTGACCAACAGATATATTTAAAGGGACATTTCTGTGTTTAGGTTTTTTGTTTTCCTAGTAATTTCACATTATGTAATCAACTAGAACCAGTTTTAACCCTTTGAACCCTAATCTCCCCCATATTTCGGCACAATAACCCTAGCCTCCCCGGCAATTTTTGACAATTTTATAAAAAGTAAAATTTTGCAAAATAAAAGTAATATTATGCCTTAGAATGATAATCCACTATGATATAACAGCAAATATCAAATTGTCTCTTTTCAAACATGCTTATAAAATGCTTTTTATTACTATGACTATGTAACAAACTGTCTCGAAATTTTGTTCATGTTGTACCATTCATGCAAGTTCTATATTTCACTGGCCATCTAGTGAATAACATAACACAGGCTGAGATACCAGCCTGTCGGGTTATGACGGTAGATAGCTAGGCCGGTATACCGGCCTGTCGGGTTATGACTGTAGATATCTAGGCCAGTATACCGGCCTTTCGGGTATATACACCGTTACAACCGGCCAGTAAACTGGCCTGTCTGGTTCAAAGGGTTAATAACCAGCAACAACTGGTGATATGCAAATGAGAATTACGTGTGCGAGTGTGAATGTGCCATTTGTGTCATAATTATAAAGTCATCATATTTTAGTTGTTGCAGTCTAAATGTGAAGAAGATTAAGATGTCAGTTCTGACTTGGACAACTTAATTTACCACTGTCTCTGTGTCTATGCTGAGAAGATTTGAGATGTCAGTTTTACATCTATATATGGTCTGCTCAATTGTGTTTTTCAGATTTAGTCTATCAGCAAAGCCAATCTGACTGCCACTCAACAGGTGTAGTTTTCATTATTTAATATAATCTGACTGCCACTCAACAGGTGTAGTTTTCATTATAAAATATAATCTGACTGCCACTCAACAGGTGTAGTTTTCATTATAAAATATAATCTGACTGCCACTCAACAGGTGTAGTTTTCATTATAAAATATAATCTGACTGCCACTCAACAGGTGTAGTTTTCATTATAAAATATAATCTGACTGCCACTCAACAGGTGTAGTTTTCATTATAAAATATAATCTGACTGCCACTCAACAGGTGTAGTTTTCATTATATAATATATGTTGGACTTGCATATTATGGACGGAAGTAAATGGTTGGCAATTTTTGAGAAATAAGGAGAAGTCACAGAAGCATAGCTTGTGGAACTTAAACATCAGCTTGCATGCAAGGGTTCAAAACCATAGCAGTCACTGGGGAGTGGGATCGAGTCAACTGGTTAGTGAGATCAACAGCCTCAGTTAAGTCTCGTGTAACAGAATTATGGACTGGCTATGTAGATTAGTATCCTGTATCCCATGTTAACCTCAAGAACTAGGCAACATCATGCTGGCCATGATGGCCTTGTTCCTTCATGATTCGACACAGGTATATAACTCTGATCGCAGTGGGCCATGACCACAATTGATCACACAGTGTCAGTCACCAGAAAATGAACTTGACCAGTTCCACAGCTCAGACATTCCTGCATGGCACTTTTTGCATAATGTGTCCAATTTAGTGCCATAATACACAAAAAATAACTTCATGAAATCAGTTGTACAGCATAATAACCATATCGCTGCAAAAAGATCCTGTGGATGATTCGAAGTTTATACGGGCACTCAGATGGATAAGTCTTATCCACTTAGTGCTGCCAGGCTATTCCTGTGGAAGACATCCAGTTTATATCGGCACCCACATGATGGATCAATCTTACCTGCGTAGTACCTTAAGATACATCTGGCATACAATGCCTATCTTGTTAACTTGTTTTTCATGAGGTCTGTTCTCACTTGCCTTCAAGCCTCAGCCACCCAAGAGAGTCTCTGCTTAGTGACACCTGTATGTGTTGTAGGTGACGAGAAATTTGCCATTCTTGACATTCTCCTCCAACTAAATCGACGGTAGCACAGGAGACATTGGCTTTATCACCATAACCCATAGAAAAAGACAAATGTCCATACAATACCCTTATCATATAGACATAGTGAAAGTCCTTGTAAGCTTGGACTGAAAAAGTTTTCCACCCATTCCCATTGCAGTTCTGTTCCCCCTTTTTTGTCTAGATAACCTGCCGGGTCTACAATTTTACTATCAGGTGATCCTTGCCTACAGAAGAATCTTTTTAATTTTTTCCACAATCTAACAAGGTACTTAGATTTTGGGATTGCATATGTTGTAAAATTACAAGTTCCAGGTTTGCAATGGAATGTAACAACAGGTTTTAATGTTGTCTGTTAAGAAGACTATACAATCAATGTCATCTTGCAAGAGACAGGACTTCATTCCTAACCCTAACCCTAACCCTTCATTCCTCTCAAGCATCGTCCATAAGTTCTTTGATTCACCTACAACTGTTACAGCAGCTTAGTTATATGTTTAAGTAAGACATGGTTCACATGTTACCCTCTTCTTAATAATCTTTTTGTCAACAAGGACATCTCCAACCTCTTACCTTTTCAAGATTTTGCTGGCTCGGTCTGGAATCAATTATAAAGAGTATGTTTAGCCTAGCAGCAAGAATTGAATTCATTATGGTAGATTCCTTGTCTATATGAAGCAATTCATCTGCTAGAGAATTCCTTTGCCTATGGGGGGGGCAGGCGTTTCCATAACAATGATTATGTGGTCCAAATGGATGCAGAACCTATGTCAATCCTAACAACTTTTACAATCTACACATGAGTTTGCATCTTAAAGGAATCACACCTTGGACTCGTATTTGGGATGCCTCAAAAAGTACAGCCTCCTGTAATCATGTTTACAATGTATTGCGAAGTCAGAAAATTAAGGGAGCAAGTCTCCAACCATTTGACGATGTCATAGAAATGTGGCATCCTCAGGATCATTATTCACATTACATTTTCATTGGTGACTGGAGAAAGTACACGTATATGAGAATGAAGTTCTCATACTGTCTGATAACTTCACTTTGGTGACTTGTCTCAAGCAGAACATTACCGGTAGTACTGAGACCTTTGTATTTTTGTTTGGCATTTTCTAAAGTGGTGTCAGAAAAAAAAACCAATGAACATTTATGTATGGTATATCTTATCTATCTAATGTATTAACACACTCATGGTCATGTAAGAAGGAATTAATACAAATAAAATGGTCTCTAGAAACCCCTGTTTGCACTCAATAGATGCTTGACGTAAGATTAATCAAGATGGAATGTTAAATCACAGCCTTTGTGTCCTGGATAATTGATGCTCTTTCTGTTGAGTGGAATTGTCAAATGTATACACTTCACCAACACCTCAGGTTAAAACGTTATACAGAATAAAAAGAATCAGTGTGCCTTCTCATTCTGATTACTACACTCATGGGAAAAATTGTAGCAACTTCATGAATCACAAGAGAATCATGAGAATTGATTACGGTACTTCACTCAGGTTATAACATTATTCAGAATAAAAGGAATCAGTGTGCCTTCACGTTTTGATTACTACACTCATGGGAAATATTCTAGTAACTTCATCAATCGCAAGAAAATCACTAGAATAGATTACTCCACTTAAATTGGAAATCTTAGACCAGCCACATCACAATGCCACAAGAGAATGACTGGGAATTGAGATATTCCCTTTTCTGAATTATGCAACCATGATGGCAGGTATTTCTTCCCAACCCTGAGTTACTGAACCCTGCACATTGGGACCCCGAGTTACTGATCCCTGCACATTGGGACCTCGAGTTACTGATCCCTGCACATTGGGACCCCGGGCTACTGAACCTACATATTAGTAAGCATGATGACAGGTGTTTCTTCCCAACCCAAAGTTACTGAATCTGCATGTCTTATTGAAAACACATTTTATTCATTGACCCCTGGAGATTTTTTTTATCATTTTTGCTTGCTGTTTGAAGAAATACATTTTGGAGACTGTTTTGGAATACATCCAAAAATAAATCTACATCCAGGAGATTTCTGTTTAGCCTTTTGCCTAGTTGCCATCATTTTCAAGTCAGTTCAGACCAGGCTGCTTTACATCTGAAGCCCAAAAAGTCTAAAATCTGAACTCAAAATATGATTCCGACACAAGGTATATTTTGGTGTAAAAGAATCAATACTCAATAGATTTGTTTTTCCTTCTGTATTTACCACACATTTTGGACCATGCCACCACAGAAAACTTGAAATTATGATACTATTTCCTGATGTACAAACTTGGTAGCAGGGATTAATTAGTTGAGGACAACCATTTCTCACCATAACAGGATTCATACAGTGCCTTGAAAAGTACTTGAATTTTAATTCTTCCTTGATAAGTACTTATCTGTTTTTTACCTTGGAGATAAGTCTCAGTTCTTGAAATATATAGAATTAATCAAAAAACAACCGTATGAAAGTTTTTTTTCCTACCATTACATCATGTAATCAGAATAGAACTGTTTGCCTTTACATTGCATGACCAATCAGATATTTATAATTATGTAAGGATCAATTATAGAGAGCATTAAAATGTGCTAGAATCTTTTACATCAATCATTTTATTTGTCAATTTATTTTCTGCAGCATTAGTACATCTTTGTGTTTAAATCATGGTGAATCATCCCTTCCAACTGTTGAATAAAAGAAAATGAAAAATATAAATGATCTCAATTTGTTTTTATATTATGTCCAAGCTTCTGATTCTTGGCATTCAGTCTAAAATTCTGAAGTCTGCTGAAAGTCTATTATTGACCTTTTCGATGTTGTGACCAAACTTTGGGCATAAATTATGGCTGTATGTATTTATTCTTTTTACACAAAGTACTTACAGCTACATTAAAATGTACCTTTACAATTTCAGTGAGTGATCACATGACAGCAGATATAAAAC
Source organism: Unio pictorum (assembly GCA_030141615.1). Taxonomy (NCBI): domain Eukaryota; kingdom Metazoa; phylum Mollusca; class Bivalvia; order Unionida; family Unionidae; genus Unio; species Unio pictorum. The sequence goes on along the minus strand of JARLTB010000030.1, from coordinate 163,450 downwards.
ATTAGATGCTGCGACACGCAGTATACTTTCGCAGCGGATGATTTTAAGTTGTAGTTTGAAATTATCATATTATGCATCAAAGTTATTCCAGAAATCACTTTTGTCTGCCATGGACAATTCAGGTATGCATAAATTATGCAAATTGGTATATGCGAGGTGTCCCGATATATTTTTGTGAAGTGTGTTGCAGAGAAAGCTGGCTTTAGCAGGTCATCAAATATTCAGGAGGATTTAAGACATCATCCAGCATCTTGAAAAAACATTAGACAAATTATATGAAAAAGCAGTAGCTACCAGAAAACTCTACTTTGTTACACAAACCAATGCACTCAAGAAAGAGAAACTGCACATTCAAGTAGTCAGAAAGGGCAACTAGGATAAAGAAATTACTGACTATATTAAGGAACATATTTGTTAAAAGTCACTGGTTGTAGTGTGGTCATGTGTGCAGATTATATGAGTATTGAATTTAAGGAAAAGATTGTACCTATTTTACAGGATTCCCACGACCAATAAATCAGGGAAAATGTCCGGAGAATTGATACATTTTTTCCTGACCATGAAAACTCTGAATTTACAAATAATGATGAAAGTCAGGAAAATCCTGGAAATTTTCTGCTAAGACTTGATGCCATAAATAGTTACGTAATTAGTCATAACTGAACTGATCATAAGTTAAATTTACTGAGCTCTGACCAAAATATTCAGAGGCTGCAGAATGGATCATTTCGGTACTTGCCATAAACATATTTGTTGAGCCAATCCAAATATTTCAGTGGATTAGATTCGGCTAATGGACTGGTTATTGCATGGACAGCTCTATATTGGCATCCTTTCTAATATTTAAAGTTGAAAACCAGTCTATCATCAGTAGTAATAGGGGACACTATAGCGTCAAGGGAAAATCCAGTCAAAAACAGCTTGGGACACTATGGCGTCAAGATTTATAGCGTCAAGGGAAAATCCAGTCAAAAACAGCTTGGGACACTATAGCGTCAAAACAGCTTGGGGCACTATAGCGTCAAGGGAAATTTAACATAGTGGGTCTGTATAGCGTCAAGGGAAATTTAACATAGTGGGACTATATAGCGTCAAGGGAAATTTAACATAGTGGGACTATATAGCGTCAAGGGAAATTTAACATAGTGGGACTATATAGCGTCAAGGGAAATATAACAAAGGAAATATAACAAGGGAAAAAAAGGGTGGCAATGAAAGCTACTATCTTTTCGAGACCTATGAGTGGCCCTGAAAAGGGCCGTTATGTGTAATGTTAACGTTGTCTTGTTAACACAGAGGACATCTCACAGATCTTCTTCTCTTCCTTAAACTTCTCCTTACTGTGGGTCCATAGAAGAGAACTCTCTTCAAGCAACCTTGTCTTTCCACATAGACTCTTCTCTTCCAATAGGCTGTCTCCGTCCTATGAATGACACTCCATGATGATCTGACATACATGGGTATGTCAGTCCTAAACAGCATACTTGACACAAGGGTTGACGATTCAACATTAGTCCACATCTTCTGATGAGAACAGGTGAAGCGAATGCCGTGTACTGCGTTTATTTATAGGGGAAGAGCGGATTGAAACGGATTGAGTGTATCCACCAATCCAAACGTGCGTTACAAAAGTCAGTCACAGCCATCCAATCGGAAGAGAGCAGTCTGTGACGTCACCTTTTCTATATAGAGGTACTAGCGCCTGTGCGCAGTCCATCGATTCAAGAGAGTTGTCAATCATGGCGGACAGTAAGAAGACAATGAATTGGAGTGAGACAGGAGTAGAGACAGCAAGTCATGGACCAACAGTGACTACTAAAGTCATGACAAATCTACATCCAGAAGAAGTTGATTTTAACTGGGATATTGTGGATTTTTTAACATCGCAAGAATTTATTCCGGAACCTTCGTTGCCTTCTGTATCTTCTTATGGACACGTCGATGATTTTAAGCAGAGACAAAAAGAAGCATTGGAGCGATTTTTACAACAACAGAAAGTAGAAGAACAAGCTTTTCTTATGCAACAGCAGGAAGAAGAAGAAGCAAGAAGAAAACACCAGGAAGAAACAGTAGCAGCAGCAGCAACGGAGAAGAATGAAGACCAAGGACAGAAAGAAAATAGTGAAAATCAAACGGTCACGACGGTACTTTTAGATATTTTAGCTGAGTTAAGGAGTCTGAAACAAATGTATCAGACTTCTTTATCACGACCGAAGAGAAAAAGACCTTCTCGAGCGAAACAACCCGATCTCTCTGTGACTACGTCTACCTTACCACCGTTAGTGATTTCTACCAAATCATTGACAGGAACCACCAGTCCCGAAGTAGGCCTTGGCCGTGGCAAAGGCTTAAGACAGCTCAAGAGGATTTCGTCCCGTTTCTGAGTTTGTTTTGTTTTAAACACACAAAACACCAACGGTCCTTTTCAGGACCACTCCAATTATTTCGAAAAGAAATACTATGTCAATTGCCTATTTCAATGAAAACTCAAAAGTCCTTTTTATTATATTTTTTAAAAAACCCATGATGTACGTGTGAGTGAAGGAATGTGTGAGTGTAGGTAATTATACTATCAAATCAAAACCAAGAGACACTTACGTTTTTTCTCTCTGGTGTATTCTAGTACAAACGTTACAATTCAATATCACAACATAACACAAGACCACTTTAAAAAAGTTCATAGGTTTTCTTCTGTTTCACTCTTTCTGTTTTTTCATTTTCTTTACTGTCACAGCTTTTTCTTTTTCTTCGTCAGTTTCGTTTCGTCTTCTTTTCTTGTCTTTGTGAACGTGTCGGGGTTCTTCCTTGGGGGAGGGTACCTCTTCCTCCTCTTCCTCCTGTTCAGAATTTCTTTCCTCCTCCTCCTTCTCCTCCTCCTCCTCCTCCTGCTCCTGTTGTTTCTTAGGGCAGTTTGGAGACCAATGTCCTTTCTCTTTACAATAATAACAGGTATCTTGACTTTTGTCTCTATTGGTACCTTTTTTATTTTTGTCACGATCTGAACATTCTGTAGCCCAATGTCCTTTCTTCTTACAGATATAGCAAGTATCTTGACTTTTATCTCGATAGGAGGGAAAGTAGGCCGTCGGCTGGTCTGACGAAAACTTTCGTATGACCCCACGTAAAGCTCTAATGAGAAGTTCCACTTCTGTAGGTTCTTTCATCGTTCTGGTCAATGTGAGAGTGAAATGAATACTGAAAGGTTAGACACTAACCCTTTATATATGCACGGATCGAACATGAATATATAGGGGTTATGGTCTTTAAAAGGTAGTCATTTGACTTTTTGCAGACAAGATGAAAAGACCACATCATGTTGTGGAGAAAGGAAAAGACAGTAAGAGACAGAAACGTAATGTATCGCCTAGCACAGTAGCTGAAGTCTTGGCTCAAATTCATGCCAGTGATTTTGAAGATGACATGAGTGAGCCCGAATCTACACCCAGACAATCGACTTCCAAGCAAAGTGCACCACCCTTAGTAAACCCTGAAAATTACTATCACATTCGAGAGACAGAAAAGCGTTCCTCTCGAAAATTTAAAACATCAGCTTACACGTATGCCGTAAAGTTTAAAGATTTCAAGACCAATGTACCTTTGGAGAATACAGAAGGGTTCATTACCGAGGTGTGGGATTCTGTGTTAACTGCATTGAAACAGCAATGTCAAGCTAAAGAAGACGATCGCTTGAGACTTTCTATTCATCACGATAATTTAAAGTCTCCCGTTTGGATCGAGTTTACTAACCCATCACAATTAACACCTTCCAAAGTCATTGACAAAATTCAACATGTGCAACAGTCCAATGACAAGTTTCACATCGCCGACGGAAAAGCCACACTGTTCATGACCCACGTGTCTCTTCCCCAGGGGACAGGACGCAAAAAAGTATTATTGGTCGACAGCCTTCGCAACATGAAGCGAAGCCTGGTCCAAATTAACAATCCTCAAGACCAGATGTGTTTAGCCCGTGCCATCGTCGTGGGACAAATGTATACCAACAAGAACGATACAGCAGAATGGAAAAGAGCCTGGAAAACTATTCAACAATCGGACCGAGCCAAACAAAGAAGTGAAGCAGAACTCCTGTTACAGCAAGCAGGGATATCCAAAGACACCCCTTGTGGCATTCCAGAAATGCAACAATTGCAAGACGTCTTGGCTCCACGTTACACCTTGAAAGTACACCCTCAAGAAGTGCGTGGTCCACTTTTGTTTCGAGGCCACGATTTCAAAGACGGAAAATACATTCACGTCTATCATCACGATGGTCATTTTGATACCATTACCAGTATCACTGGATTTCTGAAATACGGTTACTACTGTGAAAAATGTGACTATGGTTATAACAATCGAGAACAACACAAGCATTGTGGATCAAAATGTGAGGGATGTTTGGCCTCACAAGCTTGTCTGGACCAAGGACAAGAAAGAGTGCATTGCCCTGTGTGTCAGCGTACTTTTGTCAGTCCTACCTGTTACCAACAACATTTGAAGATGCAAGGTTCACAGCAGAAAAGTGCTTGTCAACTCCTGAGATTGTGCCCTACTTGTGGACAAGGCATACGTACCAATAGTGCCAAGTTACACGTTTGTCGAGGGAAGAAACGATGTCACATTTGTCACCAAATCGTGGATTTGGAACACGAATGCTTCATTCAAAAATATCAACCCCGATCAGATGATACCCAGAAGAAAGGGAATTTTATCTTTTTTGATTTCGAATGCATGCAAGAAACTGGTATTCACATTCCTAATTTCTGCGTAGCTCACCGTGCGTGCGAGCATTGTATCCAAGAGCCCATCTTTAGTCATTGCCCACACTGCAGCAAGATTCCTGGAGGACGTGAAAAAATCTTTCGAGGGTCAAACACGCTAGCCGATTTTGCCCAATGGATCCTTAACCCCATCGACGAAACGTGGAGTCCAGAAGACATCGAACGTTACGGCAATTGTCATCGCCATGCCACGGTCATGGCTCACAATTTCTCGGGATACGATGGGCAATTTCTGCTCAGATACTATGCGGAACAAAGTACCGAACGGCCTCAAGTGACTTTAAACGGAGTCAAAATTATTTCTATGCAAGTAGGACAAGTACAGTTTAAAGATTCAATGTGTTACTTGGCCATGCCTTTGAGTCGTATGCCTAAAACGTTTGGAATGACAGAATTGGCTAAAGGTTATTTTCCACACTTTTTTAATACCGAAGCCAATCAACATACCGTTCTACCCCATTTGCCTGAGGCTGACGACTACGACCCCGACAACATGCGCACCGAACAACGAGAAGCTTTCTATGCTTGGTACCAGACTCACGCCTCGGACCCCTTTGATTTTCAAGAAGAAATGTTAAAGTATTGTCGATCTGACGTGGACATTTTACGACGTTGCTGTGGAAAATTTCGAGAATTGTTCATGGAATACGGAGGGATCGATCCTTTGAAAGAAGCTTGTACCATCGCCAAAGCGTGTTCTTTAGTGTACCGAAAACGCTTTATGCCTGAAAATACTCTAGCGGTCATCAGTCCTCAAACGACAAATTTTGTCAAACGTCAATACTCGGTCAAAGCCCTACGCTGGCTCCATTACTTGTGCGACAAGGAAGACAAATGGATCCAACACGCTCGCAACGGAGGAGGCGAAAAGACCATCGGAACGTATTCGGTAGATGGTTGGGACTTAGAAAACCCTCAGATCGTGTACGAGTTTAACGGATGCTTATTTCACGGATGTCCCCTATGCTACCCTCAGCGTAACACCAAAAATCAGTTTTTACAACGAACCATGGAAGACTTGTACCAGACCACGTGTCAGCGACGTTTGAAGTTAGAACAGCAAGGATACCAGGTGGTGGAAATGTGGGAACACGAGTACGATCAGCGTTTGAAAACCGATCCCGAGTTTAAACGCATCGTAGAAAGTTACAAGATGGTGGACCCATTGAACCCTCGGGATAGTTTGTACGGAGGACGAACGAATGCTACTTGTTTGCTGTACCAATCGGATGAAGAGAAAGGAGAAGAAATCAAATACTTGGACGTGTGTTCGCTGTATCCTTACGTCTGCAAATATTGTCACTTTCCCATAGGGCATCCAGAATTGATGACAGAACACATTGACTTGGACCACATTCGACAGTACGAAGGATTGATCAAGTGTAAAGTCTTACCACCCACAGACTTGTACCATCCCGTTTTACCTCACCATTGCCAAGGAAAACTGATGTTTCCTTTGTGTCGCACATGTGCCGAAAAGTGCAACCAAGACCAACCTTGTCATCACACACAGGAAGAACGCGCCTTGACAGGAACGTGGGTGAGCGTGGAATTGTTTAAAGCTCTGGACCTGGGATATCAACTGTTAGAAGTGTACGAAATTTACCACTTTCCCAAAACACAACAATACCGCAAGGGCGACGAGAGACAGAAAGGTATTTTTGCAGACTACGTGGATGCCTTTTTAAAACTAAAACAAGAAGCTAGTGGCTATCCTTCCTGGTGTCACACTCCCGAAGACCAAAAGATATTCAAAGAAAAATATAGGGAGCAGGAAGGTATCACTTTAGACCACATCGAGAAAAATGAAGGAAGGCGATCGTTTGCCAAAGTGATGCTCAATTGTTTGTGGGGTAAAATGGCACAACGTCCGTCTTTACCCAAGACGGAGTATTTGTCCGAGACATCTCGCTACTTCCAGATGATTCACGACCCAACCAAAGTCATGAAACACGTGGACGTCATTCGTGAGGACTTGATCTTAGTCAATTACGAAGAAGAACTAGACTTTGTAGAAGCCGACAAATTTGGAAATGTCATCATTGCGGCTTACGTGACAGCCCACGCTCGCTTAAAATTGTACGAAGTGTTAGAACTGTTAGGAGATCGCGTGTTGTATTTTGACACGGACAGTTGCATCTACATTCACCGACCGAACCAGTGTAACCCTGTCATCGAAGGAGACCGTTTAGGAGCCTGGACCGATGAACATCCCGACGACAAGATTCTATGTTTTGCAAGTGGCGGTCCTAAAAATTACGGCTACGAATACCGAGACCCACAAGGAGAAATGCACACCGAATGTAAAGTGAAAGGATTGACTCTTAATTATCGCACCAGTCAAGTGGTGAACTTTGACGTACTACAAGAAGCCTTGCAGTCGGGACAGGATGAAACGTTTCAAGTGACTACCCACGAACCTCACAAGATTGTCCGTTTACCCACACACCAAATTGTTAGCCGACCTTTGGAAAAAGTCTACCAAATCGTGTACCAAAAGAGAGTACGACTTCCCAATCACTTTACTCTACCGTACGGTCACGTCGAAATTGAGCAGCATATAAAAAGGGACATCGTCCACGATCAATAGTTCATTTGTCACTACAACGGCACAGCGACAAGAAGATGAATCCATTTAAACAGACATCATTCAAATTTGGGGATTGTAAAACAAATGTACCTTCCCCGAGTGTGAAAAGTACTGGATGGATAAGACCCATGCATTGCAACGGAAGTTGTCCGGAAGGAAACTGTAAGTGTCCTTGCGGTATGCACTGTAATTGCGTTACAGAGTGCGATGGTGAACCGTACGATTGCAGAGATGCCAGGCGCTGTGACATTAGCGATTCAGCTGGATATCGTGGGAACTTTGCTATGACTACTACCCCTATATCTACCCTGGAAAGTGATGCTGTGCGTGTCAAACCTGCGGGATGCGAAAGCGGTGCGACACGTTATCGTGGACTCCTAGGAATTTCACCGTACCTACATCGAACAGAAGTGAGGAGAGTCGAATATTCGTTCCCGACGAGTTTGCCTGAATATTGTCATTTCAAAAGTCGATTCCAAACCTTCAAAGATAAATGGCCAAAATATCTGCCTGGACCAACTCCTGAAGAATTAGCCAGAGCCGGATTTTTCTACTTGGGCGAAGGGGATAAAGTCAAGTGTTTCAGTTGTGGTGTATCCATTTACGAGTGGGAACAGAAAGATTCCGCTTACTTGGAACATGCTCGATGGTCTCCGAATTGTCAATACCTACCTTTAGTAGGACCTAGTGATTGGAAGTGACACTACTGTTCCATGTCGTGTAACACACCTAGACCAGTATATAAACCCTCTCTAAAACATTATATTCAAGGATTACCACACGAATTGCAAGAGAAGATCTACAAGGACGTTTGGCAAGGTCTTGCTAAAGAAAAATCGCAATGGGTAACTGTAGAACTTTTGTGTCGTGAAATTCACAAGAGGCAAGTGACAAAAATTAACCAACGTGTTAGATTTCTCTGGATTAAGGGTATTTTTTTGCTCTGTTACCAATTTACTACGTTTACCTCTGAAGATGCTTTGATCCTTCTTAACCGTTACCCTGAATGGCAGTGGGACGAAATTACACGTTATATTAATCACTTTCGCTTTTGGAGCAAATTTAATTCTATGTTTAATTCTGGGTTGAATCTACACTGATAGTCTTCGACCTAAAGAAGTATAAAAGAGAACGGCCATGCCACAACCTTTATCATTGGTGATCCAACAGATTCCGTGGAAGGATATCAATGAGAAGATTCACACGGTGAAAGATTACGAACACTTATTACAAGAACTATACCCTATGAATTGGGGTCGACGTGTCGTGTGTGTTTTAGTGACTTGCTTTCTGGGATTTCGTTTACCTGCCGATTCCTTGTGGACACTTTACGAACACTACCTATCAAAAAAATAAGACAGTATGGTGGTTCCTTTAAATGTCCACGAGAGACTTATTCTGTTCAAAGCCTTACGCTTTCATCTGGATACGTCTCGACCTTTCCAAGAAGAAAAGATTCGTCAACTTTTACGTACGGAAGCAGTGTACGAAGATGTGTGTGTAGCTTGTGATTTACACCCTCATTGGACAGATGTACGTGACTGGAAAAGTTGGGATTTTGAGGCTTGGACAAACGAAGCATCCCATTATGCCCAAGCGTTGTGTTCCTAAAATTCATCGTCGAGTGAAAAAAGTCACTTTTAAACCTGTGTTAGTGACAGTACCAGAAGAAAAAGAGAAAGAATCTGTCATCCAAGACAATCCCTCTGTTCAAGACAGAACTGTCATGGACATTCCCCCACAAAGGCCCTTTCGAGAAGACACCTATGTGACTGTACCCCCTGTAGAGGAGACTATAAGAACATTACATACTACCTCTAGGACACCTTCGTTACCCAAACCATTTTGTACAGGGAGCTGTTTATTTGCCACTTTGATCGTTTGCCTATGTATTTTATCCCTGTATTTATCCATTTGGCTTTTATGTTTTCGTGTTGTTCAAATTTAAACATGCATTGAAATAAACGTGTCTTGAAAAAAGTATAAAAACCTCTTGTCTTGTCTGTTTTTGTGTCAATACTGTCATACCACTACACGACTATGGCTCACTCTACTCTTTCTACTACTCCTTCCTCCTCCACATTCAAAGTCATTGACGAACACTTAGATTCTGCTAGTTGGAAAGCCTTGTATCTTCGTCATCCTTTTAACATGTTAATTGCTGGACCGAGCGGTTCAGGCAAAACCGAATTTGTCAAACGTTTGATCGAACATAAACATCATTTGATCGATCGTCCACCTCAACGCATCGTGTGGTGTTACAAAGAGTGGCAATCGGCATACAGCCTCTTGCAAGAAAGTCAAGGTGATTCCATTGTGTTTGTAGCAGGCATTCCTAAAGAAGACGAGGGGATCGTGTCTGACCCTAGTCAAACTCATTGGGTTATTTTTGACGACATGTTAGGAGAAGACGAAGAAGAAATTAAACTGTGGTTTACGCGTAAAGGGCATCATCGTAATGCCAGTGTCATTTACATTACACAAAATTTATTTCAACAAAGTAAAGCCCATCGTACCATTAGTCTCAATGCTCATTACGTGGTCTTGTTTAAAAGTCCTCGAGATAAATCACAAGTGCAAGTTTTAGCCAAACAGTTAGGAACACCTTGGCTGACTCATGCGTACGATGATGCCACTCAAACGCCACACGCCTATTTACTCGTGGATTTAAAACCCACTACCCCTGATTATTTGCGATTTCGTACCGATTTGTTTCACGACTGGTGTCAAGACGGAGGACCTGTTGTGTACACGTCCTCCTCGTCGACATAACACTATGAAGCACTAAAAAAATCTATAAAAACCTTGGGTTACTTTGACCTTGTCTCATACATCGTCAACATGACGTCCCTTCAGTCTCATCTTCCGATCAAATTGATTCGTGCCTTGTACGGCATCAGTCGCGAAAAAAATCCACAAAGACGTGCTCACGTCTTAGAAGCCAGTCTCAAAGAAGTCTTACGATGGTTTACGGTGACAGCACGTCAAATACTGCAAGGCATCATTCACATTCCACATCAAACCAAACGCTTTTTTGACAGAAACAAAGTAGCCTTGACGCAACTGGCCAATCCTCGCATCGACACTCACACCAAAAAGCAAATCATATTGAAACCTGGAGGTAGTGGTTCTCTAGGAGGTGTCATCATTCGTTCCCTTTTAAAATGGGATCCCAATACTCCCAAAGTTCACCCCAAGAAGAAAACAAAAAAAGTCAAACAAGCCCCTAAGACCAAAACACAGAAAAAGAAAAGTCCACAGACAAAAGCGGGTACCCGCAAGAAAGGCACTTCGGCCAGGACACAACCTTATCTTCGTCAACCACGACCTGTAAGAAAAGATCTACAAGGACGTTTGGCAGGGACTACGTTGCCAGTAGCCTCAGGGACTGCCACTTCTCCGTTGCGGGTGATGCCAGCCAAACCCAATTTGACACCCGTTTTTCCTAATTTGATGAAACATTGGAAATCTGCGTCTCCCAAAACGTCTCCTCCACCGGGGACACCCTCGTCCACATTAGCGGCAGTAGCAGCTGCTCACAAAGTACCTGCCCCGAAAGTCAAAGTCCAAGAAAGATCTGGCATGTTAAAGAGTTTACTAGATTTGTCCAAACAAGAACTGTCCCGATTGAGCCCGTTACGAACTCCTTCACGACGTGTGTTACCTGCCATGAAGTTGATACGACGGAAAGATAATCAGTGGCGACGCATTCCAGTATAAAATATGAGTTGAAGACCACGACGTGAATCAGTATTTTTTCTGTACCACTGCTGAACACTCAAGAATGCCTCCTCAAAAACGTGCACACCACCACTGCCACCCTCGTCGTTCTGCTGTCCAAAAAGGAAAAGGAAAAAGACAATCTCGTCATCCTACCAAAGGCTTAAAAACCAAACATCGACGTCCTTCCCTCCAAAGACGTAGTCTTTTAAAGAAAAAGAAGAGTCACCAAAAAGGAGGTAACTTTGGTAATTTTGTGAAAGACATTGTTACCTTTTTGACGAAGCGCTAGTTCCCAAAAAAGTAGATAAAAGAGAGTGTGTACCAAGTCATTGACGTTAGTGATATTGTGGAACGAACAAGTAAAGATGTCACCTCGCAGAAAACATTCTTCTTCTTCACTTCACAAAGGAAAGAAAAGGAAAGGACGTTTAGGCAAACATCGACACGTTCGTCGTCCAAAGACTCAAAAGAAAATACCCGTACGTCAAAAGAAAAAGATGCTGGTGCAACGCGGAGGATTTTTCCTACCCCATGAGCTCTTTCCAGAAAAAGTGATGCCACTTATAAATCAAGTGATGGCACAACAAAAAAAAAAAAGATAAAAGAGGGTGTGTTTCAAGTCATGGACGTCAGTGGCATTGTGGAACGAACAAGCAAAGATGTCACCTCACACAAAACATTCTTCTTCATCCCACAAGGGAAAGAAAAAGAAAGGACTACCTCCTCGTCTAGTCAAACACGGAGATTTGTTGTCTGTCCTGTCCAAAGCCTCTTCACCCATGCGAAAGCAAATCATTAAAACGGCTTCCAAAGATGTCATCGATACCGTGTGCGAATGTTGTTTGAATGTCTTGAAAGGCACGATACCTTTGTCTTCACACCAGAAAAAATGCTTAGCCAAACATCGACACGTTCTTCGTCAAATGGTCCAAAAGAAAATACCCGTCCGTCAAAAGAAAAAAATGTTGGTGCAACGAGGAGGATTTTTACCCTTTCTTCTTCCTGTGTTGGGAGGATTAGCGAAATCCGGTATCCTATCCAGCATATTACCAGGTTTTTTACAAGGGATGACACAAGGGATGTCCCCAGGGATGCACCAAGGGATGTCCCCAAGGTATGGGTAGCAATATGTATGATCCTTCCAGAAGATAAAAGGGACTCATGGAGCACCACGATCTCAGACGTAACCTTTGGAAGCCCATGGAAGGACGAAAACTGACTTTAGTTCCTTACAAACGATGGATGGAATACCATCGTTGGCAAGAACAACGTACCCCCCATTTACCACCCAATCCTGATTTGAACGAGATGTCCCAATTACAACACGAATTGCAATCCTTGATGCATCGCCACGATTTGTCCGAAACCGAAAAATCGCAAAAGTACGGTCAACTTTTGCAACGACTACAACTCTTTCATCGAAAAGCTGTGGAACAAACAGCTCTACCCACACTGTCCGATTTGAAGGCTCTAATGAATAACCCGTCACCCTCACCCTCTACAGTGGTTAAAACAGACGTCACCCCACCAGTACCCAAGGAAGAACCCCATGATCTCTTTCAAACACCCACTGCTACTCCCATTCCGAGTAAGATTGCCGCTTCCTTATTGACCCCTTCTCCCACACCCCAACGAGAAGAACTCAAAACTTGGGTTAAAAAGATGATGGCTACTCCTGCTTCAACAGAAGTGAAAAAGAAAGAAAGGAAACCAGAGGTGAAAAAAGAAAAGAAGACCAAAGCTATCTCATTACCTCCGCCACCACCACCACCACCAGTACCCTCGACGTCAACTCCTGTGGCACATCGGACACGTAAAACCGTTTCCAAACAACCCCCATTTCGTCCCACCCAAAGCAATATCCTCGAAGAGTGGGTCACTTATTAACCTAAACCATGGAGAAAGTATTAGCCAGCATTTACTACGATCCAGCTCACCCTGCAGGTTACGGAGGCATTCAGAAATTGTATCGTGCTGCCAAAACTCGCCTGAAAAAGCTCCGTTTACCAGCAGTACAACGATGGTTACAAGAACAAGCGACGTACACTTTACACAAACCCATTCGACGAAAATTTCACAGAAGTCGCACTCAAGTGGAAGGCATCGATCATCAATGGCAAGCCGATTTAGCTGATGTCTCTCATTTAGCCACCTACAATCGTGGCTACAAATATTTGTTTTGTGTCATCGACGTCTTTTTTGCCTGGGTCGTACCATTGACATCCAAATCGAGCGGAGAGTTAGTACGAGCTTTGCAACTGGTGTTGAAACAAAGTGGTCGTCACCCTCTTCGATGGCAAACCGACAAAGGCACCGAATTTCTAAACCAAGCTTTCCAACGAGAATTAAAGAAACGTGACATTCATTTTTTCACCACCGAAAATCCTGAAACCAAAGCCAGTATCGTGGAACGTTTTCAACGTACCTTGAAAGAACGCATGTGGAAATATTTTACGCATCAACACACTCTCAAGTACATCGACGTCTTACCGCATTTAGTCCAAGCCTACAATCAATCTTACCATAGAAGCATTGGACGTGCCCCACAAGAGGTGACACCCGACAACGAAGTGACTGTTTTTGAGCGTCTGTTTGGTACGTCCCGAACGAGGGCTGTCCCCAAGAAAGGTAGAGAAGTGTTAACCCTGGGAGATTGGGTACGCATTGGTAAAACCAAACGCACTTTCGACAAAGGTTACTTACCCAATTGGACCACCGAATTGTTTCGTGTGACTGAACGAGTGAGTGGCCGTCATCCTGCCGTCTATAAATTGGAAGACATGAACGGAGAAGTATTAAAAGGAACGTTTTACTTGCCTGAGTTACAACGTGTCACCAAAAAAGAAGACGACGTGTACGACATTGAAAGCATTCTCGAACGAAGAACCCGTAAAGTAGGAAAACGTCGTGTCAAAGAAGTCAAAGTACGTTGGAAAGGATATCCTCCTAGTTTTGATTCTTGGATTGACGCTGCCCAAGTCATCGACTATAAAAAGAAGTGACCATCATGCCCTTCAATACAGCTTCAGCATCCACAGTGACTACTCCTTCACCCACGTCATCTCTGCAAGATTTACAAAAGCAACCCTTGTGGGTGTGGTGTGGAGAACGTGTCCCTAAAACCCAAATCGTTTTTTTCTGTCAAATCTTTGTGGTGTATTGTGTTATCGGTGCAGCCATTGCTAATTTGAGTTTGCAACAAGGAGACAAACAATTGTGGACTATTTTACTCAGCAGTTGCATCGGGTATCTTCTTCCTAATCCTTCCCTGAAATACTCTTACAACGGGAACAACAATAACACTATTGGGAGCCTTGCGTCCAACGTTAGTCATTCTCCTGACAGTCACCCTTCCAATCACAATCCTCTTTTAGACACTCCTTTAACCTCGAGTGACTCCTCGGACAGAACAACATTGGAATTATGAACAACACTATTAATCAATTTTACTTAACGTTACCCAGTGACAGTTCCATGAAGGTGTTTCCTAAGAACACGTTGTGCTGTTACACAGCTAAATTACCTCAAGCCATGCATTTGGATCAAGATGCTCATTGGGAAGTGGCTTTAGTGGAAATAATACACCCGTCACAAATCAAAAACATCGTCGAAAATCAAAACATTTTTACAGTAGAAGTGAAAGACGAGCAATTGCAAAAAGCCTTAATCGAACGAGGCATCATTGGCATTGACACAAAGAAATCATCAGTTGGACCCACAACTTCAACCCTGTCCACTCATGTGATCAGCATTCCTGCAGGCTATTATTTTAGTGGTCAACATTTAGTGACTACACTTGCTGCCAGGTTTAATGCTGTGTTTGGTAAAGCCCTGGATAAACTACCCGTCAAAAAAAGTGTTACCTTTGAGTACTATTCAGTGGCTCGTCGTCTCATGATCAAATTTCCAGAGGATGAAATGATAGGCATTACCTTTTGTCCTGAATTGTTTGAGATTTTAGGTGGAGACACCGAGTCGCTCAAGAACAAAAAGCAAATACCATCCATAACCAGTAACATCATGTTTGCAAGATATTTTCGATCCCCTGTAGAATTGAACCAAGGCCTCAACTTGATGTTTGTGTACTCCGATGTGGTAGAGTACAACGTGGTAGGACACACCTCTGTACCGTTACTACGTGTCATTCCTTTCAAAGTGGATTCTGCCGTCGCCGCTGACGAGGAAGGTGGAAATACCTATCACGTTCACCGTGAATTTGTACATCCTCATTATTTACCCGTCAGTAAGTCGTATTTCGACAGTGTCAACATTACTATAAAAGGAGAACTAGGTCAAAATATTCCATTTACCAAAGGGAAAGTCACAGTGAAACTCCATTTTCAAAAACGATTCTCCAACAACTGAAAAAGTGATGTATCCTGTGTACCGAGGAGTCGCTCGACAACGAGGACATGGTTTAGGAGATATGTTTAAATCAGCCTTTCGTTCCGTGGTCCCTGTTTTAAAACCAATGGTGACACGAGGATTGCACACCTTAAAAGATGCCGCATTGACTCACGGCAAAGATTTTCTTTACAATGTTCTCATTGACAAACAAAACCCTAAAGAAGCTTTTTTGAGAGCAGGCAAAAATGCCTTGCTTCAAACGGGTAAAGAGATTTTGGGTCGACGAGAAAGTCCTATAAATGCCCTAAACGGTACCGAGTCTGACATTCCTGCTTCCCTGAGGACACAGCAAGGACAAGGTAGAAAGCGACGACGAAGACACCCTTTCAAAAGTCTCCGTACCTCTAAAGTTCGAAAGACGAAGAAAAAAAGAAGTTCTCGAGACTTAGACATTTTTGATTATTAAAAGTGAAGAAAAAAACATAAAGAAAAAATGATGCACCAAGAATCGTGTGCCTGTTCCAAGTCGGAACTAGATCTCTTTGCCATGCCACCCACCATGACGACCATGCAAGAAGCCCAATGGGTCGAATTTCATCCCGTCTCCTCTTTGACGGATTCAGCTCCCATCGAGTTTGAAATCAAAGGACAACCCGAAGATTACATCGACCTCAACAACAGTTACTTGTATTTGAAACTGAAAGTCACCAAAACGGACGGCTCCGCTCTAGCAGCCGATACCCCAGCAGCTCCCGTCAACAATTTCATGCATTCCTTGTTCAGCGAAGTGGATTTGTACATGAATAACAAACTGGTCAGCAGTAGCATGGATACTTACCCTTACCGAGCGTACCTCGAAAATCTCTTGACGTACGGAAAAGAAGCCAAGAACACTCATTTAGATGCTTGCGTGGTATGGAAACCTGACACCGCAGATAAGTTTAACGACACAGCCACAGCCTCAGAAGCCAACAATACCCACAATGTGGGTTTTATCGAGCGTCGAAAGAAAATTCTTGGACGTAGTTTAGAACTGTGCGATCGTTTGCATTTGGACATGTGGTTTCAAGAGAAGTATTTGCTGAACGGAGTGGATATTCGCTTGAGACTAAATCGTAGCAGTGATGCTTTCCATTTGATAGCTCATGAACCTGCTGAACCAGCTGATCAGAAGACTATCCACCACTGTAAAATCAGTATCCAAGAAGCCAAGTTATACGTGCGTCGTGTGGAAGTGTTACCTAAAGTGGGAAATGATATCAGTCACACTTTGAGCAGAACGACAGCCAAGTATCCGATACGACGCGTGGAAGTCAAAACGTTCACCATTGCCACTGGACTCCATTCTAAGATCGAAGATCATCTGTTCCAAGGACAGTTACCCAAACGTTTATTCATTGGTATCGTCAGCAATGCAGCCTTCAACGGTGCCTACGATAAAAATCCTTTCGAGTTTAAGAACTACGGAGTATCCAAAATCGAAGTCAGTCGCGATGGCAAAACTTTGTGTACCAGACCCTTCGAACCCAAGTTTGCTGCGAAGAATTACTTGAGGTCGTACTTGTCACTGTACGAAGCCACAGGACAGTTAGGAACCAACACCAGTCACGGTATTTCCTACGAAGATTATGCAGGAGGTTACGCTTTGTGGGCTTTTGATTTCACTCCAGACCAAGGCAGTGACGAGGGACATTTCCACCCTATAAAATCTGGGCAGATACGTGTGGAACTTCAGTTTGAAAAGGCTCTTACCGAAACGGTGAATGTCATTCTGTATGCCGAATTCGATAATACCATAGAAATCAACAGTTTGAGAGAAGTCATTCTAGACTATTAGACACTATGGAAGACCCTTGTCCTTCTTTGAATAGTGGAGAATCCATGGAATGGGAGGTTACAGAAAAAGCAGACCCCCAAGACCAAAAAGAAGAAGTAGTGATCATGCAATCCAGATGGCCAGAACAGGAACAACAGTTAGTGGCTTGTTTTGCACAACACTTGGAAGATAAAATGAGGGACATGATTAAAAAAGATTGTTATGGATGTCAAATCGATCATCCCAGTCAAATTCAACACGATAAATGTATGATGATGAGTCAAGAAGAAAAATTGGATGATTATCTGAACGAAGCTTGGAGTCTCATCTCCGAAGAAGACGTGTTACTTCAGTGGTATAAAGGCTTACGTGATCATTCCTCTCCTCCATTGTTTGCTCGAGAAATTGATCGCATCGAAGCTCTCTTGGCCAAGAGTAAAGAGACGAAGCAAACCATCAGTTACTTGTCAGACCGTTTCAAGCAAAAAGTCTGGATTGAATTGATGACTTATCATCACCTGTGAAGAAAAGGGGAAAAAAACAAGGCTACAAAAACAAACAAATGGATACCTGGGAACTTTATTATCTTTTGAACCGTAGTTCGTACACTGCTTCTTGGAATCCTGTCGTGTGTGCTAAAGATGAACTACCTCATCGCAAACCTCAAGAGAATCAAGCTTATGTCATCAACACAGATGACAGTCATCTTCCAGGAACTCACTGGGTAGCTGTCTACTTTCCTCAAGAGGGTTGTGCGGAGTATTTTGATTCGTATGGATTACCCCCTTTCGAAGATGATATCATTGACTTTATGAGAAGAAATGCCCAGACGACACGATTCAATAATGTGAAATTACAAGGCACAGATTCTATGGTGTGTGGACAATATTGTGTCTATTATCTGCATCATCGCAGTCTTGGATATTCTTTAGAACATTTAGTGACTTATTTTGATCGTCATTCGTCTCGAAACGATGACAAAGTAGATCGATGGTTTTGTGACCATTATGGCTATCTGTTGTCTTTAGCTAGGAAACGTAGTGTACATCAATGGCCCAATGATTTCCAACAGTGGAAATCTCAATTTAATTCACAACGTTGTCAACCATGTCAAAAGAGATTGTATTAGTGTTATGGAAGAAAAACATGTTTGTTCTTTGAAATAATGTTTGTTTTGTGAGTTGTTTTGTTATTTGAATAAAAATGTTGTGTTTTGAAACCAAATAGTCTGTCATTTGTTTTACATTTGTATTCCTATAAATGCTCTTTGACTTTTCTTTCTATCCCTCACATTAAACTATCTAAACGTTTCAAAAACCCTAAACCGCAGAGGGGTGTTTTCCATCACGTCCGCGCTTGAACCATATAAAGCAGGGGTAGTCTCCAGTCTGACCATCCATTGTTTGACTCATCCTACTACGAAGATGTGCTCAAGACTAGCTAAGCTGAACGAAGCTTATGTCACTCTGCATCGTATCAGACACAATCTGATGCCAAAGCCTGAAGAGATTGAGAATGTAAGAATGCTACAAGTAACGGAAGACCTCATAGAAGAACTCTTCAGAGAGGAAATTCAAAAAGAGAAAGAAGAATGGACTGAGAAGTATCGACTTCAAAAGCAGCAGAGAGAACAGAGAGAACAGCAGCAGCAGCAACAACAACAGCAACAACAGCAGCAGGAACCAGACAGAAGTTTTGTCGACTGCCGTGTGGACACGAAAGAGTTCTCTTTCTCTTTCCGAAGAAGCAGACCCTATCGTGTAGCCAAACGAGGACGCAATCTTAGACGATAAAAGATTGTCATCCTTCCTCGTACACAAACACAAAAAACAGCCCTTTTCAGGGCTACCCAATATTCTTGAAAAGAATTAATGATTCAATTTGCTTATGGTATGTGAGGAAGTTAGAAAAAAATTAGAAGTGAGTCTATAATCACTGTCTCTTTTTACTTTTGTTTTGAAGTGCGTCTATAAGCACAACGTATTTTTTTCAAAATAACTTGTTCAATGTATAATTAATATGAGTCAAGTATAAAAGTGTGGGGTGTTTTCTTTTAAGTCCGCGTGTTTTGTTTTTTTGGTAATGATAGGGATAATGTAAGTTTTTTGGATCTAGAGGGTGTTTTCCATCACGTCCGCGCTTGAATTATATATATCAAGAATCACTCGTCAGTCTGGCTACCCATCGTTGACACATCAACACCAAAGATGAATAGAGTACAGAAATTGATTGAACTTCAGATGCACCTGGAGAATGCTAGGCGTCTCCTGGACGAACTGGCTATGGAAGTCAAAGAAGAAGAGACCAGAATGAAAGAAGAGGAGGAGAGGAAAAAGAAAGAAGAGGAGAAGGAAATGAAAAGGTCAATTTTGCCTCACCGCATGATGAGGCAAACTAGTGAAGTCAAGCCCATGGTGAGGACACCTTCACCACCAGAACCAGTTCGTCCACTACAGACACAAACCCCACCGCAACAACCACAGCCTCAATTGCAGTTGCAAAATAGAAGAGTAGAGAGGGAAGTTTTCACTATCCCACAAAGTGAAGACTGGGATAGTGAAGCCACTCATTCTCCCTCTGCACTCCCAATCACAAGAGTGAATTGGGAGAATGATTGGAGTAGGAGATGTGTGTGTGGGGCTAGACCTGGGAGATGCCAGCATTAACCAGGTGCAATTTGAAGTTTTAAAAACAGCCCTTCTCAGGGCTACCCAAATAACAAGAAAAGAAATACTATGTCAATTGCCAATGGGTGTGAGAGAGGAGTAGTGTGATTATAAACACTGACTCTATTTAGATGGTATATGGTGTGATTTTGGATAGTATATAATAGGGTGTGTTTTGGCTGCTTCTCCCGCGTGTGTGGTTAGTATAGGGTGTGATTTTGGATAGTAAATAATAGGCTTTGTTTTGGTTGCTTCCCCGTGTGTGTGGTTAGTATAGGGTGTGATTTTGGATAGTATATAGTATGGTTTGTTTTGGTTGCTTCCCCATGTGTGTGTGGATAGTATATAGTGTGATTTGGGATAGTATATAGTATGGTTTGTTTTAGCTGCTTCCCCGTGTGTGTGGATAGTATATAGTGTGATTTGGGATAGTAAATGATATGGTTTGTGGATAGTATATAATATGAAAAGTGAATGTAGGGGGGTGTTTACTTTCACGTCCGTGCTTAAGATATATATACGCAATCGTCGGTCCTTGGAGCCATTCAATGTTGAACACATCAAGATGAATTTTGAATTGTTTATCCAACTCCGAGACAGCTGGTTTGGGATCCTTGATGCAGAATATGAAGTGGAAAGGCTTGAGGAAGAATTTCAGAGTAACCATGGCTTTGTAAGCCAACTGAAATTAGCAAGAGATTTATTAGAAGGTATGATAGAGGAGGAAGACCAGAAATTAAGAAGACGTATTAAACGAAAATATATAAGAATAGGGGATTTGAAGCAGGCACTTGATCATGTCATCAAAGTCAGGTGTTTTCTAGAAGAAACATTACATCTGATAGAGTGGGAATATGTGCAGTGGGGTCTAGACAGGCTAAAGAAAGCAGAAGCAATGATGAGAAAGGTGATGGAAGAACAGGTGATCCAGATTAAAGAAAACTGGTCTAAGGAGAGAAAGGAAAAAAAGAACAAAAAGACGAAAGAGGACTTTGATCTACTCAATCTAAGATGGATGAGAGTTCAGGAAAAGTTTAGAGCTATGGGACATCCTGATTGGATTCCCGAGGACGAAAAGAAGAAGAAGAAGAAAACGGGAATCATTGGTAAAATGAAAAGGTGGTGGAACAACGGCAGAAAATAAAAGAAGAAGTATCCAAAGGTCCTTTTCAGGACCACTCATTTGCCTCGAAAAGATAGTAGCTTTCATTGCCACCCTTTTTTTCCCTTGTCCCTATATAGACCCACCCTGTTCCATTTCCCTTGACGCTATATAGTCCCACTATGTTAAATTTCCCTTGACGCTATATAGTCCCACTATGTTAAATTTCCCTTGACGCTATACAGACCCACTATGTTAAATTTCCCTTGACGCTATATAGTCCCACTATGTTAAAT
Source organism: Unio pictorum (assembly GCA_030141615.1). Classification (NCBI taxonomy): domain Eukaryota; kingdom Metazoa; phylum Mollusca; class Bivalvia; order Unionida; family Unionidae; genus Unio; species Unio pictorum. Next base: position 142,132 of record JARLTB010000030.1, on the reverse strand, counting down.
TTCCCTTGACGCTATAGTGCCCCAAGCTGTTTTGACGCTATAGTGTCCCAAGCTGTTTTTGACTGGATTTTCCCTTGACGCTATAAATCTTGACGCCATAGTGTCCCAAGCTGTTTTTGACTGGATTTTCCCTTGACGCTATAGTGTCCCCTATTACTACTATCATCACTTGAAGCCAACATGGTATTTGCATATCAGTGCTGTTTTGTCCTAGCAAACTTAAATGCTGTTGCATCCTGTCACATCTGCTTGATATTGATTTGAAAATTATTTATTCTCTGAGGAATTTTATAACATAATGTCTTTAATCAGTTGAAAGACAAGATGAAACTATTGCATTGATGAAATTTGACCTTGTACTCGTAATTTGCATTGCTTGTCGTATAAGTACACAAATTTAGCAACTCACTTGTTTATGAAATCATAGATCCATGAGTCAATTGATATCAATAATAACCTGTTTCAAATGTAGTTGAAAAAATATATTAGATGAATGTCATATACTGTTTGTAGTAATGAAGAACAAAAACAAAAGAACACAAAATTCTTTATATATTTATTCCAAAAACTACTAGACTGGGTTTGTTGTATCACATGACCTACAGGTTAGCATGTGCTCCAGACCTGATGAATATGTTTTTACAGATTGCTGCTATAGTGACAAGTTTCAGAGAATTATTTTCTTTCTGGATTTTACAAAAGGTAACCAACTTTTATTTGCAAAATATATCCAACTTTCATTTACAGAAGGTAACCAACTTTTATTTACAAAAGGTATCTGACTCTCATTTTCAGAAGGTATCCAACTTTCATTTATAGGTAACCAACTTTCATTTGCAAAATATATCCAACTTTCATTTACAGAAGGTAACCAACTTTTATTTACAAAAGGTATCTGACTTTCATTTTCAGAAGGTATCCAACTTTCATTTATAGGTAACCAACTTTCATTTGCAAAATATATCCAACTTTCATTTACAAAAGGTATCCAACTTTCATTTATAAAAGGTATCCAATTTGTATTTAATATATTTGAATTGCTTATCAACATTAGGTATTTGCTGTAATATGATATGACTTTTGGATTTCCGATATATTAGTCATGTGACTAATAATTTAAATGGTGAATACCAGGTCAGGTGTCATCTATGTTGTTGTTTTGTCTTGACTCCCAGCAGATAAAAGACAATAAATACTTGACATTCTGATAAATAAATCATTGAACATATTGATTTCATGCAGGTATGACTTGATGTAACATAATTTACATTTGCTAGACATGTTGGTAAACTACTACCATATGTAGTTACTGCACCACTGTGGCAAATTCCAATTTTTTTTATAGGCAATTACTCCATTAGGCAATTTCGGATACTCAGTTTGACTCCACATCCAAACCTAAATGTTGGAATGGGAAAAATGTGGTGGGAATATTTGGAGGAAAAGTGGATGAGAAAATGGACTGACATTCATTTTAAGTCAGATTTGTAGACCAGAATTTTGACTCTGAGATCTTACATGCATGATGCTCAGTGCTAGACATCACTATTAACTGCCTCACTGCAGACATCATAGGTATATGACGGAAAAATTGTTAAAGCTACATTAAAATTCCTATGGAGGCCTTTAGAATTGAGGTCTGGTCAAAGTTCCAATTAAGACATGTAGGCCTTTAAAATTAAGGACTGGTCAAAGTTGGAATTTATATATAAAGGCCTTTAAAATTGAGGTCTGGTCAAAGTTGGAATTTAGATATGTAGGCTTTTAAAATTAAGGTCTGGTCAAAATTGGAATTTATATATGAAGGCTTTTAGAATTGAGATCTGGTCAAAGTTGGAATTGACATGGAGGCCTATAGAATTGAGGTCTGCTCAAAGTTGGTATTAAGACATGAAGACCTTTAGAGTTGAGGTCTGGTCAATGATCAAGGTCATTGTTGCTGATTATCATAAGAACTTGTTTTGTTTTCACAGATGGGAGAAAGAAGGTCAGGTCAGCAGGGAGGTAAGAATATTTAAATTATGAATTTTAATCTGCTTACTTGTAAATTATGATTATAAATATAGTTAAATGATGGTGTGTCCTATTGATTTTCATCTAAATTGCAATTATATAAATATTGGAAGTTGATGGTTTGGTCATAGTAATTTATATATAAGATGTCGTTGTAGTTAATTGATGGTTTGGTCATAGTGATTTATATATAAGATGTGGTCATTGTAGTTAGTTTGTGGTTTGGTTGTAGAATTTTATATGTAAGATGTGGTCATTGTAGTTAATTTATGGTTTGGTTGTATTAGCGATTTATATGTAAGATGCGGTCATTGTAGTTAATTTATGGTTTGGTTGTAGTGATTTATATGTAAGATGTGGTTATTGTAGTTAATTGATGGTTTGCTCATAATTATTTATATGTAAGATGCAGTTGTAGTTAATTGATGGTTTGGTCATAAACATTTCAAAAACGTTCATGAACATTCATGAAGAGTTTAAGATTAGGTTGTAGTTTTTTTATGGTTTGGTCATATTGCTTTATATGTAGATGCGGTCATTGTAGTTAATTGATGGTGTGGTTGTATTGATTTATATGTAAGATGCGGTTGGACTTAATTGATGGTTTGGTCATATATATGTAAGATGTTGTTATTATTGTAATTATTTGATGTTATTTTCCCTACTGATTTACATATAAAATGTACATGGAGTTATTTGATTGTTTTATCATATTAATTTCTTATATTCTCTCCTAAACATTATGCTTATATTTGAAGAGATGTAACGTGTGATGGTCCAAATTTTGTTATATTAAATGCAAATTTATATATTGGTGTTGTGCACCATTTTATAGCTGTAAAAATTACACTTGTAGTGACCTGTTTTATAAAGAATGATGGCATGTAGGATTGGCATACAAGATTATAAGGAACTTGTAAGATATTAAGCATAATTGTCCAACTCAAAATTTGAAACAATCATTTAAGCAAAACCAGAGTGCATTCCTTACACATCAGGTGTAGTAGGTAATTTCTGAGTGAATTCCTTGTATATCACATATAAGACGTAGATAGTACACTATTATATTGCATAATAGTAAAATGTTGACAGTACACTAGTACATTGTTTAATAGTAAGATGTAGACAGTACACTAGTACATTGTTTAATAGTAAAATGTTGACAGTACACTAGTACATTGGTTAATAGTAAGATGTAGACAGTACACTAGTACATTGTTTAATAGTAATATGTAGACAGTACACTAGTACATTGTTTAATATTAAAATGTTGACAGTACGCTAGTACATTGTTTAATAGTAAGATGTAGACAGTACACTAGTACATAGGTTAATAGTAAAATGTTGACAGTACACTAGTACATTGTTTAATAGTAATATGTTGACAGTACACTAGTACATTGTTTAATAGTAAGATGTTGACAGTACACTAGTACATTGTTTAATAGTAAAATGTTGACAGTACACTAGTACATTGTTTAATAGTAATATGTTGACAGTACACTAGTACATTGTTTAATAGTAAGATGTTGACAGTACACTAGTACATTGTTTAATAGTAAGATGTAGACAGTATACTAGTACATTGGTTAATAGTAAGATGTAGACAGTACACTAGTACATTGTTTAATATTAAAATGTTGACAGTACGCTAGTACATTGTTTAATAGTAAGATGTAGACAGTACACTAGTACATAGGTTAATAGTAAAATGTTGACAGTACACTAGTACATTGTTTAATAGTAATATGTTGACAGTACACTAGTACATTGTTTAATAGTAAGATGTAGACAGTACACTAGTACATTGTTTAATAGTAATATGTTGACAGTACACTAGTACATTGTTTAATAGTAATATGTTGACAGTACACTAGTACATTGTTTAATAGTAAGATGTTGACAGTACACTAGTACATTGTTTAATAGTAAGATGTAGACAGTATACTAGTACATTGGTTAATAGTAAGATGTAGACAGTACACTAGTACATTGTTTAATAGTAATATGTAGACAGTACACTAGTACATTGTTTAATAGTAAAATGTAGACAGTACACTAGTACATTGTTTAATAGTAAGATGTAGACAGTACACTAGTACATTGGTTAATAGTAAAATGTTGACAGTACACTAGTACATTGTTTAATAGTAAAATGTAGACAGTACACTAGTACATTGTTTAATAGTAAGATGTAGACAGTACACTAGTACATTGGTTAATAGTAAAATGTAGACAGTACACTAGTACATTACACAAATACATTGCATAATAGTAAAATGTAGACAGCACACTAGTACATTGTTTAATAGTAAAATGTTGACAGTACACTAGTACATTGGTTAATAGTAAAATGTTGACAGTACACTAGTACATTGGTTAATAGTAAAATGTTGACAGTACACTAGTACATTGTTTAATAGTAAAATGTTGACAGTACACTAGTACATTGTTTAATAGTAAAATGTTGACAGTACACTAGTACATTGTTTAATAGTAAAATGTTGACAGTACACTAGTACATTGTTTAATATTAAGATGTTGACAGTACACTAGTACATTGTTTAATATTAAAATGTAGACAGTACACTAGTACATTGTTTAATAGTAAAATGTTGACAGTACACTAGTACATTGGTTAATAGTAAAATGTTGACAGTACACTAGTACATTGTTTAATAGTAAAATGTTGACAGTACACTAGTACATTGTTTAATAGTAAAATGTTGACAGTACACTAGTACATTGTTTAATATTAAGATGTTGACAGTACACTAGTACATTGTTTAATAGTATGATGTAGACAGTACACTAGTACATTGATTAATATTAAAATGTTGACAGTACACTAGTACATTGTTTAATAGTAAGATGTAGACAGTACACTAGTACATTGTTTAATAGTATGATGTAGACAGTACACTAGTACATTGGTTAATAGTGAAATGTTGACAGTACACTAGTACATTGTTTAATAGTAAAATGTAGACAGTACACTAGTACATTGGTTAATAGTAAAATGTAGACAGTACACTAGTACATTACACAAATACATTGCATAATAGTAAAATGTAGACAGTACATGGCTTAGTGTTTGGATGGGATAGTAGCCAAGTGTAAGAAAGTGTGTGATGCCTGGCTTAGTGTTTGGATGGGATAGTAGCCAAGTGTAAGAAAGTGTGTGATGCCTGGCTTAGTGTTTGGATGGGATAGTGTCCAATTGTAAGAAAGTGTGTGATGCCTGGCTTAGTGTTTGGATGGGATAGTAGCCAAGTGTAAGAAAGTGTGTGATGCCAGTCTTAGTGTTTGGATGGGATAGTAGCCAAGTGTAAGAAAGTGTGTGATGCCTTGCTTAGTGTTTGGATGGGATAGTAGCCAAGTGTAAGAAAGTGTGTGATGCCAGGCTTAGTGTTTGGATGGGATAGTAGCCAAGTGTAAGAAAGTGTGTGATGCCATGCTTAGTGTTTGGATGGGATAGTAGCCAAGTGTAAGAAAGTGTGTGATGCCTGGCTTAGTATTTGGTTGGGATAGTGTCCAATTGTAAGAAAGTGTGTGATGCCTGGCTTAGTGCTTGGATGGGATAGTAGCCAAGTGTAAGAAAGTGTGTGATGCCTGGCTTAGTGCTTGGAATAAGATCATTCCTTGTATTGACAAAATCCACTCTCACCCTGATGGACTAATAAGTTACACCACTGTCAGGCTATTCTGCACATCTAATGTCACTAATATTGGTGCAAAACCCATGTGGAATTCAGTTGATAAAAATAAAATTCTACAATGCTTACCAGCTGAAAAGTGGAAAATTGTCACCATAATATTCTAATCAAATTATTACTAAATTTGTATAAACAGGATACCACCCCCATGTTTTCATGACTCCATATATCGCAGACTATTCAACCCTTGGCTTTGAAAAGATGTAATGTTTATGCATCAGGCTAAGGAAATGAATTATATTACTTTGGAATCCTTTTGTCAGCATTTCAGCCAAATATTTAAATGACGTATCGATGTGCAGAATTACCAGATGCACCAAATTGGCTGACTCGGTTGTACATGTCATTGTTATAAAGAAAGTGAAAATTAATCTCAATGGTAATGAACAGTTCTTCTAATCTTCAAAGTTCATCATTTTATGGGAGGGGACTGCAACGTTTGCTGGTGGGACTCCTATTTTGACCCAAATGGGAGTCCTGGACACTTAGTTTTAAAATCCTAGCGAGACTTCAGGGTGTAGGCAATACCTGTTTTGATTGTTATGTTTTTTATGGTTTAACGCCATTTTTAAGCACAATATAAGCTATACATGGCGGCCAGTATTAATGGTGGAAGAAGAAACCGGAAAACCCCCAGAAAGAACCACCGACCCACGAGAAGCTACTGGCAAGCTTTCTCACATAACTACATCAAGAATAATTCTTATGCATCAAGTGTAGGCAATCCTGAATACATGCCTTACACATCAGGTATAGGCAATACCTGAGAACATCTGAGAATATTAATTATTCTTCAGGTTTAGTTGCTCCCCAAGTGTATTGTTATACAGTACCCTAGTACAATGTCATACTTTAATACTTTAATGCTTTCTTTGCAGGTATGGGAGAAGGCAGGTGCCCAGGGATTGCTAGGAGTTAACACGCCTGCTGAGGTTGGGGGTGTTGGTGGTGATAAATTGTCTACAGCTATAACATGGGAAGAACAGTAAGCACATGACAAGTGATAACTTAGCAGTAATTAGATGTTATATTTAGATCATTTGAAAAACAAATGAATATAAATTCATGTTCTTTACACAATACATGTATACATATAGAATATAGGCATAGTATGTATGCTGTATATATGATACACAACAAGATGTAAAAAATCTTTCATTTAAAGGATCTGAAGCTTGTTGAGTTCCCTTGTAATGAACAATGTATATCATTGAAACAGCATAATATATACTATGCATATACTTTATTTATTTCAGATACATATTTGACTTTGAACAGTGTTAAGACTGACTACAGGCAACTGTGTATTCACTGCAACAAGTAGTTTTGTGCTTTCTGTGGCTTTTCACAATCACCTTAGCATATTGATAAGTTGATTGTTTTCTATTATGAGTTTTTACTTGTATTCACATTGATTACCGGTAAATCATTTTAGGACACACTAATAATTTATATATGAGGGATGGTTTTTAATGAAGAAAGTAGAGTGCAACAAAATATTCTTGAATACTGAACGTTCAGCCATTTATGTCAAGGGGCTTGGAAATAAGTGTGGAATAGAAACTAAGCAAAATGATGAACTAACAAGAGGTAATTAAAATATTTTGATATATTTACAGTAATTATTCTGCTTTAATTAATTGACATCAGAGATCTCGGAAACGCTTAATTATGCATATTTGGATGTAAATTTTTAATCTGGGATGCAGAAAAACACCCACGCAGGAGTCCTGCAGACGCACATTTGTTTTAGGGATGTGTGTGCTTTTTTTTATTCTTTTTTTGCGGCACAATAAATATGTTCTAATCACTATGTAAAAGGAGGCAATACTTTTATTTGAGTTTGTTGCTGACTTTCTTTGAGCAAAGATTGTCGGCTTGCTTTGATGATGGTGCATTTGTTATTGAAGGCGCCGCTAAAGGCTCCAGTTGAAGGACCTAACAAATACCCGTTTGTTATTCTGTGGCAACATCAGATAATTGTAGAACATTGAGACAGATTTGTTTTATTTGTTTAGTATATATCAGTGCTTCAAAGGTAATACGTTTTCTTTGAAGTGTCAGCAAAACTATTTTTTTCTTCCATCTGGTATTTTTTTAAAATTCGCATCATCTGGTTGACTGTACTCATTTCACGTTTCCGCCTTCAGAGGTGTTGGATTTTAACTAGTCAGTTGCATGGTTATTTTGATTTTAATACAGCATACAGTAATAAGGCCAGATATCAACATAAGCGGATTATGATATAACAGTGCATTGTTATATCCAAGTTCACTGCATCCTGTCATGGTGCCTTTGATTTTCTCTACTCCAAACGCAAGACTGTATATACAGTTTTTATCAGTCAAAATTGGTGTTGCCACAAATATCGCCAGATGGTATATTTTGTCACCTAAAAGGAAAAACAGAATTGCATTTGCTACATTGGCGAAGCCCCGTGATCCTGTAATTGATTTCATTTCCGATTGTAGCTGTATAAATATTGCATGCGAACATGAAACCAAGACACGTCGAGACTTGAACAAAATGCCATTTGCAAATTTGGACAATTATTTTGGGGTTAAAAGAAAAAATGATGAAGATTTCAATGAGATCAGAACTGTGCTTAAGTTGCTAGAACTGATATAGTGGACTGTTCTGATATAGTGGACTGTTCTGATATAGTGGACTGTTCTGCGCATGGCTTTGAAAAGATGTAATGTTTATGCATCTGGCTATGGAAATGCAATACATTACTTTGGAATCTTTCTGTATGCATTTCAGCCCCCCAAAAATTTTTAATTTTTTTACCAAAAAGGTACGTTCTCGAATATTTACAGAAATTACGTATTGTTGTGCAGAATTGCCAGACACGCCAAATAAGCTGATACAGTTGTACATGTCAGTGTTATAAAGAATGGGGGAATTAAGAATTAAACTCAGTGGCAACCAACAGTTATTCTAATTGGCAAATTTGGGATGGGACTGCAACTTTTGCTGGTGGGACTCCTATTTTTACCAAAATGGGAGTCCTGGACTGTCTCCTTGTTTTAAAATCCTAGCGAGACCTCTGAACATTACTTCCAACCATTACATTGTTTCTCTCTCTCCCTTTGATTTCAATTAACTCATTAACTCCTAGCATCGCATTTGCATAGTAGGAGATAGTAGCCTACTTCCCAGCTCTATAGTTTTACGGTCATGTATGATACTCTAAAGTGGGTGGTATTATAGAAAGGTAGACAGATATAGCTCTACATTGATACTAAATAATCTGGATGTTTTTTGTACTACAAAATACAGACTGTGGGAAAACCTAATTTTTTGTATGTTTTTTTTCACCCAAAATTCGCTCATATTCAGAATTTGATTTTGCGTCTGGATTTGAGACTTTTCGGCCTCAGATCTAAGACAGATTAGTCTGAATGACATGCAGACAGGTGAACCTGTGCAAAACGTAGGATAAGGTGGGCATTTGGAATAAAGAGTGGTCTAGATAAAAAAATAATGGGTCTGCATTAAGCAAATTGTTTTATAAAAAAATCGAACTTTTCCGCTTCTGCAAATTAAGCAATGGAAAATGATGTTTCTAACACAACTAGGCATTGTGCTAATGGAAAATGACGTTTCTAACACAACTAGGCATTGTGCTAATGGAAAATGATGTTTCTAACACAACTAGGCATTGTGCTAATGGAAAATGATGTTTCTAACACAACTAGGCATCGTGCTAATGGAAAATGATGTTTCTAACACAACTAGGCATTGTGCTAATGGAAAATGATGTTTCTAACACAACTAGGCATCATGCTAATGGAAAATGATGTTTCTAACACAACTAGGCATTGTGCTAATGGAAAATGATGTTTCTAACACAACTAGGCATTGTGCTAATGGAAAATGATGTTTCTAACACAACTAGGCATTGTGCTAATGGAAAATGATGTTTCTAACACAACTAGGCATTGTGCTAATGGAAAATTACTTGGAAGTTGATGTATTAGGATGTGATCAAAAATAGCCCCAAAATGTGCCTCCTACTTGCATTTCATGTGAAAGCAACTAAAATCTCCAAGGGTTAGTGAGTTATTATCACGTTAACCCCTGGCGTTGCATTTACTGGGCAGGGGGTAATAGTCTACTGCCAAGCTCTGTAGCATTAAGGTCAAGTAAGATACACTAAGGTGGGTGGTATTATAGAAAGGCAGACAGATTTAGCTCTACAATGATACCAAATAATTTGGATGTTTTAGATGCAATACAAAATACAGAGAGATAAACAAAATTTCTTGTTTAACCCAAAATTTGTCATAGTTGGAATAAGATTTTGTGTCCAAATTTTAGACTTTTTGACCTCAGATCTAAGGCAGACTGGTCTGAAGTGCACACAGACAGGTGAACCTGTGAAAAATTAGGATAAGGTGGACATTTTTAATAAAGAGTGGTCTCCATACAAAAGTGATGGGTCTGTTAAGCAAAAAAACCCCAAAACAACCATGAAATACCAATGGGAAACAACATTGTTAACACAACTAGACAGTAAGCTAATGGAAAATTGCTTGGAAGTCTTTGTACTAGGATGTATTCATAAAATAGTTACTAAAATGTGTTTCCTACTCGCATTTCATGCATAAAGAGCAAAACCAGTAGGGGTTAATGTTTTGTTTGTTTTTTATGGTTTAACGCCATTTTTCAGCACAATATAGGCTTTACATGGCAAACAGTATTAATGGTTGAGGAAGAACCCAGAAAACCTCCGGAAAGAACCACCGAACCACGAGAAGCTACTGGCAAGCTTTCTCAGATAACTACATTAGCTGAGACAGAGGTGAGATGGCAGTGATCCATAACAGACAGCACTTTAGACCACTCTGGGCCCCAGGGGTTAATGTGTTAATGGGTGCATTTTGATGACGTTGCCAAATTTGAATATTCCTTGCATATTTAATCACTCATGCATCAACGTTGCACGTAAATTAAAAATGTAGCCCTTCCTTAACAATTTGCAAAAAATGTTCGTCCTTGTCAACCTATCTCATCATTCTTCAGTGGTCCAGTGACATTGTGGTATGACACAAGTGAAAAGCCTCTATACAGAGAGAGAGAGAGAGAGAGAGCGAGAGAGAGATTTTTTAGAACCCTATAATAGGTTTTAGAAGCAACTACATCAACACCATCAAAGCGTTTAATACATTACATTATGTGTTCCCAGTAACCAAGACATTTACCTTATTGTGCCATTAGGCTTTTGCAAGTTTGAATTGTTGATTATATAAACACAGTGTAGATTTATCCCAAGGGAATTGTATACACATATCATTACAATGAATCATTCTTGTTTGTTACTTGGTGCAAGTTCAGTTTCAAGATTTGTATCCTACCCAAGTTCTTTTTCTCTTTCACTCCAGATTCCACATATTTTGCCCCTTATGCATGAGAGGGGAGGGGGAACAGAAAAAGAAAGGATTGTGATTAAATTGTGTACTCTGTTAAATTCCTTTTGAAAACGGGGATAATTGTTATTACTTTGTATCGTTATTTTTATATGTCACTAATGATTAATGATTGGAAATTTGTCATTGATCTCTAGGAATAGAACCGACAGCACACATTGCCAAGAATGTTTATAATAGTGTATTATTTTGCCAAAGTTTGATAATCCAATAGTATTAGTATTATTATTGCTTCATACCAACACTTTAAAAGCCGTGTTACTTTTAATGTTTGTGGTATAAATACAAATAAATGTATATCTTTCGTACCAAATGTGTATATGTAAATAGAAGGTATTTTGTTTTAATAATATGTGTATTCATAAAATGAAATTCATACCCGTTCTACAGTTACTGTATATGTTCATAATAGCGTGTAACTTTGTCACTGTTCTTGATATGTTTGGATGTGAAGTCTATGGAAACAATTGAACAGAAATTGTGCTTTCTACTTATTTACTATGCAATTATATATTAGGTAAACAGTTATTTGGGGTCATCATAAATTTTTTTTTAATGCAGTCTTTTGGGCATTGTATATTCTGGGACAAATCTTGTGCTTGGTTTTGTAAGTTGTGGGACAAGTCTCGTGTTTGGTGTTGTACGTTGTGAGACAAATGTTGTGTTTGGTGTTGTAAGTTGTGGGACAAATCATGTTTGTGTTTTTAAGTTCTGTGACACTTTTTTAATCATAATAGTGTGTGAGTGGTTGGGATGAATCTTATGTTTGGTTTTTTAAATTCTGGGACAATTCTTGTATTTGGTTTTGTAAGTTCTGGGACACCTTTTTAATCATAATATTAGTGTGTGAGTGGCTGGGACAAATCTTATGTTTATTGTTATAAGTTCTGGGATAACTCTCATGTTTGGTGTTGTAACTTCTGGGAAACCTTTTTAATCATAATATCATTGTGTGGCGGGGACAAATTGGTGTTTGGTGTTGCAAAGTCTGGATCAATCTGGTGTTTGGTGTAAGTTCGGAGAAAAATCTTGTGTTTGGTGTTGTAAGTTCTGTGACAAATCTTGTGTTTAGTGTTGTAAGTTCTGTGACAAATCTTGTGTTTGGTGTTGTAAGTTCTATGACAAATCTCGTGTTTAATGTTGTAAGTTCTGGGACAAATCTTGTGTTTAGTGTTGTAAGTTCTGGGACATTTTTATGATCATGTGCCCATTGAAATTAAGCACAATGACACAGTGATCCCTTTCAAGAGCACTCTTAAAACACCTTTATTGACTGCAGGAACAAAATTAAAGGCCTAATAATGGTTCCTACTTAAAATATTTTCAGCATGTTTTTATATTTTCAAATTTCATGGTGTTTTTTTTTGTTTTTTGTAGTCATATCATTATATATGTTGTAAAACACTTAGAGCTTCTAAAGATTAGGCACTATACAAAGTCCTCATTATTATTATTATTATTATTATTATTATTATTATTATTATTATTATTATTGTTATTATTTTCTTCATTTTCAGGATGTATGTGAATTGTTCTGGGCCAGGCTTTGGTCTACACTCAGACATTGTGATGCCTTACATCACACACTACGGTTCCAGGGAGCAGGTTGAGAAATTTATACCCAGGATGACGGCAGGGAAATGTATTGGAGCCATTGCGATGACAGAGCCTGGAGCTGGCAGGTAGATTATGACCTATCCATTCAATGTTAGAATCCACACACCTGTATTGGAATTACCGTATTTACCGTATGTTTTCGGACACTGTATGTTTTCGGACACCGTTTTTTCGGGGGAAAATCATATTTAAATGCCTTGTAAGTTTTCGGACGTTGCTCCGCTATAATTGTTTCTACAATTTATGTTTTCGGACACAATCTTGGAGGATCTGCTTCGTCGTTTTAATGTAAAATTTACAGCGTGTTTGCCGTTAATTTAACTGATACAAAGTTCGTATGTATGTATGTATGTATGTATGTATGTATGTATGTATGTATGTATGTATGTATGTATGTATGTATGCAGATAGATTGATAGATAGATAAAAAAAAATTATATTAAGCCATTAACAATAAATAACGATATCAAAGAATGAAAAGAAGTATGATTTAATGCTGTAATATATTTAAATATATTATTTAATTTCAAGCAGGTTGTCCATATCATGTTTTAGGTCCTCGGGTGAAAAGCCCTCAAATTCTGTATCGCTATCATCATCATCATTCATAATGTTTAATTGTTCGTCATTTCTGATCAGCGCGTTTTCGCTTCCGCTCAGATTGACACTGATTCCGCACACCTTGAAAGATTTCATTATCATTGTGCGTTTTTCCTTTAATGTGTCCACGGCATTGATAACCCAGTCCAATACAGTCTGCTTGCTGGCTGTCTTGATGCGTCCGTTGATGCTTTCATCAGATAATTTTAAAGCATTCGTTGCATCCCTGATGTATTCCGTCCAGCTGCGGCGGAGGTAGGTCTTGACAGGCTTATTAATGCTGACATCAAGAGGTTGCAACTTGGATGTGCACCCTCCTGGTATTATTGCTGGCACAACATTTCCGCGCCGCAACTGTTTCTTCACGTCATCAGTGATGTGAGCCCGGAACGAGTCCATAACTAATAGTGAACGATCTCTCTTTGTGAATGGGATATAAATTTCTTCAATCCATCGCAGCATTAGTGTTTCGTCCATCCACGCTTTCTCCTGAACTGCGACAATCCACCCTTTTGGTGCCTTCAGATCGAGCTGTCTCTTTCCCTTGAAAATAATCATTGGTGGTAATACGTCGCCAGAACCTGCAACGGCTAAAACGACAGTAATGTGTCTCTTTTCTGCTCCAGTGGTACGAATTAGAACACTCTTCGCTCCTTCTTTGTCCACTGTTTTCCCTGGCACAAGATCAAAATACATCGGTGTCTCGTCCATGTTAATAATACACTTATCGTCAAACTCGTCCTCCTCACGTCTATCCATCACAAACTTGTGGAACGAAGCAATCTTTTCTTCCAAATCCTTTGGTAAACGTTGGGCAAGAGAGGTCCTGCTTCTGAGCACAAACCCATGTCTTTTCATGAAACTCTCTCCCCAAGAACGACTGCCATGGAATTTGCTATCCGGATATTCTGTCGAGACAAGCTCCTTGGCATATATACATATTCCCTCAACACTTACTGGAATTTGTAAGTCACGCTGAGTGAGTACCCATTGAGCTATCTTGTCATCTAATGTTTGTCCATATGAAATGGGTCGTCCACACTTAGGCAAATGTCCTTTAAAGTTCAAATCTGCAGAAAAGTCAATTTTCATCCAGGTACTCACCGTGGATTTCGGAATTTTGAATTTTTCCGCTGTTTTTCTATTTCCAATAAGTTTTGCATTGTTAACGATATCATGCTTTTGCTTTAATGTATAATGTTTATAGTGACCACGTACAGAACCGGGTGGAGCACTCGTGGGTTCAAGATAATCAGACTCGTCATCTAGAGCAGCTTTCTTCGTAGGCGGTTGTTTTTGTGATGCTTCCTCAGAATCATTAATTCGAGGTCGCTTCTGTGGACGGCCTACTGGTCTCTTTGGAGACGATTTTGGCAAGGGCGAGTCCCTCCAAGAACTAGGCAGTGCCTCCTCACTTGTTGCATAACGTATGATAAACTTATCCATCAAAATTATTACAGTACTAACAATATTATGTTTCACAATGATAGCTATCCAGTATACTAACTTTTGTATGTGGTGGGTATTTTATTTATACTTTTTATTTTAATAGTTTGATTCAGCTAACAAAAATATGATTGGTTGTCAGTATAGACATTGTTACACACGAAACCACTTCATACAGGTGTGACAGTTATGGCTTTGATTAGAAACCATGACCCCTGCTTTATATCATTAAACAATACATCAGAGTCGGTATGGATTAGTAAAATTCATTGGCATTGTCCAACAAAACAAACCCCTTATCCCTGAGGCATTATATACAAAGGTTTAAACATAGTTATTGTTCTACAGGTAATAAACCTCTTGGTAGACGATATATTTGATTGTGGGTGCTAAATGTTAGGTACATCGTGTGCTCTTTTAATAAAATCCAGATGGCTGCCTTTTATTTCCGAACACATCTGTCAAAGAAATCCCACCAGTTATATTATTAACAATTAACACCCAGACACTTTGAAATCTCTGACAAGCATCACTACAATCTTCGAGCAGTAGATCGTTTCCAGCCGGCAAGCTTTTCTCATTTTAAATCTACCCTCGACTAGGTGGAAAAAAAGAAGAGAGAACCACAACAAATGTATCACCTTTATTTTAAAAAAATATCAACATATTAATCACGCCGATTCGTATATTGCAAATTGCTTTTTAGTTTTACCCTTCGTAGGCGTACATACAACACTCACCCCATTTGGAGCCTCTCACCCTTGGTGCTCTAAGAATAGCCATCATACATGTACTGGTGTTTCGACTCTCGATACTAAAATGTTTCTGCCCAAAATATCTTAAGAATTATAACTCCAAAATCTTTTTTTTTAGTTTGTATTAATATCTTAATTACACAGAAATAAAGCTTGCGTGCTTTTGTAATGTAGATTTTAATGATCATTAGCAGAAGGTTAAACTGGATTGCAAGATTACTATGTTAATATGGCGGTTCTTTTGGAAAATACGCACACAATCGTGGCTCTAATACATGTATGGCTTTGTTTTCTGGTGGATGGACATGTATCAAATAGACAAAATAGGCAAGTAATGCCCATTTTTCATTAATTATCCTTTCCGTGGTGTTAGACAAAATACTTGTTTTACTTCATGGCAGCACGTTTTCATGTGAGCTAACGGTAACTTCGTTACGGACGGGGAAGGGGGGGGGGGGCGGCATAATTATATCTTCACTTATATGTTTTCGGACACCTAATCAAAGAATTTAATATGTATTCGGACAACAAAAAAAGTAATTATTTGTTGCAGTCCGAAAACATACGGTAAATACGGTAATGAGGTCTTTGTACTGATGTAAACATCATGTATTTCCCACAATTGTTTTATATTCCATTTATATTGTATATCTAAAACTAATTTAAAAGCTTAAAAGGATCTAATGTACTTTATAAATATCAAACTGTAATATTTTGTATTTTGAGCATGGGTGATAAAACACATTTGTTACATTTTTTTTATACCTGATAGCCAGCCGGCTTGGAAGAAAGTATGTTTATAGCTGAAAATATCACAGTGACATGTGTGTTGACTAGGGAAGATGTCTGTAATCGAACACACAGTTAGACTTGTACACACAAAGTTGGTGGGTGGGTGGAAGATGTCTGTAATTGTACACACAGTATGGCTTATTTACACAAGCAGGGGAAGATGTCTGTAATTATACACAGTATGGCTTATACACACAAGCAGGGAAAGATGTCTGTAATTGTACACACAGTATGGCTTATTTACACAAGCAGGGGAAGATGTCTGTAATTATACACAGTATGGCTTATACACACAAGCCTTGGAAGATGTCTGTAATTGTACACACTGTATGTCTTATACACACAAGCAGGGGAAGATGTCTGTAATTGTACACACTGTATGGCTTACTTACACAAGCAGGGGAAGATGTCTTCAATTATCACACACTATAGCTGACACATAAGCAGGGAAAGATACCTGTAATTGTCACACAGTATGGCTTATACACTCAAGCAGGGGAAGATGTCTGCAATTGTCACACACATTATGGCTCACACACACTGGCTGGTTAAGCTATTTCACATTGTACACAGTATGATTTATACACACAAGCAGGGGAAGATGTCTGCAATTGTAACAGATTATGTCTCACACACCCTGGCAGGTTAAGCTATTTCAGATTGCACACAGTATAATATAAGAAGGGGAAGATATCTGCTATTGCACATAGTATGGAGTGAAGCAAGGATGCATTCTCTCTTTGATCCTCTTCTCACTGGCCATTGACTGGAACATGTGCTGCACCACAGAGGGCAAGAGACAAGGAATACAGTGGACGTTGACCACAATGCTGAATGACCTGGACTATGCCGACGACATCAGGTTGCTGGCAAGCAGACACCAGGATATCTAACAGAAGACACACAGTTAGTACAGACAGCAAGCACCATAGGTCTTCGAGTCAACATGGGGAAGACGAAAGTCTGGAGGAAGAACACTATAGTGGGCAAATCAATCACCATCAATGTCTGCAAGAAGTAGACGATTTCACGTACCTGGGCAGTAAGGTCGCCAAGGATGGAGATTGCACTAGGGAAGTCACCACAAGAATCAGCAAGGCCAATCAGGCCTTTACAGTGCTGAAGCCCATCTGGAGGACAACAAACCTCAGTGTCCACTTGAAGATCCATCTTCAAGAGCAACGTGTTGAGCAAACATTTGAACGGGTCAGAGTGTTGGAAGACCACTGCTAACATATAACACAAGCCCAAAGTCTTCCAAACCAAGTGCCTGTGACGGATCATGAGGATCCTTTGGCCAAACATGATCTTGAATGAGGAACTCCGGCACAGAGTGGGCACAAGCACCATTGCTGAGATGATTGCATCTCGTTGATGGAGATGGCTTGGCCATGTCTGCAGAATGTCCTCTGACTCACTACCAAGGGTGGCACTGAGATGGACCCCACAGAGGAAAAGGAACCATGGCTGATCCAAAGAGACCTGGCGCCGAACAGTGGAGCGAGAACATAAGACCAGAGGCCTCACCCTGCAGACCGCACCAGCAGCTGATAGACCAAAATGATGCTGCCTTGCCATTGCCTCAAGCACCATATGGTGCTGAGAGGATTGATGATGGCTTATTCACACAAACAGGGGAAGATGTCTGCAATTGTCTATGGCTCACACACTCTGGCAGGTTAAGTTGTCTCAATATACACATGGTATGGCTTATTCATACAAGCAGGGAAAGATGTCTACAATTGTCACACTTTATGGCTGACACACTCTGGCAGGTTAAGCTGTCTCAATATACACATGGTATGGCTTATTCACATAAGCAGGGGAAGATGTCTGCAATTGTCACACACTCTATGGCTCACACACACTGGCAGGTTAAGTTGTCTCAATATAGACATGGTATGGCTTATTCACACAAGCATGTTATGACAATATGTTCTTAAACTAAGTAACAGAAAATCAACAAGTTTTGAGTAAAATTCAAGAAATAATTTATTTACCTTGAATGCAAAGTGGAAATGTAAAACAAACTGACAGTATTGGGAAATAAATTCCTAATTGTCCTGAACTTATTATTACAAGTCCAGAATTGTGGATTATTCTTAATGAATTCCAGTGGTTTCCAAATGAATCTTGGATGTGCTGATGTACTAATACATTGGAATAGTGTTGTTGTTCATTCAGTCTTGATTTATCACAAGGATGCAATTCAAAATGTCTCTATATGAATTGTTTTGTATTACTCAATTTTATGTATTTTATTTTCTCCAGGATGATGGGCTATGCATAATAGTATTTTGGAGTTCACCTTGTTCAGAATTAAGTTCACTGTAAACTTGACTAGAGACATTGAAACTGCTTTTATTTTGCAAACAAATAAGACATGGTTAATATTTCTCTTGGAGTTAAATATTAGGGTGATTAACAATAAAGGTAAACATGTTAATTGGGTCTGGGTCCAGGATATTGGAGTTCCACCAGGAAATACGTGTTTTATCTGATGCTTCCTATGATCTCTATTCTGATTTTAGTAATATATTTTATCTGTTTACAACTTATAATTTTCTTGAAATGAAATTTTGACCTACTTTCTGGCTCTATGTTTGTGTACTTTTTTTAAAAATATAATCTTGTTTACTTGAAAAATTGTTCATTCTTGTGATCAGATCAGAAGCAGAATCATTGTATTTATTGTTGTGCTCAGTTTTTGATTTGGACGGAATTATTTATTCAAATTATTATTCTCTGGAAATGCAAATTGCTGAATAATATTCTTGGACTAAAACAGTAGTTTGGAATTATAGAGAATTCAGACATGGACATATTGAATTATATTTATGTTATGACTTGAAAGGCTGTTGGTGCATCAGCACACTTCAGGCCACTGGTAAATTATTACATTCAAGACTACAGGCTGATTCTTATTTGATCAACACTGGTATTTAATTGGAACTTGATATATTCAGACTTGTAATAGAAACTTTTGGAAGAAAAAAACCCATAAAATAATGATTTATACATTAAAGTTTTCTTCTGTCAAATGCAAATGTGATTAAAGTTACCGAGGTTGAAGAATGAGAAAGATTATACATAAATCAATATAATACTTCTATACACATTAAAGTCCTTCTGCAATTAGATTATAGTTTCCCTTGATGTGCCTGATGTCAGTGTTGCATTCCTGCAGCATCACTCTACACTTTAACAATCTTTGTTTGTTGCTTTTCATTTTGTTAATCAATTAATAGAATAAGATGAACTAATATACACTTCAAAGTGTTGCACAGAGAATATCAAAGCCAAATATTCCTTATCAGTTGTGGATAATTTGGTGTTTGCTTAGTTACTTTAACAAATAGCACACTGGTTGATCCACACTACTTTTATCTTCTCCATTAAAGATTAACCCCATCATCACTTACACTATCAGACATTTTAAGTGACTGACTGAAATTTGGAACTAGAAGAACTGGTATGGTATTCAGGTTATCAAAAGCCTCCTGGTCTTTTTGTTTCAATGAAACTTTGTTTTCTTGCACAAGAAATTGGGCAGGACTTCAGCAGTTGTGGATTAAATTGAGCAAAATTTCCAAAGACATCCATCCATACACCCACATATTGCATTAATTGCTTTTTCACTGATAGGCACATGGACAACAGAGATAGCCTTGACCTTTGTAGGTTGTCCCATATGTTCTGAAAATTTAATGCAAGCACAGCAAAACTCTTGTGTACCTAAATTAGTTGTCAAATCTGCATCACTAAATCAAAGAATTTCTGAATGGTCTTTAGATGGTTTTTCCAAGTATCACTGTAGATAAAAACATCATTGATGAATGGTCTTCAGGTGATTTTTCCAAGTATCATTGTAGATGAAATCATTATTGATGAATGGTCTTCAGGTGATTTTAACAGGTATCATTGTAGATGAAAACATCATTGATAAATGGTCTTCAGGTGATTTTAACAGGTATCATTGTAGATGAAAACATCATTGATGAATGGTCTTCAGGTGATTTTAACAGGTATCATTGTAGATAAAAACATCATTGATGAATGGTCTTCAGGTGACTTTAACAGGTATCATTGTAGATGAAAACATCATTGATGAAATTTTAACAGGTATCATTGTAGATGAAAACATCATTGATGAATGGTCTTCAGGTGATTTTAAGAGGTATCATTGTAGATGAAAACATCATTGATGAATGGTCTTCAGGTGATTTTAACAGGTATCATTGTAGATGAAAACATCATTGATGAATGGTCTTCAGGTGATTTTAACAGGTACCATTGTAGATGAAAACATCATTGATGAATGGTCTTCAGGTGATTTTAACAGGTATCATTGTAGATGAAAACATCATTGATGACTGGTCTTCAGGTGATTTTAACAGGTATCATTGTAGATGAAGACATCATTGATGAATGATCTTCAGGTGATTTTAACAGGTATCATTGTATATAAAAACATTATTGATGTAAGCATGATGCTGCTCTAGATCAGACATAGTATTAATAGTAATATATACCATACAATCATAGGCAAATATGATATATGATATGTTGTTTACAAAATGACTCCTTACAATCTGTAATCATGAACCATTACAATCTTAATCATGGACCCTTACAATCTTTAATCATGGACCCTTACAGTATGTAATGATGGACCCCTACAGTCTGTAATCATGTACCCTTACAATCTGTAATCATGGACCCTTATAATCTGTAATGATGGACCCTTACAGTCTTTAATAATGGACCCTTATAGTCTGTAATCACGGACCCTTACAATCTGTAATCATGGAACCCTACAGTCTGTAATAATGTACCGTTACAATCTGTAATCATGGACCCTTACAGTCTTTAATGATGGATCCTTATAGTCTGTAATGATGGACCCTTACAGTCTTTAATCATGGAACCCTACAGTCTGTAATGGCAGACCCTTACAATCTGTAATGATGGACCCTTACAATCTGTAATGATGAACCCTTATAGTCTGTAATGATGGACCCTTACAGTCTGTAATCATGGAACCCTACAGTCTGTAATGGCGGACCATTACAGTCTGTAATGATGGACCCTTACAGTCTGTAATAATGGACCTTTATAATCTTTAATCAATGACCCTTACAGTCTTTAATCATGGACCCTTACAATCTGTAATGATGAACCCTTACAATCTTTAATGATGGACCCTTACAATTTTTAATCAATGACCCTTACAGTCTTAATTCATGGACCCTTTCAAGCTGTAATGATGGACCCTTACAATTTGTAATCATGGACCCTAAATGTTTGTAATGATGGACCCTTACAATCTGTAATGAAGGACCCTTACAGTCTATAATGATGGACCCTTACAATCTTTAATCATGGACCCTTACTGTCTTTAATCAATGACCCTTACAGTCTTTAATCATGGACATGTACAATCTGTAATGATGGACCCTTATAATCTTTAATCATGGACCTTTATAATCTGTAATGATGGGCCATTACAATCTTTAATCATGGACCCTTACAATCTGTAATCATGGACCCTTACAATCTTTAATCAATGACCCTTACAATCTGTAATCATGGACCCTTACAATATATAATCATGGACCCTTACAATATATAATCATGGACCCTTACAATTTTTAATTATTGACCCTTACAATCTTTAATCATGGACAAAAGCAAACAATACCAATTAAATATACATAACAAATGACTTAAACTCACTTCATCATTTGAAATCATGGCTTAAAGCATTATATTAATCCCTGAAGGTACACTGCATTTTATTTCAAGTTGACATTTAATACCTTTTTATAACAGCCTTTGTTCTTTAAATCTTGTTTTCTAATGTTTTGTAATGGATGCTGATTCATATCCAGCTAAAATTTAAAGCAATAGATAATATTAGTTACTTTTTGCTATTTACCAGCAAAGAATGAGCTTATAAATAAATTTGTTTACAGTGATCTTCAGGGTATTAGGACCAATGCCAAGCAGAATGGGTCAGACTGGATACTGAATGGTAGCAAAGTCTTCATCACCAATGGCTGGATGTGTGACGTAGTCATTGTGGTAGCTATTACAAACCCTGTGGCAAAGTCCATGGCTCATGGTATCAGCCTGTTCCTGGTCGAGACTGGCACACCTGGATTCAAGAAAGGTCGAAAGCTTGAGAAGATCGGATTTAAGGCTCAGGTGCAGTGGAATATGGTCAAATGTGTCACTGTAGTTGGAGATTCATAAATAAGATGCAGTGGAGTATGGTTAAGTGTGTCAATGCAGTGTTAAATTAATAGAACAGGTGGAGTTGAGTATGGTGTATTATGTCATTCTGATTTGAAATATCTCGTGTGCAGTGCAGTGTTGAGTAGTGTGTCAATGAAATTTCATATTCTTTGCTTATTTGCTCAAAAGAAGATTAATATTGTTTAATTTATTATTGTTTTCTGATTAGAAACATATGCAAGGAATTGTCTTTTAAATATCTAAGAGAGCATGCTATATATTGATGTTAATCATCACAAATTCAATAGTTGATTGTGAGAATTCAGTGACCAAGTGGTCTAAAGCACTCACTGTTATGGATAACTGCCATCTCACTGCTGTCTGCATGGATTTGAGTCTTGGGTTCAGTCAATGTGGGTATGTGAGAAAGCTTGCCAGCTGTTTATTGTGAGGTCAGTGGTTCTTTCAGTTTTTTTTTGTCCAGGTCCTTCATCCACCATTTATACTGGCTGCCATGTACAGCCTATCTTGTGCTGAAATGGTATTAAACCCTACAGCAACAACAACAGTTGCTTGCAGAAAAATTTATTGTCATTTATGAAACACATACAACTAATTGAATATCACTTAGAGGATTGGTTTGCAGTAAGCTTATCTCAAGAAATCAAAATTACTGTATGATCACAAATTCAACAGTTGATTGTGAGAACTGAGTGACCAAGTGGTCTAAGGCACTCACCGTTATGGATAACTGCCATCTCACTGCTATCTGCATGGGTTTAAGTCTTGGGTTCGGCCATGGTGGGTATGTAAGAAAGCTTGCCAGTTGCTTATTGTGAGGTCGGTGGTTCTTTCAAGTTTTTAATTCAGGTTCTTCCTCCACCATTTGTACTGGCTGCCATGTACAGCCTATGTTGTGTTGAAATGATATTAAATCCTACACTGGCCTACAGCAACAACAACAGTTGCTTGCAGAAAAATGTATTGTCATTTATGAAATACATACAACTGAGTATCACTTAGAGGATTGGTTTGCAGTATGCTTATTTCAAGGAATCAAGATTACTGTATGATGAATCCAGGAACAGGATAGTAGTACAAATTAAATCAAAAGAAGAATTCTTTATCATGATAAAGTTATGTTTCTGTACTTAGACATACTTAAGTAGAATTTTGATATGGGTTTATGAAATTGAAGCCATATATATATATATATATATATATATATATATATATATATATATATATGAATTAGCTAAGTTCTCATGGACACAATGAATTGTATATCAAATTATCAGTTGTCTAAACGATGAATGATTTTAGAAACTTTAATGTGCTTCAGATAATTTATGTCACTATGTTAGGTTTAGTTTTGTTCCACAAAACATCTCACATTGTATTGCAAGTCTAGTCTGAGTTGTTCCACAAAACATCTCACATGATAATGCAAGTCTAGTCTTGTTCCACAAAACATCTCACATGATAATATTGAGTCTAGTCTTGTTTGACAAAACATCTCACATGATAATGCAAGTCTAGTCTTGTTCAGGAGCACATCTCACATGGTATTTTTGCATGTCTAGTCTTGTTCCACAAAACATCTCACATTGTATTGCAAGTCTAGTCTTGTTCCACAAAACATCTCACATGGTAATGCAAGTCTAATCTTGTTCCACAAAACATCTCACATGTTAATATTGAGTCTAGTCTTGTTTGACAAAACATCTCACATGGTAATGCAAGTCTAGTCTTAAACAAATTTTGTCATTGAATGCTGAAAAAAAAACAACAGTTGGACTAGGGCCAGTATGCTTGACTGGAATTGCACCCAACCATGTTTTGTACAAATATGGAAGAATGGTTTCATATTATCATATTTAAGGTTAAATCTATTTCTAGTTCTGCTTGGATTTGACCTGTAGTATTTTTGTAGGTCAGACAAGTTCATGTGTGTGTGTATGTGTGTAATTTGGATTTTTAATGTAGCTTTCCAAGGTGATGTATACTCCTGAATTCCTTCTAAAACAAACTGGCAGTCCTTGATATGTTCTTGTTCAATCAAGATTATTATTCATGAACCTGTCAAGGTCAAAAATAACACTTGGATGTGTATGAACTTGAAAATGATAGTACTCAAAATGAATAAATTCAAGCCATGTCAATAAAACCTATAGGTATGACACTTTGGAGCACTACAGTTTTGCCAGTTGTTGGCACATTTGTAATGAGCAAGTTGCTTAAAAGCAAGCTTGCCAAATATTATTGTAGAGAATAATTACAGTGCACACATTTTTACATGTGCTTTTTTGGTTGAAGGTTATTTTAAGGGTTGCTTGTATTAGATGTTAATCATTACAACATAATTGAACACACAATGACAAAGCTTGTTGTAGTTTTTAACTGTCACCTGGAAGTGATACAATTTTGGCAAGTTTATCGTTGATGTTAACTTTTAACAAGTTGGCAAGTTTATCATTGATGTTAACTTTTAACAAGTTGGCAAGTTTGTTTAGGGGCAAAGATTCTTTCTGTTTTTTTAATAATTTTAGAGATATGTTTTGGACTCTTGTCAGTTGGATACATGAAGAAAAGACATAAACAAAGAATTAATTGCTTGCAGTACACAGGTGAGATGGCAGTGGTCCGTAACGGACAGCGCTTTAGACCACTCGGCCGCTCGGGGCCTCTTGGTGATATGTCATTTTAGAGATATGTTTTGGACTCTTGTCAGTTGGATACATGAAGAAAAGACATAAACAAAGAATTAATTGCTTGCAGGACACAGCTGAGCTATATTTTGATGATGTTCATCTCCCTGCCAGTGCATTACTGGGTGAAGCCAACAAGGGCTTCTACTACCTGATGCAGGAACTTCCACAGGAAAGACTCATCATTGCTGACATGGCACAGGCCTCCACTGAGTGGATGTTTGAAGAGACACGGCAGTATGTCCGACAGCGAAAGGCATTTGGCAAAACCCTCTCAAATCTGCAGGTAAAATACTTCTGCTTAGAAGCTAAGGCTATTAATGGACAGGCCTACATGACTGCCACATAACACACCAAGTACAGATCTTAAACACCTGTTTGGTTGAGATTTAATAAAACTCATAGTTTAAGTTATTACAGTTGAATGTATGGTCATGATAGGGGGTCCAGTAAGGCCTTTAAGGGGTTTTAATGTATGGTCATGATAGGGGGTCCAGTAAGGCCTTTAAGGGGTTTTAATGTATGGTCATGATAGGGGTCCAGTAAGGCCTTTAAGGGGTTTTAATGTATGGTCATGATAGGGGGTCCAGTAAGACTTTTAAGGGGTTTTAAGGGAATTTTGCAGTTACCATTACAAAAAGTAACACTATTTGTTTTAGCTTTTATGCATTAGCATGATAGAATATAAGTTACTTTTCCAGAGATAGCAGTAGTGGCATTAAAAAATTTAAGTTTTAGTATTAAAGTTTTTACAGGTCAGAAACTGGTTATTCTGACAGACACATGCACACTGGTAAATCTCTGATTATAATTTCATGTCCAATACATTTTGTGATATGGAAAATAAAATTAAGTTTAATGTACATGATCAAAATATATTGATATTAATTTCATCCATGAAGAATTTATAAAAATTTGCAGAGTTTGAAATGAAAAGTTAAGGAGAAATTTTGCAAAATGTTAATGTGTCATGTAGAACACTATAGATTAAAAATCCACTTCTGTGGTAAAACTCACTCCAGATGAACCCAAAATTTTCTTGTGTCACTTATATGAAGTGTCCCATGTTATGCTTCCATCCTATGACAACGACTCAGTTTGTTGTTATGTGTGACATCATTCTAGAACCGGCCAAGCAGCCACAGATATAGAACTTTATTGGTGGCATGGTCAAATAGAGTTAAATTGAATTTTGCATAACTTTCCAAATTGTGATCAGAAACAGGAACAGGATATTGCTTTTCTAGAACATGTACATTTTCATTTCATTTCTTAATAATGCAAATGATCTTATATGAAAAAGAAAGATACAAAAAATAGAGATGTATCAAATATACTGTGTCTAACCAGGCAGTATAAAAATAGAGATGTATCAAATATACTGTCTGACCAGGCAGTATAAAAATAGAGATATATCAAATATACTGTGTCTGACCAGGCAGTATAAAAATAGAGATGTATCAAATATACTGTGTCTGACCAGGCAGTATAAAAATAGAAATGTATCAAATATACTGTGTCTGACCAGGCAGTATAAACATAGAGATGTATCAAATACACTGTGTCTAACCAGGCAGTATAAAAATAGAGATGTATCAAATATACTGTGTCTAACCAGGCAGTATAAAAATAGAGATGTATCAAATATACTGTGTCTGACCAGGCAGTATAAACATAGAGATGTATCAAATATACTGTGTCTGACCAGGCAGTATAAAAATAGAGATGTATCAAATACACTGTGTCTGACCAGGCAGTAAAAAAATAGATATGTATCAAATAATACTGTGTCTAACCAGGCAGTATAAAAATAGAGATGTATCAAATACACTGTGTCTAACCAGGCAGTAAAAAAATAAATATGTATCAAATAATACTGTGTCTAACCAGGCAGTATTATAAAGATTTGACCAAGCCTTATTACTTATTCTTGTTTCCCCAAGTTCATTGCCTGCAATCAGAAAATCACAGGTCTCCGAATAATTTCAATCAATTTAGACATCATTCAGACAATCATAAGAGGCCAATGGGAGAATGAGAATATTGAGAAAAGACTATCCCATTTAATATCTTAAGTAATTTATTTGCCAAGTAGACTTATTACAGTAAAATATTAACAGCCAATGTCATGTAGATCGTGGTGAAATTATATCTTGTGATGAGATAAAATATTACATTTAAATAGGGTTGGAATCTCTCAATCCATTTTAAGGAACTGCAATTTATTATTGAAAAGTTGTTGAAGGGAAGTATAATCTATCAGTAACTTTTCATTCGTTGATTACTCAGTTTTGGCAGAGTTGCCTACCCCTTTCAATAATAATTAGCAAAGCTAGGCAAGAAATATAGCACGGTAGCTGCTTAAAATAGTAAAGTAATTAAAAATAGTAAAGAAATATAGAACTATAGCTGCTTTAAATAGTAAGGTAATTAAAAATAAAGTCAACTCCAGTTAAAGTACATGGCCTCGGGCCCTTCACGAAACTTTGCAGTTAACCAGAGTGTGCAGTTAACCGAAGTGTGCAGTACGGTACAGTACAGCTTAAAATCAGCACGGCATGATTATAGGTGAAGAATAACGTCAAAAGATGATTAGAATCCACTCTTTCAACTTTTACTTGAATGAAACAAGAGTCTACAATGAACAGCACTAACATCATATTGTTGAATCAAACAATGAAATTTACGATTTCCGAAAGAAACGGGCAATTGATGTCTGCACACAAGTTTTACTAATAATTTGGTGAATTGCCGACTCTATTTGGTAAAACGTTTCAAACAGCTCACATTCTCTCTATTCCATGAATCTGCATAAATTCAGGAGTGACTGTATAGCGACTTTAGATGAAACCTGGTCATCTACTGCGTCACTGTCATCACTTCTTGCATCATTTTCTTTTTGTTTTGTCTCTGTAAGAGCTGCAATGATGGTTGAGTTGTCGATTTCAACTTCCGTCTGAAGACCATCATCTATTGCAACATATTGTTCAAATTCTTCTACATTCATGCAGTTTGGCGATTCGAATGGGGTTTCGCCATGGTGGGGTCGTCAAGTGACTTGTCATCAGAAGGCACTGAAAAACTGGCCCGCCTACAGCAGTTTGCTACAGTTTACTGTGTTACATTGCTCCAGGCATTTCTAATTATATGAAGTGCATCTAAATCTGTCAGCTTCCTTGTCTGGTTGGATGCTTTTTCTTTGGGAGATGAGCCATCAATGTCTGACAGCAGTTTTTGAATAACAAGCAATCTATAGAAATTCGTGATAATTCCTTTATCCATTGGTTAAATCAGTGAAATTGTGTTCGGAGGAAGGAAAGCAATCTTAACATTTGACAGTTTGATGCCGTCGCCATGAGGTGTACAATTGTCGCACAGCATAATGATGCTTCTCTAACGCATTTGATTGTCAATGCACTTCAACCAATTCTTCCAAATTTCTGTCGTCATCCAGGCATTTTAGTTTGCCACCTACTGTACTGGCAGCTTTTTCAAATTCTTAAAACATCAACTGGAATTGCTTTTGCCAATCACCAAGGCATCCAATTTTTTGCTATCATCCATATTGCATGCAAACAAAATTGTCAACTATCTTTGGCAATCTTACATCCCGGTGCTTCTGCTCTTTTGAAAGACAAAGACACATGAGGTAATGCCCGCCAGTACAACTCAGTTTCATTGGCATTGAAGATGTTGTTTGGTTGGTAGTCTTTAAGGATTTCGGGTAGAACATCAATTACCCATCGTTTGGCTCCAAAGTCGTCTGCATCCTGTTTTTCGCTGTGTTGTCGTTTAAATTGCACTTCGTTGCACATTTTCCATCTTTCCAACTGTCTATTTGATGGTTTGAAATCATGCAAACCCTAACCATTTGCCAATTGATTAGCTTTTTCAAGCAACAGTGGTCTACTTATTGGAATCTGTCAATTGTGAGCTTGAGCAAACCATTGTAACTGCACTTCTTCAACATCTTTGAATTTGTCACCTCGTTTGCTCCTCTGAGAAGGATTGCTGTTATTTTGCCAGTCGTCAATGATCTTCTCCTTGTTTGAATGTTCATGAGGATTCGCAAAATCACAGTGACTAACACTGAACTCAAGTGCAACAGAGGCCTGACTTCTGTTGTTCTCAATGCATTTTATGACCTCAAACCTTTGAGCTAACGTCAGGGATTTACACTTGCGACTAGTCATTTTAAACTAAAGTAAATGCTCATAAATTCAAGGTTGAACTTCTGATGATTACCCCCTAGTTCAAATCACACTTTAGAGCAACATTTCCCATGCTGTACCATGATTGTTCCCATGCTATTGCTCCCTGGTGGGCTGGGATATACATGTATCTACCATATCTACCACCTATGGCGTCCTTTACATGTCAATCATTTACAAAGTCACATTTACTGGCTTAATTGTTGGCTTATTTGAAGTGCTACAACAATGGACTGGCAATAACTGATCCTGACTATACATTGTGCAGTTAACCGGAGTAAAATTGGATTGAATAATGTTCCACAGGCAGAAAATTTATTGTGCTACTATCCGGAGTGTGCATTTAAGTGAAGTGCAGTTATCCAAAGTTTGTTCACATTGAAAAGCATTGGGAAAAAACATGACCAGCGTGACTACGTGCAGTTAACCGGAGAGTGCAGTTAACTGATGTGTAATTAAGAGGAGTTGACTGTAGTAAGGTATCAAATAGTAAGGTAATTAAAAATAGTAAAGAAAGATAGTCAATTACTTTTAAATGGATAACATATCCACCCTCTTATCAATGTTGTTTCTTCTGACTCAGCAATAACTTTGAGTAAAAATGTAAACATCTAACTGCTCCTTGCAGTCAGACAATATTTGCCCTACCTTTTTGTCAAAATATTTTACCACAACTGAATATTGCTTTGTGTCCATGGCACTACTTCCCTTTGTGGAAATAGAAAAGTGTTGCATTTTACATTGTCAACAATGTTTTCCTTCTTTATTAACCCTAACCCTAGACATCACTATAAACTGCCTCACTGCAGATATCATTGTAATATGACTGAAAAATTGTTGAAGCTATGTTAAAATACACACAATTAACAAAGCATTCATCTTTTGGTAGCTCAGAGTTTTCTTTCAATAGCCTCTTCACTGATACAGAATTCATAGCCATATCTTCGTTAGACAAAGAGTGGTCAGATTTTATGTAGTAGTAAAGAGTGTCAGAGTGGGTCAGCTATCTCCGAAGCTTACGATCATTTTGGCAGTATACCTATCTCAAGGAATAAAAAGAAGGCTGATTTCCAATTGCAGAAGTTTTACTCCTTGAACAGCTGCATTTGTATTTTAGAGTCAGGAAATATTTTGACAAACAACTTGTTGCCTGCTCTATTTGACTTTTTTGAAGATTATGCTCAACAATAAATTCACTTAGTGAGTTTCTGCATTAATAATGCATGTCTTTGTCAGGTAATTCCTTTTGGGGGTTAAAGAACAATTAACAGCTTCCGATTTCACTTGAGCTTTTCCATTTACTCAAATCAGGCCTCTGCTATGGGCTAAAATATCATAACCCAAAGTAGAAAAGGCACATAATGAGAATCTTTGAAGAGCTTTTGATCAATATATAGTATATAACTATTCAATGGCTTTACTGTCTGTGGAAGGAGCTAGGCAGGTTTTAAATTAGCCAAAATTTGGCTAAGGATTCCTGTTGCCATACTCAGTGAGGCTGGTACACAACTAATGTCCTTTTAGCCCAATTTGGCTAATTCCTACAAAGCTGTTCTTCACACTCTTAGGTTGAAACCAAATCTTGGCTAAATGAATGCTTAGCCAAAATTTGGCTAAGGATTCCTGTTACCATACTCAGTGAGGCTGGTACACAACTAATGTCCTTTTAGCCCAATTTGGCTAATTCCTACAAAGC
This sequence comes from Unio pictorum, assembly GCA_030141615.1. NCBI lineage: Eukaryota > Metazoa > Mollusca > Bivalvia > Unionida > Unionidae > Unio > Unio pictorum. The sequence goes on along the minus strand of JARLTB010000030.1, from coordinate 110,909 downwards.
TGTTCTTCACACTCTTTGGTTGAAACCAAATCTTGGCTAAATGAATGCTCAGCCAAAATTTGGCTAAGGATTCCTGTTGCTATACTCAGTGAGGCTGGTACACAACTAATGTCCTTTTAGCCCAATTTGGCTAATTCCTACAAAGCTGTTCTTCACACTCTTTGGTTGAAACCAAATCTTGGCTAAATGAATGCTATACATTTGCCTTTCACATGGATTTAACAAGTGGTTTTTCTATGTACATAATAGTGATGTTGGTGGGAAATAGACTCACCCATAGTATAAATAATAATAATAATACTAATAATAATAATAATGAGGACTTTGTATAGCACCTAATCTTTAGAAGCTCTAAGCATTTTACAACATCTACAATGATTTGACTACAAAAAAAATCACATGAAACTATAAAGGAAAAAAAACATGCTGAAAATATTTAAGGTAGGAAAATACATTAAGTCTTTAAGTTTGCTTTTGCAGTTGACATGTTTTTCAGAGTTTAAAGAGACTCTTAAAAGGGATTACAGTGTCTTTGTGTCTAATTTCATTTAGCAATTCATTCCAAGTTGTTGGGCCCTGGTATGCAAATGAATGTTGTACATATGACTTCATTTTCATTGTGGGAATAATGAGTATATGATTGCCAGAAGAAGATCATAAGTATCTTGCTGGTTTGTACACATGGGAGAGGCCAGATAGGTATTGCTGGACTGGAGTCCATCAGTGAAATGTAGCCGTCATTGTATGGTACAGAGCAGTGGGGAGGTTTGCTTTATAGAGATGTGTGTTCTGATCATGTTACTCTAACATGGCACAGTGTTAGTACATAATGTACATTAAGCATAAAACCCACATACAATGAAAGTGCTAGGGCCTTACTTGTTAGAGTTGGGTTAGAAATAAATCAGTGAATGAAATGACTGTATTTTTATCACACCTATGATTTTCGTCATTAAAATTGATTTAATCAAACTAGTATTTCGGCAAAAATTGTTAAACCTACAAACTTTATCAAGTATTTTAACAGAGAGATGGACCAACAGGAAGATGGATGTGTACAAAATCTAGAGAAAACCAAACTATTAAAACAACTGTTTAAATATATAACAAATTTTATTATTAAAGAACATATGACTGAAATGGTGTACATTGTAACAACATTTACTTTAAAACAACTTTTACTTTAACATACAAGATCTCTTTTCAATAAGTCTTTTTATGCCTATCGGCAATTTTCTTGAAGCAGGAAGTTCAAATTCCCCTGGTAAAATATTGCTGACTGATATTGTCAGCTGTTTACATGATGCCAGTGACACCTTAAATTGCTTTGTTCTGACCGATTTGAATGATAGTTGCATCTGCAAGGTACAAAACATGTCTCCCAACATCATATCTTCTTCTATCTGCTCGTTTAGCTTGATGTCTGCCTTAGACTTGTTGGGTTATGTATACCTGAAAAATTTGTATCAGTAATTTTTAAATGAATTTTATTTATTTTAAACTAAACTAAGCAAGTCTTTTGAATGATTATTTAACTGTCATAATAGAAGAAATTAATATAAAAAATAATAAATAATGTTCAAATTTCATTGCAATTCAGTTGGAAAACTAACACTCAGATTCTTCTTTTTAAATATCATAATAGGTATCATAATTCTATGAGATATAATTGAGAGTTGCACATTCAATTTTCATTTATTCTTGCTAAATCAACTTTCTAACTCATCATAAACCATTAGAAGTTTACTGGCACATTTTATTTGAAACATTAAATCATTGTATCTGTATTGTATCAATATTACATTATTGTTTCAATGTAACAGTCTTCAGAGGAAATATTTTGAAGTATTCACTCAGGTGCTTTTATAACTGGTATTTTCAAGTTTAACATGACATTTCATTTAAAAGGAGAAGTTGAAAAACTATTTATTTGCTTCTTATAAAATATCCATAAAACAATGTATGTCTTTCAGAGATAAATGTTTAGGTACTAAACCATGTTTATTTTGGAACGATTGCCCATTACATTTGACTGTAGTGTTTCATGAGAACAGATATTTGTTTGGAAAATGTACTCTTCAGTTTGTCCAGATGACTAAGTAATGATTAAAATCTTTAAAAGAACAATATATATATATATATATATATATATATATATATATATATATATATATATATATATATATATATATATATATATATATAATTTGGCCATCTACATATCCATAAAAATAAGTGTTCTACATCTCCCTCCCCCACTCAAGTAAATTCATATTTTTAAAACTGATTTGAATTGTATTAAAAATGGTCTGGTCATAAACACATACCGAAAATCATACATGTTTATTTATATTTGTCCAAAATCTGATGAGCATCTATGACAACTAGATTTTGATATAAACTAAGTCTCAAATGTTAAAGGACTGATTTAACATTTAAATATGGCTTAAATTGTGTACAACTCTTTTTATCTGATTTCTGATGCATATAACATTCCTTCAGATTTAAATTTGTCAGATTTATGGTGTTATTGTAATGGTGCTGATGGATATGACAGTTTCAATGAAAACACTAATCTTGTTGTGTACAAGGAAGGTGTCTGAAAATAACAAATATGACTTTATATTCCATACATACCTGCATACAGTCTTGTCACTGACCTTGAAAGTCTGTGTTTTTGTATGTTTATATGTCACTGCACATTTTCGGATGATGCTAATGAGTACTGTCATCCGTTTAGGTCCTTCCAGTAGTATATGCAATTTTTGTCGCCAGACTAAAATGTCCTCCATTGTAAAGTTGTCATTGCAATGACTATTGCACCCACATGCCACAGATTTTTCCTTTTCAATGAAAGTTAAATCTAATGCAGCTCTTCTTCTTTTCACATTGAAATCTGCAACATATGGCATTTAAAATTGTCTTCATATTTTAGTATGCAGACAGATTTTAAAACAAACATTAATGTTATGCATATGATGACGCTAGTAATTTTGTGATGTTTTCATACTAATGCATATATTTAAACTGCTTAATAATTCGTATCTTTCTGTTTTTCTTTTAATATAATTAAGATACAGAGCTTTATTAAGATTCAAAGAAGATTTACTGAAAAAGTCAAATAAAATTAGAAGAATTAAGTAATGATACTAAAATGATTTTAATGCAGGAAAATCAGGGCATTAAATAATTAAGCATATAAACATCCATAACTAATTAGCCTCAAAGTTATTGGTGGAGTAGGTGAATAATGGATGACTGAAATGAAAATATGTTTCACTATACCATTTCAGTGCTTTATGTCCATGCTTTAAGTTTGTAATCTAAGTGGCAATTACTGTAGTAGTAGTAGTAGTAGTAGTAGTAGTAGTTGCTGTTCTTGCTGTGTAACAAATACAAATTGTAATTTACCTAAATTAGACATACAAGATGATAACCGTTTCTGAACAAATCTTGTTGCTGGGAGACCGATATCTGCAAGCTAAAAAATTTAAGTCTCAACCTGTTAGTTCTTGCTGCAGTCTTTAATTCACCTAACATACCTTTTAAAAGTTACGCAACTATCATTCTGAATTTTCTTTTCCTACTGCTGATGATAACTAAATATTTGAATGCATTTATGCCAATAGCATTTTACTTATAAAAATGCTGATATCAAGAGTATATTCTCTATTATTTTAAAAGAAATACATAGTGATTATTCAAGTAGAAATCTGGACCATAGAACTGTTGATAGCCAGTAAGTGTTAGGCTCAATAATCAAAATGAATTCCATCAGTGGTCACCAGGCAGGAATCTTCTGATGGAAACTAAAAATGCTATTGAATTTTTAAAAAATATTTTTGCAGTGAACTCAAAGATAAATAATTCTCTTTTGTTATAGCATTTTCCATCAGAATCTGAATCAGATTTATGTTCAAAACTTGCTGTTATATTATAGTATGCAGAGAGAAAATATTACAGCGGGGAAAAAACATTTCAGTACTTGCAACATAAAGTTTATGAAGACAAAATAAAATCTACTTGTTTAGGAGTGAATATCTTTAGTCAAAATATGTAAATCTACTGGTCTGAAATCTTTTACATGTAATGCTAAAGCTAAAAATATCTTTAGAAAATTTTACACTTAAATTTGATAAAATGTAATACATGCTGATAGGGTCAACTTCACAACATAAATTTAGAAAACTATGCCAAATCTAATTCATGCTGAGTATGCTCCGATTAGATGTGGGCTATGCTTACTGAATGGAATAAAAATCCCTGAATAGTTTAATAAAAGTGCCTAATACTAATAGATAATTTAACATAATATAACTATTACTATTGTTTATATTCTATTTGTTTTGTTAACCTATAGAATGTTTACAAATTAGCAATTTAAATCTATACACACCTTTGTTGAACTCATTTCCAAGAAGTTTTCTGTACAAGTCCTTGTCCATTCTCTTCACACTTTGGACATATCAGTTGAACTTCTCTGGTAGCAAGAAAACTAACCTTATTTATACTGCTGTAACTGATTGAATGTCTTCTACCAGTTCTGCCTCTATCAAGACTATTACATGCCCAGCAGGCAGCTGTTAAGCACTCAGCAAGATCAATGAAAGCCTGTCATGATCAAAGGAATTTTACACCAAAAGCATGGACTGAAAAGAGCCATACACTGACTCAGAAAGAAGGCACTTGATTTTATGAATTGTGTTACTTGTCCAGCTATCATAGTAGAGCATGCAAACTCCATGATAATAAAAATTCATTAATGTTAGATGTTTAAATGCTGATGATCATACTTATATTTATAGGCATATCCTTAATGACAACTTCTGTGTAGACTGAAAAGCCAAAAGTTATGGCATTTTCTGTCATTCCAAGTGATTGAAATGTTTTCAATATGGCACCAAAGTATCTGGAAAAAAGGAACAGCTTTCTAAATATTTTGTAAAGTAAATTATTGCACCCACTATCAACTAATCCTAGCCAGACAGACACACAGAGATATATCATATTCCACCTATTTCCATCAAATTTTGTGTATTGTGAGTCTTTCATGATGAATTTAGATAAATACTTCTAAGTTCATGAATATATGTGGGAAATTATCACTGAGAATAACGTTAAACTAATCATCAATTAAGTTATCATTAATGGAATATCCTCAGATATTATATAGTAATCACAATAATGTAGATCAAGTATTATCTTAATAGTATAGTTTTACTGTTCCAGAATATTTTTCATTACAGCCCATTCAAAACTTGGACATGATGTCTTTTTATAAATAAGCAAAACTGAAAAATATGAAAATACTAGTAATCATGTAATTTACACAACTGCTGCTAGACAATAAAAATATATGTGCTGCTCTTTAGATTTGGAGGCAACACAGTTAACAATAGCATGATCCTATTTCCATTCATGTTTTCAACCTTAAACAGTTAACCAACCCACCAATAAACATGGTCACATTTTAGACTGAAGTCTTCATAGACCTGATTATAATATTCTATGGTCCATCCTTGTATCCCATGAACTTGCATCAGATAACTACTACATTATATGCAATCTGAATGTTAGGGCATAACCGACTTTTGATCCGGAAATCGGATTCCACCGGATAGTATGAACTTCCGATTAATCGGAGTCGGACAAGGTAGGAACGACCGATTCGGATAATAAAAATAATAAAGTTGAATTTCTATAGCACCGTGTCTAACACTGCGTGTCATTCGATAGTGCGTTAATAAAGTTAAATAAGAAGTCAGTAAAGTCCAATATGGTCAACACAACCACGAAATGAAGCCAGATATGGTAAAGTACTAAGTAACATGCTAGACACGGCAAAACGAGATACCAGAAACCCGGAAACGGAAGATGAAATTTTTTAGAAAAAAAATATGGATTTAGCATTTCCGATTAATTGAATCGTATCTGGAATCGGAAAAATTTCATGCCCAAAATCCGGAATTGGAAATCGGTAGAAAAATGCTAATCGGTTATGCCCTACTGAATGTATCAGTTCCTTCACCTTTACTTGCTATTGAAAGACACCTCAATATGATAAATAGAACCAAACTAATGCATGACATCCAGCGAACCTAACAACTTGCTTACCTCCTACAGTAGAAGAACACAATAACTGCCTGTGTTCATTGCTTGAAAACATCTCAGCCATCAAGTGCAGAGTATCAATTCAAAAGTGTTCTCCATGGTATAGCAGTGTTAGGGACCAGCTTTGCACCATTAAAAAAGACCACTGTGAAGTGGAGAGGCTTTGACTTTCCAACAGACTCACTTTCATAAGCTGTTCTATGAAGCTGCCAAGAAGAATGTCACAAACATAGTCCATTTAGCCAAATTATCCTACTACAGTATTTCAGCGACAACCATTAGCAGCACATGGATTAATTTCTGATAGTTGTGATGATGAGTGCACCAAAGTCATGTGAACTTGATCTAATTCCATCATCTCTGCTGCTTGAGTGCTTTGATCCAATATTGCCTTTACTAACTGATGTTATTAAAACATCTCTCTCATCAGAGGAATTCCCATTATTTTTCAAAACTGCCAGTATAAAACCTTCTGCTGAAGAAACTAACATTCAACCTTACTGCTTTAAAGAACTACCGACCAGTTTCTAATCTCCTGTTCATATAAAAAATCTTAGAAAAAGTTGTTCTGACCCAACATGTATCTCATCTGAAATCAAACAGTCTTTATAGTAATGTACAATCTGCATGTCAAAAAGACAGTACATAACCTAGGTGTTACTCTGGTCAGTTACTCTCACACTGCAGAAACATGTCATGAACATAGGAAAGGCTGCTTATCTTAAGCTGAGATGCATCAGCTCCATTCACAAATATCTTTCAGTTGATGCCACTAAAACACTTGTCTTAATTAGTACTTTCAAGACTCAACTATTGTAACTCAATTATGTCTGTTTCATTTCAATATCTGCTCCAGAAATGTCAAAAAGCTCAAAACACAGCATGCTTGAATCATGCTTAGAGTACAACGATCAGAGCACACCTCCAAATATTTTGTGCTTTTTTATTTTCTAATTTCATAGTGTTTTGTTTTTTGTAGTACAATGTAATATCATTATATATGTTGTAAAGTGCTTAGAGCTTCTAGGCATAATGCAAAGTCCTCATTATTATTATCATTATTATCATTTGTTTTTGTCATCTTCTATGCAAAGCAGAGTCAATTATATATCTCTCTTGACTGTTTAAAAGGACTTTTTAATTATTTTATTAAATTATGAACTTTAACCTGGAAAGCAAGCAACCCATCTTCCCAGATGTGAAAAAGCTTCGGTCCTTGTATTGTTTATATACTTGTAAGGTGCCCTGTTATAAAGTTCTGGTGTTTATATGATATGAACAATTCAACCTATATTTTTTTCACAACCCGTATCAATGTTGAGTTCATAGTGTTCGCATTGTTATAGTTGAGATGAGCAGTTGAGAAAAAAATAAAGTCACACATGTATTTATAAAAGGAATTAATTTATAATTTATCTGCAATCAATATTTATCAACACATTGCATTGAAGACAGTAGTGCTGAGAATACTCAGCCATGGGTGTAAACATAATAACATATTTCTCTAACAGGTGTTGAAGTTAACTACAGATTGTACACACTTTTCAAAGTAATTTTTCAACCAATTGATCTGATTGCTACATGTGCTTCTACTGGTAATTTCATAATGCCTAATTATCATACAGGATAATTTTTTTTTTATCATGTAAATATTAAAATAAGCCTATGATGCATTTGATAAGTAGATTATTAACATATAGTTCATAACATTATCAGACCCACTTTAAAATTACATTTGTTCCATGAATTTACATGTCAAGATTATTAAAATATACATCTACAGTCCTTTCAAATATTGTTCATTCAAGATTCAGTTAGTCTGTTTATTTACTCATTCAGCTACCAAAAAATTAGCCAATGATAATTGTAGTGAATGTTATGTGCATACAAAATTTGCACCAAGATCTGTACATTCAATCTTTTCCCTTGTGCTCAAATTTGATGAATAATGGTTATGTCAGTGTACTGCTTTGTCCGATCATATGGATATATGAAAATCCCTTTTAATATCTTTACTTTGTTGTGACATGCATATAAAGTTATATTTTAAAAATTGTAGAAATTTTCAGCTAAACCAAATCCAAATAATGAAATAATCTAGGATCCATAACTTTGGTAAGAGACTGTAAGCTGCAAGCAAGTGGTCCATAGGGCATCATCAAAGGCTTGTTTGGCTATAAAGCCTTGCCATCATGATTAGATTATTCAAATGTGTAATTAACCATGCTCTCCCAAGTGATTTTGGCTGTGAAATTTGAATTAGAGATGGTGATAATCAGGATGACCCTTGTTACATGTCTAACTGTTAGCACTGGGCTACATGAACTAACAGTAAAATTTTGTTCCAAATTTATTGTGTTCCAAGTACTTTTTGAGTCTCTTCAAAATAGTTATTGAAGAGCCACTGTGGGTTAGATACTTAGGTAATAAATAAATGGTGGATTATTATACTATCATAATAAAAATTATAATACTCAATCTTCACTTATTTAAAAAATAGGTAGATAGATATGTAGGTAGGTGGATAGATTAAATCAAGATAATAGATTTAATGTCTCACATAGAAATACATGCAGAATGCAAATGATTTTCAAAGTTAACTTTTGGGCATTTATGTGCAATTAATGAAATTGTGAGAGTCTGTCTTTAGCAAATTGTCAAAAGTAAAATCCCAAAATGATTAAATATGTGATTCTTTCTTATTGTACATTTTGCCCTCAATATTTTTGACACATTAACATAGTTTTGTGAAAATTGGTGTAGTGATGCATATTTCATGATATATTCTTATTTTCATCAGTTATATATTTCAAAATTCTAAAGTTTTTTTAATTTATCAAATGGTGTTAAAAAGAAGTTTTCATTTTAATATTTTGGTCCTTTCCAAAACACACCAATAAATATAAGGAACAGTTATCATATGTTTACTTTCATTCATATTTTATTCATTCACACATTCTCATACATTTTTCAGTGAATATCACATCTGTAGCTACATAATTGAATTATATATGCTGATAAAACTCATATTAATGAATAATTAATAACTTCACAAATTACTTTCATTAATTTTTCAATTAATTAAGTTCAGTTCACTATGTCAGTGTACTGCTTTGCCTGATCATATGGATGTATGAAAATCCCTTTTAATATCTTGACTTTGTTGTGACATGCATATAAAGTTATATTTTAAAAATTGTAGAAATTTTTAGCTAAACCAAATCCAAATAATGAAATAATCTAGGATCCATAACTTTGGTAAGAGACTGTTAGCTGCAAGCAAGTGGTCCATAGGGCATTATCAAAGGCTTGTTTGGCTATAAAGCCTTGCCATCATGATTAGATTATTCAAATGTGTAATTAACCATGCTCTCCCAAGTGATTTTGGCTGTGAAATTTGAATTAGAGATGGTGATAATCAGGATGACCCTTGTTACATGTCCAATTGTTAGCACTGGGCTACATGAACTAACAGTAAAATTTTGTTCCAAATTTATTGTGTTCCAAGTACCTTCTAGTTATTGAAGAGCCACTGTGGGTTAGATACTTAGGTAATAAATAAATGGTGGATTATTATACTGTCATAACAAACATTATAATACTCATCCTTTACTTATATAAAAGATAGGTAGATAGATATGTAGGTATGTGGGTAGATTAAATCAAGATAATAAATTTAATGTCTCACATAGAAATACATGCAGAATGCAAATGATTTTCAAAGTGTGCAATTAATGAAATTGTGAGAGTCTGTCTTTAGCAAATTGTGGGAAGTAAAATCCCAAAATGATTCAAAATGTGATTCTTTCTTATTGTTCATTTTGCCCTCAATATTTTTGACCCATTAACATAGTTTTGTGAAAATTGGTGTAGTGATGTATATTTCATGATATATTCTTATTTTCATCAGTTATATATTTCAAAATTCTAAAGTTTTTTTTAATTTATTAAACGGTGTTAAAAAGAAGTTTTCATTTTAATATTTTGGTCCTTTCCAAAACACACCAACAAATATAAGGAACAGTTATCATATGTTTACTTTTGTTCACATTTTTTTCATTCACACATTCTCATACATTTTCAGTGATCTGTTGCTACATAAAAAATTATATATGCTGATAAAACACACATATTAATGAATAATTATTAACTTCACAAATTACTTTCATTAATTGTTCAATAAATTTCAAAGTTCAATTCACTATGTCAAAATGTATAAAGATTTGTAAATGTCATGATGCAACTACAACAAAAAAAAAACGAATTTGAATTTCACATTCAAGCAGGCACTCACCAGTTATTATGTACTTTTGAGAGAGTAATGTATATTAGGTGAAGTTGTTTGCATAGAAGCTACTTTGCTGTAATGTGGCTGACATTTCATTGAAAAGAATATCTATTGGTAAGCCAAAAGCAACAAACTTTTCTCTAATATCAAGTAAACAACATGAAGTATACTAACAGGCCAGATCATTTTAAGTACATAAGATATTTTAACTAAAAAGAAATTCTACAGAACAAAGTTCTTAAATTTGAAAAGGATAAGTTACCCAATTTTGTGTAAAAACAACAAGGATGACAGTTGAAAAATACTCTTATTTAATGACTGGATATTTGGTTTACTATTTCTTTAATCATTTTTGCATTTCTATTTCAATCAACTTTATTGAATGACCTTTGATTGTTTGTATTATTTTTTATTTCAGAAATTACCTTCGCTCTTTCAATTTATTTTTCTCTCTCTTAACGACAATATATGAACTTTCTTTTTTATATATATCATAAACCTTAAAAATAAAATGTTCACTATCAAATAGAATATCTCAGCAAATCCTAGAAGTAATGTAATGATCAATATCAGATATAAGAATTTTATAATAAAGGCAGTGGATGACTCATTGAGAATTGCCTCTATGAATAATAATAATAATAATAATAATAATAATAATAATAATAATGCTTTATTTATAGAGGGTGACTCATTAGTAAAGGACTATTCTCCCTTGAGGCCCTCTTAAGGAGAGTATGAAAATGCACATTATATGAAGATAGCAATAATTAGTGAGGGGCCCCGAGTGGCCGAATGGTCTAAAGCGCTGTCCGTTACGGATCACTGCCATCTCACCTCTGTCTGTGTGTGTTCAAGTCTAAGATTCGGCTAATGTAGTTATGTGAGTAAGCTTGCCAGTACTTCTCGTGGGTCGGTGGTTCTTTCCTGGGGGTTTCCGGGTTCTTCCTCCACCATTAATACTGGCCGCCATGTATAGCCTATATTGTGCTTAAAAATGGCGTTAAACCATACAAAACAAACAATAATTAGTGTCACAGTCTACACAGAAGCTGTCATTAAGGAAATACCTATAAATATAGGTATGATCATCATCTATAATAAACACATGCATGCTCATGATATCTCTTTTTAAGTACTCTAATATTTTCAGCTGATTTTACATGTAGTGGAAGCTTATTCCATACAACTGTACCAGAATATTGAAAACTCTTTTTGAATTGTTCTGTTCTTGGTTCTGGTACAAGAAGTTTTCCATGTGATATTAATCCCAACTGGTATTTTTTTGAAAAAGGCCTGAATAAGTCCTGAAGATATTCTATTGCAGTTCCATGTAGACATTTATATAAAAGAACTGCCTTGTGAAAAATCTATCCTGTCATATTGCTATGGGTTGGAGATGTAATGAATTACCTGAAGAAAATGAGGAATACTCAATATATCTATTGCAAGATACACATTTTACTAAATGACAGGAGACATATTAGATCATCTTGGGGTTACCAATATATAATTTCTTTTGCATTCAGATTCAAGGGGAGACGCTATTGTATTGAGCAATAACTTTGAGTTGCCTATACACAGACGCAAAGTGGATGCAAACAGCAACAATGTAGTTTTAGATACTTCAGTTTAAAATTACACATTCAAACTTATGAACATTAATTGTCCTAATTGATGTTTATGATGAATGTATTTAAATTTATTTCTGATGAGAAAATAATATAGATTCAAAAAGATCCACTTGGAGAAAGAATAAACCTATCAAGCGGGCAAGGTTAGATTTCTTCCTAGTGTCAGAAACTCTTATTACAATGGTAATTGTTTAATTTTCAAAGATTGCTATTAAGGGAAAATACATATTTACATAGCAGAATACATAGCAGAACTGAATTGCTTTGAAACGAGTAACAACCATAGTTACTTTATAAAACTTGTAATGAGTGAATGCTTAATGTGCATATATGTATTGGTACATATATGTATATAAGTAGAAATTCTTACAATAAATTTACTTTTCTTCGGCTCTCTCTCTTTCTCATAGCTTATATTCTGTAATGAGTTCAGAATTAGAATATAATACTATGTACTAATGTTAACACTATTCTCTGTAAAGTTATGAACATTTATAATTAACTGTGAAGAAGTCATGGGTTGGATCCGACCAACTGCTGGCGTTGCATGGAAAATAGTACAAAAACAAAAAAACAATGTCTACTGAATAAAAGTAGACAAGTCATATATATATATATATATATATATATATATATATATATATATATATATATATATATATATATATATATATGATAAATTCTAGTACATATAATTATTTCATTGATAATAAAATAGCACAATAAAAGATGGCATACATAGGCATGGTTTTGATTGTGTATTAATTAATAAAACATTGATAAGTTTATCAATATTTGCACTGTTATAAATATCTTTATATTAATTACATCAAAGCCCATAGGATAGAGAGATAATAATGTCTTAAAGACAGTAATCTAAAGAGAACAATATGTCTTAAAGTTGTAGATTTTTCATATTCGAACATTATTTCAGCTTTTATATTTTCTATTTTTAGAAACATTAAACACATTTAATTTTTATTTAATCATCTGCAATTTGTTCTCAGTCACTTATGATAAGATTTGTTAACTCAATCATCAACATAATTATTCAAAGAAATATTATGTTTTTCCCAATTCTTGGATGGGTTACTTATTTTTCTAATTGGTATCATATTGCACAGTTTATGTGTGGAAGCAGAAATGATTTTTGATATCATGTAGTATTGCACAGAGGGGACTTAATCAGTGTCACATAATATCCCATGGTTAAGTAACACTATAAGACATGCCTCCAAATTTGACTGCACCCAACATTTTAGAATGAAAAAAAATAGTACTAATATGCTATAAAAATGGGACACTAATGGTGCTTTAAAAATAGGATAACCATATTTGATTTGACAGTTTAGGCACCTTAGCATTATGGTTTTATTGAAAAAGGTCTCAAAATATCCATGATTTTATATATGTTGGATGACAAGCTGGTGTTCATTATACATAAGTCTTGCCTGTGTCATAAAGACCAAATCCCCCTCTCCTCCTAACAATTTCCTTGGTAACAATTTACCCAGGTTTTTTTTTCTTCCTACAGGAAAATAATCAGCCCTGACACCCTCACTCCCTCCCTCTCTTTCTCTTGCCCACTCTCTCTCTCTCTCTCTCTCTCTCTTTACGCCTCTCTTCCCTTCATAAAACTGCCCTTTTTCTTATCTCTCTCTTTATCTTCTTGTATCTTTCTTCCTCTCTCTCTCTCGTCTTTGTCTTTATGTTTCTTTTTTCTGTCTTCCTCTTTTTCTTTTCTGTCTTCCTCTTGTGTTCCTCTCACTTCCACTCTGTTTTTATGGCTCTCATCTGTCTTACGCTCTTCTTCCTATATCAGTCTTTCTCTATTGCTTAATCTTTCTCTCTTCTCAATTGTATGTTTTAAGCTACAAGCGAAGACAGCTTCAAAATTTCCTGAAATAGTATTGTCAGACATGTGCTCCACAATGATTACTAAATCACTTACAAATTACCTCAAAAACAATGTAAATAAGTATTTACAGGACAGGAATAAGGAAACAAATAATGTGTGGGCAGAAGATGCAAAGATTATAAGTGCAACATCATTGATCTCTACTGACATTTATGTGTATAGTATCTGTTGATCCAATTCCAAAGGAGTTACACAGTATTTATTATTTGTTGAGGTACCCATCATATTTTTCCTTAGACACTTTCACTCACTCTAGATTTTTTTTTTCTTCAAAACCTTGTAAATTACCATGTGTGTGTGTGTGTGTGTGTGTATTTTGGATTTTTATATTTAGTTTAAAGTGATGTACACCACTCATGCATAGCCCTGCAGACATGTAACATCATGTCCCACCCAGTCACATTATTCTGGCACCAGGCCAACCATTCTCAGAACTAACCTCTTAATGGTGAGCACCAAGTGAGGCAGATGCTAGCACCATTTGTATAAGTCTTTGATATAACTCAGCTGGGGTTTGACCCACAACCTCCCACATCACAAGTGGATGCTCTAACCACTTAGGTCATCAGAATGGTCCCCATTTCAATGCATTGTAAGATTGCTAAGAAGAACCAGGAAGATTCTTTAACAGTTGTGTCTTATACTATGCAAGTGACTGTTAAAAATCTATTAGTCCGAAATTGTAACGTCTTTTAACTGCAAAAGTTCATTTGAAATCATACATATGTGAGATTTTGTAAAGTAAACATATACCTGCATTATATATTGAATGTAGAAAAGGAAAAGAAACTAATTACAGTTAGGAGAAATAATCAGCTAATTGATCATGTACCCCAATGCACAATATATTGTATGACCTGTTACATGCATGGTATTTCCATATGTTTAATACTAAATAGATTATGTATACGGAACTAATTCATAATAGTGGGGGGGGGGAAATCAGGTAGATAGATCAGGTAGATAGATCTGCCCCCCCCCATTTGTTAAAGGATCCATTATGTTGTGGTATCTCACTTGTATGCCTTAAGTGTATTACCAAAGGGCGCATTAATAAAAATAAATTAATTGGTTGAATGGGGAAAAGAATGTGATAGCTGAATCTACCCCATTTCCAATTGCTAGCAGAATCATTACATATATACATGTTGCATTCAGCTTATTACCAAAGTGTCCATTATTGACAAGAAATTAATTATTTTAGGCAAGGGAGTAGAAGTTAGAACTAGAGGGGGAAACTAATGAGTTGTAAGGGAGGTGGAAATAAATAATTAGGGGGTTGGGGTGGAAGATCTTGATGTTACACTATCTATAAAAATTGCTGGTTAAGAAAAGGAAAGTGGAATAAGCTATACAATTTTTTAGATTGATGGTGCATTATAATTAAAGGATTTTAAAGAAAATGATTTGTACATGGTTATAATTTGTGCAAATTGTGAGATCAGCACTTTGACTATGGGCATTTCAGTATTATATAATTTGTTTATCTTGCACAAAGCAAGACATCATCCAACAAATCATCACTGATAATCCAATCAGCATAGCATCAACAGCTCCAGTTCATGACCATTAATATCAAAGACCAGACTAATAAGCCATGTGATCCAACTCCAAGATCAAAAGTCAGAAGTTCTATACAGACATTGGACTAAGGCATGTCTTTGAGAGGTTAAATATTGTATGCCCACCTAGAAATGCCAGTAGTAGCACACTATGAGCCAGGAAGTAACACAGTTTAAGAATGTCATCAGTTTATGATTTTCATGAAGAAGATTAAACAGAGAAGGGGCATGAAACAGTAGAGGCTGGTGTGACAGGAGAGAGTAAGTACAGTTAATATTGTTTTTAATGAACGCTATATACAACAGAATTTCTTAAAATATATCAATTGAGACACTTCCTGATTAAAAGCCTTTACACAGAAAATAGAAATTACTGAACTATATTTCTACCTGAAACAATTTTAAAATAAAGATTTGTTTCTGTATACTGTGTCATATAAACAAGCAAATTAAAGAAAGAATGATCTTTCATTTTGAAATTTCAATGAAACTTTTATTTTTCAGTAAATAATAATAATTAGTTCAGGATAGATACACAATGAAACAATGCAACAATCAAACAAACAGCCTGCATTTTTTTGCACTGTAATAAGCTGTTTCAGCTCCTTAAATACATTGCTAATTAATTTAAAATCCACAATATGTTAGTAAAATGTTCAGGTTTTTTCCAAGAAACTGACAAGGTTATGTATTAAGTATGTTTTCATTCATTTTTTCTTCTTCTTCTTCTTCTTCTTCTTCTTCTTCTTCTTCTTCTAATAATAATAATAATAATAATAATAATAATAATAATAATAATAATAATGATAATTGTACTGTAAAGAGAAAGGAACATTCCTAATGCTGTTATTAATTGACACATAAAATATCTCATTTTTTGTAGGGTCTGATAGCTGTTATATCTACAATAAGGATCTGCTCTCCTTCAGCACATGGTCTTTGACTCTCAGCAGACAAGGAAAGATTTGCATAAATCTTAATGACACAGATATTGGTACTTATGTAAAAGTGAAATGTAAGTATATTTCTATATTTTACCAGACAATATTACCTAAATGTTTTTTTTCTTCTCCAGATTCTAGAAAGGGAGATAGAAAAATATTGTGTAACGTTATTGAATTTTGTGAACCAAAAACAGTTTTTCTATGGATATGTATTGCTGTTAAAACTGCTGATTAACTGGAAATGGGATTAATTTTTACCATGACAGAAAATATTCAAAATGTTTATCCAGACATGCAATAATGACAGAATTATATTATGTTATTATTTATTGACGGGTTGTATGCAGCAGTTCTAATCTCTGCTGAATACTTTTTCAAACCATATTATTAAGTTTTTGACCAAATCTCATATATATAGATGTATCATATATTTTTACACCAATATGCAATTTTGTGAGTCAGAAAAATTCAGAATTCAAATTCATTCATTGCTGAGTAGTGACTGAGAATCCAATCTCTGAAATTAATTACACCACTGTTCACTAGAGAATCAAGCTGCTGTTCACTTGCTAACTGTGACTAGGCAGTTTCCAAAGAGTCAGGTCACACACACCCTCCAAATATTGTGTGAACATGATCACCTTTGAAGTTTACATTGTTAAGATAATTAATTTTTTATACACATGTACAAAAATAGAAACACTAATCAAAACTAACTTAATACTAGTATTAGAAGATTTAAAAATCCTATAATTGATTATCAGTTGCCAACATTATGTGTTTGTCAAAAACTTGATCTGTCATTCACATCAAATCTAATATAGTGTATTCAAATTTCTCATCTCAAATGTGACCATACAACACAATTAATTATGAATTCAGATCTGTACAAGGAACATTTTGACAATCATAAAAATATAAAAGTTATGCATGTCAGGTTAAAGAAGTCTTTGGTTTTAAATTTGACTTAAAATAAATCATGTTCATTTATGTTGGACTTTGCAGACCTGTCAATATTCTAGTTTTAACAGTCAATCCCCTGATTTATCACATGAAATATATGCATGAAAGAGATTAAGAGAGGGTGATTTAAGAGAAGTTGGTTTCAGATAGTGTATGTATAAGTTTAGAACTGAAGATGCTCTTAAATCTTTTCTTACAGATCCAGATATAAATTACAAGTTTGGAACAGTTGAAGAATGTGGACTTAGTTGTGATGAAACATGTATAAAGGTAATTAACAAAAGCATATAAAATTCTCTTTTGCTCATATACATTGCAAACTCTCTTTGGTCCATACATTAAAACAGTTTGAACTAGACAATTCATGATCAGTACATGTATATTATATTGTATACTTGATGTGAACAAGCTGCACACCTCTTTTAATGGGTTGAGCCATTAGCATGTCTCCAAATTCCATTGAATTATACATTTTTACATTTCATCAATGATATAATTTTTATTTGTAACCTGACAGCAAAAATGCCAGTAATGAAGAATGATTATTTATAACAGATAATGAAATTTAAGTAATAAAAATATAGATCAAATTTTTATATTTTTTTAAAATGTTTTCCTTTATATTGATGTATTACGGTAGTTGGAAACAGAATAATGAATAAGAGTTAATGGTGGACTTGCTGGTGGATACATTTATAATCTGGGAAAGCTTTGTCACAAATGTATATGGACACAAACTGACCATTTTACATCAGTTTATTCATAAAGTTTATACAATTAAGATCTGTAATAACAGTTTTCAAGGTGTGCATTTTTGGAAACTAAAATGTGTGGCAAGCAAAACTGAACTGTAATTAATGCAATCTGCAAGTAGTTAATTCAATAACTACTTAGTGTGTGATTATCAGTAGGTCATTGATTCCTGAGAATATATAGAGAACATGTGCAGAAAAATAAGACTCAGTCAAAATTGTATTGAAAACCAGTATTAACATGCATTTTCCATGTTGCCATAATTTGATTTTGTGCAGCATTTATAATACCAGTGTTATGTTTATTTTTCTAATTCAGTGGATAATAAAGGATTGTTAATATGGAATACTTAGTGTATATGCTTTTTGTGGATTTCATTGTCAGTATGCAAACAAACAAAAAAATTATAAATTGGCTACTATGTGCCTTTATCTTTTTATAGTGTATTGGGGGTGCTGGATTTACAGTGGAATTGCTTTGGACAGATCATGTCATGAGTACTATGCTGTTTTACAAACAGTTGGACTGCAACAGTGTCAAATATTTCTGTGAAAGTCTAAGCACATTTTTGAAGGTAATATGCTTTTTCATAAGTAAATACAGTTTCTTTACATTTGATTTCTGTAATTATAAAGGAAAGTAGTCACAATGAACTCTAGAGTCTTCCAAACCTGATCTCTATAAGTATCACACCCACTGAAAAGTCTGGAATATAAAATGGGTTCCATCCAACAATAGCTTAACTCATCTGTACATCAATAAGAGTACCATATTTTGTTAATATTTTTAACTTTATAAACATTAATAAATATTTTTGAGGTTGCCATGAAAACAAGTTCCAAATTTTTCAAAATCAATTTGTGGCTTTTATTTCAGTCTGATCTTGTCAACTTATTAAAGTTATTATGCGGTTTGTCACACACACACATACATTAAAATAGTATTAAAGTTCTAGTACAGAGATGACCCCTGTGTGACAAAATCACGATGAAACTTTCAACACATTTATCCGACATGCTTTGTTACAAGCTAACATTCTTATTAGCATCGGAGTTCCAATGAACCAGTGGCCTTGTGGTTAGAGCATCTGCCTTGTATGTGGGAGGTTGCGGTTTTGAACCCTGGCTGAGTTATACCAAAGACTTGTAACAATGATACTAACAGCTGCATTGCTATTGCCCAGCATTAAGACATTAGTGTTAGAATTCATTGGCCTGGTGTCAGGATAATGTAAATGGGTGGGACAGCATGCCACATGTCTTCTGTATGATGGCCCAATAATAGAAATCACTATAAACTGTCACACACCAGACATCGTAATGATATGACTGAACAATTATTAAAGATATGTAAAGCATTAAAATCACGCAAACACTCTTTGGAATTCCTATTGACTTATTTTTGTTTAGTTCCCACCCACCCCTCCAACAACCATCCCTTAAGATTAACTGGTTTGTCCCTAACATATATTAAGTTTTGACTAAGATTATCCATATTTAATGAGTGCACTGTACTTTTGTAAGTAACTTAACATTTTAAAAAAGGAAATTCAGCTGTGTGTGACGTTTGCGCTATATAAGACTATAATTCATTGATGTATTGACTGCAGTAAATGCTTCTCTGAAAAGCTTTATAATGTTTTCCATTGGTAGGAATTTTAGTTTCTTTCAAAATACCAAGAAAGGCATTTTAATCAAGTTATGATTACTTAGCATGTTTTTTATTATCTGCAATGTGATTATGATTTTCATTATCTCCAATGTGATTATGTTTTTCAGAATGAGCAGAATGTTTTCATGCATGCGGCTCAGTCAAAGTTTCTTGGAACATTTGGGGTTGATATACAGACCCTGCATTGTTCATCAAGCAAAACAGCTGTCAGAAGCATTGATCATAATTATGTCTGCAGGTTGTATATCAATGCAAAAGTTATGGTACAAAATGGAAACTTCAAGGAATTTCCTCCTGCAAATGGAACTGTAGATGTTGGTGATGACTCATTAGAATTGAATTTCAAGTCTGAAGGTATCGTTGATATTGTTGATGGCAACCATACCTTAGTTACTCAAAAAAGACTCTGCGAAGAGTTCAAAGACATACAGAGCCTGAGCAAAGTTTTACACAATTATTAATATGTGCATTTGAACTTGAAACAAAAAAAACTTATGTCTGTGTTTACTGTTATATTTAAAGCTTCAGTCACTTGTCTTATATGATGTCAGATTTAAAAATAAATGGATTACCATGATATATACTTGATAATATGCTTTTTATTACTCTATCTGACCTAATTAACATAATCCAATATGTGCTTCCTATCCCTTTTTATGAAATATTCAAATAAAGACATAGTACCAATTACAAGCATTTCATTTATTCATTTACATTCTTATTGCATAGACTATTTGATGGTTGAAGAGATTATATATTTTAGCAGAACTTTATTTTTGTGCTGAAAATGTTTATGGTTCACTGAATGTCAAAGCCAATTAAGTTATTCCTTACAAAGATTTATATATACAGGAAACACATTGGCCAAAGCGTACTGAATTTTAAAGTTCCACAAGTAATGTCATGACATCATTTTATGGCAAAACTTGACCAAGCACAGATTGATATAATACATTTCAGAAAGTTCTAAATTTACATTTATAATAAGAATTTCTAAATGCCATGTGATATTATCATTACAAATTTGGGTATTTAAAAGCAATGTGGTACCATAAAACATGTTTTCAAAGACCACCTCTTCTGCCAAAAGAAAGGGTCTCTCAAAACAGGTCATAATCCTACATAATCAATAAGTCTGTGTATGGAAATTATGGTCTCTCATAACAGTGGTATCAAGACAGGTTTTACTGTACATATATTATTATTTTGATTCTCTATTCATTTCCTCGGGATTACAGCTCAGTAAAGGTGTATTTACTAGATTATTCTGATTACACATTTATCAACAGTAGGGTTGGCACACATTAGAATGGAATGGTGGTGGATGGAGGTAAAATAGATAATTTACCTCATGAATTTATATAAAAATACTAACCTTATAAGAATCACTGGGATGGTTTGGTAGTCTCCCATTCATTAAATTTGAATGTTACACTCTACGTTCTATGCTCAATTATATACATTTTCAAATTACATGTAACATTAGTAGCCCAACAGATGACCTTGTATGCTGGATCAGTGCAATGTGCAAGGATTTAAGATATAGGCATGAAACAATATAATGAGAGAGGAAATGTGAGAGGATGGCAGCAGATAGAGAGAAAGAGCAGAAATAATAGTTGGTCAAGTACATATAAGAAGATGGATATTTAGAAGGATTGATAACATATAAGGAAAACAAAGTACATTGCAAGATTGCAATTAACTGAACCATATACATGTAATTATAGACAGTTGTTGAAATCAGTTAGGCAGTTGAGATTGCAAATATTTTGTATTAAGTGTGGCTGATTAGTCCCATGATGGGGAAAAAAAACGTGCTTAGATAATCACTTGCACAGTACACAAGGATCCATGGGAGAAAAACAGTGGTCATTGATCAGGTGGTCAACATCTGCAGGCAAATTTGATAGAAACTAGAGCAAGGAAAGGATGGAGTTTTGAAGTAGGTGGCCACTAAACTAGGTTTTGAGTGCTACTCCATTTGCAATTAAAAGGGTGCCATACAGCATGAGTCTACTGTATAAACACTTGTTCTGAAAGAAGGAAAGATTTTTTTATTTTTCTATTTTCCAAGCTTTTATTTTAATTTTTCCAAATGCTGGCTGATCATCCATTTGCAAAACATATTTCTCCAAAACTTGGGTTTTTACCTAGAGGTCATAAATGTACATTATGGTATGAGACATTGAGGTGATTAGCCAAATGTTGCTAATTAATTGCTTTTACGCTTTTTGATTCTAACAGCCATACATGCAGCTTGTACTAAATGCTGTTGTTCACACTAGCCAAATTGTGGCTAAGGATACATTTATTCAAAATTTGGTCTTTGCCTAAACGTCATACAGTACATTATGGAAACAGACAATATTGCAGTTAGCCAAATTTTGGCTAATCAGTTTCCTAGATTCTGCAACCATACATGGGGATTATACTAAAAGACACAAGCCAAATTTTGGCTAAGCATTCATTTAGCCAAGATTTGGTTTCAACCTAAAAGTGTGAACAACAGCTTTGTAGGAATTAGCCAAATTGGGCTAAAAGGACATTAGTTGTGTACCAGCCTCATTGAGTATGGCAACAGGGATCCTTAGCCAAATTTTGGCTAAGCATTCATTTAGCCAAGATTTGGTTTCAACCTAAGAGTGTGAAGAACAGCTTTGTAGGAATTAGCCAAATTGGGCTAAAAGGACATTAGTTATGTACCAGCCTCACTGAGTATGGCAACAGGAATCCTTAGCCAAATTTTGGCTAATTTAAAACCTGCCTAGTTCCTTCCACAGACAGTAAAGCCATTGAATAGTTATATACTATATATTGATCAAAAGCTCTTCAAAGATTCTCATTATGTGCCTTTTCTATTTTGGGTTAAGAGATTTTAGCCCATAGCAGAGGCCTGATTTGAGTAAATGGAAAAGCTCAAGTGAAATCGGAAGCTGTTAATTACATTTTCTTTATAGAACTTTGCAAGGCAACTAAACTTTTGTTTCTTTGTGGAAAATGTTTTTTTTTAAACTATATTAATTTTCTTGGTGGATCATCATTGGTGTCTGTTTCATGAGCATGTTTTTTCTTTGTTGCCTTTTGACAAATAGCAATAGTTAGAGCATCCTCAGCCTTTTCCATCAAGTCAAGAAACATGCCTTTATTGTCAAGACAAGATTGAAACCTCAGATGTAGCTCATCGCCATTGAGTACTATATTCTGAGCTACTTTTGTTTAATATAGGATTAAATGATCATGGTTAGGTATTTTATCGATGTGTAAATTTTGCTTAATCACTCAGCTTTTTAAATGATTAGGTAAAAGTTTACACCTTTAATCAGTATAATTCCAATTTACTTTCTTTCATCATATGAGCAGACTTAATTAATAAAGCACTGCTCCAGTAGCCTAGTAGTTAGAGAATCTGCTGTGGAAGGGGCAGATTGTGGGTTCGATTCTTGGCTGAGTCATACCAAAGACATACAAAAATGGTACTAACAACTGCCTCGCTGCTTAGTGCTCAGCATTAAGAGGTTAGTGTTAGGACTGATCAGCCTGGTGTCATGATAATGTGACTGGGTGGGACATCATGCCAATTGACTGTGGCATGATGCCCCAGTGCTAGATATGACTATAAACTGCCTCACTGCAGACAATGTAGTGATATGACTGAAAAATTGTTAAAGCTACATTAAAAATTCTAATCACACACACAAGAGGGGTATCCCTTATTATTTGTCTGGTAATAGTAAATTACTACAGATGCTACCTGTGTAGTCAGTCTGGTGATTGTAATTTATCAGTTTGGTGATTGTAATTTATTTGTCTGGTCTGGTGATTGTAATTTATGTCTGGTGATTGTAATTTATCTGTCAGTTGATTGTAATTTATCTGTCTGGTGATTGTAATTTATCTGTGTGGTGATTGTAATTTATTTGGTGATTGTTATTTGTCTGTCTGGTGATTGTAATTTATCTGTCTGGTGATTGTAATTTATTTGTCTGGTGATTGTAATTTATGTGTCTGTTGGCAAGTTAAGTTATTAAAGGGTGCTTACTTTTTTACCGGTCAGGTTCTGTGTTTAATTTACTGAGGGTGACTTTTTACTGCTGATACATCCCCCATTTGTCAGAATGATACATTCTATCTACTATTCTGTTTGTGTCTCTGTGATGTCAAGTTTAATTTAATAACTCTGTTTAATTTACTTAAGGTGTTTCCTTTTTATGGAACCTACAGTTATCTCTGTCTAGATGGAACCTACAATTAAATAAATCTACAATCATCTCAATCTAGATGCAACCAACAAATAAATCTAGAAGGAACATATTGTCAGCTCTGTCTAGATTGAACCTACAGTCATCTCTATCTAGATTGAATCTATGGTTATATAAATCTAACTGGAACCTACAGTCATCTCTATCTAGATGAAACATACGGTCATCTATATCTAGATGGAATCTATGGTTATCTCAATCTTGATGGAACCTATGATCATCTCAATCTAGATGGAACCTATGGTTATCTCTATATAGATGGAACCTATGGTCATCAGTATTGAGATTGAACTTATGGTCATCTCTATCTAGACTGATCCTGCAGTCATCTCAATCTAGATGAACCTATGGTTAAATCAATCTAGATGGACCCTATGGTCATCTCTCTCTAGATTGAACCTATGGTTATTAGTATCTTCGTTTGATCAGATTCTGAGAAAGGATGACTTTGGATCCGATCACAACATTGTCTCATCCACATTACATTACATTGCTGTACTGTACATAATTTCATTTAAGATGTCTTAGTGATTAAGTATACCAATACAGATGGAGGGCATCTTTCTTACAATCATCTATAACTAGTTTAAATAAAAGATGACATATTTAATTGATAAAGAAAATAAAGTTCCACTTTTAAAACAACAGTCAACTATTGACCTGATAAAGTGTAATGTGTACTGTACTGTTAACTTTCAGACAATCCAACACAAGCTGGCAGAAATAAAGACTGAGGTGTGCATCGGCCGAGCCTTCGTGGACACTTGCCTGGACATACACAATAAAAAAGGACTGGACTCTCATATGGCATCTATGGCTAAATATTGGTGAGTCAGCAGTTTTTAGTTTGGAGTCCGAAAGGACTAAATTAGCAATATTTATCCATGATTTATGGTTAGATCCTATGATTTATTCATCTCAATCTCTTTCTAAGGGATACGAGTCAGCAGTCTTTGTCACTGTGAGATTAAATTCAAATTTTCAAATCCTTTGTCCTTATCATACTTTAATACGTTAATCATTCAAAAGATCATTTTATAAAGAAAAGTGTGTAGTTTTATGTACGATTTAAATCCAGAAAGAATAAACATAAAAAAAAAAAAGAATTAATATTTGTTGCCATAAAAGTATTTCAAAAGTGTAAGAAGTAAAGACCTTTCTTTGATGTTAGGTAAAGTGGCTTCTAATTATAATGCTACTCACTATGACACTGTCCCTGATATAACCCTGTCTGTTAACACTATTTCTCATATAAAATTGTCTTTAATATAACCTGACTTAACACTGTCCCTCATATAACCCCATCTGTTAACACTATTTCTCATATAAAATTGTCTCTAATATAGCCTGACTTAATACTGTCCCAGATATAACCCCGTCTGTTAAAACTATTTCTCATATAAAATTGTCTTTAATATAACCTGGCTTAACACTGTCCCTCATATAACCCCATCTGTTAACACTATTTCTCATATAAAATTGTCTTTAATATAACCTGACTTAACTCTGTCCCTGATATAACCCCATCTGTTAACACTATTTCTCATATAAAATTGTCTTTAATATAACCTGACTTAACACTGCCCCTCATATAACCCCATCTGTTAACACTATTTCTCATATAAAATTGTCTCTAATATAACCTGACTTAACACTGTCCCGGATATAACCCCGTCTGTTAACACTATTTCTCATATAAAATTGTCTCTAATATAACCTGGCTTAACACTGTCCCTGATATAACCCCATCTGTTAACACTATTTCTCATATAAAATTGTCTTTAATATAACCTGACTTAACACTGTCCCTGATATAACCCCATCTGTTAACACTATTTCTCATATAAAATTGTCTTTAATATAACCTGACTTAACACTGTCCCTCATATAACCCCATCTGTTAACACTATTTCTCATATAAAATTGTCTTTAATATAACCTGACTTAACGCTGTCCCTGATATAACCCTGTCTGTTAACACTATTTCTCATATAAAATTGTCTTTAATATAACCTGACTTAACACTGTCCTGGATATAACCCCATCTGTTAACACTATTTCTCATATAAAATTGTCTTTAATATAACCTGACTTAACACTGTCCCTGATATAACCCCGTCTGTTAACACTATTTCTCATATAAAATTGTCTCTAATATAACCTGACTTAATACTGTCGCTGATATATCCCTGTCTTTTAAACCTACTTCTCATATTAAATTGTTTCTAATAACACTGTCCCTGATATAACCCTGTCTTTTAACACAATTTTTCATATGATACCATTACTGAGATAACCCTGTCTTTTAATACTTTTACTTTCTTAAAACTGTTAGAAGCCTGTATGTGTTAAGTCAAGTTATAATTCGGATCGGGTTTTTATAAAGCTAACATGATAACTCATTTGGAGACGTGCATTTGTTTGATCCTAGGCCTGTACAAGTTTCAGTCCTTCTGTATGGTTATGATTTATGGTATGGATTTGCATCCAGCATGTTTTTACCCATCATCTTTCTTATGCTGTTCATCATCTGTTAACATTTCTTTTTCTTTAAACTTAATAACACCACTGAATTAATGTTATGCACATTTTGCTGAAAGCATTCTTTTATAAAGAACTCGGTGATTTATACACATGAAGACACATGAGGACAGTCTGCATTTAAGTATATCCACCATTAAGCTTTTAATAGCTGCTTTTGAAAAACTGCTCAGCAGAAAATGGTAATTGCAACCTTGTTGAAGTAGATGTGTTACGGTTAGAAAAGTTTATAATCTTCCCGACTCAAGAAAAATGCTCATTATTGCTGGAACAATTTTAGCAGAATCATTCTTGTTGATATGTTCAGGATTTTGATATGGGTATAATTATTTATTTAAATTATTATTCTCTCTAATTTCAAAGTGCTGAGTACACCTCTCGATAACCTTGACACAGTGGGGTCCAAAAACATAGACTGCACTATAAGCGATAACAATTTTGAATAATGTGCTTTTTCTATGAAGTTGTTCATTATTCTGTTTATATAACATTTATTTTCAAAATGTCCAACATGTGAAAGATTGTTCAAACTGGTATCAATGACCATCACATGTACGCGGAAAGTCTGTATACTAAAGCACATCTTTTTGTTTTCTTGACAAGTCTGGTTCCTATTGTGGTGTTTTATAGTATCTTGCCAAATCAGGAGTTGACAAAGCTTGGAACACATGACATTTATTTTGTGAGACAATCATCTACGTCAAAACTCAATTTTTGTTTTGTTCAATTAATACAATATTGATATCATGATTTCATTCGAAGTAATAATGAAACTTCTTTTCACCCTTGAGGATATCTCTAAGTGCCAGTTCCAGAATTCTTTGAAACATGCTTGCCCATAATGGTCCATATCTGTGAAATCAAGCTCTGAGAGCTGTATAATGGAAAGTAATCATAGAGAATTATGTAGCAAGGATGAGGGCTGTGTAATGGAAAGTAATCATGGAGAATCATGTAGCAAGGATGAGTGGTGTGTAATCATGGATAATCATGTAGCAAGGATGAGGGGGGTGTGATGGAAACTAATCATGGAGAATGATGTAGCAAGGATGAGGGCTGTGTATTATAAAGTAATCATGGAGAATGATGTAGCATGGATGAGGGCTGTGTAATGAAAATTAATCATGGAGAATTATGTAGCAAGGATGAGGGGGGTGTAATGGAAAGTAATCATAGAGAATTATGCAGCAAGGATGAGGGCTCTGTAATGGAAAGTAATCATGGAGAATCATGTAGCAAGGATGAGGGGTGTGTAATAGAAAGTAATCATGGAGAATTGTGTAGCAAGGATGAGGTGTGTGTAATGGAAAGTAGTCATGGAGAATCATGTAGCAATGATGAGGGCTGTGTAGTGGAAAGTAATCACAGAGAAGTATGTAGCAAGGATGAGGGCTGTATAGTGGAAAGTAATCATAAAGAATTATGTAGCAAGGATGAGCATTGTGTAATGGAAAGTAATCATTGAGAATTATGTAGCAAGGATGAGGTGTGTGTAATGGAAGGTAATCATGGAGAATTATGTAGCAAGGATGAGGTCTGTGTAGCGGAAAGTAATCATGGAGAAGTATGTAGCAAGGATGAGGGCTGTGTAATGGAAAGTAATCATGGAAAATCATGTAGCAAGGATGAGGGGTGTGTAATGGAAAGTAATCATGGAGAATTATGTAGCAATGATGAGGGCTGTGTAGTGGAAAGTAATCATGGAGAATCATGTAGTAAGGATGAGAAATGTGTAATGGAAAGTAACACATGTAATACAGCTTGAATCAGAGTAGATGCCTAGTACTACTTGAATCATTATAGTTAATCTAGCATGGCTTCATCCAGGGTAAATAATTCAATACAGCTTGAACAGGGTAGTCAGTCTAGTATAGTTTCAACTAGATGATGAGGTTGAATTATGATAGACAATATACTATCTCTAGATTCATGGTTGCAGGTGCAGTGATCAGCAGAACAAGATTGCCACACAGTGTCTGCAGATGCATGGAGGATGGGGCTACATGTGGGAATATCCCATAGCTCGGGCATTTGTTGATGCTCGTGTTCAACCAATCTATGGAGGCAGCAATGAAATCATGAAGGAATTGATAGCCAGAAAAATTGTTGCAGATAAATGATGAGCATCAGGGTTACGTCCCTTGGAGAAAGAAAAGGATCATACACTAGTTACTAATATTCTTGTACTGTTCAGAAACTTGACACATACATAAAGGTCAAAGATGGCCAAATTATTGATGCTGAATCTGACTATTCATTCAGACACTGAAACAGTTTTCATTTTCAAATATTTCATCCAGTAGACAATACAAGTTAAGAATATTAAATTTACAGAACTTGCTCGTTCATGGTATTACATACAGTAGACAGTACATGCTATTATTTTAAGACCCATTGAATGTCTCTGTTCAGTCCATTACCAAGTAGAATGGGAAATATAATAGCATGCTGTACAACTGCAACAAGTAACAGAATTTAGTACAGTAGTCCCCCTCTTATACGGCCATCCCTGCTGCACCGGGAAAGTGGCCTTATAAGATGGGTGGCCGTTCCAGAGGGGGGCTAAATTTATTATGAGAAGTGCATGTATATGTAATGTACGTAGTAAGAAAGCTACATACTTCAAAACATTAAATATATTCATCTAAATGAAACATTAATCAATAAAAGTTTTTTTTATGTTATAATAACAAATTTATTTCAACTGAATATACGTTACTATTTTTGCTTTCTTTGTGTAAGTTTGATATGCGAACTGGTATTGTTCTCGTGCACATTGCAAATGGATTCAAAAACGTCATTTACATCTTGGTACATACATAATTATCTTTCCATTTGCTCCATTTTCCCACTACTGCTGAATAACCTTCTTATCGGTTATTACTTTGTTTATTCAAATTATTTCAACATAAAACTTGTTTTTACGAGTCTTTTGACATTTTGTACATACAATTGTTCGGCATCCCCCCCCCGGATGTCGTTGAGTAGAATAAC
This sequence comes from Unio pictorum, assembly GCA_030141615.1. Classification (NCBI taxonomy): domain Eukaryota; kingdom Metazoa; phylum Mollusca; class Bivalvia; order Unionida; family Unionidae; genus Unio; species Unio pictorum. The sequence continues at coordinate 81,268 of JARLTB010000030.1, read as the reverse complement.
CGACTTTCTTTGAAAATAATGTATCCGTTAACGTGATGACATTTTAATGTTTGGTAATGATTTATTCGGTTATTGCTGACTGTATGCGATTTAATTATGCAGACAAAACTTGTGTCGAGTCTACGAAATACAGCCTTCGTAAAGGATGCCATTTTGTGTGGTCACGTGATTTTTCCGGTCTTTGTCTGGTACCCTATTGTCTTTGTTAAGGTTGTCTGTGTGTGCCAATGTACAAAATCTATTTTTAGCCTATGCTGACCTTGTTATGATTATAACAATTATGTCTGGTTATAATCATCAACGAGAAGAACACAACATAGGTGTTAAACCCCAAACTCTATCATAACATTATTGAGCCCATTTCCTGTAAACATCGACTTTCATAGATAACGATATACTATAAAACTTTAGTCGACACTTTTAACGGCGACTTGACACTCGGAGACGTGTATCTACGATAGAGATAATCAAAATTGCTTACCTTACGTCAAGATTTGAATTAATTATTGGTTCTGGATATATTTAAAAATAAAATGAGGCTGCTCGTGAGAGGTAAATTTTATATTATTGCACAAAAATGCTGGCCGCTGGTCGCGTTAGCTGGGTGGCCTATCGTGAGGGGTACTTTTGAATAGAAACTCGTCGGCGCCAACGAATTCTGGCCGTTAGGAGCGGATGGCCGCTGGTCAGGGGGGCCATACAAGAGGGGGACTACTGTACTTGAGTATTTCATGCCTCTAGACTCATCAAATGTAATTACAAAGCTACATATCTGTAGTAAAATGAGGGAACATATCCTTTTCCTGGACATATTGAAATTGGAACTAAACAATAGGGACCATATCCCTCCTTTTCCTGGATGTATTGGAATTGGGACTAGAAAGTAGAGAATATATCCATTCTTTTCTTAGGCATATTGAAATAGTGACTTAAAAATATTTAACAAATCACATCTTTTCCTGGACATGTTTGGAATTTGGACTAAACAATAGGGAACATATCCCTCCTTTTCCTGGACATATTGGAATCGGGACTAAAGAATTCATATTTTTTCTGTCAATGTACATCGTCTTTTTGTTGCTTATATTTTTACATTCATATAAACTGCCTAAAATCATTGTTAAAACAAAATGTCAGCTTTTCTACTTTGGGGAATATATCCTTTTAACCTAATTCCTACTTTTGGGAATATATCCCATTAACCTAATTCCTACTATATCTGCAAAAATAGGTACTTTTGTTTTGATTAGGGATTTGCTCTAACTTCATTTGCATAATGGAAATGTGCATGCAAAATTATTGCCTGCAATATCACTCATATTTTGGTAAAAATTAAAGGCAGCACTGTTTTAGGAAGAAATTCATAATAACCATTTAGCAGCTGTCATAGTTGAAGATAACCCAGCATGAATCAGTTACAGGACAATCTCTGATTCATTGGCCAAGTCATGGTTGTGGACAGATGGACATTACTGTTTTAGTATACATAGACTTTTGAATGGATGAACCATCATGATGAGGATATGGATGCCTACATCGGTGATTAAAATAACTTAAAGGTTCAGTTTTCTTAAATGGATCTCAGTGCTTTCTGTCAATGTTGTAGTCAAAATTATATTTTATTTTATAGATCTTTAAATAAAAGAAAAAAGAGTTTATAGTGTTTATTGTCTTTACTAGAGTTGTGGGACCAATATATTTGTATACGTTAGATACTTTATGATATACAAACTTATGTTCATAATCCAAATAGGAAAAAATATCAGTCACAATTTTTACCACTTTCAAATTGACTAATTGATCAAAATATTTTAAAGTCAGATTACGCAGTACTAGCTGTTTTGAAAATTCCTTTGGTTTTATTGATATATCGTTTTTTAAATCTCATCCATAGGTTTCTTAGAAATTGAATGAGTAATATCTATATTGGTTGCTGTGGATACTATACCTCTAACACAACATAAATTCATATTATTTCTTATATTTATATAGCATGGATGACATTGGTTTCTAAGTGACACTAAAACAAGAACCGGTCAAACATCATCAAGCGCTACCGAATTATGTTCGGATGATAATAATAGATTCATCTGGGTCTGGTAAGATGCAACTACTTAATCTAATATTGAGATGTTTTAAATAGGATACATTATATTAAGTGACACAATCAGTAGATGATCAACAATGCTACGATGTTCTTTAAGATTTTAATTAAAACACAAAATTATTGAATGAAAATGGTTATGATATTACTAATATTGATGAAGCCCCATCTGTATATTAACCTCGATGGATTTACTAATAATCACTTGATATGATGAGGTAATGCTGGACAAACAATCAAATCCAGCTCGGATATTTCCTTGAGGCATACATACAAATATAGATGCTATTTCGTTTACTCGGCGAAATACACAAACATCTAAGGAGATGAAGATTTTTCTGGTTCATTAATACTTTTTTTTTAAAAAAAATAAGTATGAATTAAAACTTTGGGTAGATGTGTCCCTTGCAGGACACAATATAACATATAAATAGGAATCTGAAAATCATAAGGACATGTCAGTGTATGCGATGTGGAGCTTGCGAAGGATATTAAAGGACATAATGCATTTTGTATAAAAGATAATATTGAGGATTAAACCCCCCACCCCCCCATATATGTATGTATTATATACATAATATACATATATATACAGTGGGATCCCGCTATAACACGGTAGTTGGGAGTCATAGAATCCTACCGTGTTATGAACCGAACCGTGTTATAAGCAACCATGTACAATACCAACACATTTTTGAATTTAATTGGGGGGTGGGTGGGGGTGTACATAAAGATGGGTGGGAAAATTCATGGCACAATTACCATTTTTGATCAATATATATTAAATGAGAAAAACATTTGCTGTGGTAACAGAAATTGCAGACATAATATATTACTTTATTCAGAGAACCATGCATTGGTACATACACGTGTCTAATTTATATATACATGTATTATCTATTGCATGAAAAGAGTATCAAAACCGTGTACTCACCAGCGAATCTTTTAACATACATTGAATCCATAATACAAATATTTCCATGGAAAATATCCACACACGGATGTAAAATATTCAATAATTTTGTCACAGATCGTTATGTGACTGAATTCAATGAAAAGAAAATAACAAAAATTACGTAACAGGTGTATGTAATAATGAATGATGAAATAGTAACGTAGATGTCCGAAGAATAATGAATGGTGTCTGTATACATTTTATACCACTACATTTCTCATCTGTCAATAGTTATTATTTTTTTAAAAACTCTTGATTTTTAGCTGCTTTCTGCTAATGTCACATTTGCTCTTGGCAAAGTCAATTATAGTTCTCAGTTGCAGAATTTGAATTTACTAGTCAACAGATTGCATAACACAACACCGCCAAGCCATGCGCACATGTTGGTGGCTTTTGTTTCTTTGATGCTGTATAAATCGTTGCCCCCTGATTTGAACAAGTTTAGCTCGGTAGTTCACTTAGATGATAAACAATGTACTTAAATTAATTGATTTATATATTCTGGTGAGAATCTTTTATCAACCGCCGCATTGCCTGTTGCTTAGTTGCATATGAAATTAAGAGAACATATATCGGAGATTATTAGAGCAACGATTGTATTCAGAATGCATTCAAGACAAACACAAAGTAGACATGATGTAACCAGTGGCACAGCGTTTTAACTTGTCGAAACCAGTCAAAATCTCATTATTTTCATCAAATTACTAGGATATAATCGTTTGTACGCGGTTTAGAAGTAAGATCAGCTGGTGGGAACGAGTGGAGATCAGTGGAACCAGTAGGACAGCGTGTTAACTTGTTTAAACCAGTCAAAACCTCAATTTTTATAAAAGTAACTAAGATGTAATCGTTTGTACGTGGTTTACAAGTGGGATATCCTGGTGGGAACGAGCGCGGATCGGTGGGAACCGTTGTAACCAATGGGACAGTGTTTTAATTTGTCGAAACCAGTCAAAACCACTTTTTTCATAAAAGTTTCTATTATGTAATTGTTTGTACACAGTTCAGAAGTGGGATCAGATGGTGCAAACGAGTGGGGTTAGGTGGGAACCGGTGTAACCAGTGGGACAGTTTTTTGACTGTGGAAACCAGTCAAAACCTCACTTTTTCATAAAAGTTACTAGGATATAATCGTTTGAACGCAGTTCAGAAGTGGGATCAGCTGGTGGGAACGAGTGGGAACCAGTGGGAACAGGTTTATTCAATGGGACAGCGTTTTAACTTGTCGAAACCAGTCAAAACTTCACTTTTCTCATAAACGTTACCAGGATGTAATCGTTTGTACGCGGTTTAGAAGTGGGATCAGCTGGTGGGAACAAGTGGGGAAAGGTAGGAACTGGTGGGAACCAGTGTTACCGGTAGGACAGCCTTTTAATTTGTCGAAACTAGTCAAAACCTCATTTTTTTCATAAAAGTTACTAGGATGTAATCGTTTGTACGCGTTTAAGAAGTGGTATTAGCTGGTGGGAATGAGTTAGTATCGGTGGAAAACGGTGTTACCAATGGGACAGCGTTTTAACATGTTGAAACCAGTCAAAACGTCACCTTTTTCGTAAAAGGTTTTAGGATGTAATATTTTGTATGCGGTTTAGAAGTGGGATCAGCTCGTAGGAAGGAGTGGGGATTGGTGGATACCGGTTTAATCCGTTTGACAGCCTTTTACCTTGTCGAAACTTGTCAAAATCTAACTTTTTTTAATAAAAGTTAATATGATGTAATCGTTTGTACGCTTTTTAGATGTGGACTCAGCTGGGGAAACGAGTGGGGATCGGTGGGAATAAATGTAACCAGTGGGATAGCGTTTAACTTGTCGAAACCAGTCAAAACCTCACTTTTTCATAAAATTTACTAGGATGTAATCGTTTGTACGCTTTTAAGAAGTGGGATCAGCTGGTGGGAACGAGTGGGGAGCGGTGGGAACAGGTGTAACCAGTAGGACAGCGTATTAACTTGTCAAAATCAGTCAAAACCTTACTTTTGTCATAAAATTTACTAGGATGTAATTGTTTGTACGCGGTTTAGAAGTGGGATCCTATGGTAGGAACGAGTGGGGATCAGTGGGAGTGGGTGTAACCCGTGGGACGTCACTTTTCTCATAAAAGTTACTACAATATAATCGTTTGTACGCGGTTCAGAAGTGGGATCATCTGGTGGGAATGAGTTGTTATTGGTGGGAACAGGTGGGAACCGGTGTAATCAGTGGGACAGCGTTTTTACTTGTCGAAACCAGTGAAAACCTCACTTTTCTCATAAACCTTAGCAAGATGTAATCGTTTGTACGCGTTTTAGAAGTGGAATCAGCAGAAGGGATCGAGTGGCGATAGGTGGAAAGCGGTAAACCAGTGGGACAGCGTTTTAACTGTGGTAACCAGTCAAAACCTCACTTTTTCAGACAAGTTTCTAGGATGTAATCGTTTGTATGCAGTTCAGAAGTGCGATCAGCTGGTGGGAACGAGTGGGGAATTGTGGGATCCGGTGTAATCAGTGGGACAGGGTTTTGACTTGTTGAAACCAGTGTAAACCTCACTTTTTTCATAAACATTACTAGGATGTAATCGTTTGTACGTGGTTTAGAAGTGGGATCAGCTGGTGGGAACGAGTGGGGATAGGTTAGAACTGGTGGGAACCAGTGTTACCAGTGGGACAGCATTTTAATTTGTCGAAACCAGTCAAAACTTCACTTTTTTCATAAACGTTACTGGGATGTACTTGTTTGTATGAGGTTTAGAAGTGGGATCAGCTGTTGGGAAGGATTGTGGATTGGTTGGAACCGGTGTAATCCGTGGGACAGCGTTTTAATTTGTCTAATCATGTCAAAACCTCACTTTTATCATGATGTTTTCTAGGATGAAGTAATTTGTATGAGGCTTAGAAGTGGGATCAGCTCGTGGGAAAGAGTGGTGAACAGTGGGAACCGGTGTAACCCGTGGGACAGCGTTTTAACTTGTCGAAACCAGTAAAAACCTCCCTTTTTTTTAATAAAATTTGCTAGGATATAATCGTTTGTACGCGGTTTAAAAGTGGAATGAGCTGGTGGGAATGAGTGGGGATCGGTAGGAAACATTGGGAACCGGTGTAATCAGTGGGACAGCGCTTTAACTTGTCGATACCAGTCAAAACCTCACTTTTTTATAAAAGTTACTAGGATGTAATCGTTTGTACGTGGTTTAGAATTGGGATCAGCATGTAGGAACGATTGGAACCGGGGGGAACAGGTGTAACCAATGGGACAGCGTTTTAACTTGTCTAAACCAGTCAAAACCTCACTTTTCTCATAAAAGTTACTAGGATGTAATCGTTTGTACGCTTTTTAAATGTGGGATCAGCTGGTGGGAACGAGTGGGGATCGGTTGGAACCGGTGTAATCAGTTTTACAGCGTTTTAACTTGTCGAAACCTGTCAGAACCTCACTTTTTTCTTCATCGTTGTAAATTTCAGCTGGAGGATCCCAGTCCTCATTGTAAAAACTTCCACTGCAGTCTTCTTCGATTTCATATTGAGGAGTTATATATAAAAAAGTATTGAGGGTGTTCGGCGATCGTCGACGTGATTTTATCGACCATTATATAATACACGAAAATATTTTTTGTCTAAATTATACATTTAGCGTTTTAAAAAATTCACGCGAAGGCAAATTAACTCTACATTTAAATCTTTTTGAATACAATGTCAAAATTATCCCGGAAGCGGCTATTAATATATCACCAGGGTTAATATCAAAATATTTACTCGCTTAAAAAAATTGATGGAAAATCGTGGATTAAACTATCCATGAACGGTGTTACAAAATTATTGGGAACTCGTATTAAGACAATTTTCACGTTGAGTAACTATTCTCAAATTTTCTATACGGTTGTCGAGTTTATTTCTGTTTACATGGTCGATGACTAATCAATCACCGATTACACCTGTAAAACATTCATCCCGTTATTTCTAACAGAAATTAAAATATATCCCATATTGCTATTCCGGCTAAGTGGGAGTTTTCTCTGACGATGTCGGGTGGTTCCATCTCGTGACGCTTCGTAGTTAACGCGAATCGAATGAACGACGTATTCGTTGCAAATCATTTTTTATACAGCATTTTATTTGTCTAAATTGGTTTGTTAGAATATCAAGTGTTTTTCTATCGACGTAGTCTTGAGGAGACTATATACTTTTAGTACGGTGGGAAACGTGGGTAGTTTTATCATAATATCGTTTAAGTTCTCTAGTTTTTACCTCCGCAACTAGTTCATAATTCGGACTTTCCTCGTACTCCGATACCACAACGAATACAAGGTTTCGGGCCAGGGCTTCTTCGTCGTATACTTTGCATGTGATTCGAGCAAAATTTACCACACCGGGTAGTTGAGCCAATGGGCAGCCAATTACAGTTGTGCATGATATATAAATAAATATTTTATTATTTATTGAAATATTTGGCTTAATTATATATTATGGAAATTTTCCCCTATTCCGAAATTGAAACAAACACCCGTCAGAAAGCAATTTTTGGCTTAGACGAGAACAGAAAATTCCCAGCATGGCTATCAGCGATTAAAAATAGCATTCGACGTTCCAAATATGACTTTAGAAACAATGGCGCCGGATATGTATTTTCGACGTTTCCAGTTCCTCGTTTCGATTACACGAGGATAAATTTTAAAAATAACAGTTATGTAATCCATGTAAAATACAGCAAAATTTATGAACGATTTGAAAAAAAATGCCGATGGATGAACTTGGCGAGTATATAGTTATCGTGAACGCGTGCTAGATTTGATGAGAAAACCAGTCATCGTCATAGATAAAACAAGACCGGGTACGTTAATTGGGATTGATAACAGATACTACCATCGTGCATATCTTGTGACGGCGTTGACTTATGGACTTTATCCGATAAATATTCCTGATGTGAAAAAACTTCCTCGGATGAAAGTTTCATCGTTGTTAAACTGTGTTGCCTAACGAGTCGTAGAACATTTTCAAAATGCCCAACGAGGAAATGATTTAACAGAATTGAGAAAATCAAAAATAACTGCATGGGCTGAATCCGTTAAACAAACAGGAGCATCGATAAACGATGTTGCTGAGTTAGAAAATAAATTAAGATTTACAATTACAGTGGAAGCACTTACGGAAGAGGTTTAATATGAATCAAAATATATATAAAAAAAACCCGGAGCTCCGATTAAATCATCGATCATAACTCTTATGCATGGAGCAGTTCAGTGCGAATGTTTACTGTATCACAAACGGTAAAATTCTATCACCGGGATATATTTGACACTAATAAATAAAACAGATCCTGTTTCAGTATGGTTGTTTAAGAGTGAAGAACGAGGATATGATCAGTTTGTCAGGACAAACGGAGACTTGTATCAAACTGAAGAACTTCAAACGTGGATCAATAATCTTGCGTTGAAATACACCGACAACCCCGATGAAATTACCCGAAATTGTTGTACAATATCATCTGTCGCAGCTCATTTTGCCAGAAAGAAAAACTCTTGGAAGCCAATCCGCGCTGATCTTCTAAAAGATGTTAAAGCTAGTTGCGTAGAATCTGCTCATGGTGGATTATGGAACACGAAATACGATTTGCACAATATGATATGCGCAGATATTGTATCGTGTTACTCCGCGAGTTTTCTCGGATACGGCGAATGCAATGAATATTTTATACGGTTTGGTTATCCGACACACGAGCTAACAAGAGTAGCAATAAATGGAGAATTACCTGACTTCGACTTGACAGGATTTGCCAGGGTGACATCGTTTAAACTCGCAGATGGTCTTCCTCCGATAGTTTATCTCTGGATAGGAAAACATCTTTGATGTGAAAAAATGGGCTCCGATAGCATTATTAAGGTTTCTATTATATAAAGGGATGTTAACGTCATTAACTGTTTCCTCCGCGATAATTTCGTATCGGACGCAGAAAGATGTTTGGTTACTAACCCCTGAAAAACGCTAAGACTAGGACATGAATAGATATCTAGAAAACCATGCAAAAAATCTCGGAAGAATAATAGCCGGGAAGTTTACTCAAGGTGGAGCAGACAACCATAAAAGGAAATGCACCAGATTAGTATTTGATGACGCTGCACTAGATTTTATCATCGCGGATACAACCACGATAGAAGTATTTAAGTCAAGATCAACAGCTTATTTATCAAACAAAGAAAAACTCGGAACTATCGTTGAATACTTCGAAGGAGAATCACCACAATTTACTCATTTAAGATCTTCGATGCTCTGTTATGTTTTGATGAATATACTCTCGATGTTAAATAAAGTCTCTGATATCGCGGTTAGAATGGCAACGGATTCATTTTATTTCGATGTAAAACACTGGAAACGCGTCAAAAAATGTACTAACATTGAAGAGCATTGGGAAACATGGAGTATAGGAAAAGAAAAACTACACGATTACAACAAACAACTCGATGAACCCATCGAAGATAATTACCGCTGGGGTAACGATATGGAACTATCATCGTATCTTTTTATGTACGATCCGATAACCCGGCATAAAACGGTTTATCTGAACGGTCCAGGAGGATGTGGAAAGACAACACGAGTGATCGATTTATTTGGAAAAACTGCTGATATGATCGTGCTTACTTCTACTCATCGTCTTGCACGAGAGATGAAATCCCGGGAAGTTAACGCTTGTACGTATCATAGTTTCTTTCGATGGAGTTGAACTGAGTGGTGTCCTGATAGAATGGGAACAAAATATATTCCACGGATAATTATATGGGATGAAATCGATACAGTACCGTTAGAGCTGTTAAAAACATTTCTTACGTGGCAACTAAAGAAAAACACCACTGTGATAATGTGTGGTGATCATGGTCAGCCACCGCCATTTGTCGGAGAGTCTCCTCATTGTTGGCTAAAAAATAATGTTGATCACTACGAAGAAATAAATACAGAAAAAAGTTAACCGCATTTTACAATTTTACAATTTTATTTTACAATGTAAAATATCAAGTAGGGTGATCATTGAAACTCCCATTGACGAGTTCTGGGACACTTGGAAACCCACCGATATTGTCGTCGCTAGCAGATAAAAATAAGAGATATACTGCAGATAGAACTATTTAACACCCACAAAGAAAAATTCCCGATGTATCAGGTTCCGTCATGTTATAGGCCAAAGGATACACGACGACAAAAGATTGAAGTTGATATTCCGGGGGGATCAATACGACAAGAACTAGTGCTGAATGATATTGTACTAGATGATAGCACTGTAGTTGAAGACGCACTGCACGCTGATACCGTAAGTCTCCGTGGGTGTTAGGATACGCGATGACGATACACTCTTCACAAGGACTGACAATTGCAGATACTACTATGTGGATCGTAGATGACTTCATTGGGTGGTCAAATTTAATTTATCTCGCTGTGTCACGAGTACGAAAAATAGATAAACTTCAGAGAATTGCTATTAGCTGAGTCCACGCGGTGGTAATTGTGTATCATCTTTGATTACCTGTAATTGTTCACGACTAAAACCACGATGCAGAGCGGTTGGGTCTAATCTATATATCGTTGGTCTATTCTTAGATGTTACCGTGGTAAATATTTTATGTGCGGTGATGCTCCATATCGGATCAGTTGACCTTCTTCTACCACCTTCAAGTTCGCCAGGTTCATACAAATATCTCACTGACATTACTAGGAAGGACCCGCGATTGGAAATATTTGATTGCTGTTTTTATATATTTTTTTGTTATCGCGATAGATGGTTTCATGTTTAGCGTCCGAGTAATTTCATCAAGTGCTGCAGCTACTTCTGGTAATTGTTTAACCCATTCGCAAAATCGTTTATATGCGAGAGTTCTGTTAAACCGCTCAGCAATTGCCTGATCGTGATGGATTGCAGTGTCCTGATTGTATCATAGTATTATTTTGTTTCATCGTTGAAAATACTTCACCCTAAAATTCCTTGCCAGGATCAACCTGAATGAGATTTGGCCATCACAGAGGACCTTGACGATAAATTTTTTTGAACATGGAGGCAACTTCAGAAAGTCTTTGTTGATAGCGGTTCTTCTTCCTTGTATCTACTTGCAATGTCAACTACCGTCAACGCGTATTTGTAAACATGTTTCTTGACGATGTCATGCGGCAGAAATAATATATTGGCCTGATGAACCTCATTTGGGGTATTAACATCAAACAATGCATATTGAATTTTTGCTGGACATGGTAGATAAATTTGCCATATAGCCTGCTTGGATAGCCAATCCGCCGCTGTTGCACTTGTAACTTTAGCAGCGTTGGCGAGTTTATCAATCACAGATTTACCTCTGTGGTATCCAGTTGGAGAATAATAAATTGATTCCATATTAAATACTCAAACCCATCATTAATTTACTCTTCATGGTGGCCTTTATTAACCAGGATGCTAATTTTTCTCTGAAGAATTTATTAGGGATAGAATTCAGTGCATAAATCAGTTTTATATGCGTGAGATGATGTTGTGTGAGATCACCACTTCGACATGCAATATCATGAACATGACAGGCCTCATCGATCGTGTTTATCGGATATTCACCCGAATGAGGTTGATATTGGTCATCAAGTCTGATATCTAATCGAGTTCCCGGTCCACAATAACTATATCATGGAAGGTGTTTTTCTCCTGGAGACTTCGCCCACGGAGTGCCTGGGAGTTTTATTAACTTGGTCGTGATATCGACACCTTTTTTTAAAATTATAACAAACCTGAATTTTGTTACACCACACTGCGCACACTTGCCAGTGAAAGCTTCTCTGTTATATGTTGTCATGATAGGAATTAGACCAATTGTTTGTGTATGATGTTTACACAATATAAATTCATAATACTAGTTTGTTATATCTAATGGAAATTACCAATTTCTCAGCATTAAAAAAACGAGCACCTATCTAACATAACCTGTTGCTACCTAACTCCCTCAGGATGATCATCATTAGTCCTTCAGGGAGCGGTAAAATACAACTGTTACTTCAGCTCATAATGAAATGGGACAAACTATATTTGGTAGCACCAAGCGTGGATGATCAGCATTGCTATCAAGTGTTAAAAGATTATAACAAGAGTGCCTCGGAGATCACCGGAGAGTACATCATTGAATTTATTACAGATATTAACGATGCACCCTCTGTCGAAGATATGAATTCCAGTGTTAACAGCTTGGTCGTGTATGATGATGTAATGCTAGACAAACAAAAATATCCCGCCAGGATATTTTCACGGGGCAGACATAAAAACGCAGACGTGATATATGTCACTCAACGATACACACAAATTCTAAAGGTGATCAGAGATAATTGTAATGTTCTTGCGGTGTTTAACGGGGTCGATACTCATACCCTCAGAAATATTTTTTAAACTTGGTGAAACAGCGACATGGACTATAACAAATTTAGAAATTTCTTTAGCCGCACTCAGGTGACCCCACACGGATTTGTAACGATAAATTTATCTGACCCCGGAACACGACATCGAATAGGATTGGATAAATTATACGGTTAATTCATCGCAACCTTTCAACCTGGGACAAAAACTCTGAAACACGATAAAACCCTGGGATTGATAAATTTTATAGCTGTTATTTTGCCAAAATAAAGGCTGGATAAATTTGTAGTGTTCAGCCCTCCTGCTGTTTATTTTATAGAGCTTGGCATGATTCCCTAATGTTTTATATAGCTTGGCTTGAATCCCTGATGTTTTATAGAGCTTGGCATGAATAATCTTGCAACCCAAGTGTATAGTTTACACAATATCCCATTATTAGTTTTTACATCTTAACCAAAGATTAGAGATTCCACAGTACTTAATGTGTAAAGTTTCCACAGTAAACTTCAAGTGCACTTTCCACAAACTGGAATGTAGAATATCCATAGTAATCCACAAGTAAAGTTTGTACAGTAACACAAAGTGGATAATGTCCATCAGAAAAACAACTGTAGAGTTTCCACATGTAACCCAATTGTACATTTTCCACAGTAACCCAAGTGTACATTTTCCACACTAATCCAAGTGAAGAGTATACAAAACAACTGGGACTAAACTATATTTTTAAATATTCATTAATTAACAAATTACTTTAAATAAAAACAATTTGAAAAATTCTTACCAAAAGAATGATCTTAAACTTTAGTTCCTGTTGATAACACATAAGCAGTAGTCAGAAGGTAATGCAGTTATATCAGTCAGTACAAATAATTTACTTAAAATAGTCTGAGATATAGTGATTTTGCATCTGCCAGTGGATAAAGCGCAGCCTGACTTCAAATAGCATATTTTTATTTATGAATAAGAAATATCTATACACCTACACATTATATTCATAATAATTCATTGGTCAGTTAAACACATTTCATTTAACACTTGTTTCTGAATGAAATACAGTCGACTCCGGTTAACTGCACACCCTCGGGCCCGTCACGAGACCATGCAGTTAACCGGAGTGTGCAGTTAACCGGAGTACGGTACATTACATTTTTAAGCATTGTGAAAATCGGGACCGGCGTGGTTACGTGCAGTTATCCGTAGTGTGCAGTTAACCGATGTGCAGTTAAGTGGAGTCGACTGTATTGCATGTGGTGACATCAGATATTATATAAATCAGCATGTTCAACATATTGGACACAAAATGCATAAAACTCCTGAAACTATTCATTGCATCAAACCCATCAGAGATAGTGATAATAGGGAACTTTGCCTAATGATTTATTTTTTGGATACGCTATTTAGTTAGTGAACCAGTCTGTATTTCCAAAGAAAATGGCATTCGATATTAAATGAAATTCTTTACGATGTGAGTTGTTGGATAATGTTAGAGTAGATGAAACATTTCAAATGTCTAAACATGTCAGAGCAGATAAAGGGACAAATCAACACCATTTAACAAACTTTAAAGGAAGAAAATGAGAGTAATGTAATACCTCACTCTGAGCAAATGATCAAGATCTTTGCAGGATTATATTCATGATCAATCAGCAGAAGTTAAACATGTAGACTAGTTGTTGAGTGCTGAAGATAAATACATTTTTTCAGTACATTTTATGTTTGTATTCTGATTGTAATCTACATGGATTTGGCCCTGTGTGACAAGAATTTTGACCATCTGCAAAACGAGGTTACTAGTACAAATTTATCTATTTCATAATGCCATAATTGTGGCATGAAATATATAGACTACACTTTTTATACCCAAACTAAACATTTTTGGTACTTATAATAGAGGTGGGGGTGGGTTGGCATGGTCTTTTCATCAATAGACATTCTATCAGTGACAGAGTAATGTTTTATATGTGCTGTTATGTATGGTTGCATTTTTAGTATGTAAATCATAGACTGGAATAATCTTATCATCTGTTCATATGCCATGCTTATCCTTCACAGGATATCAGAAAAAATTGATTTCAAACAGACTACCTCTTAGTTGTTAATGATTTTAATTGAACCTTTTGATCAGAAGCTGAACTCCTCTTGGTCATCATGCCCATTGTTCGATGCTGGAAAATTTCTTTAGAATATCTTGCTGTATTTCATGTCTATATTTAATATGGAATGTAATTTGATCTTGTCTTCAAAGCAGTGGAGAGAGTGTAGTTTTCTCATATATGGAAAATCTTAAGTAGAACAAAAAACAAATCCATCACAATCCTGCAGATGCAAAACCAACTGCCGCAGCTACAGGCACTTGTTTCTGTCAGTGAGAAAGGTAATTGTTGGCAACACAACTTCCTTCTAGTAATTTAATAGGTGAATAGAACTCATGTGATGTGGAATCTATTCTCTTGCCAAGACTGTGTTAATGTTTTAGGGTTTGTTTTTATTCTCGTCGGTAGTCACTCATCGATTAATTAAATCAGCATGAAAGGTGACATTCCAAACGAACTCCTTATGTACAACCCGAGTATATTACAGATTATATGCCAGCAACTTTGTGTGAAACTTTTGTTTTGTATCTATTTCTATTTAGTTTTGATGTAATGCTTCTTGTGTATCACTCATTCATAATTGGCTCTGTTTGGTATATCACTCAGTCAGTAAGCTACAATTAGTTATGACTGGTGTATCACTCAGACAATAAGCTATACTTTAGTTTTGATACAATGCTTCTTGTGCATCACTCAGTCATAATTAGTTCTGATTTGTGTATCACTCAGTCAATATGTGATAATTATTTTTGATTGGTGTATCACTCAGTCAGTAAGCAGCTAAGCTACAATTAGTTATGATTGGTGTATCACTCAGTCAATAACCTATAATTAGGTCTTATTGGTGTATCACTCAGTCAATAAGCTATAATTAGGTCTTACTGGTGTATCACTCAGTCAATAAGCTATAATTAGTTCTTATTGGTGTATGACTCAATTAGTAAGCTACAATTAGTTCTGATTGGTGTATCACTCTGGTCAGTAAGCTACAATTATTTCTGATTGGTGTATTACTCGGTCAATAAGCTATAATTAGCTCTGTTTGGTGTATCACTCAGTCAGTAAGTTACAATTAGTTCTGATTGGTGTATCACTTAGTCAATAATCTATAATTAGCTGTGTTTGGTGTATCATTTGGTCAGTAATCTGTAATTAGTTCTGTTTGGTGTCTCACTCAGTCAATAAGCCACAGTTCTGTTTGGTGTATCACTCAGTCAATAAGCTACAATTAGTTTTGATTGGTGTATGACATTATTGTTACACTCAGTCAATAAGCTACAATTAATTATAACTGGATGGAAAGTACAATCCCATCGCTGCTATCAAAACTGTAATGAAATTGAGCTGACACCCTTTGAGACCGAATTGGTGTTCAAGAATTATTTAACATGTATACGAGTGACAATAAAAAATGTATTATTTTAACACACTAATGAGCAGAAAACATGACATCAACATAAATACAAAGGTACATAATATGGATCCAAATTTTAAAGAAAACATGAAACAAATAAATAATTTTAATAAAAGGCTACTGTACTAAACTCATGTAGTCAAACACTACTATACTAAACTCGTGTAGTCAAGCACTACTGTGTCAATGAATATATCTGCTTGTTTAGCCATTTCACTAGCCCTATGGATAGTTTTCTCTTTTAAGTATTGGAATAGTTCCTTACTACATACTGCTAGCAATTGATCTCTGATGAGAAAATCACATACCACATCATAAGTTTTAGTTTGATCATTGTCACAGGATGAAGCCAGATAGGGACTTGATTAGTGAAGACACCAAAAGCAACTGCGTTAATAAGATGTTTATTTATAAATGCAATTTAAATATGAACAAATCTGACACCATTATAAACAAAAGATAAGGAAAATGATAAAGTTCCTAACATGGAACTATCAACAACAAGTAACTAATTAAAAATCCTCAAAGGATGATTTTAACGAAAGGAATTTGAAACTAAACATGAATAACGTCTTATCACCCAATCAACAAATACAAGTATATGTATGAATTTATGAATGTATCACTTGTATAATGAGACTGAGATGTAAATATCTGTAATTTTTATTATATCATTCATATAACGTTTTAGCAATGTAAAGGCATGTAATTTGTAATTTTATTATTCATATAGCAATTTTGATATGTAAACGTGAAATTATGAATTTATTGTTCATATAACGATTTCAATATGAAACTGGTGATATTTTTGCACAGGTGGCAACAGCAATAACATGGAACACGTATTATATAACTATCATGGTGCCCATTTTATACCCAAGTTGCATCGCCAGTTCCACCTGCTCTAGTCAATGGTCAAGGAGTCACTACGCATGGTCCACTCCCGCATGTCTGTTGAAGGATCCCTTGAGAGCCCTCACATTTAACACACACACGATGGTCACGAAGCCTTGGTCCCTCACATCGAGAACATCAGTACACTCTTCCGAAGCAACATCACCAGACACAGCATATACGTCACAAAAAACCACACAGAGCTCTGCGACTTCACATCACCCAACCATACACAAGGCAGCTAAAATTAAAACTACTAAACCAAGTAATACATTCAACATGATTAAGTATTTCTACATTCATATACGTTGCGCATGCACACACATGAATTAGCTACCCATTTACATTAAACATTCAATGCATGCAGCGTATAATTAAATTCAATTTGTCTCTTCAGTTACACCTAGGTATCTACTCTGTAGAATTTAGAATAAATTCTAAAACATCTGATATATTAAACAATTCTGTCATATAAAACAAATAACGATAACAATACAATCTTAACATTAAATACCTCTACAGCTGAAGATTCTACTCAAGTAAAGTGGTAAGCTTCCTGACAAGACTAGTTGTAATGTTTACAGAGAATTTGCTCTATCATATAAACTAGCTTTGACCGATATTCACAGCTAGGTACTTAGGTTTAAACTGCAGGCAATTTGCACATGCAGCATGGGTTGAGTCATGCTCAGTATTTTGAAAGAACTTGAACTGATAAAAAATAAACCACCCTCACGTGAAACCCGAGTACATTTTTACGACATATACATATTGATACCAGTCATGTACAATTCCGTGACAATCACAAATGAAGAACAAGTCTGTCATGTCTCCTTTATATTGTCAGTGGCTCAATATGCCGATTAGTGAGATAAAAAAGTTAGAATGACATTGCCAGGGGATAGATTTCCAACAATCTGAGTTAGTCACCTTTCACTGATTTGTAGAGGGCAAGTGAATGTTGTAATATTTTGTTATTTTGACAGAAATATGTGAATATGCCCATGACAGCTGTATCAGATTAATTCTTGGCTTTTAAAAATTAACCCCAAAGAGCTAATAATTATTTACAGTTGCTGAAGATTAAAATATTAAGTCTTCACAACTTGCATCAAAACAGATATTGTATGGAAACAAGTAATGATGTCTTTATCAATCAATCACTTCACTCATATGTAATACATTCCTATCTCTGTTGGAAATCATCCTCCTGCTTTGTTCTGATGCCCTTCATTAGCTAATGTCTTTGAAAAGAATGAAGATACCCTATTAGACATACATTGAAGGCTGCTAGCCAAACTGGGCAAAACTTCCATGAACATTATGGAAACTGTTCACACCAAAAATGAATTTAAGAGAATGATTTTTCCCCAACATGTTTCAAAGACATTCCTAAAACCAAATATAATTGTTTTGGAAAGATATAATATTTTGTTAATAATTGTCAAGGGTTTTATTTCCTCACAATTATCTCAAAATGCAGTCATGTGATAAATAAAGACTCTAATATAATAATTATACTCTTCTCATTTTAAGATGCTATCTGGATAAAAGAAAATAAACCAGATCTCCATGACAACAGGAACATATTTTGTTACTCATGGAACATCTTAACATCATTGCCAGGCCAAGATGTTTCAGTGAAGATCCATCTTAAATTTTATATGCCCTTTCATCACAGATCATTGCATTGGAAACACTTATTCTGCCTTCTCCATTATAACTTTAAATCATGGACATCCCCTGAGACTACTAAAAATTTATCCCACCAAAAGAAAATGTTACCCAAAACATTTCTGAGTGAAAACCAATTTTAGGAACAAAGCTGCACCATCAACTACTACTGTCAATCCATCAACTAGTACAGGTGTCATTGAAAAGTGCTTACATTAGGCTGTGTTCTATTGGTGACAGTTTACATTTAGGTAATTTCTCTGACATTGTTGCTTGGGTGAAACAATGCAGTGAAGTGTGCATATTTTTATATTTTTGCCAAATAGGTGTGTCCAAGATAAGATTTTTCTACACAAGGGAATGACACAATTTCATATATTGTTAAGCTATTGCTGTTGTTATGTGTATTTGATTTGGGTCATTTATTTTTTATTTTAATTGTTTGTTTGTCAGATTCAAATTTGACATTTTATGTTTAAGATTCATTCATTGGGAGATTTTTTTTTTAGAAAGTGGGATGACATGTTCTCGTAAGAATAAACACCAGGTGTTAACCTCATATCTGACCTGGCTTCAGAGTTGTAAACAAGCTTTTAAAATGATTGGTTGATTCCAAGGACATTATGGCGCTTTGTTATAAACTACTTTCTATTTTTAGTTGGGTCATACAGTGTGTACAAAATGTTTTGAATGTAAATTTGTTCTAAAAGATTCTAGAAGATCACGTGACCCCTTTCTTGTTTACGTAAATTTAAAACAGGTATATAAATTATGTTTTGGAGCAAACTATTTAGTAGAACTTGGGCTGTTAGGATATTAAGTTGTGTCGTTTTGAGTTATTTTAAATTACCTTGTATTGGAAATTATTTCAATTCGTTTGGATCAAGAGGATTTATTTTGTTATTTATCTGGAAAGTAATTGTGCTCATTGAATTCTATTACTAAGAACTGACTTCATCACGTGACATCGTCTTCCATCTTGGATACTTCGCTAAAATTCGAACTTGGAATTATTTGGACATTTTATTACCAGGACTTTTGCAATTTCTCTATTGGATAATATTTTGAATTATTTTTGATTAATTTTGGAATTGATTTTTTAAAACCATAAGTTTATTTTTCTTTTCTGGAAAATATTTGTGCTCTATAAATTGTTTAATAAGTTTTACAAGCTTGTTATTTTCACTCTTTCTATGTTACTGTTTATTCGAGCCTAAGCACGTAACACTGTAATGTGTTACAAATTAAAATGAAGACCTAAAAATGTAGTAATACATTTATAAACCATTCATGCAATGTAAAACAATTTGCATGGTGACAAAATGATTCCAGTATCTAATCAAATGGAGCAGTATAGAATGACAAAAAGGTTGAATTAGAACTACTGATGATACATTTAAAGTGATCTACCTATACAATTTTAGATCTCATTTGGGTGAGCATGCATCATACATTGTTTGCAAAGATATGTATTATATTCACCGAGGTGAAGAAATAAAAAAAATCAAATTAATATAAAATAAATGCATATATTTACATCATATTCTTTATTTCCCTAAATTATAATTATCTAATTCCAAAACACATTAGTCTTCTTTGACCTTGAATAAACTGATGCTATCCAAGTTATATTTATTCCATATGGTTAAACCAAAAAGGTAGTTTTAAGTTCATCTATGGCATTTATGTAGACTGTGGAAATAGATGACTGAGGTTCTTTGCTTTAATCTGCAATTATGACCAATACAAGATTGACACTGTAATATAGTAGAGTTTTATCTTAGATTGATGATGTAATGCATTCCAGTTGCAATCTAGTTGTCAATTGTAGGATAAATACTTCAAATATACTAAGTAGAAATCATTGTGTTTTAAAAAGCATCATTTCAATAACAACAAAGAAGTGAAGATAAACATCGCTCCTGTTTGTGCTTGGACAGAGACATGTGAAACTCTTAACTTGAAGATAGATAGATGAGTGAAATTATTAAGATAGTGAAATTCAAAAGATAGAAAAGTGAAATTCTCTAGATAGATATACAAGTGAAAATCTTAAGATAGACAGGTGAAACTCATAAGATAGCAAGACAAGCAAAATTAATAAGATAGACATTTGAAATTCTCTAGATAGACAGACATTTGACATTCTTAAGATGGATATCTGAAATTCTTAAGATAGACAAGTCAAATTCTTAACATAGAAAAGTGCAACTCTCTAGATAGACATTTGAAATTCTTATGAATGACAAGTGAAATTCTTGCCAATAAGGTGTTAGTCAGAACTGGGTCCATTTAACAGATTCTGAATGATAATTGAATTATGGGCCCTACATATTAATGTGTCATACATTTTTAGCTGGAAATGGAAATTATATATATAGAAATATGTGTTTGTATATGTGTGTGTGTGTGTGTGTATGTGTTTTAGGGGGATTTTTAAGGTAGCTTTGACAATTTTTCAGTTGTATTTCTAAGAATTTGTGATAATTTATAGTGATGTTTAGCATTGGGCATTATCCCACATAAATTAGCATCATGTCTCACCCAATCACTTTATTGACCTTAACACCAGGCCAACCATTCCTAACACTAAACAGTTTTAATGATGAGCGCAAACTGAGGCAGCCACTAGAACCATTTTTATAAGTGTTTGGTATGACTCTGCCAGGGTTCAAACCTGCAACAGCCTGCATTGAAGGCAGATGCTCTAACCACTAGACTACCTGATACAAACTCACACGTACACATATACTGCAGGTATACTCCATCATCATTGGTGGATCATGAATTCAAATCAAAGCCAGCATTAAATTTTGTGAACCTGCTCTCAGGTTAAGGTCAGTGTAAAATATTAACAGCTAAGTAAGTTAGTAATTACCCTGGATTTATTAATTATTGGCCCAACATACAGATGTGTCACACATTTTGAGATGGTGGTGGTAATGACACACACTCTAAAGCATGCACACATTCTTGTAAAACCAACAAAACAGGAACATGATTTTTACCTTCTAAATGTGGACATTTTTATTTTATCAGATCATGAGTGATAAAGATCTATTTGACTATGCATTTGATACATATATGTAGTTTTTAATTGATTTGATTTCCAAGAAACATTGTATGATAATCAGAACAGGGACATACACATATACAGTGTAAGAATTTATAACAGCTGACATTCATTAAGTAAGTATTTTGATTCTAAATCAGGTCAACGTTGCAGAGGTATTGGCAAAATCCACACTGAAAGTCGCAGAGATTATTGTCTGACACTGCTGCAAATAAGTCTGTTGAGAATGATGCTATCAAGTATTTTACCCGCTATGGAGAGCAAGGAGATGCCTCTGTAGTTAATGCAGTCTGCATAATTATGTTCGTGTATTCTTATAGAGGGTCACAAATGATGTATCACAAAGGTTTTCTGGTATCTCTTCCATCCAGATGCTGCTTAGCACATCGTGAAATGCCTCCAGAGTCTGTTCACTGAAAGCATTGGACTCCTCCAATGGGATACCATAGTTTCTAGGTGCCCTGCCATAGTTCATTTCTTTAATGGTTGTCTTCAACTCCTCTATCATTGGTGGAACATCCAGTTGGTCGTACATTGGCTGTTGGGGTAATTGGTCAAGAACAGATTGGCTGACCAATGAGAGCAGGTTTAGGAGCTGACTAAAGTGTTCTTTCCTTCTGTCCTTAATGCCAGCTTATCCTTTATTAGTTTTCTGCCATCTGCAGCAAGCAAGGGGGTAAAGCTACACTTTGAAGTGCCAAAGATTGACTTGATGGCATTGTATAACTCTTTGGAGTTGTTAGTGTCAGCATAGCATTGCACTCCATCAGCTTTCCTTCCACATCACTGGTCATGCATTTTGCAGATTTCACTCTGACCCCTCAGTTTGATAGGATTTGAAGTTGAACCACAAATCCACAGAAGCCTACTGGAAAGCTTTCTCATGTACCTCAATATATATATATATATATATATATATATATATATATATATATATATATCCCTAGTCGCAGCCTTAAGTGGACCATCCTCATTTTGCAGCATTAGGCAGACCAAAATGTATCTTCGTAGTTATTCAAAATATACAAATATCCATCAAGTTTTTTTTATAAGTAAACAACATTTATATATTTGTATTGTATGGTTTCAATGCTTCTTGCAATAGTTAAAAATATACAAGATACACGGTCTACTTAAATTTTGTATGTTCATTATCAGCATTATGGAGACCAGTACTTAAATTTAAGCATAAAGACCGCGATATATATGCCAAAATACATCATTTAAGAGACTTTAAACTGAAAATTTAAGTTGTAAAAAGGATACAAAAGTTGGCTACTTTAACATATCTTTAGAGATTGTTCAGTGCTTTGTATAATTATTGAGATTCGTTTTGGTCTGCCTAATGCTGATAATTTAGGATGGTCTGTCTAACGCTGATAATTTAGGATGGTCTGCCTAATGCTGATAATTTAGGATGGTCTGCTTAAAGCTGTTATTAAAATTATATATGCTTAAATTTTAGATTAATGACATCCTTGGTATATATCTATGCCAAGCTGCATCATTGAAGAGACTTTAATCGGAACATTTCAGTTGTAAAAAGCATACAAATGTTTGTTACTTCAACAAATCTTTAATAGATAGTTCAGTGCTTTTGTACAATTATTAAGATACATTTTTGTCTGCATTGTATATACTTAATGTGGCCTCTAGGGCCTTACTTCATTTGGACATGCTTGCCCCACGGCCATTAGTAGAGACTATGAAAACCATGATGATATAACATTTCAAAGGCCTGGATACTCTGACTAGGGTGTAGTAGATATTCCCCATTAAAGCCAGGGCCAGGTAGAGGGATCCAGGGTGCCCGGACCACACCCCCAAACCGGCTAAACAGAAACCAATAAAAATGTACACACACACACACAAACGTATAGTCACTTGAAATTTGATCATCACTTTATTATCAATAATGTTTGAGCAAAACGACACATCGAATGAATAGCCTTCCTTGAGTCATTATTAGCCCATTTGAAATTTCGGACATCCTCCCCAGCACTTGACCCGATTTGACCCTGAAAGCTAAGCATCAAGTACCAATCAGAAGTGACTAGCAGATACAAAAACTAAATAAAAGATTGACATGAACTTCACACAGGGTGGTGGCTAGGGTAGTTTTATCAAAACATTTGGCCTGGTATTAGCACATTTGGTTATGTTCCTCAGCCTCTAAAAGTGACTTCCTTCAAGACAACAGTTAATTCTCTTTTTCAAAAGAGAGTTATCACAGGCTATATAATGTGACTATATGCAAATGATAGGCACTAATGCCACAGTCAATGATAAGTAATGAACACCATTCATGTATGTCGTCATGCATTCAGTATAAAAAACACTAAAATGCTAAAGCTACAATTATAAAATTGTTCAGTGGTTCAACAGCTTTTAATGCAGACCGAACACAACAGTGTAACACCTGTTATGTATATTTAATTTATACTGTGTATTCGACTTTTGTCCAAGATTGTGAATTCTGAAGCTTTTGCATACCCGACATTTGTCCATGAATTGTAAGTTTTAAACAAGATATAATAACAGAGCTTCAAGGTCAAGCCTTGCTTACAATTAAACCGGTTTTCCTGTTGGAGTGATACATATTTTTGTATGTCTGTGGTCAAGACACAACTGATTTTTGTTTTAGATCGGTCGCAGCGAATCTTTTGAGTTTACAGTTGTGTTGCTCTAATCATTTTTCGAGGGTAATTATTTCAATTATTCTATGGATTTACTCATTGACTTCGTATTGATAAATTACTTGGACTTTTGTGAATTCACAAAAAGACATTCTGGATTGCATCATTGGAATACCAGGACATTCAAGATTATTGGTATAATCAATCAATCAATAGGATGGATTTAAAGTGATTCGTCCCGAAGGCTCTTGTCACTGTTTTATCTCCCAATGGGGAGTTATTTAATTTATCCTGAGGGTGGGAATGGTGCCGCGCACCCTGCAGGCGTTTATGTGCTTATAAGTAAGCACTTATTTAGTTAGGCCGTCACCACGGGGCAATTATTGAACTGCCTCTGGGTGAATGTAAGGCCGTAGGGTGGGTAGGAATAGAACCTACACACACCCACCCAATCCATCTTGTATTCAGAGTGCCTAACCATTCTGCAATAGCAGTGAAGCGAAGCGAGAGTAAAATAGTTTACTCATATCGCTTTTGTCCGCATAGTAAGGTCGTGCAAGCACGAGATATTACTGCAGCGGGAAGCAGTGGTGCGAAGAGCCAAGCACGCTCTTTTTATCAAATTCAGTCCAGTTTTACTAATGGACAGCCTAACAACCGATAATGTGTAAGCCACCTGTGCAATTAACCAAATATCTGAGTTATAAAATATTAATTATCATCCTATAAAAAATAGGGTCTAGTACAAAAGTGTACATAAGCAAGACCCTATTGTATTTAAATTAAATGTCTAAGCGACACATATTAGTGTAGTCAATGGTAGGGGATTTTGGTTATGAATTTTGTCGAAGGCATACCAAAAAGGTCATATTAGTGTTTTCAGGGCCAAATAGTTGTTCAAAGAGGGGCACTCGAAACCAAATGAGTCCCCTATTATTCAAGCAACGATAACAATGGCTATATACATCACTCCATCTGTCTCTCCGTGTGGTCCGGTGATTAAGTTTCTGCGTGTTGTAGGGGGTGATAGCTCTGCCGTAGTTTTTCCTTCCAGTCCAGGCACGGCCACAACACAAGTTTGGGACTTATGCGCCTTTCTTGTCCAGTCAAAGATGGCCGCCATGGCTTCCAGTTTTCCCGCCATTTGGTCCCTGCCGCAGACAAGTCCGGGAGTTACGGGATGCAAACGGTGGTCTATTCTGTAGTCTTCACGCCTCTGTTCAGCCCGCATTATTCTCTTCTGTAGTTGTGACGGGATAATGTCACAATTTGTCCTTAGCAATTTGTCCTTAGCAAAGCCCGGGATATCATCATGCTACGAACAAATCGTGGCACCTTGCTAAGCGCCAGGTAACCCAAAACCACGCTGTTCCAACACTCCTATTGTGGCATCACCAGGTCACAGCTCCAGAAAAGCCGTCCTACACGGTCCGCAACCGCTGCTTGAATGATAATGCTGGTATATCACAGTGTTTTGTATTTATAGCCCCACCCAGTCACATTAACCTGACACCAGGCAGATATATCATCACGCCCCACCCAGTCACATTATCCTGACACCTGGCCAACCAGTCCTAACTCTAACCTCTTAATACTGAGCGCCAAGCGAGGTAGGTGCTAGTAACATTTTTACAAGTCTTTAGTAAGACACGGCCAGGGTTCGAACCAGCGACGTCCCGCATCTGAGACAGATGTTCTAACCACTAGGCCACCAGAGTGGCCTGGTATGTCAGGACATTCAATGATATTTTAATTTATTTGGAATATTATTTTCCAACTTGTGATAGGGCATCTAGGATTATTTGGAATTTAATTTGAATTTTCAAATAGTATTCTAGGGAAAGGGGCCCCGAGTGGTCTAAAGCGCTCTCTGTTACGGACCACTGCCATCTCACCTCTGTCTGCATGGGTTCGAGTCTCGGATTCGGCTAATGTATGTGAGAAAGCTTGCCAGTAGCTTCTCATGGGTTGGTGGTTCTTTCCAGGGTTTTCCCGGGTTCTTCCTCCACCATTAATACTGGCCGCCATGTATAGCCTACCGTGTGCTGAAAAATGGTGTTAAACCCTACAACAACAATTCTAGGAAATAATTGCTTGCTGAATTGTAATTAAACTGTAGGTTTCACTTAACTTCCTTTCTGTTACATATTTTAAGACCTATAGTTTTAACAAACCGTGTGGCCCTAGTTACATCATTAGCAAAACCAAATGTGGCTCAAGACTTGTGTGAAAGTTGACTATTTTTGTCCCAATAATTTCTTAAGAATTGAATAATTTGTCATTTTTAACTTTTTGTCTATTGTTAATGATGGCAGCCATCTTGAATGACAGACTGACCACATCTGTGCAAATTTACATTAGTTTACAGCAAGTATCATCTTTACAAAAATTTTATATTGCAATGGACAAAGCAGGTTTTGGAAGCCATTTATAATACAAAGCTACAGTGGGCAGCACTGGAAGGCAATACAAATATTTCATCTGTGCTATATACCAAACAAATATGTGTGCAATGAAATCTACACGTATGCACATACCACCAATTTTAGTACAAGCTTTTATAAGCATGCAAAATATGAACTGAACAAGCACAAGGGATGTTCAACCAAGGGCCATACCACTAACTTATTAGCCTTCATACAACATCTTTCTGATTATTTCCAAGACTTTAGAGGGGAAATAGGAATGATGGAATATGCCCATACAAATTGATGCCATAGATAAATGTTAAGTTTAATGTTAAATGACTGTTTCAATAATGTGCCAGTATACAACATTCTAGGAGTTTTTGGCACTTACAGTTTAAAGTCAAATGACGGTTTCAATAATGTGCCAGTACATGATGTCCTAGGATAGTTTTCAGCACTTTACTGATCTACAAAAATGTAAAGTTCAACCTTCTATGCCATATTAATCAATTTTGCATCTATTATATGCACCATATAATTCTCATTTTCTATGTCCGTGAGCTGAATAGAGAAAAAAATAGCATTGAAAGAAGGGAAATTTATTACAAAAAGATGTCAAATAAGCGATGAACAATTTATTGACTCCTTAATTACATGTATCATTTTTTCTAAAGTAACATAAATACAGAGCAATATTTCAATGCAAACAGTATGTGATAAATATTCAAATGGAACAATCACAAACTTCATTCAAACAAGTCACCAATACGGTTTATTTTGTAAGATGTCAGCTCACTAAAAAACTGGTAACTAAATTTTATTATTACTGACCCATCAACAATAAGTAATTAAGTATTCTTGGTGTTTGTTTTCAATGCATCATGTGTACAATCACTGCTCAAACTATAGCGGACATATCTCTGCTTATTCAACTGGCATGAATGACCAAGCACCAAACAATGGGGTGGTTGGTAAAAGATACCAAAATTTATAAATCAGTTTATTTAAGTCATTATTAATCATCAAAACCAATCTTAAAGTTAAAGGTTGTTCAAATTATGGGGTACCCCCTTGTTCAATAACAATTATTGTAGCTGTAGCCATTCAAAGAAAAGGTGTCAACGTGGTAATTCGTAGGTATTTACAATGGATAAAAGTACACAGAAATATAACTTTTACTGTTATAATATAGAGACTTGAAGGATTAAGCGTTAAACGCAATTAGCTTGAGATTTAGGTCTGACAAGACAACCATCTGAACAATCAGTAGCTGAAAATCACATCCATTTTTCAAAACCAACAAAGTATTCAGAATATAGCAGTATGAAATCTCTGCTGATACCATTTAATGACCTTGCGATAGATGCATACATCCACACCTAATTATAAATGTGCTTCATCGATCCTTATGTAATTTTTCAATTATTTTTGGGCACTGAATTCAAAGATGTAATGATGTGTGAAAAATGACTCAGCATTATACTTCTGTTTGCATAGTTCATTGGAATTATTAAAGATTTACTGTAATGTATGCAACAAGATGAGTTGGTGTGTACATGTCGATTCAGTGTACTTTAACTATTCATGCTCTACCTTAGACATGTACATACATACTGTGTGTAACAATGCATGGTTTCAGAGAGTTGATTAAGTAGAATATTGTACATGCAATTTATCATTTCAATACACGAGAATTTCTCGTTTACTATGCAGATATAAGATGATAATTATGCCAATGAGGCATGTAGTTTTGTATCCACTTCTATCCCCCCCCTCCCCCAATTCTATTTTTGCATGCATCAGTGACCCTCATGCTATAGCAGGATTTGACTATAAACTAAACCTAGCAATGGAAACTATTACAAATATCTGCACTGCTTGATCTATCCATATATCATTCCTAACTGGCTTCCCAACCATCCACTTGAATAAAACCAGAATCTGAAAACTTAATCTACTTACTCTCCTAAACATTTGTATGAATATGTAATCACCCACAGTTCCTATAAAATGTGATTTTGTGATAGTAAATCTACCCCATCTGGGGCAACATTCATGATTGAAAACCTCTGTTGTATATGTAAGTGTATCTGGGTAAATCATCACGTGCATACTGCTTAATTAAAGTTCATGTAAATCAAGTTCAGGGTACAAGCATGATCACATATTTGATTTGAAAATATAACAACTCTACCCACAACCCAACTGGGGATGCATCCAAGATTCATAACATTCATCATCTACCTATATGGTGAAACATCTTACAAAATTAGGTAACTCAAGTGATTAGAGAAAAAGCTTAATATGGCCCAACTCCCCTTTTCTATACTTTACTCATGAAAAATGAAACATTTTTAATGTTGAAGCATGACAACTGTACTACTATGTTATATAATATATTTATACAAAGTGAAAAGTAACCAGTTTCAATATATTACAAATATAATAGAAAATCAGGACATGCAAGTGAACACAAATGAGATTGATGGAATTAATCCAAAATCTTGTACAAGAAAAATATCTGATACTCTTGACTGATACATGCTAAGCCCAATACCAGCATGCTTTTTCACTGATAAACAACAAAACATCAGTATCATAAGAATAACAAGAGCATACTTAACCTGTTGTGTATCAAAATGCATGAAGCTAATCAATGGTTGTGCCACTCAAGTCCACATGCTTCAATCCACATTTTAAACATACTAATATTTGCAGTGGAAATTTGTTGCTTTATCCATAGGCACACCCTTGCAAAGGATAGGGCTGGAGTGAAGCCCAAATAAAATACATCTTGCATCAGTTTATATTGGGAGAGAAGTCATTCAGAAAGTCTTTTGAATTTATGTCCTCCCAAAATTGTAAACAACTACAATTCCAATTATTTCATGCAATCGGGGCCACAAGTGGCTGAGTGGTCTAAAGTGCTCACCATTACAGATCACTGTCATCTCACCTCAAGGGTTAGAGTTTCGGATTCGACTACTGTGGTCATGTGAGAAAGCTTAAAGAAATTTTAAAGTCCATATCCATAACCTTAAGTCTGAGCACCTTTAGGTTTTTCATTTCTGACGTAAATGTTTATGATAATTTTGTATTTTTTTAAGTTAAATAAGTGTTATGATTTTGTTGACCTGTCAGACAATTTAAGAAACATAATTTTCATCCATTATATTACATTGAACTTGAATAAACGAGAATTTCAAGCGATCTGATGACATTATTTTGAGTACTGTAAAATCAACAAGCACTGCGTTAGAGCCAGATGAATGTTCAATAAAATGCATATGTTATAATAGTGAGGTAAAAAAAATACATCACAATAATCACTGGCAGACAGACATAATCATGCAAAAATACCAATATATTAGTCAAAGTGCAAAATAATATGAATAACATAAATAAAACAACTGGATAACAGTAAAGTTTGACTATTCAGATAATAGTTTTAAGTATATAAATGAAAGTGATGAAACCTACAACATATAATAAAAGGCTCAATTCTTACATGCACAACCTTGCTTGATGAGGTGTTGTAGTTTTCAAAGTCATGATAAAATAGAGGTCACATAAATCTAGTTACACTTTGCAAAATGTGGTATAAGGTACTACATTTTTATCTTTCACAAAACCTAAGAAATGAGCTTGGGCACTAGAAAATGAACAAAGACTGTGTTACATGAAATGTAGTCTACAGCAGTTGTCATAAGCTCAGGTCACTATTCAACCAATTTTCACTGATTATGTCAGAATATAATCATTTGGCAGTCATCCTTTTTTGATAAAATAGGATTTGCACATCACTTTTTCTAATAAGTACCTACCAGTAATGTGTAAAACATAGTTTACCCATCCAAGTTGAACCCTGGTATGCTTAGGGGATTTCAAAGCCAAGTTGACAACACTACAATCATTAGTTTCATAAATGAAAATGCCTCAAAAGTTTATTTAATATTACTGAGGCATTAACTACATTTACTGTGCTCCCATTCCAAATCATAAAACTCGTTCATAGTATTGTCACATTCCTAACTGAATTTGCACAATAAATAGTGGACCATTACATACTAACATAAAAAACACATCCATTACAGTATGAAGCATCATGACTCTACCATGATCAGAGCATTAGATATGAATAGCCCCAAAACTTAGTGAATGGAGCATAGAATATAGGTCATGGTGATATAAGTTTGTAAAAGTGTTTTAGTTTTTATAGATATTTGTCATCACAGCAAGTTTGCAACTCTACCATAATAATTTTCTGAGAAAAAGTTTGCTGAAAAACTTGAACCATGTCCTTACACAAATCTCTCAAAAAGTATTCATCAGAAAGCTAAGCTGAAACACCAGTCTTCCCCAAAACTGCACCCATACCATGGGTTTGCTTACAGGTATTCTTCAAGAAGCTGAGCAAATAAAATTTACTGTAATCAATCTTGCTTCACTGGCTGCATCAGGACCAATATCAAGCCTCGTGGGGAGACAAATAATATAACCCCTCGACTTGGATTTCCTTGTCTCTGTCCAAACCCTAACGTAGATTATTTTTCTCACCACTGTTGCTGTAAACCAGTACACATAATCCTAAATCTAATATTCAATGAATTTGAAACTAAAGATACATATGTGCATAAAGTTTTATGACAATATCAAGAAAAGTCAGAAAATGACCTACTGGAAAATAAGGATACTGACAAAGTATACAACTGGACCTTTTAATATGACCCTGTGCATGAAACATGACATATCACCATTAATTTTATATGCAGCTCAAATTCTGTTGGTAGCATATTTCCCAGTAAAATGTCAATGGTTCAAGAAAAAAACAGACTGGGGAAGAACAGTGTAATGAATTTACAAACAAGCTCAATCTAGCATACTCCTGCTCTAACTGATTTGTGTGTGGGCACACGAGGAGGGGCTACCAATATACTAAAGCTTATGTAAAGTACATTATACCTATCTATGTAAACTAAAAAAATATCACTTCCAGAAGTTTTAAACTGAACCCTCTCACTCTGACACTAACCTGTGACCAAACAAATTATATTGGATATTCTTGTCCCATTTTAAAACTGTGTGTAAAGTCTAATAATAATCTCAAGTGTAAGCAGCCAGCATAGCCACTTCCAATGATTTTATTTAAACTCATGATCTTGACCAAATACATCGTGTTCCCCATGTCCCTGGAGATATTCAAAGCCCTTTATCAATCTGTAAAAAGGTAATCCATCAAAACAGAAGACAGATAATTCACAAAAACTTTTACAAACTGACCATTAACAAAAATTCAACCATTTTTCATGTCTATTTATCTAAGTTTGAGCTTTCCTATAACTTCAGTTGTTCTAACACAAAAACATGCCATCTGTGGACAGAAGGACATTGTGGCCACTATTTCTCAACTTTCTGACATTTGTTACCGGCAAAAAAAAATTACTGATATAACCATAATGGTTGATGAACAGTGAAAACTTTCAAGAAGATCATCAAAAGGAAACTACAAAATTCCATCCAATGGATTTAGAGGATTCAAATCTGAAATATTATACATGGCTCAAAGTTTTTTTAATAGACAAATTTCCATGTCATTTCCAGCGTTTTTCCAGAACAAAATTTATTTTTCAAGGCTCATATATGATCCTTACTGAATGAAATTAAGGAACATTTAAGCTTAAAAACATGAATGTTTTAAAACAAAAGATGATTTTATTTCATGACTGACAAAATATGAGTCATATATTTGATCATGCACTAAACCACAAATGTATCACAAGAAACAAGTTTGATAAAGTATTTTCATACAAATTAGCATATAAAGTCATTTCAATATATAGAATAAAATTTAAACTTGGCTGAACTGCATTATGTTGGTATCAGGAAACAATAACATAATGAACATAAATTAGTTGTTTCCTTTCAAATCTTTAATTATATAAAAATCAGCTGTAAATCAAGTTAGCAATCTATAGAATATAAACTTCATGTCACAGCATAAAAAATACAATCCATTAGAAAATTGTCTTGTAAAGAAAAAAAATCTAAACCCTTAATTACTCTCAGCCAACAAAACCCAAAACTAACAAGATTTTTCAAACCAATTAAACTATTTAAGACAATTTGGTTAAAAATCCATCACTTAAAATGACTTAATCACAAAGAGTTAATTTAAATTTTGACAAAAATACCTACAAAATTATATATTTCTGTATAAACAAGGATTGAATTTTCTGTAAAATTGACATGTCTGCTTGTAATGCAAGAAACCAGTTCTCAAACCTGTAATGATACAGGGGCTAGTATCGTTTCTTAATATATAATACAAGGAATGACAATCTCCCATTTCTCCTGTGACCTAATTAAGATCTAGAACAAATACTTCAAGCTATACATAACAGTGTAATAGTTTAGCACCAAGTTTAGCTCACAGTCAACATTTTAAACTACAAATTTGACTCAGTACTCTGCCTATAAGGAATGGCAGTCTGCTTTCTATTTCCTCTTAATATTCCCATTAAATTTGTCATATTTGGACATTATGCTGATGTGAGAGGTCTAAGCCAACTGCCTATCAAAAAATTGGAATCATTGCTACCCTATGGTAGTGGCATCTGGTAGCCGCTCATCAGCAGTCCTAGCAAATTTTAAAAAATTGTTACGTTAAATGGAATATTCACGAAATCAATATGAAAATGATTTATTTTCTCAGAAATTGCAATTATTATAATTGTTATGTCTTTAATTCGCTGACAGGTGAGACAAAACTTCAGCATTGATGAAACTTGACATGGTACTTGCTATTTGCACTGCTTGTCACATGATTACAAAAACCTCTCAACCTAAGACGTCCCAAGCCCAATAGTCACATAACATCAACAACAAATCCCTTTTTAATGTTCCAAAATTCAAATATATTAAAAATAAGTAACATACCTTTTGTAAATACCCAACAGGACAAAAATATTCTCAACCTATTTTATCCCCAGAAAACTCTTGCTGTTGCAGCAAACTGGACAGAGCCAGATTCATCAAGCAGAGAGTACATGTCAACAAGGCTCCAGGTTTTATGAATATTCTCGGAATAAATATAAAGAGAATTTTGTGTTCTTTAGTTTTTTTTAATTACAAACATTACGGTGACTTTCATTTAATATTTTTTATTTTTTTTCTACATTTGAAATGGGTTACTGTTGATATCACATGACTAAATGTGATAAACATATAGCAATGCAAATGGTGAGTACTAGGTCAAATTTCATCAATGCTGTAGTTTCATCTCATCTGTCAGCATATTAAAGACATATCAGCGGTTACCGTAATACTTGTAATGTCTGAGAAAATATATAAGTTTCCTATTAAGTTCATACCAGTATGACTCAATGCAACAGCAGTTTTGTTTGCTAGGCCATCTGGTAAGCGGATATCATATGCTGCCACCATGTTGGCTTACTGAGATGCTAGACTGATTTTCATGCCTTCCATGTAAGAAACAAACCAATATCTAGCTTGTCATTGAACTATCTAGAATACTGGACAAATCTAATTCACTGAGTGCTTGGAATAACCATACCAATATGTTTGTGGCAAGCACACAAATGATCCATACTGCAACCTTTGAATGCTCTGGTCAGAAATCAAGAAATTGAACTCATGATCAGTTCAGTTACAAACTCAATTACATATATGTTTCAATATTTTATCAAGTGGTGGCAGAAAATTCCCTGGCTGTTCCTGACATGCTTTTATCAATATTTGCAAATTTCAGGGACTTCTCACAGATCGGAAATGTTTTATCATTTCTCCTGATTTTTTCCTGGTATCATGAGAAACAAGATTGCATGTCACTACTCTGGCAGTCATTTTAAATGATGCAGTGAGATTTATAAAGTAAATGGGGGCCATCTTGAGAAATATTTCTGTAAAAGTTCATTTAAATAAGCGCTAGAGAAGACTCAACATTTTACCATCCAATGGTGGTGTGGAAAGGTGCCAGTCAACGATTACAATTTTAAGGTCACAAGATATTATGGAAAGTGTATAGCAATAATATTAAAAAATGACATTACAAGCTATGTCTAAATCAACTTATTTTGATGCCTATTTATGTTCTGTCTTATTTTCTTTCTCTCATTAAATAATTTTGTTCGTGTTTTTATATAGGCAGTTTGCATATTCAGCGACTTCAGACACTGCGGCATGTAATTCTTAAGGAAATCAATTATTTCTCCTTTATCTGTAATAGAAAGAAAAAAAATAATATAAGCAGCATTTCCCATCCTTTATGACTGCACAACATGTTGTGATCTTAAACCACTTCATGTAACCATCTAAGGCAGAAAAGATATTTAAAATGATCACAGTATCAAAAATTTTATGAACAGTATTCATACCAGATACAGATGATTTTTTTTTGCTGGTGTTTAATGGCACATCATTAAATCAAAGACTATTTAGTATGAAGGCAGAGACAGCAAAGTAAAATGCCCAGAACAATTTAACTGCTGCTGACCAGAGATGGTCTGGACAGGATTAAAATCTGCACTACTCTGAATCTGAGACCAGCCTGCTGACCACTGGGTCACAATTGCTTCCAGACACAGTAAAATAAAATAAGCGATAAAAAAAATGCATTTAAAAACTGGACTTCGAAGACTTGACCATTATCATGGACTGCACAGATTAGAAATTTGCTGAAAATTTATTGTGTGCAAAAGAGTCACACTGGAAATAGTTACTGGAAATTAATAAAGCTACATATTTCAATTCAAACTCAAGGAGAAAAAAAATCAATTGCATTCCAAACTGGAGGCAAAAAAATTATATAGAGAAAATAGGGAAGCACTTACTTGGTAGACACCCGCTGTTGCAATTAGTGTTAGATGTACTGACAGTGAAGAAGTCTTTGAAGACCTTTCTTAATTCATCAGTTTCTTCTCGAGACCAGGTTACTGAAAGCATTCACACAGTGTCAATCATTATAGTTTGCTGACTTGTATGCATAACAGGCACACAGACAAAGTGGAGTAAAGTTGATTCCAAATTCTGTAGGTAGCAACTTTACTTGAATGATAAGCTTTGGATGTAAGTCAAATAACTTTACACACATAAAGTGAATATAAAAAATGAAGTTTCATGGATCAAGCAGACTGTATTAAGATTATGTATGTATCACACTTTTAACACTATTTTTCAGTTTTCAGAATAATATAAATAAATTTTAATAAATTATCACTGTGAAAAACTGGGTCAGCTCATGATTTATTGGTAATAGAAGTGCATGTGGTTTCCATCTTTGCAAAGAACATATGTTGTGGTTTTGTAAAAGCAATCAGGCCAATGATGAAAGTGATCAATATGATAAGAATGTATCTTCTGAGCCACTTGGGCGTGATATGACATACACTGAAACTTTAGAGCTTATAACAGTGATTTAAAAACTTAACTATTGCTAAGGATAACCATTATCTGGCTATGGCACAAGAAATGGTATCATTTACTAAACATAATTACTTAAGTCTTGGGACATGAGGAAATAATTATTTTTTTTTGTCCCAAGATTAATGTGCATTTAAAAATTATAGCATTTTCTGTTTCCCAACTCTTACAGATATAAAAATGTCAAGACAAAATTGGCAAGATCGCAATAACTGCATACAGCAGTGATCAGCTCCTGTTCATTTACTATGTCAAGAAACTATTATAAACTACAATGATTGTAAATACATATTATTATTTTGCATGTGCATATTTTCAGATTTGTCTGATATAAAATAAAAGTAAACAAAAACTTCAGTAATTCACAGAGCGCTTTGGAGTTTACCAGGCGACCGGTACCATAATATAGTGTACAAACCAGTACTTATACAATGCAAATGGGCAGACTTTTGCTTTATTCATCATCTTTACTAAATCTCAATCTTCCAAATCACATTTAAACAAAGACGTCAATTGCTATTTTATTTACTCTGACCCACGCGCTCAAGCATTTTTTAAAGTTATTTCAGAGATACAAGTGATACAACAACATGATGTAAAACATATGAGATTATACAAGTCACATAACCAGCACATAGTATTATTCACTTAACGGATGATCATTGTTGATACATTTTAGTTTTGTGTTTTCATCTTACTATAACACAAATATGTAACTTTCAACACAGTATTCATTCCACCATTGATTTTGGACATCTGGTTGTTGCAGTGTTTCCTTTTGTTTATAATTGTCAGATTTGTCCTTGTTTTCTGACAGGAGACCAGAGTAATTGTTTGATCCATGAAACTGCCATGTGATTTTTGTCTGGCGGTAAACTTTTGTACTACAACATTACTCTACACAAATTAACTGTTGGAAAAACTAAAGTAGGTTGAGCAGGATGTGATGCTCTGCATAATAGTGGAACTAAATTATTTGGCCCCCAAAATTATACTGAACTGACTAACTGTTTCTCAAAATTCTAAAAAAAGGTTCCTTAATGTTGGAAGTTATATAAGTGAATAATCATTTAAACTATTTGCTCATTAGATTTGATTTCAGTGAGTAACATGTCATTGTTACTGGGCTTTTTCGGATTCTAACTCACTAAAAAGTTTCCAAATGGTTTTCAGATTATTCTAATATCTTCAAAGGTTTTTGCATACTGGTATTTTTAGTTTGTCATTTTTGGTTTTGCATGTAAACTAGCTCATAACTGATGGCATTTAATATTTATCTCCTCCTTTTATGGCATCTAAAATCTCAGGTGTGATCCAAAAAATGAGTGCTCTCAAGATTTCGAAGCAAATATACTTTTTTCTGTGAAAAATAATTATACAACTACAACGATCAGATTTTAATCCTAAATCTTGCCATAGATAACATATGTGTACCATTAACAATGTTAACAATCATGCTTATGTGTATGGAGTCAAATATAAAGCTGTTCTATTTATAGCACACTGCACTGTATGACTCTGGTACATTTATAGTGACTGCCTACAGAGCCACATACCCTGTGAGGTAAAGGACTAAAGAACATTTATCTTAAAGCTTGAAGGAGCTTAATTCAGATTTGCTTTAGAAATAGTACAGTATTATTTAAACAACCTACAGATACACAAAAATATATACCTTTGACTGACTTCTTTTTTATCCTGGATCCTTCTGGCTTCTCTGGTGGTATGGACTTCCCTGATGCTGAGGACTGCTCCAAAATCTCTGGCAGTTTTCTAGTTTCTGCTGAAGTACCTGACAGAAATGTTTTAAAACAAATTAGTATAATTACAAAGCCTAAGATGGTTTCCACCAGCACAGTTGGTATCAGACAACAATGCGACTTATTTGGGGAATCTTTAAATTTTCTAAGAAACGAGCTTGACACTGGCTTATATTACACAGGATATCTAACAGTTATCATTACATGCACTGATCCAATTGATTTTCTGTACATTGAGACTAGTTTTCTCTCCAAAATAGGAACTGAGTGTCGAGTATGCACCACCATACTGAAACTGGAATGCCAAGTATGACTTGACCATCTTTGTCAGAGCAACATTACTTTCCATGTTCACCAAGTCAAAATTTAAAAGCCAAATGGTACTTTCTAAACATATTTGTATTACATGATGATTTGTTGCCTTATTTTCTTTTATTTATTTATAAAACTATGTGCGAGATATAATCCAAGTATGTACAGTAATAATCGCCGATCGAGGCTGTATTCTTGTTCAAATGGCCTTGAAATATGATATAAATGGGGGCCAATGTGGTTTGGAAGTATATTTGATATGATTTCAGCATGCATTCTGTACGTATCTGCAACTGTTTTTAGACATAAGATATGTCAATACACCAATATCTTGGGCCCTATACATGGATCACTAATGATATCATTGCATAAATGTCTGATAGGACCTGGTGTAAAACCAAAACTGAGTAAGTAAAAAAAATTAGACCCACCTGTCAGGAATTCACTATGCATCTGTTAGTCACCCATGTTTCCGATAAAGTTATGAAAGATTTTTCTTGTTACTGGTTATTTAAAATTGAGTACTTTGAAGGGTACTATATCCACCCACCCCACAATATCTTTTCTTCACCTTGGCTTTTGACCTTTTCAGCCCCAAATGTTTCTCCCTTCACCAAATAAAGTTTGGATATGGCATGTGGTCTAAAAGTACAGTGATCATGCAGAAAAAGTTTCTTCGTTAAGTAAATATGATCTTGACCTCTGACAACAAAATCCCCATATTGGACTAGCTTCTTCCTTTTCTCAAGTGCAAACATCAAAAAAGCCAAGTATTAGAACCTGCCATCTTGTACCAAACTATTTTCTGGACCTTATATTGATGTCACCTGAAAATAAGAATTTAGTGACTACAAAGCCTTTTCTTGCCAAAGTGCACATAACTGACAATGTTTAGCTAAAGCATACAGAATGTGGTGTTGTGCTCCAGTTATGTGGAAACTGTTTTCTTCTCTCCCTCACTGTGATATTGGACTATCACCTTTGAGCTTCTGACTAAAACTAGATAAGTTTCTTCCTTCTCTCACATGTAAGCAACAAAGTCTGGATAATGTACGAGTTATTCAACAAGTTAGTTTGTGAATATTATCCTCCTTCTTTCAGTCCCCGCATCTTCCTTTTCTCTGTACATGACCTATCAACATTTCATCTCAATAAAACTAGGTTTCTTATTTCTCTAAATTGCCATCTACCTCCACAGTATGGTAAAGTAAGATGGATAGGAATTAAAATTAGTGTACATGAAAAGGAGACACATGGACAGATGGAGGAAGCATATACAAATGATACAAACTGAAATCTTATCAAGTCTGTAGGACAGCTGTCAGTATTAAGTATACATCTGAGTATAACTGATTTAAATCCAAATGGATTAAATGTTAATGGCAATGTAAGAGTTTAATTAAAAAAGGACTAACTGTATGTCACAACTGTGGGGAACTAATACAGCCTCACTTTGATGTTAGCTCCAATTGACAGAATGTTTTAAAAATGCATTTACTGAATACATCTGACATCTTTTTCATGTCAGTGACATCAATTATGAACCAAATCTGTGGTGATAAAAAAGTAGTTACCACTGACAAAATAAGAAAAAATACCTTTGTCAATGTTATCCAGCAGCTTTCCCATAACTCTAACTTCTTTTATACTAATGGGACATTGGTAATTATCCCTGCTGATGGCTGCCTCATGACCCATGTGATCCAGGAAAATCCTCTGGTGTTCAAGACTCATGTCAAGACTTGCATAAATGGTTGAAATTCTGTGTCTAGTTTTTGTAGCATTTATCTTCACTTGAGCCTGGATACAAACAGCTTTAACTGAATGCCACCATGAGCAATGACTATTGGAAGATTTTGTTCCAAATAAAAAGATGTTGTTCTCCTTGATCCCATGTGCTTGTCTATGTGTAACTAATATCTGAATAGGTTCTATTATATCTTCAGGAAGTAAAACTGGAACAAACTTCCTTCATTTTCCATGATTATAGGCTAGCCAAAACTGACCAACAAGATATTTCTCTGCATCATCTTCTATTTTCAAAACCTGATCAGATGGAAGCCAAACACCATCTTCAGCATCTTCCCACTGTGAGAGAAGCATTCGTGATGGTTATTCACCATGTCTCCCATTATATAATGTGAGCCGGCAAACCACCAAAGATCTCAGCCAAGCATACTTAGAGATTTGAAATTTGTATTTTACAAGTTTGATTTGTTCAGATATAAATGTTTTCAGTTTCTTTAATTCCTCCTCTTCAGGTAACTGTTCAGGACGTCGGGATTTATCAACTGAACTGGAGATACACTGATATCTTGCATTCGAGAACATTTCATGTGAACGAAATGAATATGCCAATTGAAATTTCTTTGTTTCATCATATTTATCATCCTGCATTGTTTCTGTATAGTATCCTTTCAGAGATTTGATAGTTCTCTGGATGATAGCATTCAGCGTCAATTTTAGCCCATACTTTTCTCTCCCTTCTTCACTGGTTTCCACCATTCTTTAAAGTGCTTCTCTTAAAACTGATAAATGACCCCTTTGGAACATATCTTCTGTGGTAACAGTTTCTGATGATATAGATTTAAATGCAATAAATAATCTGGCCAGATCCCTCATTTCTGACAAAACAAACTTTCTTACTTCGTCTTTAATATTCCCTTTTCATATCTTCGAAGGCAAAAGTGTCGATATCCAACTTGCTGGAT
Source organism: Unio pictorum (assembly GCA_030141615.1). Lineage (NCBI taxonomy): Eukaryota > Metazoa > Mollusca > Bivalvia > Unionida > Unionidae > Unio > Unio pictorum. Next base: position 40,456 of record JARLTB010000030.1, on the reverse strand, counting down.
AAGGGAATCAGTGCGACACAATTCTCCAGCCTCGTTAGTCCTAAACTTGTTCAGGATCTCTTCCATAAACTCTTTATCTTGAATGATTGTGCTAGCCAAAAGCTTAGGCTTCATAGCATCTGCAGTTAAACTTGTGCAAGTTTGCTTATGCTTGTAAAAGGAACGGTTTGACAAAAATCTCTTGCAGCCAGAACACATTCTTAAGCCATCATCATACTTGGGTTTTCTTTCCCTCATGAACTGCATTTTATCAGTTTCATTCATTGTTGGTTTCATCATGAATTTAAGATTAAATTGGTACATTCCTTCCCTTCGCTTGTCCTCCAAAAACTTATTTTGCAATTGTTTGGGCAGCAACATAGCAGTCTTTACTTTCTCTTCAAATTTTTTTTTCTAAGGATGTGTCGGTTGAGCTTTCCACCAGTAATTATCTGATGGCAATATATGCAATAACGGCTAGGTTTCTGGAAAAGAAGAAGATATTTTATCTTATTTAGCACATGGATATACATATGTTGCTCCATTGTCCCAATGTCTGACATACCAACCAAAGCAAGACCTTGTCCTTAAGGCAGTTAATAGTTTTCGGTAAGATCAACTTTTCAGCAAGATATAACAAAATAAAATGTAACATTATTGTCAGCTTTAAAAATGCAAGAAGTGTTATCTGATGTGATAAAGGCAATATTATGTTCAAACTAAAATGTTTGTACAGTACAGAAAATATCATGCAAACAGGTGGCGTGTATGTCGGCTGTTTGGGTAGTTATTTTTTCATTTTTATTCTAAGTGGCAGCAGTCATCTCTTCTGCCATGAGCAATATTCAAATCAACATTACAATTTGTCCAATAAATATAACTGTTGCCTTTTCCTGCTTTTTCACAGACAAATCCGAGAATCAGAATATTCAATTTTATAATTTCATGTCAATTGTTTGATCATGCATTAGTTGGATATGAAACTTGTTGGTAGATTAAAGCATCCGAGGTATTCCTGTAGGTTTTTCTGGTTCTCTGACCAACTCCACTGAATCTGATATGAAAATCCAGATCTAGACCAAACCCAGACAAGCCAATATCAAGATTTTACAGCAACAATCATATTTTTATACAATTTGCATTTATTTAATAAATCCTTAATTATAAGGGTCATTTCAGTAATGACTGTTCCATTAAAACATACAGGGGACCCAGGTAAGGCACTTTTAAGTGGAGTACTCACCCATAGATGCAATTTAGAATTTGTTTAACATTTTAATATGAACTATGTGAAATCCAAGTACCCTGGCATGTATTTTTTTTAAAACCTGCCTTCCCTGGGTACCATTTATGTTTAAATGGAACAGCCCTAAATGTTTTGGTCAAATCATAAGGGATGGAGTGTATACATAGTCATCAAGTCACCTTCATTGGGGAAGAGATGAAACTATGGACAAGACTGCTCTAATTAATATACAGCCTAAATGATCACAGCTATATACCAATTAGAGGCAGCAGTGCAAAATGATACTAAGTCCAGACCGTTGTCTTTGAGATGAAATAATGCCCACAAATTTGGTCATTTTTCTTACCTGACAGTTAAGGTCACAACTTTTAATGCCATTATCCAGGTGACTACTCCTTCCGAAAACAGCAAGCTTGTGGCAATTCTGACTTCTGTTATCAAGCTGGCCATTCTGACAGGCATCATTAAGGTAAACATCCTGCCCACTGCCATCAAACTGGTCAACATCATCAAGCCGGTCACTCTGAGAGGCATCATGGTGGTCAACAGTCTGACCGATGTCATCAAGCTGGCCATTTTCACTGGCTCCATGAAGTTCTAAATTCCAAATGGAGTCATCAAGCTGGCTATTCTGACTGCATTCACCAAGGTTAACATTATGATTGCTGTCATCCAGCTGGCTATTCTCACCAGCTTCATTAAGTTCAACAATGCAACTGCTGTCTTCAGGACACACGGTACTAATTCAACTCCAATGATAAACATATGGAAACACTGTCATATTCAAAATTCAATAACTTAACATTTCTGGGTGCTGATGATCAGACCTATATTTTTCCATGCACAACTAACCTTGATGTAAGTTTTTAAATGTAGAAAAACATAGGACCCGCGGCATGTTGTTGACATAAATTGGCAGGAAGCACATGTTATTGATTCTGCACCAAATGAATCAGGTGCTACTTTCATGATTGACTACTAATAGGTGAAGCCTCTAAATTTACTTCAATTGCATCAATAGAATTTTGTCTATATTTTTTTTAAATTACAGATAGGATAAGCTCTCAAAAAATATTTTTACTAAAATTTTAATTTTCATTATTAACCAATTATGGACCACCAAAACCGTATATACTCTATTATTTCTTCACCCATTTTTAGACTGGTTCACAGCTCTTCCGTATAATTAGTACCGTGTGTCCTATAACGAGATTTTAATTTTTTTGAAAAAGTTGCATTTTACTCATTGATATTAGAGTATAATTGTAAGAAAGACCTGGCCATGCTGGTGCATGAATAATAGTGCAATTGCATTTTATGTGATACTAATGTACATAGCAAAATTGCATAAGCATTACATGTTGAAGTGTTGTATTGTACTTATTAGTGCATTATTCTTGTTATTAAAAAAATTAGATTCCAACTTTGTATCTTCGTGTTATCTTTCTATATCATGCATGCTACACAAAATAAACACAAACATGCTGACATCAGCAAGTATGACATCATAGGGTATCAAATTACATGACACCTAGTTTTTCCATCTCTCACTGGCTATAAGACAAGTTTTAAATGTTTTAAATTTCAAAATTGCATTTCTTTTCTTGCTGACATTCACAGAAATAAGATACAGTGCATCCCTGATTCCTATCATTCACACCAAACCAATAAGTGTGCCACATGACAGGTCAAAATGATAAGAGGTCATTGTCCTTCTGTGACTCTGACACACACATCCATAGATGCTGACATTCTAAAACTATTTAAACTATCAACACAGGTGATTCATCACCCCCAAATCTTAATAAAAAGGTATAAAAGCCAAAGGAAAGTTCCATAAGTATTATAATACTGAAGAATTAAATAACTGAGCGATACTTTTTAGCATAAAACTATGGGAAAGGATAAGGAAGCATAGAATAGACAGTCATTTCTTCAAGTCTGGTAATGTTCCCCACAACAAGGGGAAAAAATGTACATCAACCCAAAAGACAAAGCCACTTGAGGTCTATTGCATAAGGACAACAAGAGACAAATTTGAGAAAGCTATAAAAAGTTCATATAATGCTGACACTGAAGATGATGATGGAAAGCCCATGTACAAACTGCTGCGGCCCAAGCCAAGAAGTAAGCTGGAGGTGGAGCAATATGTGGAAAACATTGCGATGCCAGGGTAAGTCCATGTTTCTATTCAATATTCAGACACTTATATAAGTTATCACTGCATAAACTACTTGGTAAATTTAAGTAATAGAATTGAATTGCATATTAAAGTTGTCTAATGCATAAAACTATACCAATATTTACCCCAAACTCATAACAAGTTTAGAAAAAGTCTCCAAATCATTATGATGGCTACTTTCCACTACAGGTAGTCTTAAATTACTTACTTTTCAATATAAAGCTGAATAAAGTACATAAATTATTTAAAAAAAGAGCAATAAATCAAACCTTCAGTCACTCAATTCTAGCCAAAGGGGAGGTAATATACATTGATTTGGCATACCAAGTAGCAAGCTCTAATTTACAGCTAAATGATTCTGTACTATCACTTGATAGTATGTGCAGAGCAATGTTGTATTTATAAATAGATTTTGTTTCAAATCTGAAACTACATTTCTAACATGAAACTTGTTTTATCTATTTATATCAACAGGTCTGGTGAGAAAAACACATATCGATTGGTTCATGCAGAAAAAAATGCTGAGATGTGGAATACTGTTTTTCAAGAGCACCAGTGCCTACACCCTGAATGTCAGGGGTTTCTGTCATGGGACTTGAAACATGAAGAGAAAAGAGGTCTGGTGTGGCGAGAGAGAGCAATATGTTCATCATGCCGTTACACTTCAAGAATGTTTGAACTGTATCAGGAAATGCCAAGGAAAGGTTGTGGAAGAAAAACTGCCTGTGTAAATAATGCGATACAGATGGGACTTTCACAGACTTCTGTTGGAAATGAAGGGTTTAGAACTATTCTTTTAAGTGCGAATGTCCCTGCTCCCTCAACAAAAGGGATGCAGAAAAGTTCCAATACTGTTTGTCAGAAAATTGAATGCAGCAACATGAGAGACATGGCAGAACATAGGAAATATGTGAAGGAGTTTAATTCTATGACAGGAAAAAACACAAATATAATTGATCTTCAATATGACTCAACATATAATAATGCAATTTATAGTGGAGTAGGTAGGACACCCTTTCAACCAGCTACCCAGTGTGCACACATTCTAGTTGAAGACACTACTCCTGAGAAAAAGGTAATTCATATAACCACAAAGAATAAACTATGCACATTGGGTGAAATGCACGCTTCTGATGATGAAGCCAAATTGTGTCACTGCTCAGCAAATATAAGTTTACAAACAAATATTGGAGATGAATATACATTTTGTAAGGAAGGGCTTAGACATTTAAAGAAAACAGACAATATTGAGGTACACAACATGACAACTGATCCAGACACTGCTAGTTACTGGGCTAGCCTGGACCTTAGGAGGTAAGGAATAACTGAAACAGTCCCTGTAAATCATATTGATACACGCCATCTGACTCAAAATCATAGAAAGTTCATTAAAGGCCAGAGCAAATTAATTGATTTGATGCCAGGAAGAACCAAAAAACTCAGAGAAAAGATGCGGAACAACTTTGCACTTGATTTGACTAAGAGGTGCCAGGCTGAGTTTGAACAATTATTTAAAAAATATAAAAATACAACAGAATTACTAGTAAGTAATTTATCTTATGCAACAGATGCAATAGTTAAGTGCTATCAAGGTGATCATAGTCTTTGTCATAAGCACTCTAATGCGTGCTGGGTAGCTGGTACAAGCTGGATAGATAGAAACACATTCTTGCCAAGTGATTTCAAACTGAAAATATCCAGTGAGAGAGAGGATAGTACATTGCGCATGTGTGTTGAGTACCAGTTAGGAAAATCTGCAGTGTTAAAAACAAAATTAAATAAGAACACTCAGAAAGTGGAATCAGTGAATCGAAGGATAAAACGCAGCTTACCAAAGAATATAACCTTTAAGAGAAACTTCCATAGCAGGGTTCATAGTGCTGTCCATAACTGTAACCATGGACCTGGAGAATCTCTGGTTAAGCTGTGTCAATCTATCGGTTGTCCGATTTCAGCTTGCAGTTCTGTGGCACAACATCTGAAAAGCAAGGAAGATATATATATAGGAGAAATAAAATACATACAGCAAGTACAGCATGTAAGAGAAAAAAATCAGAGAAAAAGGCATTTCTTTACAAGCTTTATGAGAAACATCAAGAAGAAAAGAATTATAGCAAAGGCAAATTAATGTGTGCTATGGCTAAAAAATTAAAAGCAAAATATGAACATTCTTACCATAAACAACATCCATTTTAGTACATTTTTACAGGTTGAGGCAATGTGGCATGTGCAATTTTGTGCAAAGTCCTTGATTTTTACAATGCTCTCTGCTTTGATTTACTGAATGTGTCTCTAATGTTAAATGAGCAGTATTGATACATAAGCGATTATGACATATGTGACTTACATTTAACATCTCTCCTCCCACCCCCTTTTTGGGAATTGTTTCATATGTTAATTGGTATTTAACCATATAGGCCAATCTGTGGGCACCAACATATGAAATTCTGCCATCTGGCCAAACAATTCTCTTTTTCCTATAGCCTGAGCTGTCTACTGCCCCTATCCAGTTTATACAACCCTTCCCATCTGTGTTTTGTAAAGATTTTTTCTCCAAAATCACATGCAAATCATGAAAAAAAAAGATTCCATTATGACTGTCATATCTAAAAACCACTAAAATCATACCCTGGATGCACGTGGTAACCATAGAAACATTTGGCTCATATTATGTATAGGACACACGGTACTAATTAAACTCCAATGGTAAACATATGGAAACATTGTCATATTCAAAATTCAATAACTTAACATTTCTGGGTGCTGATGATCAGACCTATATTTTTCCATGCACAACTAACCTTGATGTAAGCTTTTAAATGTAGAAAAACATAGGACCCGCGACATGTTGTTGACATAAATTGGCAGGAAGCACATGTTATTGAATCTGCACCAAATGAATCAGGTGCTACTTTCATGATTGACTACTAATAGGTGAAGCCTCTAAATTTACTTCAATTGCATCAATAGAATTTTGTCTATATTTTTTTTAAATTACAGATAGGATAAGCTCTCAAAAAATATTTCTACTAAAATTTTAATTTTCATTATGAACTAATTATGGACCACCAAAGCCGTATATACTCTATTATTTCTTCAGCCATTTTTAGACTGGTTCACAGCTCTTCCGTATAATTAGTACCATGTGTCCTTCAAGCTGACTATTATGACTGGCATCAAACAGGTTAACACTCTGAATGCTGTCCTCAAGCTGGTTAATCTCCCTGTCTTCATGAAGTTCAACAATCTGATTGTTTTCCTCAAGCTCACTATTCTGACTGGCATCACAAAGGTTAACATTCTTAATACTGTCCACATGCTGACTATTCTGACTGGCATCACAAAGGTTAACATTTTGACTGTTGTCTACAAGCTGACTATTCTGACTGGCATTATAAAGGCTGACATTCTGATTGTTGTCCTGAAGATTACCATTCTGAATTCCACAATCGTTATCATCTTGAAGATCACTGTCAGAATAGTCATATTCTAAAACAAAACAACTGGATGAATTCAAGTCATCTGCAACCTGAGAACCCAAATTTGAGGCTTGTGTTTTTTTAAAAGCATGGAACATGAAAATATGCCTTCAATATTTTTGAAAAAATCAATTTAGAAAAGTAAACAAAGATATTATGTGAGGATAATAAAATACTGATGGAATTTGGTTATAACTTAAGTCTCGATATACTGAAACTAGTTGGGCAACAAATATCACATTTCACTGTCCTTTAAACAGAAGCATATGGCACAAAAAAAGCATTCAACAAACATTTAAATGCACGGGAGTCAAACATTTTGTCTGAGTTTAAAACCCAACTCTTCTTAGATTTAGCACTGTTAAGAATATACATGTGCAAAATTTTGAAAAGTGATTTTTGAATTTTCTTATTTTTGGATAGATTATTATGGATTATCGAGACAAGTTTTATAGTAATTTTACACTTTGATCACCCGATTTTGATTTCCAGATCTGGAACGCGGATTTCTTGATTAATGGAGGAAATTAATGTTTAGGAATTCCATTCCTGTTGAATTATGTCCAGATACCAAGGTTTCCCGTGAAACAGCATCTGGATTAACGAGGCTCATCTGTATATCCACTAAACTGAATCCCAAAACTGTGTGTGTGTGTGTGATTTGGATTTCTAACAAAGATTAAAAATGTTCCTGTCATATTCCAACAACACCAGGCCAACCAGTCCCAAAATTAACCTCTTAATGCTAACAGCCAAGCGAGGCAAGTGCTAGTACTACTTTTTTTCGGAAGTCTTTGGTATGACATGGTCAGAGTTTCAACCTGCACCACATCCGAGGTGGACACTCTAACCACTTAGACCACTGAAGCGGTTCCTCAAAACAAACACAAACTAACAATTTTGAATCTTAATATCACCAAAATCTAACCTGGTCAAGGACTCGAATGTATTTACATAAAAGAAAATTTTGGATTAATTTATGTAGTAATGTTTCATTGCTTCATGCTGTTAATCTTGTATCAAACCAATGATTACACTTTGTATATGCAGAAACAATCACCAGACTGAATAATGTAGTGATGGATAATTGGACATGCCAAATTTCCCAACTTTAATTAAAGTGGTGACAAGTCAGTTTTGGATGACAACCTGCCTCTTGATGGGAAAGATACTGAGTTCTTTTGTGTGACGCAATTGCCTTTTTGTCGCATGCTGTGTTCTCCATATTTCCAGTATCCAGCAAGCTAGATATAGATATATTTTGACCACTTTACTGGAATTTAACATTTATGTAATGTTTATTATGGTCTCCTTATTGCTGGTATATCAGCATGTGGATTTACTCATTTACAAATTAAAACTGACATGATGGGTAGTTGTGTTACCAAATGACTCCAGGTAACTGCTTGATATATATTAATGCAATAGTAATATTTATGACTTCATCATTTTCAAGCTCAAAATATTTGGTTTTCCAAAAAGTGTACTTTTCCAAAGTCAATATCCAAAATGAATTATTTCAATAAACTCTTGTTCATAATAATAATAATAATAATAATAATAATAATAATAATAATGCTTTATTTATAGAGGGTGACTCATTAGTCAAGGACTATTCTCCCTTGAGGCCCTCTTAATGAAAGTATAAGAAATGCACATTGTGTGAAGAAGCAATAATTAGTGCTTATATTAGCATGTTTCGTATTAAAATACTAAATTCCATTATCTGTTAGAAACACATGCATGCTCCTGATATCTCTTCTTAAATACTCTAATATTTTCAGCTGATTTGACATGTAGTGGAAGCTTATTCCACAGAACTGTACCAGAGTATTGAAAACTCTTTTTGAATTGCTCTGTTCTTGGTTTTGGTACTAGAAGGTTTCCATGTGAGATTGATCTCAAATGGTATTGTGCGGAAAAAGGCCTGAATAAGTCCTGAAGATACTCTGGTGCAGTTCCATGTAGACATTTATATAAAAGAACTGCCTTGTGAAAATCTATCCTGTCATATATTGTGAACCATTTGAGTTCTGTTAATAATTCTTTTGAGGGATGGTCAACAGATGTATCTAAAATTACACGTGCTGCTCGTTTCTGGAGTTTATACATCCTGTCAAGCTCAGATTTAGCACAGTTTCCCCATATATTTGAACAGTAATCCATTGTTGGAAGAATATACGTCTTGTAGTATAGATTGCGAGTTTCCATAGGTAAATATTTCTTGATTCTACTGAGAAGGGCAATTTTGGATGACAGTGTTTTATAAAGCTTATCAATATGGTCATTCCATAATAAATTATTATCTATGGACACACCTACAAGCCTTTCATGATTGACATTTTGTAATGGATGATTATTTATTGCAAGAGATAGTTTTGGGTTCCCTGACTTGTGTAGCTTTTGTGTCGTCCCCAGAATCATACATTTTGTTTTACCTTCATTAATTACGATCCTATTTTGTTGTGCCCAGTTTTTGACTCTAATAAGATCTGAGTTTAATCTTGTTTGGATAACATCAGTATCAGAACTAGATGTATACAAGGTTGCATCATCTGCAAACAATTCTGTATTGGTGGATTCATTATTTAATGTTAGATCATTGACATAGATAAGGAACGAGTAATGATGACTTCATTTGTGTGAATTTCTGTAAATCTCAATTTCAGTGCAAATACCTTCAAAAATAAGGATTGGAGGTTTAATCGTAATCTACTCCGATAAAACTTATGCTGTCATATAGGAAAAAATTACTATGTTGATGTTTTGTAATTTTTGAGATATTTGTCACGCTATTAACAGTGTTACAAGCCAAAAGTTCAAAATAACTTCATACAATATTTGAACCTGGCAGCTCATGATCCAAAACCAAAGCTGTCTCATCAACCTCCCTTAAAAAAAGCATTTCAGATTTGTAACCCATTAAAATTTTAGTATTTAAATCCTATAAATAAACTAAAAACAACTGTATTGTAGTCTCAACACTTTTAACATACTCTCTTTGTAACAGGCTCATCACAGGTGGATCTATTTGTCTTTATACCAAGTAAATAAAACCATATATAGTTAATCATACAACTTCGTTGAGTCTAAGATCCAAATGGATCCATCTGTATCTATTAGAAAATGGGACTAACTTCTTAAATGGAAACGTATTCATGAATGTAATTTTTTTTTAAAAAACCACAAATATTTATATCATTGAAGGTCAACAACACATAGTTGCACTAAACGAATACAAGAATTCTATGTTTATAGGATTTTTTAATACAGTGCTCTTCAATTTCAGAACCCCTGAGTAAAATGGCTTTACATATTATGAGGACATGGTTAAGAATATTTTTAAATTAGCTGAATTTAGTTCCCATTGCAGCTTATTCTTTTGCATTACATTTTAGTTCTTGACTGCCTGATGATAACCTTTTATAATGTGTTTACAAGAATAAAATAAAAAAAATTTATGTTATATACGCATTATAGAACATACTGATACAGTTGTTTTTAACAGACCTTTGGAAAATGTTCTTTCAACATACTAAAATTTCATGAACTCTATGATCCACAATGTAATGAGAGATCACTGTACAGTTCAATTAATACCTGCCTTTTTCATTATTATTGACAATACCCCCGATTAATTCCCACAACCTGGGTCAAATGAAATTCATAACTAATTTTTTTTGTTTTTTTTTGTAAACATTCAATGATTTTTTTTGTAAAAAAGTCTGGATGATGCATATAATACATGTAGGTGATTTAAAATCAGGATATCACTTCTACTTTCTGATCATTCCAAATGGGGAATTCTGATTGAAAAATCCAGTCTCTTCCCATTTTCCTATCTTCATATCCACCACATTTGTATGCTTTTATGAAAAATGACAGCTTTGCTTACCACTCTCTAACCAGTCTGATCCACTGTCTGCTATTTTACTTTCAGAGACACTGTAGGAAACTTTGCCTTTACATTCTCGATGGGAGTTTCTCCTATAATACAAAAAGGACCAAGAATGATCTAGAGATGACATATTCTCTGGTATTATGTAACTATACCTACTGAAAGTAAAGTTTCAATTGTCACCAGTTAGCATTTTGTGACAAGGAATAGTGACAAGTTACATGGACCAGTAAATTTCTCATTCTACTAGTCCTTTTGGCTATAAATAAATTTATGTTAAAATCTGGGCCTGTACATACTGTTGTTATATGGTACTTTGGATCCATAAATGTAAAGCAGGTTACATACCAACTATATGTACCAAACAATATTTGCCAATCCTCATTTTTAATCTAGTCTAGTGGATTGTCATAATGTTTTTAGTGATTTAAATTTTAGAAAATCATATGATTAAACAAATAATCCTGATAATAGGAACATGGTTCTCTTTAAATTAATAGCTCAAATCACATATTTACCACTTCTAAACACATATATAAAAAATATATGCTCAATGTGTCATGTTCTTTTTGTAAAATATTCCATCTACAGTTCAAAGTACCAGTTAGATACACTGATTAGTGACTGAACATCGCACAATGTGCAGCACACTTTTAGCAATTGTAGAACACAGAATAACAAAAGTAACAAATTTGTATGAATCTAATCCATTTGAAATCCAATGAGATCTTAAATAAGCTTGTTTATTCACACAAAGTTTTAATCCCAAATAGAATAAGCACTGTTACTTGCAAGATATGTATTTCCAACTTGAAGCACTTCATGATTGATGTTTGAGACCTGACCATTCTTGTTTTCTTCCAAAGTCTCTGTTTCTCAGGTGCAAAATCTTTAAAAGCTCAAAATTCTGGCTTTCTAGTTGCATCACTTCAACCAATTACTTCTCCACATTGGGGAAGCATGTCCGCCCGAACCCTTTACTTTAAATTCTTGACTGCTTATACTTTCAATTTTATGCAATATCTTAAAATTACCCTGACTTTCAACCTTTTGATTTTTTTCCTGATGTTTTTCCTAAGCTCCATATGCAAGTCACAAAGTTTGGTAACTACAGATGATGTAACTGGTAACAGACAGACATCACTGTGTCATAATTGCTCTGCCTTTGGTAGTACATACAAAGTACCCTTTTCAAGAATATAATTAGTAAAGGAAAGAGGTAATAATAATAATAATAATAATAATAATAATAATAATAATAATAAAGACTTTATTTAGAGAAGGTAACTCAATTAGTTATAGAACCAATCTACCTTGAGACCCGGTTCTATCTGTTATATACAATATATACAGTATATACAACATGTGAATAATCTGGCTAGACACTAGACAATTAAGTAATTTTAAAAATCAAAGTATCAAGCCTGGAACATATGCACAGGCATCTGTGAACATATAAACATATATAAAATATAAAAAATTAATTTACTGTAAGCATGCAACAATAGATGGACTGCACAAACTATCTGCTTCATGATTTTTTGCAAGATGCAAACATACATTGTAGGCACATGGTATATTTATGAGAAAGTGAACTCTTAATTGCATGCCATATAAAAGTACTACCTATTTAATTATTATAATAAAACTGGGGAACAAACATGTAAATATGTATCACAAAGAAAAGTGCTGGATACATTTTTTAGATGACAGGTGTTACATCAATAAATATATTTAGTTTTAATTGGACCCATAGTGCTTCAGCCATTCCCACATATATTTTTATTCATGCACCGGTGTTTTACGGATAGGGAATGATGGGAAGGTTCAAAATCAGATTCTGACCATGGCTGAATTTTGGGTAGAAAACAAATTGGGTCCAAAAAATGAGGTTTTTCCCTCTGTTTTTTGTAGTGCAACTAGAACGTCCAGATTATTTGGTATCATTGTAGAGCTACATCTGTCTACCTTCCAATAATACCACCCACTTTAGTGTATCATACATGACCATGACGCTACAGAGCTTGGCAGTAGGCTACTACCTCCTGATGTGCCAGGGGTTAAAGAGTTAAAAAAAGGACTGCATTAAGATCAGACCTAGCTAAATTACCTATCTCAGATAAAAGAATAGACAAAAAAGTTGAGATACTGAGGTATACATACCTTTTTGGGCAGAATACTAGCTTTCAACTGAAAATGAGAGAAACAGACATTAACTGAATGCTACAAGAAGTCATTAAATTAATATATATCAATACACATACCACCTTCAGCCAATTCTGCATGTCGGGAAATTCCCAAGTTTCCAATTTTGCAAGAAGTTGTCACACATATAAAAATGTCTCCTATCCAAAATGTCAACTTGCCACTAGAACGGGATTCTCAAGAAATTCCCCAGGGTATAGTCTCTTTTTAAATTCTTTGTTAATTTTTTTCCCCATAAATGAGATATATTTATATATTTAACATTTATGTGATATATAAAACACATTACATCCCATCCATTTTTATAAAACGTTGAACTTTACTAATTTTTTTTACAAGATCAGTTTAGTTTGCTTTAATATCTCTTGCCATTTATTGGAATTGTTACATTGAATTTTTTTAAAACCAGCTACAAACCTGATCTAATTACTCAACTGAAATGCTGACATGCTGAAAGAGATAGTCCAAAGTAATGTATTTCATTTCCATAGCCCAAAGGATAAACATTACATCTTTTCAAAGCTATGTGCAGAATAGGCCGACATATAGCAAGTCATGAAAACAAAGGGTTTGTATCCTGTGTGTCAAAAATTAATATTATTTTGAACCGAATATTCTGGTGACAACAGTCTCTTTTCAATTGGTAAGTGTATTTTATTTTCATTAATCAATTGAATTCGGTATGCGTTTTTGCTTCAATATAGGTAACAGAAACCTTAAGAGCGCAGAAATGCCCGACAGCACTGTACATGCTTTGAGCTAACTCAGTAACTGTACTATGTCAGATTTCAGCCTATGAAAGAAAAGAGACATGGAGAATGTTTACTGTCTGCATTCTGATTCTGTTATCAATGCATTATGATATGAATTGTTTTTTTGGAGTTTAAAGCCATTTTTAAGCACAACAGGCTATACATGATGGCCTCGTGCACAGTGCAAAGTTGTATGGTAAGATCAAATATATCAAAGAGAACAACATTTTGAATGAAAATGATGACTAAATGTCACATACAATACTATGTACATTAAGAAAATTGTATCAAACAGCAGAAAATGACTATTAATCAATGAAAGTGACTTGCAGATCAACTGTGAAAGATAAGTAAATGTTTGCTTATGGAATAATCAATGTTATCTTAATATTAATTGATGTTACAGGATTTGGTCAATACAAATGGGCATTCATGCAATCACACATCCAAAGGAAAACAACACAATAAATTTAACATAAATGTAATCTTTTGAATTTCCAAATGCAAGTACTGCATTTGGGGTGGGAGGTTGAAATTATTCAAGACTAAAATAAAGAATTCAGCTTGTCCTTTTCTGTTTAATGTTTATTGCCTTTTACTATGGGTCTAAATTTAAATTACTTTCAGTCAGGTAATTCATTATCTCTGCAAAGGTTTTTGATCAAACCTTGTTTCCATCACATTTTTTGAATGAGTTAATAGTGACAGATTCAACAGATTTATAAACTTTATTTAAGTCAATACTTCTTCCAACACTGAGAATTTTAGTGGAAAAAAGCTATAAAATGGAATTATTTTATATATAGAAACTTGACTATAACAGATTTTCTACATCATATTTCTGACATTTCTAATATCACCCTGAATGCTTAGTATTAACTGCAACTGATCAGGAAACAAGCAAGGCACCATTTGAATTTTGGCAATTAAAGTTAAACTGGCTTACTATACATGTTTACATATTAATTAGCTAAAAATGTGCTTTTATAGTTTTTCATCAGCAAAGTAGAATGTTTAAATCTGCATATGTTTACATAAAACTGTAATGCCATTTTACAGCAGCTAAGGCTATAAATAGTGGCCAGTAGATCTGTTGGAGGAAGAAGCAGAAAAATCCTTAGAAGAACAATTAATCCACTGGAAGCTCATGGCAAGATCTCTCACTGAGATGTTGGTGACCGGTAAAAGGTAGTGCTTAGACCACTCTGCCATCTGCAGCCCTGTTTATACAAAGCTTTGTAAAGAAACAAGTCTGTTGTGAGTAGGAGTGAATAGATACTTGCGCTGAGCATTGATATGATTAATGATTCACAGCCAAAAATATAATACATTATCAATATACATATGAACATAATCGTCTTTCCATTCTTAGAAGACCTATCAGTGGAAGGAATTACCCTTTTATGTGATTTCCAGAATAGCAATTACAAACAGCATCTATACTCAAATATTCTCATTCATGACAAGATAATAAAGTCTTTTTAAACAGGATACTAATGTTTATTGTCAGTGAATTTTATTCAACATTTTAGGTCACTAAAAGCTGCTCCATTCTATCAGATGCAGGACTCACTTGAGCCCCCAGGCAGAAGTATTTTGATTAAATAAGTTTCTTTAATTCTTAAGTTTGGTTTATATCATTCTGATTTATTTAGTTTATCTCATTAGCGAATATTCACCGTTTATACATGCTACATGTCACAATCATAGTAAATAAAGTGGTGTATTTTTTCAAGTTTTGAAGATTACTGTAAATTCTGTTTTCCAAAACAGTGTTGGCAGTATTGTCAGCATCTTGAAAATAAATTTTGCATTTCATCAGCATACTCCAAGTTAAATGTTTTGAGGAAAGCTCAATGGGCGTCACACTTAGAATACTGAAAGCTGAATCTGAAATTAGAGGGGCCCCTAGCTGACATTGGATTGTTTTATCACAGTATTCACATAAAAAGAACGACCAAGTATTTAAAAAGCATGTTCAGGTGAGTGTGTACGATCATGAACATGTTCTGCAAAACTGGCAATAAATAAAATTTGCCAAAATGGACAGTTAACTTTTCAATTATGAATACACACAAATGTAATAATATCAGCTTTTTACAAATGAAAGTGAGGGCCCCAGGTTACCAAGTGGTTTAAAGCACCAACTGTTACAGATCACTGCCGTCTCACCTCTAAGTGGGTTTGAGTCTTGGGCTCAGCCAAAGTGGGTACATGAGAAAGCTTGCCTGTAGCTTCCCATGGGTCGGTGGTTCTTCCAGAATTCATCCTCCACCAGTTATACTGACTACCATATATGGCTATGGTGTGTAGACAAATGGCATTAAACCCCACAACAACATATGAAAGTGGAAATTACCAGGTGTAATGAGGTTGCTATTTCTATATCAGCTTGTTGGTGTCACAACTGTTCATTTGCAGTGTCCAGGTTATTTATCTGGTTGACAAGTGACTATGTTGGTCACATGACTTATGATGTTCCTCAAAACAAAGAGGCCAAAACTAGCCCTGCTAACCAAAATGATTTCCCTTCAGCCCCATGACATGAGCTTCAGTAACAATACACATGTTCGGGATCACAAATCATATCTACACTAGATCTAGCTGCAGCGAATAGGTCCAATAACAAGCCCAACGTTTGGGTTATGAACCATATTGTCTCACACTAGATATTTACTGTGACACAATATGATTTCAGACTGCAAAAAATAATTCCTTTTTTGGTGGTTGAAAAACATTTTAAATTTCTATATTTAAAAACAAACAGACAAGATAAATTTGACCCCTTCTCCCCTTGTAACAAGGTTACCATTAGCTCATATGATGTGCTGCCATGAAGTAAACATTTACTTTTTCTAACACTACTGGACATTTTTATTAAGCAAAGAAAAAGGATTAAATCTAATCTGACGTAGATTTGTATACACAACTTACATTTGTAGAGTACAATCCATATTGTGTTCATCAATATAACTTTGTCAACAAACACCATGTACCAAATTTGTCACTGCAATATTGTTGCCAGTAGCACATATGTGTATAGTTGTTGTTTACATTTTATGTGAACATGTCCTTAAATTGGCCTAGGTTTTAGTCTGCATGAGAAAACTATTAAAACGAGCTGAGGCTACTAAGGGGATAAGGCTATTCACAGTGAAATGAAAACAAGAACAAAATAAAAAAATTCATAAAACATTTGGGAGATGTTTTATCTTCAATTAGCCTGTTAGATATCTAGATTCAAAGGATTGTTAATTTAATCTGCATTTTATGCTGCCATTGGTAGCCTTCATAAGCATAAAACTATTTTTCCCCCTGAAAAATGACAATTTTCATGGCACAATAAATGTGCTCCACTCACTCTGAAAAATGTAACAATCAGATTCCATGCCATGAACTGCCATTGTTAAGTTGGAAAACATATATTTGAAAATTCGGATTTCAAAACTAATGCAGCAATGGTAAACATTATGTTCAACAGGAAAGTTTGTCAAGTGCAGACCTTATTTAACCCTCAAGTACAGTTGCACCAACTTCAGTTCCAAGCCATATGCAGCTCAGTGATTTTTTTGCTTTCTCTCAACTGGACTAATTCTTGGAAATCTTTTCGATTTCACTTGAGGAGGGCAATCATATCTCCCACTATGAGACAGGCTCAAAAGTGACTCTTTTTGCTTTTATTTACAAGTATCTGAATATTCCTTTTTACTATTTTGTACTGGTTAATAACACTTTTTAAGAGGCTTGCATTCCCTTTCATCTCCAACATGTATAGCTTGCTCATTGCCATTTTTTGAAAATTCTATTATCAACAGTTTAATCATGCAGATGCCTTGCATGAAAAATATATGAAGTTTAAAGGATCTAATGTACTACTGTACAAAATCATAAGGGTTGGCAGGTCTTAAGGGTTCATGGTTTCCAAACAAAGCCATAAAAATCAAACCAGCTTGAAGTGGGTTCAAGAGTAACAATGTTTACAGTGACAACAAACCATATATTTGTTAACTGAATGAAGCTAGTGAAAAGAGACAATAATAAATAATTATCCAATACAGTATGTTCTGATAACCAACCATCCATGGGAAAATTACATGATTAAATAGCAATAGGATACCTACCTCTATTGAATGTTAATTAAGTTTATATACTGGATTGCTATCATGAAACCTAATATTTTTGTTAGTACTGTGAATAATTTTTATAGACCTTATTAGATTGTGTCCAAAAAAAACATTTCTAGCAATAAGTTATAGTTGAGCAATATCTGAAAGTTACAAGCATTTAAATATTATTTTCCCAAAAAAAATATGGCGTCGGAAAACATAAAATAAACAATTGGCAGTTTCAATGAAGCACTCCAATAAAATGCCCAACAACGGGATCATGACCCATCTCTAATAACATGCTTAATCTCAATGTCAAGAACCATATCAACACTATAGTTGCAGTGTTTCCTACAAGAATGAAACCCTTTTGTCCAACTGTAACCTGCATGTCTGCCGTAGTTATTAATTTTTTTTAATTAAAAAATATTCCAAGTTCAACGGGAATCGGGATTTTAGCTGCACACAGAGTGCATCAAAGTACAATTGTCTTTTACAAGATTCTTGAAATACAAGGGGACACCCTTGACTAGTGGAAAAGCAACACAAACTTCATTAGTAACTAAAACCACGAACTGACCATTACAGACCTATGTGTCATCTTGTGAAGTGAATAATAACTGAGCTGTTCCTAGCTCACTTACACTAGCATCATGCATCACTGGTTAAACATGTAAAGCAGCATCAATGAAGAACATTACAAATGTAAAGATAAACAGTATAAAGCAAGATGTGCTTCAGTTGCTAATGAATATCAACAATGCTGATCCAATGAGTATGGAGGACATTGATAGAACAGTCTGCACAATGGTTGACATCTGATCTGGAGTACAACAATTCTAAATAAGCACACAAGAAAGTCACCAGCCCTAGGTCTGTGTCCTGTGTCCAAATAAAATATTTCTTTGAGCACTGAACCACAATGGTGTTTATCATCATTTGTTCATATAAAAATTACACTTAGTGTTTGGTAAATACTTAAATGAATAAAAGCATTTTCAAATCCTACAGTTGTTAGTGTAAATAAACCATTACAAAAAGTTGCTCTTTCATTATCGTTGATAAATTCTGCTAGTGTATCCAGGCAAAAGAGAAGTTCAAGCCCAAAATCAATATTCTTCTCCCTTACCCCAAGTGATTTTTTTGACCAAACTGACACTATGGAACCTTCAGAAAAATGATAAAGCTCAGCACAATTTTTTACATCTTCCAATGAATGAATATTATCTGAATATGCTTGATAATTGGATAACTGACTGATTTATACCACACTTTTGGCATCATGTGTGATTTGATAATAAAATATACAGCTTACTTACCATCTGTCTTCCTCTTGATAAGGCCATTGCTGGCACTTGATCTAAAAATAAATGAAATGTAAAGTTTATAACTTTAATTGACCTTTCTCAAAGGAATAGATGTGGTCAAATCATGAACTGAGTTCCCAAAAGGTCATGTGAACACTTAATTCAATATTGTGCAATGGAACAGAGATGGTCAAATAGTAAACTGAGTTCCCAAGAGAACACGTGAACACTTAATTTGACACTGCTCAAAGGAATAGTAAAATGGTAAACTAATTAAAATGTCAAAATATTTGGAAAAGTCAACTGGGTACCCATCAAACCTAATGATCATTTACCTGGGTACTTGATCAAAGGGAAATTATATTAAATGTGAACTTGAACTGCTTTGTTT
Organism: Unio pictorum; assembly: GCA_030141615.1. NCBI lineage: Eukaryota > Metazoa > Mollusca > Bivalvia > Unionida > Unionidae > Unio > Unio pictorum. The sequence continues at coordinate 20,911 of JARLTB010000030.1, read as the reverse complement.
TAAGTTTATATATGCCACCCCTACCCCAAGGTATAAGAGTAATTATATTAATTTGAGGGGCAAATAAGCACCACCTGAGCTTACAAAGAGTGATCTATATATTACATGTCATAATTACAGAAAACTACATGAAGAAAGTATAGTTACTATGGCTACTTGCCTGATCTGCAGTTAGCAAAAATTTCTTGTCACAAATTGGCTAAATCCATATGGATTGGTACCATAATACAGGCACAAAATGAAATGATAAATTATTTATACACAACATTCATTTTAACTAGTCCACATCACATGTTTAGCTTTCACTGAAAGGTCATAGTCAAGTTCACAAATTCTGAATGCTGTATTACATCACTGTAGAAGTCCTCTTTAAAAAAATTGTAAAATGCTATTGATTTGTCCTTTTCCTGATGTAACGTGTTCTTCAGTTTAACAGAATCCCACTTCTTTACCACTTTTTAGTCATATAAAATCCATTAGTCATGTTGATAAAGCCCATTTCACTTAATATTTAATGCCATGTGTTTTTCAATATAGACTGGTCTGCTACTCAAGTGTGTATCAGACTAATGAATCTGTGACACATGGTATCAAATTTAAGAAACCTGTGTTTTCTTGGAAACATGTCATGTATAGTTACTATAAATAGAAAATAAGGAAGCTGTTAATCATGCATAGCCAGATGCTCTCACATGATGAAAATTTAAGATCAGTAGATGGAGGTCTATGATGGATCAATATCACAGGACACATGCCTCAAACTGTAATTGTTATTCTGTTTCTCACATGGCCCCGGTGTTGTCCGATACAACTTGGAAACATGTACTTAATTTCTAAATTAACTAAAAAGGTACCCTATAACTAATTTTATTACCCGGGTGATTATGAACAGGCGGGTACCAGAGTACCTGCTGACACCTGCATGAACTGAGTTCCCAAAAAAACATGCAAATACTTTATTCAAAATGATGCATATAGGTTAGGCAATACAAAAAGTTCAATACATTATTTTGATCACATTATCACAGTGAATAAAAAAATCTAATCAATAAGTAAATGTCACAGTAGCTGAAGAATAGTTCACAAGGATTTCTTCAAATCAACAAATTTCATTATGAAATCTTTGTGAATTAGCATTTCTTTACTAAATGTCTTGACCTCTTGAATGGTTTTAAAATGGACAAGAAAGCCTTTAATCAAGGAATAATAAATTTGCCTACAGTTGTAACCCCTCTATAAAAAAAAACAAAAAAACCCAACAAAACAAACTTTTGAACTGATCAGGTTAATCCTGACAAGAGTTGACATTTACAAGAACCCAATGAATAACTGCTAAAAGAATGAAAATTCTAATATCTCAGGATTCAGTGATATGGGCACAATTAATGCTTGATATTTTCTCATGGGACCAGATCAGGTTTTGATTGGCCAATATTTAAAATGTTTCTGTGGTATAATCTCTACTATTCGCACATTCAACGCAAGGAACTACTGCATTTACCTTACTAGAAATTCAGAACAAAATCAAATTTTAATGATGGATTTATTCTCATGTTCAGGTAACCATTTCTCTCCAAAACATTTTTGGACATTTGAGTGTATATTTGTTTTCCTCCTTGGAAATAAGTGTAGCACCATTTTTGCTCAGAATTCATCCTCTCTTCCATATATATTCTAGCAAACAATTCACCATCTGCTAACTGCTCTGGTGACATAGTGGTCAGAGCGTCAGCCCGGATGCGCAAGGTCATGGGTTCGATACCCAGCAGAGTCATAACAAAGATTATTAAAAATGGTACTAACAGCTACCTCTCTTGGCACTCAGCATTAAGAGGTTAGAGTCAGAACTGGTTGGCCTGGTGTCAGGATAATGTGACTGGGTGGGACATGATGATACATGTCTGCATCATGATGCCCCAGTGCTAGACATCACTATAAACTGCCACACTGCAGACACTGTAGCGATATAATTTAAAAATTGTTAAAGCTATTTTTTTAAAAATCCAAATCACACCATCTGCTAATCAAGTTCAGTAAGAAATTTCTGTTAGCCAATGAAATTGTTCATCCTATGATTCTTTAGCAATAAAAACACTATTCAGTACGTTTGTAGTGCTTCCCCCAGGATCTAAAAAGGGTATCTAAATATGCATATCATAAACATGCCTTTGTTTCATTACAATTGTTATTGTTCTTGTTAATAATAAAAATAAATTCTTATTCAGTATTAATTCCTTAGTAGAGGGTACATGTAATGTTTTGAAAGAAAACTGAATGCAGGATTAGGTACATGTACAAATTTCAAAACTTACTAACATAAATAATATTAGTAATTCATGACCTTGTGCACAAAACATGTAACAAGATGACCTGTTAACCCAAGACAAACATTCAGTTTTTGAAAAATTTCAATTTCAGCAATATGTTTGTTAAAAATAATTTGTAATACATGTATTCTTAAAATTATAAATGATTACTGTTTAGAAGCATAATGGTGTACATAATAATTAAGCTATATTCTTTTTGTAAGATGGAATTTTTATTAGCGATGCATGGAAGAAAAATATTTGCAACCACAAGCTTTTATCCATCCAAATTTCATCAAGGTTTCTGTAAAGGAATATATCGAACTTCTCCATATGGATACCGACTGTTAGAAGTGCCCCCTTTTCACCACTGTCAATTGAAAAATGGATGACCCATTGCAAAATGTTTAAATATTTACCATAAACAATTTATTATTGTGACAGTCACTTTGTTGGTGGAAAATGGCAGACATAAATAATGCAAGGTCTGTCAAATTTCACTTGCTGATTGGTTAGTCAAAGTGTGATTGACAAGTTGCAATAGATCAATTCCATATTGTACTAGGCTTTAATAATATTTCTTCTATTGTGCATCCTTTAAAGTCCTTAGACAAACCATGATTTAATTTAGTTAAGGACATGGTCCATGTGTTTACTAGTTCATTAGATGTACCATTAAATACAACACAAAATGCTATAGCTAGTCACAAGGAATTGGTATACCCCAAAATGTCATCCTTCCAGAATGAAGTAGTCTACTGCTAAAATGCCAGTAGAGCTTTTCTGTTCAATATTTAAATGGAGCAATAGACTTAATGAATGTCATTAAATTATTAACTGAAAGCAATTAGTACTTGGTACTTGATTAGTTTAATGCTACATCATAACCACATTTTTGCATTGTGCAAAATCAACCTTTACAAGAATGAAATTTGGAAAAATATATCCATATTAGAAATTTGAAAAGTGTTCAACTGGTTTTCTTAGGAATCAGTAGTTGTGATTAATATTTTTTGTAATGAAATCATGTCTTTGGTTATCTGCAGGTAAAAGCTGAATTTGTAGCTATCAATCTGTGCATATGGTATTGTAAAAGTATATTCCTGCTGATTTTTAGTTCTTTTTGCAGTGTGGAAAGTTGTTTCATTTGTTTTCGATCATTGTGGAAAATATAATTATATTTTGCAGTCTAACTTTTGTTTCAAATCATTTCCAAAACAACTTCCTCAATATTGAGGTCATATGTACTTGGCTATAATTGCTAGCTTTTGGATTCTTCTCAATCTCATTTTTTATAACGGTTACTTGGAATTGCATCCCAAACCGTAAGCATACTCTGCTGTTCAAGTGTCTCGCACACCGAATTCCCCACCAAGTTATGCAGGCCTTCATAATGTAGAAAGAAAAGGATCCTGATGAAACAGATTTGTAAATATAAGCTAAATACATTCTAAAGTTATTAGAGAGAGGCTGTCATACACTAACACTGTACTGTAAATAAACATAATTCCTCATGGAACCAAAACTCTCAAGACTGAAGAAATTACTGCCACTACTATTTTCACACTCATTAGTAATATAATCTTATGAATAATGAAATAAAAAGAAGAAGAATCACTCAATGAATTGTTAATAATGATATTCACAGCTAATATCATTTGAATGAAGTACATATACTACTAGTTAAAATGTTGAACTGCGATCACAGCCATTATTAACATCAAAGAAATGACCAGCCACAATTTTCTCAGTTTGTTCTCTTTTATCTGCAATATCATGTTCCAGTCCATATAATTTTGGCTTTCCTAACATCACTTCGATGTTAGCTGACACTGCTTAACTGTTTTTCTGACGTTACTGCAACAGATAAATATTTTTATCAATAAAATATGATGAAATTGGTGACAATATGAAACCACCTTATCTGTCCTATAAATATAGATTCAAGTTGTCACAGATTCTGTCATATTTTATTGATAAAATGTCTGATTCCTGTGATTACCATTCTCAGAATCTGAATAGCATAGTTTTACTGAAGAAGCTTGAAAATGACACTACTGGCTGTGATTATTCGGCCCCAATCCTGCTGTAACTCATTTTTTTTGTTGTCAGCACCCAATGGCCAATACCAACTATACTCAAGGTTTGTTTAATTGCATTCAGTGTATGATCACACCTATAGTCATGGTCAACAGGTGTTAATAAAAATGTCTTCGTTTCTATTAGAAGGGTATTCGGTTCTTATTTTCTGTGATTACTTACCAAAATCAAGAAGCAAAGATAAAATTCCATTGAAAATATTAAGGTTTATTTAAAGTAAATGATTATTTTAATAAGCAGTTACAAATGAAAAATGTGATAGGTAGATGGAGACTAAACTTATGAAGGAAATTAGGAAAGTATAAAATAATCTGATAAATGATGTAATTAATGGGGCCAAGCTTAATTTCTTACCATCTTGTACACCAAAACAAACCAGACGATTATATCATCTTGATAGAGCAACTGTTCAGACACAAATCTGATCTAACGCCAAAACATTGGCGACTGTACTAGCTTCAACAACTGCAAACAGCGATCCCCCCGACCCCAAACTGGACTGGTCAAAAAGCATATTTAAAATAAAATGTATACATGCGCCGCGACTGGATTATTCAACACGAGCAGAGAGTGGACGAATGTGCTGATCAGCAAAAATGGTTGGACATAAACAGAGCTTAAGTAAAGACTTCATGGAGAAAAGAAGGGGGGTAATCTTTAAATTTCAGTGTAAATAAGTCCTAAATTAGCAACATCGTATATTAAAGAACTACCTGAAGTAAATTATACATTAAATTTCCATCCACCATGATCACACTTGTTTACTTAAGACTAACATTTAGCTAATGTGCAGTTTGGCCACAGCTGTCTGAGTATGAAAAGAGGGTGTGTAATGGGGGGGGGGAATAAGGCCTGGCACAGGGAGAATGGTTCATCTTTTGCGAATTTTGCTCGTATTGGACCCGGACAATCGGTCAATATTTAGTGAAAATGAGGCTTAAAAATGACATGAATAACCCGATTTTAAGTCCCAATCCCTGTATTTTTTTAAAATGAAGTTTCGCTTCCTGGCTTTTGAAAAGTTGACAGATATGCCAATTTATAATATTTGTAATTATTGGAGTATACTGTAGTGTACTGGAGTGAAAAGACGTGTCTCATTTTCTTTGTCATGAATGGCTTTGCTGCTTACTGAAGAAGACAAAAAAAAAAAAAAAACTGCCGCAAATGCAGTCACTCGTAACATTAAATTTGGGTATGCAATTCATCTCCCAGTCTAACCCTGGATATCTGGTGATCATTAAGTTACTGCCATTATTTTGGGCATATACTCAAACAATCGCATCCAGTAGGCCTCGAGTTTCAGTTAAATCGGAGAGCTTGTGACCTTGGTCTACCACCAAACACGTTTCAGTCATTTTTTCTTTTTTACCGACCATGTTTAAGCCACAGACTGACTGTCATATCGAGTAACCAATATCGATATATAGGACAATACAAAAGTAAGAGAATTCTCTCTAACATTTATTCCGCTTACCACATCAGATAGGCCTAATGCATCTTTACGTCACTGCAACGCCATTGCATTCTTCCAGCATCTGTTAGCATATCTGCTCATGCAGGATGGAGACCCCCCACAACGGTATTGTGTGATAAACACGGTGGCTGATGTTCAATTTGGGATGTTTGTGGCATGCATTTTTAAAAAAAAATTTAATACACCAGCTGTCATCGTTTCCTTTTCATATATTATCCAGAAATGACAACTAATAAGCATTTCTTAAATCGTTTTGCAGTTATATAGCGAAGTTTTGCTCTAATAAGTGTTTTTATACGAGGGCTCGTAAGGCTGCTTTATCGGCACTCTCTGTTATATATTGTAAAAATTTAGTACGAATAATATTTAGACAACCACTTTAATATTTAAATTACATCACTATTTATGAAACAGAAGCATAAGAGAATCAAACTAATCCATACCTGTTTGCATAAGAGCATTTCAAAAGTTAAGGAGACCATGTTTTGGTCTCCCTAAAACCATGGTTTACTTAAGGCTGAAAATTATTTTCTACTGGTCTCCCTTAGTTGCATTTCTGGGTTATATATATATATATATATATATATATATATATATATATATATATATATATATATATATATATATATATATATATATAAATATACACAGATTAATTCCCATGAGTAAAAATAAGAATTTATAACTTGAAATCTGGAAGTACTGCTATGAGCATTTTTATTGTCGTCATTTGTGTAGTTGAACTCGTGTCATTTTTTCTACACTCATCTCGTCCATAACATAACCAGTTCTAGCAATACAAATTTGTATTCCAATAAATGATACTGACACCTCAAAATAAAGGATGCCTGCCAATCAATTGTAGCGAGACACCTTCATATAAAGGACACACTGAGACTCCTTTTTATGAAGGAGACATACCTGCCAATAAATTGGACTGAGATTCTTCCGTACGTTATTATTGTTGTTGTTGCAGGGTTTAAGGCCAATTTTCAGCACACGCTAGGCTATACATGGCAGCCAGTATCAATGGTTTAGGAAGAATCTGGAAAAATCCCAGAAAGAAGCATCAACCCACAAGAAGCTACCAGCAAGCTTTCTCACATATCCACATCTGCCAAGTCCAAGACTCAAACCCATGCAGATGAAGGTGAGATGGCATTGATCCGTAATGGTGAGCACTTGGGGTATTTCTAATCCTCCATATAAAGGACATATGCCTATGAATCACACTGTACTTTAAAGACAAGTTTCATTATAGATGAGAAAAACATTTCTGTATATTATTTTGTATATAGTTTCAGATGCTGATCAAATTAAACAACATGGATTCAGCTTAAATTACATACCATTTCCTTAGCATCAGACAATCCGAGTGAGACCCAGTAATTGTCAGCTGCTGGTATTTTTGCTTTCATCTCAAAGTCCACACTATCACCACCATTATCCTTCCATGTTACCAGGAAAGTCCAGGAGGCTCCATGGTTGCAATCATGGAAACAGCCTTTGGTAGTGCCACAGCTGAGATCAAGGCATGAGGCACCAAATCCCTGTACCCAAGAAATAATAATTGTCAATAATAAATTTCAGTTCTATTACATTTAATTACCATTACAAAGTTGTTTAAAATATTGTTTTGATTTTGATTAAATTCCAGTTCAATTACTTGCAATTAAAACAAATTTTTTATTATCTGTTGTCATTTTGATTAAATTCAAGTTAAATTACTTACCATTAAAAATTATTGTATTACCTGTTTTCATTTTGATTAATTGCCATTAAAAATTATTTTATTACCTGTTGTCATTTTGATTAAATACAAGGAGCCCCGAGTGGCCAAGAGGTCTAAAGTGCTCTCCATTATGGATCACTGCCATCTCACCTCTGTCTGCATGGGTTCGAGTCTCAGATTCGGATAACGCAGTTATGTGAGAAAGCTTGCCAGTAGCTTCTTGTAGTTCGGTGGTTCTTTCTAGGGTTTTCCCAGGGTTCTTCCTCCACCAATAATACTGGCCACCATGTATTGGCCTATCGTGTGCTGAAAAATGGCATTTAACCCTAAAACAACAACAAATTAAATACAAGTTCATTTACATTCTATTAAAAGTTCTTTTATTACCTATTTGCATTTTGATTAATTGCCATTAAAAATTCTTTTATTACCTGTTGTCATTTTGACTAAAAATACAAGTTAAATTACTTGCCATTGAAACTTCTTTTATTACCTATTGTCATTTTGATTAATACAAGTTCAATTACTTGTCATTAACATTTGTTTTTATTACCTGTTTTTATTTTGATTAAATTCAAGTTCAATTACTCGCCATTAAAAGTTCTTTTATTACCTTTTGATTTTGATTAATTGCCATTAAAAATTCTTTCATTTCCTGTTTGCATTTTGATTTAATTGAAGTTCAATTACTTTCCATTTAAAGTTCTTTTAATACCTGTTTTCATTTTGATTAAATTCAAGTTCAATTACTTGCCATTAAAAGTTATTTTATTACCTGTTTTCATTTTGATTAATTGCCATTAAAAATTCTTTATTACCTGTTTGCATTATGATTAAATACAAGTTCAGAAGCTTGCCAACAATTATACATGAGAGGGATGTGAAGATCTTTTATCTGAGATTTTAAAAATTTCAGTTTTGACCCTCAACCCGACATTTACTGAAGCTATGCCCTTTGGATGAAGAATGATTGACAGATAATAAATACCATGATCCTTTCCCTCAACATTACATATCAAGTTTCTGTTGTCTTTGTAACTGAGATTCAAATTGGGCTTTTGAACCCTGTATCCGAGTTCTAACTCTCTCTGAAGTCCCTGCTTTCAATCCCTCTCTGGGGTCCCTGGATCGATACACTGGCAAATATATATCGAAGTTTGATGACTATTTCAAAAGATATTATGAAGGTGATTGGTAAATGAACAGACAGACAAACAGACAGTAGATAGGAAAAAATGTTGACTTTTGGGTGGTAACATTTTTATTAACTTTTGTTAATTTCTTTAGAGCAATATAATTCAGTCAATTATTTGAATAAAACGAAGTAGTTGTTTCATATTACATCCACAATTTATAAGTGATGAAACACATAAAATTTTAACCAACAGTGAATGACACAGAACTGAATTTCTTTTCAATCTAAGTTCTTGAGCTAGTATACATATTTTTTGGAAACAATTGTCAAATTGCTACAGGCTGATCTTCGCTGTACTTATTGAGACAGTGTTTCATCTCAGATCAATGTGACGATAAAAGTGCTATGTTATGTCACAGACTGGTTGGTAAATGTTGATGCATATATCTTTGATGAGAGAGTGAGGTTGATCTGCAACTCCTCCTCACTTTAAACCAATTTAATGCGCAAATCACTCAGTAATCCTTCCTGTAGCATTGGATTGGAAGAGCAGTAAAGCAGCTGGTGTGGGTACACTGTCAGCCGTAGCCACAAATTTTCACACAGGTGGCTCAGGCCAAATGGTTGTTCTTCACTGACATGGAGCAGCAGTGGAGTTCGGCAGCCCCCTGAGCGACTAATCATCTCTTTTTAGGATTTGCACTGCTCACTTTCATAGGATAAAGAAGGGGTTAGTAAAGGTGCCCTAAAATTGCCTGTCCCATCCTTCCCAAGTCAACTAACAGCAACTGAAGGGCACTCTACAGCAGCAGTGGAAACACTACAAAGAAAAAAGATGAAAATCTTTCCTCTCACCCATGACAACTTTGGACAGAAGTGATAATGACAGACCTGAGAGGATAACTGCCCAGATTGGCAGGGAGATATCCCGATATGACATGAATATTGCAGCCTAAGTGAAACCCGCCTTGATTGAGATGGCAAACTTTGTGAAAGGGCATTTACTACACATTCTTTTGGTGCAGAAAGGGAAGTAGGTTTTGCAGGGAAAACAGATTTTGTTAGCAAGCTAGCAGGACATTCTAAGGCTGCCCCATAAGAATGACATGCCTATGACCATGAAACTCCCACCGATGAATGTAAGAAAGGATGTCATGATTCATCAGTGCCTACGCTTCAACCATGGCCAATCCAGATGAAGCAAAGGACAAAGTTTATGAAGAACTCCACTCTAGCATAACCTGTTCCCAAATCTGACAATCTCATCATCCTTGGTGATCTCAATGCACGAGTCAGCTTTGACAACATCTCCTGGGAAGTGGTCATTGGAAAGTGTGTTGTTGGCCACTGCAACAGCAATGGTCTTTTATTGATTCAGACCTGCGCAGAGCATGAACTACTCATCACCAACACAATCTTCCAACTTCCTACCTGTATGACATGTATGCATCCCAATCTAAGCACTGGCATCTCATTGGCTAAGTGATAGAAAGAGTTACAGGAAGGATGTACAGGTGACCAAGTCAATGTGTGGTGCAGAATGTTGGACTAACTACCACCTTGTAGTCACCAAGTTAAACAGCCATATCCAACCTAAAAGATGCCCACAATGCAAGAAGATTCCAAAACAGCTAAACATCATCAAGCTGAAGGACTCAAACTCCAAATCAACAAAATGTCATCACTCTAGAAAACCATCTTCAGTCCACCCGTCAGGAGACCCATGATTAGGACGTAGCCTGTCCACAGTACTGTCACAGAGATCTTAAGGCCTTCCTCAATGAAGCACAAGGACTGGTTTGATAAGAATTGCAAAAATATCAGGCAGCTTTTGGATGAAAAACATTTGCTGCACAAAGCATACCTAAATAATCCGAAGTCCACTTCAAAGAAAGATGCATTCAATAACATTTGTAGGACTGTTCAACAGAAACTCCAGCAGATGACTTGACTAAGATTGTAGCACAGCTGACAAGATCAAAAGCCATGATATCAAGCATGATATGAAGAGGTTTTATGATGCGCTGAATTAAGTATATGGTCCATAATAATCAGGATCATCTCCTCTCCTCAGAACAGATGGGAACACACTGAGTCAAAGAGAATATCCTCAAAAGGTGGCTGAGCACTTGAACTGTGTCCTGATCTGCACAACATTAATCAACAATGAAGCCATTGATCAACTGCCCATGTTCCAAGTCAGTGGATCAAAGGACGACCCACCAACCAAGTCAGAAACCAAGAAACCAATATGTCTACTCCTTAGTGACAAGAAACCTTGGCTCAGTCTCAATCTCAGCAGAGATTTACAAGGAAGGCAGTGCAGCTCTGACTGAAAAGCACCTTCAATTGTTTCATCTCATGTGGTAAAAAGAGACAATGCCAACAGGATATATTGATGCTACTATTATACATGTGTATAAGCGCAAAGGAAATCTTAAAGCATGTGACACCTCTTATAAAATGCAATCCTAAATCAAGCTTGCGTGAGCTTGTGATACCTCATAGCACGCTTCTTACGGTCTTAACTGTAGCTCTCAGACTACATGGGAGCTCGCACTGAGCTCATAGAAGTAATTTGGTTACGTTCAAATAAAGTTGCTTGTACAATCTTGTTTGCAAACCCTGCAGATAAATTAATTATCTGTTAAATGAATATCGTGAAAAATTAAACTACTAGAAAATGTAACATTATGTGTATAAAATAATTAATTTGCATATCAAAACAATAATCTTGACTTGTTTTGAAAAAAGTATTGAAATTCCACTTCAAATAGTTATTTGCTAGGTCGTGTAGTTGGCCACCCCTGTTAAAATAATAATAATAATGACTTTATTAAAAGAAGCTCATTTGGTCAGGCCTTCCCTCTACATTTACATTTGTACATGTATAGATATATATATGATGCTTTGATTTTTACAAGATGATGTTGTCTTTAGACAACAAATGCTATTAAAAGTAGATAATTGATCTATTGCAACAATAAAATATGTACAAAGCTTTAATGATAAGTACATACATGATTCATACAAAGAATAGTAGTGAAAATGTGTAAAATATTATATATATATAATTTTGATGTACATGTCTGCATGTTCCAGACTTACTACATGAATGTATATTTATCAATCATATTCAACAGAATCGGTGGGCACACAAGCAAAAGCAGTGTTCTTGCCATCATTTAATTGTATATACACACACAAGTCTTTGACATTTGTAATTGGAACTATTTTGTACTGCACATACTTAGATTTCAAAGGGACTATATTAGCAGGATTTTCATTAATCACGCCATTTTCAATTGAAACTTCAGCATTATTTCTCAGTTCCTTTATGACTTGACTGCTACATAATATTGTGCTTGACACAATCAATGGTACAATTTCTGTTGACACTGTGTATAAACTTCAATATATTTCTCAACATGGCCAAATTTTCTTGATTCATCATTTTCGTAGAAAATAATAGTGTATGAGTTTTGTTCTGAAACTATAGAATACTGTAAAGTTTGAAACAGAATTCCATCTTTATACATCCTGTTGAAACAAAGCACTTTTTTTAGGTTCATTAATGCCAAGGATTTAAGTTAAAAGGTTGATCTGTTCATCTGAAAGTCTCTGTATTACTCGACTGCCTATAACACCAATACCGTTTTTATCTCTCCATATTTAGAACCAGATTACAGCTGTAAATTTTTTGTGCAAAATATGTTTTTTTTAATTTAACAATAATTTCAAAAAATTCATTGCAATATTCAGTTTAGTATGGGCACTCTGTTCCATTATGATAACAATGTATTGCATTTCATGTATATAGGAATACAGTTCTTCAATATGATTGGTTCATTCGAAATTGAGGCTAAAATGCCTGTATTTACCCACCATATTGGATTTTTCAAACATTTACCGCTGTCACTGTATGTCATCTTCGTAATATGAAACTTCTAATCATGTTGAATAGGAAAGAAGAATAATTCAGATTACATGAAGGAACACTGTGAAGAGAGTAAGGCATCAGAAACTTTGAAGGAGTTCAACAGTATAATCAATAGCAAGTGTGGCACAGCTAGACGTTACCTAAATGAAATGTGCTTATTTTAAAGACATTTTACTTCAAAACAGCTTATGAGTTGGATTTATTAAGATATTTAAAAAGTCTTTGTGATCTTAAGTTTGTGTAGTCCATTCGTTTATTTTAATTGTATTAGATTCAAAAACTAATTTTGTTGTTTGAAACACAATCATAAAGCACGGAAGTTTCATTTTCCATTTATGATAATTATTTTTAGAGAGGCTGGTTCATTGAGCACTGTGGATAGAGATAGGCATCACCAGCTATGAATGAATATCTTCAACAGCAAGTGCAGATTGCCAGATGTTCCCAAAATAAATTGACCATCCATTAAGTACATTATGCACAAATCTGGCAAAGAATGGCCCCCTTGCCCCCCCCCCTTCTCCATGTATACTTATTAAGACATGCCCCACCTGTGTACATACTCTTGATGCCAAACCAAAAGTTTGTCTAGTGTCCTCTAAAATTCAAACATAGACTGAAGCCAGTCTATCAGGTTACATATTAGTCAAATTATTATAGAGGTTTCACACCCATCCACCCTGTTTCTTATGCATACATACATTATCAGTAGAAACGCACACTATACGCAAGCATATGCATTTTGGTTACCCCCCTCCATGTGTACATAATAAATGGATTTCCCCTAACGAGAATATTTTAAATGACCTTTAAACTTTGAATTTTTTTCAGTCAGCTGGATTTATTAAATTATAAAATATCATCTGATACTTTTTCTAGTCAATTTGTTGGTTTTAATTATTGTATTAGATTCTAAAAGTTATGTTTTTGTTTTTTATAATTATTGAAATAAATAGAAATCTCACTTTCCATTTATGATTGTTATAATTACTTTTTTATTGGTTCTTGGTTCATCAGAAAAAAGGCATTGCTTTTATCCATTCTGAGAATTGGAACAATAGAAAGATATATTTCAAAACTAAAGCACCAATGAGGAAAACCAATATATTTTGGTGCATTGAAAAAAAAAAACCATTAGCTGTAAGATTTTAGTTTTGTTTCATAATTTGTATTAAGTTGCATTTGGTGAGAGTTTGCTGTATTTATTTATATGAAGTTTGATCTTCCCCACTGATCGACCATGGACTGCAAAGTTTGCTGTATAAAGGTCTCAATGTAATTTTGACTAGCTAACCACAAGTATGTATTGAACTCATTACAATTCATTACAAGCTTGCTACTTTGCATGTATGAGCTCGTGCTAAACTTGCAATGAGAATACAAGCTCAAATACAAATTCATCATCATTGTCTGGAATAATCCATTGTTATCTAGTCATTGTAAACTGTCATCATATAGTGACTGTAAATATCATCCAACTTCATTTCTTTGACTTCATTAACTTCCATTTCCCCAGATCATACCATAACTGAATGGTGCTGACACAGTAGGAATATGACCCAGTTATCCAGATATGTCATGATGCTGACCTGTTTACCTAGATTTGTCAAAAGGTTCCTAAAACCCAAAAATGTCACACACCAAACTTACTTTAGTTTATATGATGCTGACCTAGTTACCCAGATTTATCCTTGCTTCCCTCACATCTGTCTCAGAAATTCCCATAATCATCCCACCCATTACTAGTTAGAAACATGATATTGGTACTGCTGTACATATTACTATTTCCCACACTAAATATCCTTTTTTCTTTTATATTATGAAGCCTTTTGATCATTATATTTTGTAATTATTAAAATTCAAATAACTGTAGTTACAAATATGGAATAATAAATACCATCATAAAATGGATACACTCAGTGCATACGATTTCCAAATGGGAATAGTATCATTAAAACATAAAATATTTGAACTGATGGTACTTTTGTGTACTGCAAACTTCTAGAGTTTTGAAGACACCTCTGGATTTATTAAATTTTTAGTATGTAGAAAAAGTTGACTACTACTAACTGATCTGCATCAGTACAATTGTCTGTAAAATAACACTGAGTATTAAAAGCAGGTATATACAGTAGGTTAACTTTCAGGATGGTTTATAGTGTTCTTGGTACTTGTTTCGGAAGTTGTCTGTATCAGACAAATATGAAGCCAACAGTGCAATTATATGTTACAGACAAGTCCATATTATCCTTGGCAGCTGTTGTGGGTGGGGGTTGTCAGCTGTATCCCAGTGGCTAGTGACTCGTATATTGTGGTTATAATAATAATAATAATAATCATAATAATGAGGACTTTGTTTAGCGCCTAATCTTTAGAAGCTGTAAGTGCTTTACAACATCTATAATGATATGAGTACACTAAAGAAAGACAAATGACAAAAACAATGAAATTGGAAAACATAAAAACATGCTGAAAACATATAAGATACAAAACATTATTTGGTCTCTAATTTTGTTCCTGCCGTCGAAAATGGTGAGTTTTAAGAGCACTCTAAAAAGGGACCACTGTGTCATTGTGTCTAATTTCAATGGGCAATTCATTCCACATCAACAGGCCCTGTTATGCAAAAGAACGTTGTCCATATGACTTCATTTTCATAGTGGGAACAATGAATATACAATTGTCAGAAGAAGAGCATAAGTATCTTGCTGGTGTATACACATGGGTGAGTCCGGATAGGTATGTTAGACTGGAAGATGCAACAGTTGTGGTATTTGCCAGATTTGTGGGTAGAGTGGTTGTTATAGCTGTTAATTTGGTTGTAGAAATAGTTGAGTATCTGCCAACTAAACTGACATAATGGTTGTTGCAGTGTTAATTTGGTTGTAGAAATAGTTTTAGTACCATGTAATTGGGTTTGTGCTGAAGTGATTGCTGTAGTTAGTGGGGTGATCTTAATATTTGTGCTGATTGTTGGTTTTGGTGTTGTAGAGGAAGTTGTGACCAGTGGTAGTGGTGGTGTTACGTGTATTTGATTTGGGTCATTTATTTTTTATTATTTTTAATTGTTTGTTTGTCAGATTCAAATTTGACATGTTAAGAAAGATTCATTCATTGGGAGATATTATTTTTAGAAAATGGGATGATATGTACTCTTAAGAATAAACACCAGGTGTTGACCTCATTTCTGACCTGGCTTCTAAGTTGTAAAGAAGCTTTTAAAATGATTGGTTGATTCCAGGGACATTATGGAGTTTTGTTATAAACATCTATCTATTTTTAGTCAGGTCATATGGTGTGTACGTGTTTCTTGTAACGTAAATTTGTTCTAAAAGATTCTAGAAGATCATGTGACCCCATTTTTTTAAATGTAAAAACAGGTATATAAATTAGGTTTTGGAGCGAACTACTTAGTAGAATTTGGGCTGTTAGAACACTAAGTTGTGTGTCATTTTGAGTTATTTTAAATTACCTTGTATTGGAAATTATTTCAATTTGTTTGTCTCAAGAGGATTTATTTTGTTATTTATCTGGAAAAGAATTGCGCCATAGAATTTTATTACCAAGAACTGACTTCATCATGTGACATTGTCTTTCATCCTGGATACTTTGCTGGGATTTTATTACCAGGACTTTTGCAATTTCTCTAGTGGATAATATTTTGAATTATTTTTGGATTAATTTTGGAATTGATTCTTAAAACCATAACTTTATATTTTCTTTTCTTGAAAATATTTGTGCTCAATAAATTGTTTATTAATTTTTTACAAGATTGTTATTTTCACTCTTTCTACATTAATGTTTATTCGAGCCTAAGCACATATCAGTGGTGGTACTTGAAGGATGACAGATGGTCCCTGAACTCACACATAGTATGTTGATATATTCTGTACAAATGTAGCTCTGATAAAAAAAAAAAGTCTGTCACTTTTTCACCCTCTATAGATTTTTTCATGTGGGTACAAACACCATACTAAGAAGAAATGAAATAGAGCTGAAAAAATATCCTAAATGTAAGCTCATGAGGAGTGATAAAAATGAAATCAATCAGAGAAACCATCTCGTATTCATTTTTTTGAATACCTTCAGAATAAGTGTATTATATACAAGATATTATGTTTCAGAAAGAGTTGAATAAGTAAGACATTTCTGCCATTTATTTGCAAAAAAACATGCATGGACAAAGAAACAGACAAATTGACAGAATGACATGAAATCAGAGATAAATATGTGGAAAAAGTTTGCATGAATCCTTGGAAATTTAAAAGCTTGTTACAATTTATCATAGTTTGTCCATTTTCTAACAGACAGAATAAAACAAAACAAAATTTGTCCAGCTCAACAGCACAAGCATTTGAGCAAATAACATTCTTGTCCCAAATGGAGACACCATGCAGTCAAAAAAAGTACATTTTAGATAGGTTAATGGGGCAATAATATGCAGTCAAAAAACGTCCTAAGTAGAGAGGTAAATATTGACACAGTAAAACATGTCGTAAGTAGAAAACTAAATGAGTCAACACCATGCAGGCCAAATTGTCCTAATGAAAGGAGTGAATGGGAAACACAGTTCAGTCAAAAAGTCCTAATTAGAGAGGTTGGTTAAAATTAAATGAAAGGAAATAAATCGTTAATCTCTTTGAAATGATGATGGGCATGGAGCAGGTGAATAACTTTTTATCATTTTAAAAAATGCCATATTTACCTTATATACATGTTTACAAGTCCAACTACAAAACTGCACAATCCCAGATCTGCTGTTGCATAATATGCTGTCAGATTTGGGTGTGCACACTTTGTTGGTAAAATTCAGGGAAACATGCAATTTAGACCTGATATATCATCACATCGTGCAATATTTGCATTCATCCTCAACTTATAAGTAAGTGATCATGGCAATTTTATTTTCCTAATTAAATTACAAAATTATTTTGTCATGTTTGAATTTAGAAGCTGCAAATATTTCAATATTTAGCTTTTTTTTTAAAATGTCCAACACAAACTCATATATCATTAAGTAATGTTTGTTATTATTAAATATTTTATCCCAATATTAATGTCCAAATATGTAAGAAAAATCTTACCATATTTCTTTGCTTATAGATTGAGTATGATTCCAAACTGCACAAAAATTGTAATATGACTTAAATTTAGCCATGTAAGCACATTACTGTACAATCTAAAACTTACATAGCTATATGACTAACGCTTTACATTTAGTCATACAAGCACAACTGTACAATCTAAAACTTACATAGCTATATGACTAACGCTTTACATTTAGCAATGCAAGCACATTAGTGTACATTCTAAAATTTATATAGCTATTTGACTAATGCTCTACATTTAGCCATGCAAGCAGGACTGTAAAATCCTAGACTTACTGAACTAGATATATTAGAAGCTATATGACTAACAGTTTACATCTAGCAATGGAAACAAAACTGCATCATCTATTTAGCAATGGTTATAAGATACACAAAACATATAGTTAAATATTTTATAATTATTCTAAATGATAAGTTGTTAATGGTGTATGACATGCTAGGTATACTTACAAAAATACAACATTTCCAACTGGTGTTGATGGTGCAATCCATATCAATGACAGTTTTATTTTAATGATGCATCTAAATGAGTCAGGGAAGCCTGAAAGAAAAGTTATTTTTTTAAAAACATGTAAAAATTGGTGTGATTTAATTATGCTCATTAGGCTTGTCACTGAATGACAAGTTCCTATTACACTCTTGCCATTAAACACTTTCAAATATTAAAAAATTTCCACTTGTGACTAATTTCAACTTGTCTCTAAATAACATTTACCACAAAAATTCTAAAAATAACAAAGACAGTGATAGGTCATACAGGAGTTCTTGCTATAAGAATATATTCATTGATTTCTCTAAGATTTTCATTATCTTTATCTGAGTTTCATGTTTGCTTTGCAACTGGAAACATATGTCAGCTTAAGGCATGAATTCCACCATGTCTCAATGTACCACATTAATGTTGTATCAGAGTTATATTACTATAAGTAGATAGCATTATAATCACAGATTACTATATGGCATTATATTTATGATTACTACCTTGCATTATAATTACTATATGGCATTATGATTACTATATTGCATTATGATTACTGTATAGTATTATAATTATGGATTACAATATTGCGCATTGGATTACTAAATAGAATTTTAATTCTGGATTACTGCTGGCCCATTCATCTCATCCTCACTGCTAGACATTGCTACAAGCCACATGTAACTATGTGATATGTTCTATCATCATAAATGGCTGCCTGTGCTGCAATGTCCTAATTTCTCATGAATATGCATAAACTAGCTTAACCAATCATTGTAAGCTTTAGTAAAAATGTCTCATTACTTTGACCCAAAATGACTTTTGATGCAGTATGAATAAAAGCCAATCAGAGTTTCTCTTCCAAAGATGGTAACTTATTGATTGATAAAACATGCATGTTCATTGATGTCTATGTGATTATTACATCATGTTGTTGATGATGCATTTTTATGTATGTGTACTCATACTCAATAAAAATGAGGACATCAGCCAAGGCAGCCCTATACATGTATCAATAAGTAATATAATGGACTGTTAACCATGGCCTTTGAGAATGCAGCTCGCTTTATATGATGTGAACTACATGGATACAGTAAGAGTGTTGAGTACAGACCTAATGTGTATACATGAAACCAAATGGATACAGTATGAATGCTGTATACAGACTCAATCCCTCTGACCTGAATGTGTATACATGAAACCAAATGGATACAGTAAGAGTGTTGTAAACAGACTAAATCCCTCTGACCACGTGTATACATGAAACAAAACGGATACAGTATGAATGCTGTATACAGACTAAATCCCTCTGACCTGAATGTGTATACATGAAACCAAATGGATACAGTATAAATACTGTATACTGACTAAATCCCTCTGACCACAATGTGTATACATGAAACAAAACGGATAGAGTATGAATGCTGTATACTGACTAAATCCCTCTGACCTGAATGTGTATACATGAAACAAAATGGATACAGTAAGAGTGTTGTATACAGACTAAACTGCTACTGCCATTATATCATGTGGATATATCCAACAAAAAGAATACAGTTACAAAAATGGTATACAGTCCGAACTCATGCTTGCATTATATAGGATAAACTACTTTAAAGCCAAATTCATGAAGCAATTTTATTTTCTAAAAGCACCCATTGTATGATTGTCTGCACATTAAGATTTTCTGCATGATTCCTGTGGGAAAATGTAAATTTGACGTGTCAGTTGACAACGCTACTTGAAAACTGAATGCCTAAATTCAATCGTCTTTTCTGACATGCAGTATACATGATAATGTATTTACGTGGTTACTGCAGGGTTTTTGTCTCTAATGCTATAGTGAATGTCCCAAGGTTTTTGAGTGATGCTATAATGGATGTCCCAATATGATATGTAGTGTGTACAAAAGAGTATTTACCTGGTTACTGCAGGTATTTTTTGCCCCTTGTGCTGTAGTGAATGTCCAAACTGTACCATGTTTGTTAGGATCTCTCCTTGACTGGATTATTATTAAGAAAATACAAATGCCTTGTATGTAGGTCATCATGTGCTACAATGTTATTTTTCAGATGAAAGAAGCAAAGAATGAAGTTTCAAAAATCACAAACCAGTCATTCAATTCAGATTCATCCAATATGTTAATTGTAAAATATATGAATAATTAACAGAGCAGTTTTTAGAATATAGAATAATCCAATGCATGAATAGATATACATTATAGTGATAATGACAACAAAATATATGTGAAATTGCAAGTTATGGAAATGTGTTAATGTATAGATACTAAGATAGAAAGAATTCCAGCAGGCAGGCAGGCAAGGAATGGAAATGTGAGAATGTATAGATATTAAAAATCTCAGCTAAGAAGATATGGAAATATAGGAATGTGTATATATAGTATGTAAGAAAGTGATCTCAGCTAACAAGATATGGAAATGTAGGAGTAAAATAAATATTAAAGACAGTAAAATAAAATAAATATTAAAGACAGGGAGATGTGACTCTGACAGGAAAGAATATTAGAGATTTTATGTGTAATATAAAAGTGCTAAGATGTTCAGTGCAATATCAAAATACTGAGATCTTAAATTTATATCAGAATAATGACATTTTTGTGCAATGGTATGATTAC